>CM071688.1:46790000-47990000 GCA_036553675.1 Solanum okadae | reverse complement strand
ATTCTGAAACCTCCTTTATATGAGGAACAATGGCGTAAAGTTACGAGTACTAAAATATTTTTTGTTGAAAAATTATACTATATATATAAAAAAGTATCCGAACTATTTTTCATACATATATATTAAATTTTAAATTCCAAATTTCTGATTTATCGTCACCAATGAAAAATTCGTTAATTTTTTGGTCGACATGAATTTTTCTTCAAGTACTATATATATTCAATAAATATAGTATATTGTATAACGAGTGAAATCTGAAACAATGAATCTTTAGGCTTATATTTGCTTGGTTGGCTTGGATAGTCAGATGAATACAAAAACATTCCAATCAAATGGAAGAGTACATAATTAATTTTTAAATCTAGAGGAATTAAAAAAAAAATGAATCGTAATTTTTTTAAATATCTTAAATTATTAATTATTGTGACTTATAATACTTTTTAGTTTTTACGTAGTTTTCAAATATGTAAATTTTATTTTTTAAAACTTAAAAATTTCACACCTGATCTATGATTAAAACTAAACTATTTGACTCTCGAAATTCAAACGGTACCACAAAAAGAGAAGAAGTAATTAGGTAGCAACTCCTCTGGATATTATAACGATTTGGTGAAAGTAGTTGGAGTCTGTTTTCTTTGACTATCGATAGCCCTAATAATCACCTAATTAAAGCAAATTGTTTAAAAGACAGATTATTAATTTGTCACTTTATCAAACAACAATTACTTGCAAACATATTGGCTAACTGAGAGGTTATAAGAATATCTTTTATTGTCATTTTTTTTAATCCTTTTTTCTTAAAAAAAGAAAGATATAGATCAAAATTATGTCATTATGAAATTTTTATTCAAAAAATTGTAAAATATTTTTTATAAACTTTATTTTTTTTATCTCAATCTAATATTCCTCCTCCTTTCACTATAGGTGTTTTTTTAAGTTAATTCTATCTTAATTTTATAAATTAATAGGTATTTTAGATAATTATTTATAATAATCATGATAAGTAAAATCAACCAGAGTATGTCCTTTATATTATTAAAACTTGCCTGAAAAGAGACATTATATGTCTGATTTATTTTTTAAAAGCAAACAGACATGCAAAAGTTTTAAAATTTTGAATACGAGTTAAATTGCAATGTCCAAATAAAATATCTTAATCTTTATTTGAAAATGTAGTTATTGAAATTGGAAATTGGAATTCATGATTACTAAATTGAATACAGCAACATATTTCCCACATTCTGATTTTTCCTTAAATTATGGAGAATCTTTGAAAATTTACTATCGAAAATGTTAAATTAACTTTATTGATTTTTATTAATCAGTCACAACTTGCATCCATTATTGCAGAAGGTTCTCTAATGAGAAAAGTGTCTCTGAATTTCAAGATGGTACAAAAAAAAATTATTGTAATTTTTTAATATATTTTTTTAAAAATATTTTGAATTATAAATTATTGCGACTTGTATTACTTCTTAGTTTTTATGTAGGTTTTCAATACATAAATTGTATTTTTAAAAATTTAAAGATCTCATGTCCAAATTCATGATAAAAATGGAATCATTTTGACTCTCAAAATTCAAACGGTATCAGATAGATTGAGACAGAGATATATATAAAAATCATCGACTACTTGTTACATAAGATTTTAATTAAATAAGAAATCACCGGAATTCTTAATATTTTATTCAAATATTGAAAAAGTCTCATATGACTACTTCTTTGCCCAATTTGCCTAAGACCATTTTCCACTAAAGTCTGCTGTAATAGACTAGTAACGAAAGTTTCCTAATTGGTGGAGTGGAATACATCTAACACCCCAAAATTTGTTATTAAAAAAATACAACGTTGAAATAAATAGTTATTATATCGAATTATCGATGGATGAAATTTTAATAACAAATAAAAAGTTGGGATAAAAATATGCATTATATATTAAGATATGGCAAGAGAAATACACAATTGGAACAAATATATAATCGTATACGATTATGTGGTACCTAATATAGTAGACAAATACTCATTTGGAAGATCACTTTTTGTTTTTCTAATACTCACGCTCTTTGTCACACCAATGGACAATGTTCAAGGGATACATGGCGAAAATCTTGAATTTACCACTGTTAACCTTCGGAAATAAAAAATTTAAAATAGCCAAATTCAAGGGTAATATTTAAGACCAAACATAATTTCAGCAGGAAAATAATAATCCGAGCCATGTTAGAGATGTTTTTAAGTATCTTGCCTTGCTAATTATTTCACCAGACACACTTACAAATAAAGTAAATTATTTTGTTTGACTATGATGTTGGAAATTGTCAAGAATAATACATGAAGACAAAGACACTTTTTTTTCTTTATATATTGCCTAGATCTATGGCTAATTCATGAGACACAGGTGAAAAAAGAAATTGTCTAGCTATCTTTCTTCACTTCTTTTGTACCTAAATATAATAAAAATAAATACCAAGAAAAAAAAAATGTCTCCTTATATTTTAGCAGTTATATGCATTTTGCTATCAACTTGTAGTTTCTATGAAACAAATGCCCAATTGAGTGCCAATTTTTACTCAACTACATGTCCAAATGTTTCAAGTATTGTCCAAAATGTAATTCAACAAGCTTTACAGTCTGATGCACGCATCGGAGCCAGCCTCATTCGTCTTCATTTCCATGATTGCTTTGTCAACGTAAATTCACTCTTTCTTATTACGTTTTTACACATAATTTATACTTGTTAGCTCATTTTAAGTGACATAATTCTACCTGTTATTTCACAGGGATGTGATGCTTCACTTTTGTTAGATAACAACGCTACAACAAATATTGTAAGTGAGAAAGATGCAGCTCCAAATACAAATTCCACAAGAGGTTTCGACGTTGTTGACAACATTAAAACAGCTCTTGAAACTTCTTGCCCTGGCGTTGTCTCCTGTGCCGATATTCTTGCTCTTGCTGCAGAATCCTCTGTTTCTCAGGTACGAAAATAATGTCACATTTCTATAATTAGAAACAATTCAACTTTAAAATTCCCCTTTTACCCTTAATGAAAATGGGACGTTTCAAAAGTCTTCCTTTCTTTCTTAAACTTTATGTCGTGCAGGCAGGTGGTCCTTCATGGAATGTTTTATTAGGACGAAGAGAC
Source organism: Solanum okadae (assembly GCA_036553675.1). Classification (NCBI taxonomy): domain Eukaryota; kingdom Viridiplantae; phylum Streptophyta; class Magnoliopsida; order Solanales; family Solanaceae; genus Solanum; species Solanum okadae. Next base: position 47,986,855 of record CM071688.1, on the reverse strand, counting down.
AGTAGAACCGCAAACCAAGCCGGAGCTAATACATCAATTCCTTCTCCTACTGAAGGGTTAACCAACATTACAGCAAAGTTTACTGCTGTTGGCCTTAACATTACCGATCTAGTTGCCTTGTCTGGTAATTAATCAATTAACTCTGTTTTGATTGCATATCCATTTGGGAAATCGAACAATTTATTAATTAATTTCGATAAATCTTTGTTATTAGGTGCACATACATTTGGACGTGCCCAATGTCGTGTATTCAGTGCCAGGCTTTACAATTTCAATGGCACAGGAAATCCAGATCCAAGTTTGAACACAACTTACTTAGCTAACCTTAGGCAAATATGTCCTCAAAATGGCAGTGCAACAGCCTTGGCTAATCTTGATCCCACCACGTCTGATGGTTTCGATAATAATTATTACGCGAATTTGCAGAACAATCAAGGGCTTTTGCAATCAGATCAAGAGTTATTTTCATCAGGAACAACTTCATCAATTGTGAACACATTTAGTAGTAACCAAAATACATTTTTTCAGACCTTTGTTCAGTCTATGATTAATATGGGAAATATTAGTCCGTTAACGGGTACCAATGGGGAAATTCACTCAGATTGTAAAAGAATCAATTGAAGCAAAAAGTTTTGATGATTAAGAGATTGGTTTTGCTTTAATCAAGTGTTGGTTATTAGTTGAATATTGGTAATTGTCTTTGTACAAATATGTTCGAATTTTGATTTGTCTAAGATAAGAGTTGACTATGATTATGAAAAGTTTGAGTATTGTGTGCAATCGGCTAATTCAATGGACTCTATTTTTAAAACGTTCAATATGTATGGTGACTAACACTTCAATACCAAAACACTTTATACCACATTTTATTGATTGTTAGAATATGTTTTTCCCTTCCAACTTTACAGTCGATTAATTTCTGTGTCTTGCCTTCTGTGTGTCGTTTAGAGCGTTCTTATAGCGACCCCAAGTCATTTATGACTTGCTGGGACTGATAGTTCGGTCACCTGGTCGTTCGTTTGGTCCTAGTGTGAGTTTTTGTGTTTTGGAGCTTATGAACCTTGAACGATTATTTTCGATCAAAAGTTCAAGAAGATGACATCGGAATCCAATTCTGACGATTTCATCAGCTCCGGAAGGGTCATTTTAGGCTAGTAGCATGGTCGACATGACTCCCGAGGTTTTCAGTGTGAGTCGGTGCGATTAGGCGTTTTAGCCTTTGAAATTTAGCCTAAGTTTGACTTTGGTCAACATTCTGAGTAAACGCGCTCGGATGAGAATTTCGTCAGCGTGGTTAGCTCCGGAATGTCGAGTTTGGTCTAGATTGACCTTTCTTTTGTGTCTGGAGGTTTTAGATATCTTTCCGATCCCTTTTGTGGGTTTTGACTTAAAAGAGCTTTTGGAAGTGGGACCCACTTTTTATCTAAATGACCTCTGATGAAAATTTCGACTGCGCCGTTGAGTCTGGAATATCGAATTTGGTATGGTTGCATATCTCGTTTGCGTGCACGGGGTTCCGAACGAGTTCGGAGCACCCCGTCGGAATTTTAAGTTTTGGGAAATTGCATTGCAGAAAATCAGCCAATTTTCCCAAATTTCAAACCCTCATCTCTCTCTCATCTCTCAACCGATTTGGGTGATTCAAAAGGCTAAGTTGTGAGATTTTTCGAGGACAACGCGTTGGTGAGCTCGGATAGTGATTTGGAGTCCCCGTTTGAGGTAAATTTCGTAAAACACCTGCTGCCAAACCTCTTTTTTTATGAGCTTGATTTTGGAAATTTTAAGACTTGTTTTCTTAGCCATTTTAGATCCGATTTTGGTGATTTTTAAGGCTATCTTGAGTGGTTTTTCGAGGAGAACATTGTGGTGTTGTTAGATTTTACTGTAGATCGTTCGTTTTTGGTAAATACGCTGATTCAACTGCTGTCCCATTTTTAAATTTTGAGGAAAATTTGGGTTTTGGTTGTATGTTAATATTGTGTTGTTCCCGAGCCCCTAATTGTGTCCCATTATGGGAAATGAGCTGGGGGAACTGGTTAGGACCCACTTTTGGGGTTAATTTCGGAATTTCCTGCGCGGGTCCCACGATTCCCGTTTTGACTCCAAAATTGACCCGTCTCCGTTTGTTGTGATTTTGGTGTCTAAACGACCGTATTAATGCTGTGACTCTATTTTTGATAGTGGGGCAGCGTTTCGAGGACGTTCGGAAAGGAAAAGCTCCGGAGAAGTGATTTTTGGAGCGCGTGTGATCGGCTTTAAGGTAGGCTACGGTTTTCCTCTCTTAGATTGAGCTCGAGAATGTGAATGCATGTTGATTAGTTGGGATTTGGGTTGGGTAGTTATTAAATCCTGCATAGGTGTTAAGAAATCATATTTTCGGCTTATTTCGGGAATTATCGGGTAACTGTGAGCATGCTTTGTGTTATTAACGGACCCTCCTCGCTATGTGGAGTGTTTGCATGCTTAATTACTGTTTATTTGAAGCATGTTGGGCCTTAGTTTAGGTTTGACTAGGGCTTGCCTTAGAAATGCATTATTCGGATCCGATAGGCCTTAGTTTTGCCCCGACGTCGCTCGGCCGGCTTAGATCCCTGTAGACTGGTGTAGCAGACTTGAGTCTGATAGTTTGGGCCTTAGTTAGGCGATACTCTCTCTCCGACTATAGTTATCCTTATTTTCCTCGATGTTACGGTTTCACGAGTTACATCAGCGACACTAGTTTTGCTTCACAATTTGAATTTGGTTTTCAGTTTGGTTCCAAGGACTTACATTGATTGGCTATGTGTGGACGGCGTTTCACGGATATTTATAAGTATGGATCAATTGAGACTCTTTCAGCAGCTACATTGGCACATTTATAGAGCATCCGGTTTAAGGTCCGGCCTCTATTGCCTAGATACTTATATAGAGCATCCGGTTTAAGGTCCGGCCTCTATTACTCAGACACCTATATAGAGCATCCGGTTAGAGTTCCGGCCTCTTATACTTGTTACTTGTGATTGGTTACTTGGGTACTTCTACTGAGCATCCGGTTCGAGGTCCGGCCTCAGTGCTGTCAGATTCTACTAATTAGGGTTGAGGTTCTGGTTCGATGTTCTTTGTTCTTGGGTTCTTTTATGCAATTCTCTTTAGTTATAGTTATTCTGTGTACTCGTCGGGCTTATGGGGGTCCGTTCGGGTTTTTATTTAACTTGCGCACGAGTGTACCTTCTGGGCTTATGGGGGTCCAGTTAGGTGTAGTTAGCTTATAGATTACTTTAGTTAGCTCTTTGTACACTCATGTGCATTCCATTGTTACTTAGATTTCCGCTCTTGACCCTCGGTTTGTATTATTCCTTCTTTTCATATTGCCTTTACTTTTCAAGTTCAGTCGGCCTATGATGCCTACTGGGTACCTGTTGTTTTGGTACTCATGCTACGCTCTGCATCTATTTCGTGATGCAGGTCCGGGCACTAGTAGCCAGCGTTGATCGAGCTTGGAGCAGACTGATCCGGAGACGGGAGTGAGCATACGACGTTTTGTACTATTTCAGTCTCCATCTGTATATATAGACTTGTCTTTTACCTTTCGAGACAGTCCAGTCTCTGTTGTCCACTTTTGGGACTTGTACTCATTTTGTTAGTAGCTCTGTACTAGTGACTTCCAGGTTCTGGGAGGGATCTTTATTTGTATATATGTTTTTGGTTTGCTTCCGCCTGTTTATATTGTTATTTGCCTACTCTTGTTTAGTTTCTACCCTCAGACCCATTACGTGTTGTTCTGGGTTACGGGTTGGCTTACCTACTGGTGGGTTATAGTAGGTGCCATCATGACTTGAGAAATCGGGTCGTGACAATTATCTTGTTTATTTTGAACAAGTATAAATGTAATTGAATCATAATTTTTGGGGAAAATTGCGGGTCAATGTTTTGAGTCATCTAGTTCACAAAAGTATAAAATGTACACATATAATATACATATCGATACACAACATATCAACCGAAGTGTATTTGTAGTGTATACATTGTATACTTTATACATTATATATATAGTATACATACCTATACATGCCATAACATATAAACCAAAGTGTATAGATAGTATACATACTTATATACATTATATCAACCAAAATGTATAGGTATTGTATATACTTCAGCCATGTTGATGATTAAACTAGATGGCCGAAGGGAACAATATATCAACCAAAATGTATAGGTATTGTATATAATTCAACCATAGTGGTAATTACACTACATGGCCGAAGGAAACATTTACCCAAATTTTCCTTACTTTTTAACCATAGCTAGTTAAGAGCTTTTAGCGTTAAAATCACCATTATTGCAAGTTCAAAGAGTTGTGCTTTGAATTTTGAATATGAAAAAAGAGTTCAAATCTAATGGAAAATATTTTATTTCATAAATTTTCTAATATTTTTCACTCTATGGAAAATAACTAACAATATGATCTCTATTTACGATATAATCCTTAAGAGTTAAGATTATGAATCCTTAAATAACTCTACTTGAAACCAAATGACCCCTTAATACACAACTTAATTCCTTTATACATACACATGTGACTTGTGAGTGTACATCAGAGGAAATGATCTTTTATGACCACTTACAAATTAAATAGAAGAAAATGATATTTTTGATCTTTTAGATGTAAAATAAAAAAAAAACTTCTATAAAAAAGACATGAAATTGAAAATAAATTTACAAAGGACTACAGAATCAAATCTTTCATCTTATTATATGTTGTAATAATATTAATGAAATTATGCTGAATTTAATTAAATTACAAGGGGCTTGGGCTTTTACATGGGAAATGGAATGCAACAAATTTTATAAATTAATTATTTGTTTCCTGCTGGAGATATCCCTCCAGTTGTCCTAAAAATAAAACTAAAAAAGCAAGCGCCTTCCTTTGATATTTGATCATTTGTAGTTTTCCTTTACGTCCATATTTTGTCCCTAAATTCTTTCAATTATATGTAGCCATTTGTCCTATATTTCTCTCTCTCCATATATATATATATATATATATACATACACACTATATTTTTCCCTCTTATTTTATGCCCTAATTTGATTTAGTCCTTGGTCCCTTTGAAAACCTCACAAACCTATACTAGGGGTGGGCATAAATACTGAAAAACCAAACCGAATCGAACCAAAAAAATTCGATTCTTCGGTGTTTCGGTTCGATGTCGGTTTTTTTTTTCGGTTCTTCGGTTCGGAGTTCGGTGTAAGGTTCCCGAAACTACGGTGCACCGAAGAACCGAAGTTTTATTAAATAAATTTAAAAGTATTTATTATATTACTTAATTTTTAACTTTACTTGGCCCATTTCAATTTTTATATTTAGATCCTAAACTTAATAGCAAAAATCTTAATAACAAAATAGTAAACCCTAAAGACCTAAAGTCTAAACTAAACAAAACTCAATTTAATTCAAGTTTGAGCAGCAACTTGGTGTTTCTACTTTCTACTTTATGATTTTATGATTTTATGTTGTTACTTTGAAGTGAGAACAACAAATTGATGCTCTTACCTTCTATTGTTAGATGGTTAGTTGTTATTTTGAAGTTTGAAGTGTGAATTGAATAACAATTGTTACTTTATCATATTCTCTCTTTATTTTTGTTGACACTGAAAAATCGATTTAAAAACACCGAACTAAATCGAGCCGAAGTAGAAAAAACCGAACCGAACCGATCTAGTTTGGTTTGAAATATGGTGCACACTTTTCTAAAACTGAATACCGAAGAACCAAACTGAAATTTGATTAAACCGAACCGAAGAACCGAACTCCCACCCCTAACCTATACCAAGTCAAAAAAGTAGTCATGTGGCTAAAATATATAAGGAAGTTCACACGCTTTTAAAAGATTAATCATATATTTTTGATTTGACAACTTGATTACTCATCTTATTATAATAGATAGATCTAGAATTTAAGAAAATAGGCCCACTAATATGGACAGGTCTACTCCAAATTAAAATTTAATAAATTTAATCTTTAGATTTTTACCATGTTAAAAAGCTTTTGAAATTGTAGGTTCAAAGGTATTCCACTATATATTCCTTTTACAGTTTTAATAATTTTTCATATATGTATCTATAAGATGTACAAAATTAGCTTTAATAATTACATTTATTCATAACTTAACATTTCAAAAAATTAGGAAAAAAAGAGAGAAAAGCATGAATTCATGACCGTATCCCTCCCTCCCAGATATGCCGTTTTTTTATTGTATATGTACACATATATAGAAGGACAAAGTTAAGATATGACTTATGAATTCAGTCAAACTCAATAACTTTAATCAAAATTTAATTGGTTAATGTTTTTACAAAGTCATTGAATTCTTATTAACTTCAAATCTTTATTTTGACTCTATATCAATTAATGTGACGTGATATAACTGGTAAAATAAAATAAAATAAAATAAAATAAAGTGCCTTGTGCATATGAGAATGTAGAAATTCATGTAAAAACAACAGAAATGATTAATATGCATAGAACTATAATAGATTTGATTGAAAGACCAATATACGTTCGTTGATAACATACGTGCATATAAGAAAAAGATTGATGGACCATTTCACCTACCACTATTTTTCTTGTAAGTGGCTACCATGACATACACAACCTTTATATATATATAGTGTCATTGCGTGAAAAGAATAGTGGTATAAATAATATAATATCATATTCGATATAATTTTATTAGTAAAGCTTGAAACAATAATATATATGTAGTTTTATTTCTAATTTATAAAAATAAAGTTATTTGCGATGGACCCTCCTTGATACATGCTTAAGATAATGATGAATTAGGGAAATATTATCTATTAGACATGGTTAAAAAAAAGTAAGTGATGATATAAATTGTTTTGTTTTTTTTTTTAAAATAAGAAATTGCATGGAGATTATGAAATTAATAACATAAAACAAAATTCCAACACGCTAAGACACTGTCGATCCCAAGTTACAAACATCAACTTATTGAAAGGAAAATTTTTACAAGTAATTTTTTATGTGAACAAGTATTAGATTATATGACATTAGGGATATTCATGTAATTTTATATGTGGGGTATATGATAGCTAACATATACATAAACCTCATTTTTATTTTTATGGAATAGCTAGAGAAACTATTTTCCATAGATTCTTAGCTAAAAATATAAAATTAAGAAAGAAAAAGAGACAACATACCATACAAGTATAACAATAAATATTAATTTATATATTGGGAAAAAAAAGAAAAGAAAGAAAAGAAACTAAGTGATACCTAAGTTATACTAATAAAAATATGACTATACTTAATTATCTACTACTCTTCTATCATAATATTCGACTTTCTATCTAAAATCCATGTCTTTAGACTTCAGTCTATTAACTGCTATAAATTAATCATAATCAATATAAACATACATCTATGATATCTTATAATATTAGAGCCTAGAGGAGAACGTAACAAAATCTTATGATCAAGAAAAAAGATTTGTAATATACAATATTTATATATTAAGTATGATTATTCTGTGTATATTTATATTTGAATAAATATACAAAAACCTGTATATTTATTGATTATTTACAAATTATATCACTTAAAAATATTATACTATTATTATTTCGCATCAAAAAAATGATCATGAGGTAGATGTGAAAGTGAAATTAAATTTAAAGGAAATGGTGTTAGACTCAGCTTCCTTTGTTGGAAAATGTCAAATTTGATGAAAACAGCCGCCAAATATCCATCTTATTGCCAATTTGTAACTAATTAAATTAAATTAAAGAATGACTCTGCCATAGTTATGCTATTTAGTAAAGTGGTTGGTCCAAGTTTAATTTGTTGCCAAATCGCTTTCTTATAGTGACTTGTGATTTATATTAATCAATAAAAAAGATAATTTTACAGGATAAGATTTGGAAAATGAAAAGACTTGGCCTACTTGCTAAAAAATACTAATTATTTTTAACTTCATCTTTTATACTTTAAATTTAGGTTGAAATTGACATTTTATTTGATGAGTTTAAAGTAATTTTTTGAATGGATTTTTCAAACATAAAAGATCATTTTATTATGTTTTCAATCAATATACATAAAGTATCAATAAATGATTTTTCTTTTTCTTTTTTTTAATTTTTGTATCTCATCTATTTCAAATTGATTGTCTTACTTCATGTTTTAAAGGTTAATTTAAAAAATAATGTCTTTTTCTTATCTTAACAACTTCTTAATTTTAATTTTCATATGACATGCTTAAAAATTAATATCTTTAATTTTAAAATATATAATTTTATTTTTAAAATTTTTTATAAATTATAATCTGATACACAAATAGTAAAAGGAATGGAGTAATTTTTAATTAATTATTTAAAAAAAAATAAGAATGGATTGCTCCACTAATTTAGATTTCTTCTCCTTTTTTTCTTTTAGCCCATAACTCTTTACTCTGCTCAAATAAATATTGTCTGTTACTTTTACACCCTTATTGCCACCATCTTTTCTCTCTCTTCTTTACCCTCCATGAATGAGCTGAACAACATAACTCCACTCCCCCATACTCAGAAAGAGTCAACACCACCAAAACCCTCAAAAAATATTAATTCTTGGCACAAATATTTATGCAAAATGGCCCCTTTTGACTTCATGAATTGCTAGTTCACATTCTAGAAAATGATGTTTTTGGTTTCTTTGAATTTAAAATTCTATTAATTTGTTTGTATCTGAGGTGGGTTTTTCAGTTAAAGCATCAACCTGCCTGTTAATGTTCCAAAATCCAAGATATCATTCTCTTTCTCTTCTTTTCTACCTGAAAAAAAACAAATATTTTCTGGTACCCCTCAAGAGTTTTCTTCTGATTTATGTTCTGTTTGTTCATTATTGATTTGGGTTTCTCTTTTTTCTCAGTCTTGGAGCTCTTTTGAATGAAAAAGGTGACATCTTTACCCTTCTGTTGATGTTTCTTTTGATGGGTATTTCATATATTGTGCTTCTGTGGTGATGAAATAGTTGTTCTTTGTGTTACTGTTCCTTTTCAAGAACTGCTTGTTTTAGCCTTTAAGGTCTAATTTTGTGTTCTTTTGGGATTTGAATGATGATGGAAGGTTTTGGATTGTTAGTGAAGAGTTTGTTTATATTGGTGTTGGGAGTTTTGTGTGTTTCTGGTTTTGAACCTGCTGATAATTTCTTAGTAGATTGTGGATCATCTAAAGATACTAATGTTGGTAATAGGGTTTTTATGGCTGATAAATCAGCTTCAAAGTTTTTGTCAACTTCAAAAGATATATTGGCTGATACCCCTTCAAATTCAATTACAAAAGCTAATGATTCGCCCCTTTATCAAACTGCTAGAATTTTTACTCAACAATCCAGCTATAAATTTCCAATTAGCCTAACGGGGAGGCATTGGATTCGCCTTTATTTTTACCCGTTTGTTTACCAAGGTTATGATATGAGCACTGCAATGTTCTCTGTTTCCACTCAAAAGAATGTTCTTCTTGGCAATTTCTCTCCAAAAAATGCTTCTGTCAAGGAATTTTCAGTAAATGTTACCTCGAATGACCTTGTAGTAACGTTCTCTCCTTCGAGCAATTCATTTGCTTATATAAATGCTATGGAAATTGTCTCTGTACCTGATGTCCTTATAACTGATGATGCCTCCACCATTAGTCCAGCTGGGACATTTAGTGGTATGTATGCACAGGCTCTCGAAACAGTTGCTAGGGTAAACATGGGTGGATCGTTGGTGTCGTTTGATAATGATACACTTTGGAGAACTTGGGTTACTGATCAAAGTTTCTTGATTCAGCCAAGTTCCGCTAAGTCGGTTAGTAAGATTGGATCCGTAAAATATCCAGCAGATGGAGCAACACCAGATTTTGCACCACCGTCAGTTTATGGTACTTGTAGTAAGATGAACGTGGCTGGTACTGGTGATGATCCTAATGCCAATTTTAATGTGACCTGGACGTTTAATGTGGATCCTGGGTTTCAATATTTCATTCGCTTACACTTCTGTGACATAGTGAGTATAGCTGCCAATCAGCTGCTGTTTAACATTTATGTTAACTCCTGGAATGTGGCTCATGATTTTGATCCTGGTCAGAGAGCTCAGGGAATTTTGGCCACAGCTTATTACAATGATTATGTTACTCCAACCGCTAAAAGTAATAGGCTTAACGTTAGTGTGGGCCCATCTCCAAGGAGTGCTTATCCTGATGCCTTCCTAAATGGACTGGAACTTCTGAAGTTGAATAATTCTCAGGGCAGCCTTAGTCAGGTAGATTCTGTTTCTACTAACCCGAGTTCAAAGGCAAAGAAGAATGTCGGAGTCATCGTGGGTGTGTGTATAGGTGTCCCAGTTGTGTTGGTGATGGTTGGCATCTTATTTTGCATGCATAGAAGAAGAAAACAAGAAAAGCTTGCCCAGTCAAAAATATGGATTCCTTTATCTATGAATGGTGGCACTTCACACACCATGGGAAGCAAGTATTCAAACGGAACAACCATAAGTGTTGCTTCAAACATGAGTTATCGCGTTCCTTTTGCAGCTTTGCTGGAAGCAACGAGCAACTTCGATGAGAGTTTGGTTATTGGAATAGGTGGCTTTGGGAAGGTATACAAGGGTGTTTTGTATGATGGAACAAAGGTGGCTGTGAAAAGGGGTAATCCCAAGTCCCAACAAGGTCTTGCAGAGTTCCGAACGGAAATTGAGATGCTTTCTCAGTTCCGCCACCGGCATCTGGTTTCATTGATGGGATACTGTGATGAAAAAAATGAAATGATTCTAGTTTATGAATATATGGAGAATGGGACCCTCAAGAGCCATCTGTATGGGTCAGATCTACCCAGTATGAGCTGGAAGCAGAGGCTGGAGATATGCATTGGGTCGGCCAGAGGTCTGCACTACCTTCATACTGGCTATGCTAAAGCAGTTATACATCGTGATGTCAAGTCCGCAAACATACTGCTTGATGAGAGTTTTATGGCAAAAGTTGCTGATTTTGGACTATCCAAGACAGGGCCTGAACTTGATCAAACTCATGTTAGCACAGCCGTGAAAGGAAGTTTTGGCTACCTAGATCCAGAATATTTTAGAAGGCAACAGCTGACAGAAAAATCTGATGTTTATTCTTTCGGTGTTGTTTTATTTGAAGTTCTTTGTGCTAGGCCTGTCATAGATCCATCTCTTCCGAGAGAGATGGTCAACTTAGCTGAATGGGCAATGAAGTGGCAGAAGTTGGGACAACTGGAACAAATTATAGATTCCAATCTTGAGGGCAAAATAAGACCAGATTCCCTCAGGAAGTTTGCAGAAACAGCAGAGAAATGCTTAGCTGATTTTGGTGTAGACAGGCCATCAATGGGCGATGTGTTGTGGAATCTGGAGTATGCACTTCAACTTCAAGAAGCTGTCATTCAAGATGATCCTGAAGAAAACAGCACCATCCTTATTGGTGAGCTCTCTCCACAAGTTGATGATTTCAGTCAAGTTGATCCCGGTGCTTCTGCTACTCATAACAGAACACCAAATTTGGATGATCTCTCTGGGGTTTCCATGAGTAAGGTTTTCTCACAATTGCTCAAGTCTGAGGGTAGATAATTAAGTAAAAAGGTACATACAGTGTTTAGGTGTTTGTTAATTCCACTTTTGTTTGTGGATCATATAAAGATTGATCTTTTCTTTCTTTTGTAACAGTTTATTGTACGAATTTCCGAGTATTAAATAGGAATGTTAACTTTGAAAATATGCATTGTTCTACCTGTGGATCTTCTTTTCATTTTCTTGGGCATGCTCATTCATGTCATGCCTGTGAGAAGGCTTTTGTGAACATGGAGCAGCACCAGGAGGTTGCTCAGACCCCCCCCCCCCCCCCCACACACACACACTCCTCTGGATATTTAATGTGTTTGAGATACTTGGTGATACTGCGAAGTTAGTGGCTTCGGAGATTGGAATATAGTCAAATATTAAGGCTTGTTACTTTTTCTCCCTTTTTAATTTACTGGCAAAAGCTTGTTACTTTTTCTCCCTCTTAAGATTGAAATTGTTTGCTCGTTGTTGTCATACATGTTTAAACCTTCTTTGAAGATGAAGGTAGGGAGATATGTCAATTCATTGCCTAAATTGAACTTATGCACTGTGAGGCCCGGGGCATTAGTCTAGTGGTAATAATGCAATATGTGATGTGTGGCTTAGGCACAAAAGCCTGGTATTTAAGTGGAGAAGTGCAGGATCATTATCCATGAGTTTTGGACTGTGCCACTGGGCGCTTGAGGATTTCTCGGTTGTTAAAGGAAATAGTCAGCTTTTGTGCGACGGAGTTTCTGTGGCTCCCTGTTGAACACCTTACGATGTTTTATGAGGTACGTGTTTGGTCTTGCCTCTGGAGTCTTGTGTGATAAGAAAATTCCACCTAAACTCAAAGGTAAGTTCTACAGAGTGGTAGTTAGACCGGCCTTGTTGTATGGAGCGGAGTGTTGGCCAGTCAAGAACTCACATGTTCAAAAAATGCATGTTGCGGAGATGAGGATGCTGAGATGGATGTGTGGGCACACTAGGAGCGATAAGATTAGGAATGAGGTTATCCGGGAGAAGGTGGGAGTGGCCTCTGTGGTGGACAAGCTGAGGGAAGCGAGATTGAGATGGTTTGGGCATGTGAAGAGACGGAGCGCAGACGCCCCAGTGAGGAGGTGCGAGGGGCTGGTTGTAGAGGGTACGCGGAGGGGTAGAGGTAGGCCTAAGAAGTATTGGGGAGAGGTGATTAGACAGGACTTGGCTCAGCTTCACATTACCGAGGACATGACTCTAGATAGGAAGGAGTGGAGGTCGCGTATTAAGGTTGAAGGTTAGTTGGGTTAGCGTGTTGTCTTTCCTTGCGAGGGTATGGGTTGTTAGCGTTTGTAGTAGTCTTAGCATTGCGCTTGTAGTTCTTGTCTGGGTTACCCATAGCCTAATGTTGTTTACTGCGTTCACTTCTCGCATTATTTTCTTGATGTTATTGTCTCCTTTGTTGATTATACACTATTTTCTTATTGGATGTTATGTTTTATATATTTCTTGTCTTTTACTTGGATTTGATGTACTTGAGCTGAGGGTCTTCCGGAAACAGCCTCTCTACCTCCACGAGGTAGTGGTAAGGTCTGCGTACACTCTATCCTCCCCAGACCCCACCTAGTGGGATTTCACTGGGTATGTTGTTGTTGTTGTTGTATTATTTAGACTCTACCTGTATGCTCATCTCCTTTTTCAAATTGTTTAGTTAGAACAAGTAACTAAGTTTCATTCTCAAAAAAAAAAACAAGTAACTAAGTTTCATGTTAAGTTCTATCAGAATTCGATTTTTGTCATTGCTAAGATTTCTGTAATACATCCTGACTAGTCTTACTTGAAACTTCCCTTGATATGTTATGAATCCTGACATTCTTTCTTTCCTCATCAGGCCATCCTATTCTCCATTTTTAAGAATCTAGATTCTCGTCTGAATCTAAGTCAGTGATGGAGTAGTAATACTAGGTTCTTGACATGTGGTAAACGTCGACTTAAAACCAGTAGATCAAGAACCATGTAATGCAAGATATATGTATTATCTACTTAGCATGCATTACCAGATTGCCTCTGTTTTAGTTGACTGGCAATGGCCCTATAAGGCAGTGCCATCATGGATCGATAGTCTGTAACTTAACATAACCTAGGACCTAGTTATTCATGGAGGAATCTTCCTGATTTACTTTGGATACAGACTTTGCCTAATCATGATCATAATACGCATAAGCTATTCTTTCGAACTGCGTGTCCTTTTAAACTAGTTGCCTGGATCCCAAATCAACCTTTCTAAAGGTCCTCTGGTTCTATTTCTCAGCCAATAGTTACTTGTGTGGCATCCCTATAGGTATCAACATTATTGGGCTTGGACTGATTCATAATATGTAGTCTACGATCAATAAAGTGATTGAGAACCATTAGGTCATAGGTTCAATTTTCAGCGGAAGCAAAAAAAATTACTAGATAGCTTCTTTCCATCTAAGTCTTGATAGATAAAGTTACCCGATAAGACCACTGTCATTAAGGCAAAGAGATGTAAAAATTCTCTGTGTTCAGAATTTCAATGCTATCAATTACATATACATCATTGTGTTCTCAGCCCACATCTGAGAATAGGCCATTGTGAATGAATTATTGCTATAAAAATGTATGATTATACTTGTGGCAACACACTGGAAATTTCAAGTGTATGATGGAGTATATAAAGATATAATGAAACACATCATAACTTAAGAGGATATAATGCACCATTAATAATCATATTTACTTTCTGTTTAGCAATAAAGCTCTTTTGAACTATGGTGAAATTGTCGGTTACACATTTAAATTATGTAAGGGTCTTTTTATTTTTTTGAACATAATTTTTTCGTTATATTTACATTTCTAAACGACATGAGAGTTCTATTACCATCCTAAATTTAGTTGTGAAGATTGCACGAATTTTTGTGTTTAACCTGTTGTGTATATTAAGAAAATGTTGTTGACTGCATTTTTGCACTGATTTTTGTATCTACACAAGATAATGTTGCCCGTGCTATGCACAGACCCAATAATATATGGTATGTTTTGGGGCTAATAACTGTGTTTTGAAGCGATTGTTTGCGTGGATAAAGGAATAAGTTTTTTTATCACAAACATGTACTTTCTTTGATGCTATTTAAGGCATAATAAGGCTACCCGCATACAACATTTTGTAAATATTTTATGTTGTCAATTATCATGATTTATAGTATTTTTACGATAGATTCACTTCAAGAATCAGTGGAATTTTTTGTATTTTTTTCAAAACATATTTTATGTTGTCAATTATCATGATTTATAGTATTTTTATGCAATTTTTAAATATAATAAAAAATAAGACAAATAAATTAAAATGGACCCAATATATGTTATTTTTGTTGTCTAAATTTATGTGACACAAATGAAATTTGGAGAGTCATCCAAATTTTCATATTTTTTTTAAAAATGTTTTAAGTTATTAATTATTGTGATTTATAATATTTTTATGTAACTTTGAAATAACGTACATTACTGATCACTTTGTCCTAATTTATGCGATATGGATAAAATTACAAAATTAACCCTTTTAAAATGTCTTTCCGATATTTTAAGTTGTTAATTATTATTATTTATAATAATTTTTTGGTAATTTTAAAATGATATGTGTTATTTTTTCTGTCCCAATATATGTGTGCCTGATAGAATTCTGAGAGTCAACCTATTTTATTATATAGCTTTTAAATATTTTAAATTAGTAATTATTGTAATTTTTAATGCTTTCTAAGTCATTTGTAAATGATATATTGGGACTTTTCCATTTTCTTGATTGGAACTTTTCCATTTGTGACATATATATATATATATATATATATATATATTCTACTATATTATAAAAGCTTTTAAAAGTCCCACAAGGCCCAATAATATAAATGGCATGTTTTGGGGTTAATAACCGAGTTTTTGAAGCGATTGTTTGCGTGGATAAAGGAATAAGTTTTTTTTATCACAAACTTGTACTTTCTTTTTGTATTTAAGGCATAATAAGACTACCCTCATACAAAATTTTGTAAATATTTTATGTTGTCAATTATCATGATTTATAGTATTTTTACGATAGATTCACTTCAAGAATCAGTGGAATTTTTTGTATTTTTTTCAAAACATATTTTATGTTGTCAATTATCATGATTTATAGTATTTTTACGCAATTTTTAAATATAAAAAAATAAAATAAGACAAATAAATTAAAATGGACCTAATATATTTTATTTTTGTTGTCTGAATTTATGTGACACAAATAAAATTTGGAGAGTCATCCAAATTTTCATATTTTTTTTAAAAATGTTTTAAGTTATTAATTATTGTGATTTATAATATTTTTATGTAACTTTGAAATAACGTACATTACTGGTCACTTTGTCCTAATTTATGTGATATGGATAAAATTACAAAATTAACCCTTTTAAAATGTCTTTAAGATATTTTAAGTTGTTAATTATTATTATTTATAATAATTTTTTGGTAATTTTAAAATGATATGTGTTATTTTTTCTGTCTCAATATATGTGAGCCTGATAGAATTCTGAGAGTCAACCTATTTTATTATATAGCTTTTAAATATTTTAAATTGATAAATATTGTAATTTTAATGTTTTTTAAGTCATTTGTATATGATATATTGGGACTTTTCCATTTCCTTGATTGAGACTTTTCCATTTGTGACATATATATATATATATATATATATATATATATATATATATATATATATATATATATATATTCTACTATATTATAAAAGTTTTTAAAAGTCCCACAAGTATAATATATAATATTGAAGATTGGGAAAAGTCCTAATCTTGAATATTATATATTATACTTGGGCCTAAACTCCCTTTTATAATATAATAGAATATTTTAAGTTGTTAATTATTATTATTTATAATAATTTTTTGGTAATTTTAAAATGATATGTGTTATTTTTTCTGTCTCAATATATGTGAGCCTGATAGAATTCTGAGAGTCAACCTATTTTATTATATAGCTTTTAAATATTTTAAATTGGTAAATATTGTAATTTTTAATATTTTTTAAGTCATTTGTAAATGATATATTGGGACTTTTCCATTTCCTTGATTGGGACTTTTCTATTTGTGACATATATATATATATATATATATATATATATATTGGGCCTAAACTCCCTTTTATAATATAATAGAAAAAAATTAGCAGCAACATTCGTTTTGGATATCTATAAAATTATTTTTGATAGGGAAAAGGGTCAAATATGCCCCTAAACTATTCAAAAAGTCTAGATATATCCCCGTTTAAAGTTTGGCTCACTCATGCCCTCGCCATCCAACTTTTCGTCTAGATATGCCCTTATGGGCGTTAAATGCCAAATGGAATTGCCACGTCATTTTTACATTACCACGTGACATTTATATTAAAGGGAAAAGGGTAAATATACCCCTAAACTATTCGAAAAGGTCTAGATATATCCCCCCCTCTCCCCTTTTAAATAAACTACCCGACCCGTTTTCAACAATTTTTTTTAAATTTTATTTTTTTTGGTAAATCCCGAAAATGAGTAATTGACTAATAAAAAATAGGAAAAATATTTAAAATAAAAATAAATTAACGCCAAAAATTCGCAAATAAATATAGTAACCTTAAATTCAACAATTTCAACAATTTTTTTAATTTTTTATTTTTTTTCGATAAATCACGAAAATGAGTAATTGATTAATAAAAAATATGAAAAATATGAAAATGACTTTATGTTGAATTTTTAGGTTATATTTTTCATATTTTTTATTAATCAATTACTCATTTTAGGGATTTATCGAAAAAAAATAAAAAATAAAAAAAATTGTTGAAATTGTTGAATTTAAGGTTACTATATTTATTTGTGAATTTTTGGCGTTAATTTTTTTTTCCATATTTTTCTATTTTTTATTAGTCAATTACTCATTTTTGGGATTTTTGTTAAAAATGGGTCGGGTAGTTTATTTAAAAAAGGGTATATCTAGACCTTTTCGAATAGTTTAGGGGTATATTTACCCTTTTCCCTTTAATATAAATGTCACGTAGTAATGTAAAAATGACGTGGCAATTCCATTTGGCATTTAACGCCCATAAGGGCATATTTAGACGAAAAGTTGGACAGCGAAGGCATGAGTGAGCCAAACTTTAAACGAGGGGTATATCTAGACCTTTTCGAATAGTTTAGGGGCATATTTGACCATTTTCCCTTTTTGATATTTTGCATAGATTTCCTTTATTATGGAGTTGACATACTTAAAGTTGGTAGTTTGAACATGTTACCAAATAAAATTTGTAAATTGTTGTTCTTTATTTCATGTTATTGGATCAAAATTGGACAATAACAATATAATTTTGAGAATTAACCCAAAAAAAATAAAATCTCTCCCATCGGATGAAAATTGCAATTTCACACAATTTTTTGTTGAGAATTACACTACTAACAATGCTAAAATATTAATGATAGATTCTAAAAAAGTTTCTCTTGACCTTGCAATTGTGGACAATAATCTAGCTTTCATTTTTCAAGCAGATTTTTTTTTTCACATGGATGTTGGTGCTTCTTCAGCGGTACATTGTACCGTTCAGAAAAAGTAAAATAAAATAGGATTCAGGAGTAAAGTTTTCGTCTAAACCCATAAAAAGAAAGTGACTCTAATGGAACAGTTAAATACCACTCTAGTTTTTTCAATTTCCTTTCTCCATTTGTATTTCAAATTGCTTTCTCCATTTGTATTTTGTTCCTGACATAAGCATTGTGTGTTATTTTTAGAAAGTCATCCACCTGAAGAGGGTGGCATAACAGAGAATCAGGAATGCTGACAAATTTCAACCATGAATTATAGCTATTAAATGGGCTTGGATGACTTAAATTTAGGGTGAAGAAGCACAATTCATATGCTCGCCTCTGTAGCACGCATGGATTAGCTAGTTTTGGGAGACTTGGATTGTTAGTGTTTTTGCTCTCTTTTTTTTGCCTAATTTTGAATTGTAATTGTAGCCAATTTCTTTGAAAAATAGCCACAATAGATTATTGTTATAGCCCTCAATTAATTGTCTATTTTCCCACGCTACATAAATTATTGTTCTAGCCTTCAAGTAATTAAACCTAAGTCATTGATATCAATACATAAATTATTGTTATTGCCTTCAAGTAATTAAACCTAAGTCATTGATATCAATACATAAATTATTGTTATTGCCTTAAGTAATTAAACCTAAGTCATTGATATCAATATTAGACATGTGACAATTGACACCCATTCAAGAAATAATTTGGAGAAATAAAGATGATAGTTAAATCCCTTTTCTATAAATATGATTCCCCTAACACTATAAGAATTGATTCCTAAATATTGATAAGGTAAAATAAAGATAATGTGGATAAAATATAAATAGTACAACACTATAAGAATTGATTCCCAAAAAATTGTTATATTTTCTTCTTCTTTTTTCTAAGTTAACTAATAAAAATCGACATGGTAAATTTTTTGCGATATCCAACCGCTCAACTTAATATCAAATGAGTCTAAATAAATGTGAGGGGGCTAAAATTTCAGGAGAAATTATGTAAAAAATGTTGCATAATTTATTTTTCACTATTTTTATTTTATACTTCGAAGTTCGAATTGAAAAAAGATAATCAAAAGTCAAAGGAGCAAGCAGTATACGTAGTATGAACATAATAACAATAACCGACTACATTAAAATATACAATACAACAAATTAAATTAAAATCTTTTCACAATATATAGAACAAAGAAAATATTTTTTTAAAAAAATGCTACCAACTAGAGTAAATAAAATAACAATGACGACTAAGATTCTTAAATTGGGCCTAAGGGTGCACTATGTGATAATTATATTGTCTCATACTTCATTGACACGTTATTATGATAAGAAAGACGCACAATCCATTGGATTGTGGTGTATTGATAGAATTGGTCTATTTTTAATTAGAAGTTCGAGTTCGGATTCGGAATATGAAATTTTTTTTGTTAGGAGCGCCTCTTCTAAATGAGCCGCGTAGCGCGTGATCCGAATTTAGTTAAAGCTTCAATACTGACTCCAGACAACAAGTGGGAAACCAAAAAAAATTGATAAGAAAGATACATATCGCATTGATTAAATCTAAAATGAATAATACAATCACATTATGTTAAAAATATTTTAAAGTTGTTTCTTGAGCTGAAAAAAAGGAATGGGGGGAGGGGGGGGGGGGGAGGGGGGAGGGAAAAGAAAATGAATAAATTAAAGTAGACATAATCCAACAATACTTGCATTGTAAGCTCCAATAATTTTCTATTTTATAATCAAAACTTTATATTATTTGTTTCTTGGTCGGTCCATTCCTTTTTGCACCCTTATCTTTTGGCACAATTCTTCTTTTAATCATATTCTCCACTGATCCCCCACCCACCCCCACCCCCTTGGTTAAGCATGGGGTATTATATATGGGGGTAATCAATGAGGGTTATGATGGTCGGAGTGGTAAATACATCATTATTTTTAATTAGAAAACTTGGATCCAAGTTTATCTGAGTATGAAGTCGTCTTTATTAAGAAATATTTTATCTTTAATATAGGAGTTTTAGGTGCAAATTTAAATTTAATTGGACTCAATACAGATACGGAACCTCCGGGGGAAACAAAAAAATATTTATGGTAGTAATATGTGAGCACAATTGTCATTTGACAAGATAAATGTTAAATGTGTATTGGCCAAACAAATATAGACCTTATATTATTAACTGGATATCAAAGAAAAAAAATACAATTTTTATTGTCCAAATAGCAAATCAGAAAGTTCACCTTCTTTACAATTATTATAACAGTATAGTTTTTTGGTAACTTAAAAATTCCAGTAAGTTAAATAGTTCATTATATATAATTGGTTAAAATATGTCGATAATATAAATAAGTTTAAACTATCGATTTCGATTTATGTAAGTTAAATTCGTAAAAATTTAAAAGGTAAAAACAAGAAATTTTTTTTGTATTAAGATTATGGATTCTTTAATTAGAAGTGGTTGGTTTTTCTAATTATGTCAATATATGGGCCACTTATCTTGAGAAAAGGCGTATACAATTGTGCTATATTTTGTATCATTGACCTTTTCTTTGGTTATTTTTTGGTAACAACTAACAAGGAACCGCAACCACTAATCTTTGGATATGTTTTCGATAAATTTCGCTCTAATATAATAGTTTGCAAATATAGAAGATTTAAACCGCGATAAACACTTTTTTAATTTGATTGTTGTGGCCTTTTGGCAAGATAAAATCAATTTTTACATTAAAACGTTGAATATTTTGCATTTAAGAAAAATATTTTAGTAATGTATAGAGATAGGTGTCACTCTATTTTGACAAGAAAGGATATATTTCACTAATTTCTATGGAAAAAGATGTCAAAGACAGATTAATTAACTGTTAATATAACTAGTGTCAAAAACCTTTTATATATATACTTCTCCGTCCATCCATATTAATTGTCCACCTTACTAAATCAAGAAAGTATCAATTAAAAATTTTCTTATATTACTCTCGCAATTAATTCTTTTTTAAAGTGTTCACATTTGTTTGTAAAATTCTTATTTGTGATTTCTTAAGCATTATGCGGAAAAAAAAAGTGATCAATTAAAATAGAACGGAGGGAGTACAATCATTTTCATAAATTCAAGAATTTAATTTTACTAAGCAAATATATCCTCCATGATCGGTGAACACTGAACCGTATAATCCGAATATGTCATTCTTGTAAAGTTTCAATACATACATTAATTTCAAATATTCGAACAAGATAATGTTTAAACAAAACTCAAGACAAAAAGAAGATGAAAATAGAAAGGAAATTAAAATTGTATGTGATCTTAAAAGTAAATATAATTTAGAATCAATTAACAAGTTTGATTTCTCATAAATTCACACCATCAATAGTAATTATCTCATGAAATCACTTTTTTGTTGTTGAAAAAATTATCTGAGATAATTATTATTAATTGAATAATCATATGAAAAAAATAATCTGTCAATTAACCAATCACATCAACCTTAGTAGTACAAGATAGTAACCTCCGAAAAATCGAAGCCAACGCCGCGCAAGATAACTCCTTAGCCTTGCTAAACCCTTTACACTTCCTTCTCGTACTCCGTGCCCGGCCACCACCACCACCACCATCGCCACCGTCATTCCGACGAGGTAATTTCCTCTTTCTTTTACCATAGCATTTTACATGAGATTTCTTCTCATCACTCAAATTCACTTGATCTTCCCTTGAAAAAGTATAGCTCCTCAAATATAATTGCCTACACGAAATACTATCCACCACTTTCGGACCAGTATCACGACCACGACCATGACCATGACCATGACCATTATTTTTTGAGCTAACCGACCTTATAAACTCGGCATCCGATTCGGGCCACTTGTACAAGTTTACGTAAGTGGCCCGGACCGGAGCACGAGCGTCGTTGACGCAATTGGATATGCATGCGGAGGCCATTTTTTTATTTTTCCTATCGACGTTTGGAATTAATTAAGAGTATTGTTTATATATATAGGGATGGAAAAGAAAGCTTATTTTTGAAGAGAAGTTAGTTTAAAGTCATGGGTTTTTTTTAGTGGCATGGAGAAGGAGGGGTTGAGTTATATATGGTACATTTTATGCATTTTGGAGTGTAAGAAAAATGTTGTAGTGGGGCGGGGGGGGGGGGGTGCAATAATTTGGCATCATTTGAGTTAATTGTGTGTGTGGAAGAGATTTGTCCAAATAATTCTTTCTTTACTTAAAGACATGATAGAATAATTTAAGGAAATATATTTATATTATATGTGTATTTGGTAATGCTTGAATCAAAATATATTCACCTTATCATAATTAAGTTATAAATATATTGTGTAATTTAAGGGAAAATATTGATACTATGTGTGTAGTTGGTGATGCTTGTATCAAAATGTATTCACCACCCTATATCATAATTAAGTTAAAAATATATTATGTAATTTAAGGAAATAAATTTATATTATATGTGTATTTGGTGAAGCTTGTATCAAAATATATTCACTTTATCATAATTAAGTTATAAATATATTATGTAATTTAAGTAAAAAGATTTATATTATATGTGTATTTGGTGATGCTTGTATCAAAATATATTCACCTTATCATAATTAAGTTATTTATATATTATGTAATTTATCATTGTTCTCCTTATCATAATTACGTTATTTATATATTATGTAATTTATCATGATTCTTTCTCCTTCTTCACCATAACTATTTTTTCCATTGCTTTTCCTACTCTTTAATTTATTTTTGCAAATGTATCAAATCTCAAACAAAATAAGAAATATGTGAGAACTGAATTTGTTGTACTTTAAAAAAAATAAAATCATGGTCATTTTTATTTATTAAAAAAAATATCCAGAAGTTGTCGTATTATGTGCCTTTTATATAGTCAAATGTTTTAGTTGACAAAAAAGTCAAATGTTTTGGTATATTGCCATTTTTCTAAGGACTGAGAACCTAAATAAGCCACAAAAATATAAAAGTGACCAAAATAAGCCACTACTTTAGTAAGTAACTAAAATAGGCTTAGTGGAAGAAAAAATTCCACTTTATCTAATATTCTAAACGTTTTCCGTTAGTCTCATAACGTGTATATTTTAATATATAACGGAATTATTTTCTACACTTTATAAAATGGAACTATTTCTTACACTTTATAAAGTGGAACTTTTTCTTACACTTTATAAAGTGGAACTTTTTATTACACTTTTTATAAAGTGGAACTTTTTATTACACTTTTTATAAAGTGGAACTTTTTATTACACTCTTTATAAAGTGGATGGACATCAACCGATAAAGGAGAACGTTGTTGACTAGTCTTAGGCTCCTTCCTAACATAGATTTCAAGTATTGTTAACTTGATTTGATCTATGTAGTCATCTGGAACCCTCAAAAAGTCGGTCAACGATTTGTCATTATAGATAATCCACTCTCCAAAATTTACTTGTCCTTGTGATAAAAATGAAGTAGGGTATTTTACGACTATAATCAAATTATAAACAGTATTGTTTATACCCATTCTTTTATAAATTAATGAAAGAAATTTCTGATATCGGACATTAATTGAATATTTAGCATTGTGTTTGGGAGGACAATTATAATAAACGGTATTTCCATCATGTATAATTTCGCCATCCCAATAAATCAAAACTCTAACTTTTGGTTTAGAAGACTTTTTTTTTTTTAGATTGAAATGAACAAATATAGAAAGTATGTTGTAGGTGCTACCAGTTAATGTTTGAACGTCCTCCTTAAATAGAGATTGGAGGATTTTTCAGAATAAAAAAATAAATATACATAGTGTAATAATTTTTTCCGTTTTTATGATATGTCAAATCAATATAATTGTATGACAAACACTGCAAAAGAGATAAAAACGTGAAAATATTCCTCTTTGTAAAGTGGAATTTTCTCTTTCACTTTGTAAAGTGTAAGATTTTCTTCCACTTTATAAAGTGTAAGAAAAAGTTCCACTTTATAAAGTGTAAGAAAAAGTTCCACTTTATAAAGTGTAAGAAATAGTTCCATTTTATAAAGTGTAGAAAATAATTCCGTTATATATTAAAATATACACGTTATGAGACTAACGGAAAACGTTTAGAATATTAGATAAAATGGAATTTTTTCTTCCACTAAGCCTATTTTAGTTACTTACTAAAGTAGTGGCTTATTTTGGTCACTTTTATGTTTTTGTGGCTTATTTAGGTTCTCAGTCCTTTTTCTAAAGCTTAATTAATGAGTGGATAAAATGTAATGTCAAATCTCATCTAGAATTTGGACAGAAATTTCAAAGCAACAAACTCCGAATGATTTTTGGGTCGAGTTTTAAGATGAGTTGTACTAAAAATATTTTAAGGCATAAATGAAAGGCGTAGATTAATAAGGCTATTCTTATGTTGAATTAAATTTTTATTGTTTTAAAAATATTTTTCAATAAATTATGTTTTATTATTAGTGATGATATTTATACTTTATGTTATCATGTTTTTATATTATAGTATTTTTTTCTAAAATATATAGATAGTAATATTGTCTTTAAAATTGATATGATAGAAATTTCATGGCACTATATTCTTGAGGCAACTTGTTCATATTTTGTCATTGCTTTTATATCTTTTATCCTTTTCCTTTTTTGAAATATATTAATAACAATCAGTTAAAATTTTAATTAAGGACTGAAAGAACAAATCAATGTGGATATCAATAATGAAATAGATGATAATTTCATTTTAAAGATTATTTCACCTATTATTAATATTATAATTGACTAATAAACCACCCGTCAGCTTAGTAAAATAATTGAGGGATCAAAAATACAATTGTAATAGTAATGACTAATGACCATGTGATCTCTAAGCGGGAAATTCTACACTCATCCCTACTCCCTCCGTTCCTTTTTAATTGTTATAAATTTTTTTAAATCAAATTATAAGAATTTTTTATTAATATTTTACGGTGTAAATGTAATTTATCATATTTTTTGTATAATTTTTATATATCTAAATTTAAAATTTAAAATATTAAATTAATATAAGTTAATTTAATTTTAAAATTTGAGAAATTAACTTTTGAAAAAGTGCAACACTCAAAAGAATAGAGGGAGCATGTCTGAAAAGTCAAATATAACATTAATATTGATTTATTAAAGTAAATTCTTTTTTCGACCATCTAAAGGGACTCAAGAAACCTAATACTAGAGTTTGTCGAGTTGCCATTTTTATAATTCACCACCAGAGAAATTTAAACTTTACGAGTAAAATTCTGTATATTCTTATTTATTATTGAAATTATTATATTACATCTTCCATTTAATTTTATTTGTGCACTATTTTAAAAATATATTTATTTATTTTATTTATTACTTTTTTAATATCAAGAAAGGATAAATATTTTATTTTAAAAAAAAATGTCATGTCGTTAAAAACATGAAAAACCCTTATTAGATACCTAAATAGAAAGAGCTGAGAATGAAAGGCATATAACGCATTCAGAGAAAGTGATTTATGAGTAAAATTTTGTGTCTTCTTATTTATTGTTGAAATTACTATACGTTTAATTTTATTTGTCCACTATTTTAAAAATAATTTCATTTATTACTTTTATAATATCAAGAAAATAAAATATTTTATCTTTTAAAAAAATGTCATGTCGTTTAAAACTTGAAAAATCCTTTTTTAGATACCAAAATAGAAAGAGCTGAGAATGAAAGGCATAAAACGCATTAAGTGAATGCGATTTATGAGTAAAATTTTGTGTCTTCTTATTTATTGTTGACATTACTACTAGGGGTGTGCATCTGTCGGTTCTGTTCGGTTTTATGTATTATTGGTTCGGTTTATCGGTTTTCGGTGTTTAAATATGTTAAACCAATAACCAAACCAATAAGATATTTTTTATCGGTTTATCGGTTTTGGTTCTTAACGGTTCGGTTTTTGGTTTAACGAATAAGAAAATACTTATAAAATAAATATATGACTTTTCTAATAAATTTGATGCGAAAACATAATAATGTAACTTTATAAATGCTCATAAAATAGAAACAATAATAACAAACATGAAAAAAAACTATACAAGTGTAACACAGAGAAATTAAGAAGAATAGGGTTCTTACTTTAGATTTTAATGTTTTGTATAATGTGAAATTGTGAACTCAAAGTCATTGTGATGTGTGAATTGAAGGCTAAAGTACAAAGATAGTAACTAGTAAGATATTGAGATTAAAAGTAGTAAATTACTAGTCTTAATGGTTATCGGTTTACCCAATAACCCAATTTAAAAACCAAAAACAAACCGATAACCCAATAATTTTTTTTATAAAATCATTAAAAAACCGTTAACTCAATACCCCAATTACAATAAACCATTAACACTTTTATCGGTCGGTTCAATTTTTGCACACCCCTAATTACTACATTACCCCTTCCTTTTAATTTTATTTGTCCACTATTTTTAAAATATATTCATTTATTTCATTTATTACATTTATAATATCAAGAAAAGATAAATATTTTATCTTTTAAAAAAACATCATGTCGTTGAAAACTTGGAAAAATTCTTCTCAGATACCTAAATAGAAAGAGCAGAGAATAAAAGGCATAAAACGCATTCAACGAATGCAATTTATGAGTAAAATTTTGTGTCTTGTTTTTAAATTTTGAAATTACTATATTACCCCTCCCATTTAATTTTATTTGTCTGCTATTTTTAAAATATATTTATTTATTTAATTTACTACTCTTATAATATCAAGAAAAGATAAATATTTTATTTTTTAAAAAAAGTCATGTCGTTGAAAACTTGAAAAACCCCTTCTCAGATACCTAAATAGAAAGAGCTGAGAATGAAAGACATAAAACGCATTTAGTGAATGCGATTTATGAGTAAAATTCTGTGTCTTCTTATTTATTGTTGAAATTACTATATTACTCCTTCCGTTTAATTTTATTTATCCACTATTTTAAAAATATATTCATTTAATACTTTTATAATATCAAGAAAAGATAATATTTTATCTTTTTAAAAAAATCATATCGTTGAAAACTTGATAAAAACCCTTCTTAGATACCTAAATAGAAAGAGATGAGAATGAAAAGCATAAAACGCATTCAGCGAATGTGATTTATGAGTAAAATTTTGTGTCTTCTTTTTTAATTTTGAATTATTATATTACCCCTTCCATTTATTTTTATTTGTCCACTATTTTTAAAATTTATTTATTTATTTCATTTATTACTTTTATAATATCAAGAAAAGATAAATTTGATCTTTTAAAAAACGTCATATTGAAAACTTGAAAAACCCTTTCTCAGATAACTAAATAGAAAGAACTGAGAATGGAAGGCATAAAATGCATTCAGCGAATGCGATTTATGAGTAAAATGCAGATATAAAACGCATTCAGCTAATTTCGATTCACACTATTAATAATATTTTTTTAAAACAACAACGTGGTTTTGGCTTGATCATTCATGTTGATGGAAGTTGGAGAAGTTAGAGAAAGTTGCATGGCATGGCCCTCCACAAAGAGCTCGTTTATTTATGTTGGCATATCAATTGTGTTAAATTTTGGCCACTCTTAACTGTCTGTACCACAATATTTGGCCTTTAATTTCTACTTCAATAAATAAATAAGTACTTCAAAGCTACTATCTCACTTTATGTCTATATCCAATGTTTCTACCACCATTATAAACTATATAACAACAAAGAAATTGAAAGCCAAAAAAGAGACATTTTGAATATCGAGATAAGACGGGAAGACAATCGTTCCATGCTATAAGTATGGGTCCACACACATTTCATCGATCGTCTATCGTATATTTTAAAGGGTATGTTGTATGCATGTACGTTGTATGTGTGGTGGTTTAGTGATGATTATTAAGTGTATGTAAATTGATCTTGTATACATTCACATGATTTTAGTTAGGTAAAGATCTTATATATTTATGGGCAAATTACAAAAATCACATACTTTTAAGGCAAAATTACAATCTAGCCCTTAAAAGTTTATAATTACAGAAATCCCTCAAACGGATACAATAATATAAGTGTTGATACATTAATTTGATGCGCGAAATACAATAATATAAGCGTTGATACATGCGCGAGATACAATAATATAACCGCTGATACATTAATCTGATGCGCGAGAAACAATAATATAAGTGCTGATACATTAATCTGATGCGCGAGATACAATAATATAAGCGTTGATACACAAATCTGATGCGCGAGATACAATAATATAAGCGCTGATACACTAATCTGATGCGCGAAAATGAGGGATTTTAGAGATTTGTTAAAACTTATAGGGGATAGTGGTAATAAGTAAACTAAAAGGTGAGATTTCTATAATTTTTCCTATATTTATTATGTGTGTGAATACAATGTATTTTTTATTATTATTCACACGGATATAGTATATGTCGCTATGTTTTGAAGCCAAATATTACTACATCTCGTAATGAAGCAAAAGTGTCGTTGATTTTCATAAATCTGAACGAAAATAACACTATTATATGAAAAGTATATCTACATATATACACACTATGTATACATGTATACGAAGTGTATATTGTATATATCTACACACACGCTACATTTTGACTATAATATGTCTTTTAATTTTACGTGGTCATCCAATTGTGATTATTTTACCGCGATGGCTACTTATATACTCTCCTGAAATAATAAGCTATTTGAACGGCTGCAAAGCAAAGAACAAAGGACACCAATTCCAAATCTTTAAAACAAAAAGTGCTCCAACTTGAACTACTTTTTCTACCTTTCTTGTTGTTGTTGTTTTGCCCTTTTTAGAGTGTGGCTTTTGACCACAAAGGGAGGAAAGGACATGGTCCACAAAAATAGGCTTTGACTCTTAGAATCTATTATTGTAGCCCACTTAATGCAAAAGCCCAAATCAAATCTACTAGTGTAATGACACCTTTTGCCCCACCCCCAAGTCGTTTTTGGGGTCGTCATTTAATTTGTACCCGATAGTTTAAGGGAGAAATTGTAACTTTATCCATTTCGAGTAAAACTTCAAACATTCATAATAGAAGTTATAAAAATTCTCCTTTGAATTTTCATAACTTCTATTATGAATAAGGCAAGTGAAACTTTAACGTCATGAATACTTCCAGTGTCATGATTTGAAACTTGCATTATTTAGCTTTCGAATACCTCGTGCCATGGTATTTTGAACTATTACTATGAATTGTACTTTCTTTTTTACTAGAATGACTTTATTGCAAGTTCAAACATGACTAAAGTGGAGTGAGATGAGAAAGAGATTCTTGAAGCATCTTTTAACTTGTCTTCTCAAAGACAAGCAAGTTTGCCAAGTTTATTATGAATAGAGTTTTGGATTTTATTTTTGAAAAATTTATGAATTTCGGATTGCATATCAGATTTAGTATTAGGGATGTTTGGATTTGAAAATCCAATTTACTTATGTCCTATTTAGCCTTGCACATATCATATGTGCGTAATGCTAATAAATCTAATTTCAAAGGTCAATAGATTAATATCCCATTGTCCTATCCATTATTATAGTATTGAGTCTAATATGGTATTGCATGACATGAGCAGTAAGGTGACCTCAAGACTCAATCTTGATTAACAACAGAAAGTTATACATTCTAAGGAGCAAACTGTTATGTGAATTAGTGTTTTCATTGTTATTGTACGTCTTAAATGCTCAAAAGTCAAAATCGAAAATTTAAAACCAAACTTAAGAAATCCAATCCGAACGCCCTAATATTTATGTAGTTGTCTCTCATGCAATAAGCACCAAACTCTGATTATGCAATTCTTTTCCTTTTCTTTATTACTCCATGCAATTTTTATCAATTATGGTTTCATAATTAATTGCTTCGCTGAAATTTCGATAATAATTAAGTTTTAACTACTAAGATCTCAAGATAATTACAAGGAGCGTAGTAATTAAGATAGTGACATAATCACTCATCACTATCATTAAAATAATTTTTAAAGATAAGCAAGCATCAACTAGTCATTTTGCTTTTCGCATTCCAAGATATTATTACTTAGCAATAATGTTAACTACTTCAAGTCTGCATTTACATCCAATTTAATAATTCAGAATAGATTATTTAAATTCTGATTACTTTATCTTATAAGAATCTATTATTCTGATTAGATGCCTTGACTGATATAAACTTACATATTAAAATAGGAATAGGTTTTAAATTGTCTATGGCGTTTATTAAAGGGAATACTAAGCAAATATTCCTTATAATGAAAATAATTACAAGCTTATAACCCGTTACTTTCATAGCCCCATAAATAATTACATTTTATACCCCTCAAACAATTGGCTATAGCAAACTAAAAGGCTCTAACAGTAAACTTCCAAAACAACAATTCTCGTCACTTCAACAAATCAGAAAACCCAATTTTGATCGATTCTCTGTTCTACCCCAATTCTCCTTCCATCTATATCCGTGATTCTCATTCTTCCTTCATTTCTACTTTTTCTTCATCAACGATTCTCCTTCTTCCGGTTCAAATCAACACTCAGTTTCGAAGATGAAGCAAATACCCATTCTTTTACAGCATAATGGAATTCGGAATTCGCAAAATAAAGTTGATGTACTACTCATAGAAAATACTACAAATTTTGAAGATTTTGTAAAACAAACAATAATCATCTCAAAATTAATGGAAGTATTAACATAAGATATCCTTCCACAATTGAAAGTATCTAGTGATATGGCCGTCAATGTTTACCTCGACTTGAAGAAGAAGAATCATAATATTGCTTTTTATCCGTTGATCATTGCCTACAACTGCAAAACAATGAAAAAAATGATCAAGTCTCTAGAAATATCTTTTAAAAAAATGATTTATGAAAAAAAATACATGTAATGAATTCGATCTTCTTGCTAATAATATTGGTAATAATATTACTAAGGAAATGACTTTCATAGAGATAATCATAGACATCTCAAAACAACCAGTTCAAATTTATCAAACCTATAAAAACAAAATCACTCTAGCTCAAGCTGTAAAACGACATTTAGTTCATGAAGGTTTTCAATATAGAACTCCGAGATCTTGCAAAAACAGGTATAATGTTTATACATAATCTTGTATGTGACATGCTGTTTTTTGTAGATTGATGAAACAATTAAGGAAAATTGCAGAAATATTGAATGATACGATAGTAGTATATGGCATGCTGTTTCGATATCATTCAGAAATAATCTGGAGAACATGAGCAATTACTAAATGATATGATAGTAGTATATGACATAATGTTCTAGTATCATTCAGAAATAATCAAGAAAAACTGAGCAATTACTAAATGATGTCGTAATAGTATATGGCATAGTGTTCTGGTATCATTCAGAAATAATCTGAAAAAAATGAGCAATTATTGAATGATGCCATAGTAGTATATGGCCATATACTTTGGGAATCATTCAAAAATAATCTGGAAAATATGTTCAATTACTAAATGATACCATAGTAGTATAGATATACTGTTATGGTATCATTCAGAAATAATCTAGAGAAAATGAGCAATTACTAAATGATAGCATAGTAGTATATGGCATACTGGTTTGGTATCATTCAGAAATAATCAAGAAAAATGAGCAATTACTGAATTATGCCATAATAGTAAATGACATACTGTTCTGGTATCATTCAAAAATAATTTGGAGGAAATGAGCAATTACTAAATGATACCATAGTAGTATATGACATAGTGTTCTAGTAACATTCAGAAATAATCAACAAAAAATGAACAATTACAAAATGATACTATAGTAGTATATGTCATACTAATCTGGTATCATTCAGAAATAATCAAGAAAAAAATAAGCAATTACTCAATGATGACATAATAGTATATGACATACTGTTGTGGTATCATTCAGAAATAATCTGGAGAAAATGAGCAATTACTACATGATACTATAGTAGTATATGACATACTAATCTGGTATCATTCAGAAATAATCTGGAAAATGAGCAATTTACTAAAAGAGTATCTATATACTATATTGGTATCATTAACATTCCTACTTCACACCCTACTCGTTAGTTAAATTATCCTGAAAGAGAATCTATATACTCTAATGGTATCATTAAGATTTTCTTCTTTATAAATTACTAATTACTAAGTGATACCAATAGAGTATCTACATAGTGTATTGGTATCATTAAGGTTTTCTTCTGCATACACGACTCGTTCGTATGTGATATTAAAACAGTATCTACATACTTTATAGGTATCATGAAGGTTTCTTTTTCATAAATTACTCATAAAATTTTATAAGAAAAAATATTGTATGAGTATCATTAAGTTTTTTGTTCATAACTAACTTATTAAGTGTCTAAAATAGTATATCTCTACTGAATGAGTATCATTAAGGTTTGTTGTTAATAACTAACTTAGTAAGTGATACTAAAATAGTATATAAATATTGTATGAGTATCATTAAGCTTTTTGTTCATAACTAATTTATTAAGTGATACTAAAATAGTATATCTCCACTGAATGGGTGTCATGAAGGTTTGTTGTTAATAATTAACTCAGTAGGTGATACTAAAATAGTATATAAATATTGGTTAAGTTTTTTGTTCATAATTAATTTATTAAGTGATACTAAAATAGTATATAAATATTATATGGGTATCATTAAACTTTTTCTAATTTATTAAGTGATACTAAAATAGTATATGAATACTGTGTGGGTCTCATTAAACTTTATTGTTCATAACTAACTTATTACGTGATACTAAAATAGTATATAAACACTGAGTGGGTATCATTAAGGTTTGTTGTTAATGAGTAACTAACTTATATATTGACATGGTATCATTAAGAACTATTTTATGTATTGGTAACACTCCTCATATTGTTTATGATACCATTACAATATATGAATATATTGTTGCCGTAGCTCTAAGATTTCACTCATTCATTTATTTACAAAACCATTCATTTCTTAATATTACCATAATCATTCATGTACAACCGACTCATTTCTCAATGATACCATCGCAACGTATCATATACTAACGTGGTATCGTTAAGGATTGTTTTCATAGATTCATATACTGTTGTGGTATCATTAAGGAGTGTTTTCATATATTCATATATTGATATGATATCATTAAGGTTTTATACTTTCATTCTTGTACAACCAACTCATTTCTCATTGATACCATCACAACATATCATATACTGATATGAAATCATTAAGGATTGTTTCATATATTTATATATATACCGCTATAGTTTCATTGAGATTTCCTACAACCATTCATCTACAACCAACTCATTTCTCCGTGATATCATCATAACATATTATATACTGACATTGTATCATTAATGAGTGTTTCATATATTCATATAGCAAAAGTATAGAAAGAGGTAAAATTTTAAAAGGAAGTAGGATATAAACTAACAAAAAAAAAAGAAAAAAGGAATTAAGAGAAAAACGAAAAAAGAAGAAAACAAATAATAAAATATTATCAAAAGAGGCACAGGAATAAAATGATAAATGAGAAAAATGGGAAAAAGACAAAAACGATACATAAAAAAAAGTGTTTTTCTTAATTACTCCTAGATGTAGTTTAATTATTCGTGTTTTTTTTTTGAATTTTTGTTAGTTACTTCTTCATGTAGTTTAATTTTATTTATTTATTAGTCTAAAAATAATTAGCTTATTTTTTCTATATTTTATTTTTATGTTTGAAAAAATAAAATATTTTAAAAAAAATGATCATAAAAAAGAAATCTAAAGAATAAAATAATTAAATTAATTTGGCAAAATAGAATACACAAATCAAGAATCTTAGGTGAAAGAAAGAGAGAGAACAAAACAAGAAAATAAAGAAAATAAAAGCCAACTAATAGAGTAATAGTCAATTAGGGTATGCACGTAATTAATTCTTGCCGAATGAATATTTGGTGTAGTTTATATATAAATGAATGGGCTAATGAAGGGGAGGGGGTATGAGCTGAAAATATTTAAGAGAGAATGGGTATATGAAGAGTTACTTTGAGTTTGGGTATGAGGCCGTAAATATTTTAGGTTTGATGATCCTTTTATGTAATTTTTCCATTATTAAATGATCCATTTTGCCCATTGTTTAAAGTTAGGTCAAACATACTTTTGTTGTTACAAAATGAACACACATTTATAGAAAAATGTAATAAGTACCTCTTTAATTATAACCGAATACTCACTTATTTTTTGTAAAAAAATAAATTCCTTCATGTCAAACTTGCCCATAGTGTCACGTATTTTGGTTAGATGTCCACATCAAATTGTCATGACACAGTTATTCTAACAAGTCATTTCATAGTAGAGGAAATTTTCAACTTGCCTATTTCATCAAATACGTTGCCAAACACCTCTATATTATAATTAAACATATATTGGAAAATTGACTAATATTATAGGTCATAAAAATATTCCGTAAAATAATTCACGTACAATTTAAAGAAAGGAAGTGTTCATACAGGTAGCAAATACTCAAGGCTTTTTGACTCGATAAGTACATCTCTTATGCGAATTTAAATTAGTCGAACTAGTGAATTTTGAATACTGAATGATTATTAAACTAATAAAAACTGCAGCACCAAAGCTTCGAAAACTATTTTAGTATTACAAACAAAAAAGCAACAGAAAAAATAAAAACTAATTGATTATATTCACTGGTGAAGAACAGCCAAATAAACTTTTTGGGACTCATGGTTCAGTCATTTTCGAGTAAGATAAGAAATTCTGAAAAGTGTAATGGGCCAAAATGCATACGATAAAAAGTCACAATTATCAAATGCCACTTCTTAGGTGGTTCAAAAATATATTTGGTTCTAACATGTAGCAATGAGTTGTAATCAAGCAAACTATAGCTATAGATCTCTAATTAAGTTCAAACTACAATTAATTTTGAAATTTTCTTTCAAAAAATTTATCAATTAAGAAGTTGAGAAATCCAAAAATAGAGTCAATTTCACTTCACCAGAAATTCTGGTATGATATCTTGAGGAAAAAAAAGACTTTTTCTACGAGAAAATAAAGAGAAAACATTTATTATATAACTTATCATTAGTAAACGATCATTTGAATAATCAACTACTTTTAATTTTCCAGGAATTTACTTGCATCATCTTTCATCAGACTTTATAACAAGTACACAAATATATACTCCACCACTTGTAGATTGTATTTCATATATATATATATATATATATATATATATTGACAATATCATAGATAATTAACAAATCACCATCACATCCCCATCATATTAAAATAAGTAAAACATAATAATATGTTGGAGTTAAAGATTCTTCTCTTGTTTTTGTGTGGCACATTATTGCCAATGTCAACTTAGGTTTGTAGCATTAATTTATACACTTTTTGACAATCTTATTCCAAAATGACCCACTAAGTATATGCTCGCATTCTTTACAAAAGTGTTTGCTTAGAGGAAGGGTTTATCAGAAATATTTTTTCTATTTTTACGAGGTAAAGATAAGGTTTATGTATACTTTACCTTTTTTAGACCCCACTTGATTATCTCGAATATGTTATTATTTTTGTACAAAAAAAATTCATTTTTTTCAAAGAAAGAAGATTTTACTCAAAATAATATTTCAAAACTCTAATTTTCTATTACGAAGAATTATTCTTCATCTGTTTAGCTATTTTAATTATTTTTTTACAACGTAATTAGGTTAATTATAATTCACGTGGCAAATAAATGTAATTTATATAACTTGAAGCAATGATCTTATGAGTTGTACTGTACTCCATGGATACTTCTTTGTTTATACTACTGTACCAAAAATACCCTCTCTTTTATAATTTTTCATAGAGGACAATTTGAATTTCGAACTTCAATAAATTATTAATTTGTCTTGTGCTTGTTTCAGTATCTGTACGATCTAGATGTACAATGGACCCCTAATATGTTTTCCCTAGTTGATATAATAATTGAGTAGCTCAATTATTCATATTTTACCAACTTACAATATAGTATAGTTGAAATTTTCTAATCTAGATGCACTTCCAAATATTTTACTCTCTTTTCTTGAATTCCTAACGTAATAAAAAAAATCTTTAAAAGACCATGTGGATTAATCTAATGTAATTTTACATAACTTTATTTCCTAATGTATATTTGTTCCTGTTAAATTTATATGTCATATTCTTCTTTTAGTCTAC
The DNA here is from genome assembly GCA_036553675.1 of Solanum okadae. Taxonomy (NCBI): domain Eukaryota; kingdom Viridiplantae; phylum Streptophyta; class Magnoliopsida; order Solanales; family Solanaceae; genus Solanum; species Solanum okadae. The sequence continues at coordinate 47,950,474 of CM071688.1, read as the reverse complement.
AATAATAATAACATAATCAGTAAAATTTCAGTAGGGTTTAACGAATGTGATATGTACGTACTCTTACTCCTGACTTATGAAAATAGATAGTTTATTTCAGATAGATCCTCGACTCAAGTAATTGCATATCTAAAATAGTAAGAAAAAAAATACAATAATAAAAAATCATATATAAAATAATAGAGAAAAGAACAACAATAACAAATAATACAATAACAAAGCAAGACAAGATAAAGGTAAAACAATAAATATAAGAACAAAATCAAAGAATAGGGTAGCATAAGAGTACTTGTTATAAAGTCTGATGGGGTATAACAAAATCTTCACATTGGGGCATAATGCATATGCATGCACATCTCCTCTTCACATATAACTATCTTTGCCACGCCTCTTGCATCTTGTTCACCACGAAGATCAGTTCTACCTTATTCTAGATATCTTCAGTCTTAATCCTATCTTAACTATTATATCGACACATCCATCTCAACATTCATATTTTCGCTACTTTCATCTTTTGACATGTGAGTTCTTGACGTGCTGACATTTATCCTCATACAACGCAGATGGTCTAACAACCGCTTTATAAACATACCTTTAAAGACTTGGTGACACATTTTTACCACACAAGACACTGAAAGTGAGCCTTCAGTTCATCCACCCTTGCTCTAATATGACATGTAACATCATCTTCAATCTCCACATTAGCTAAGATAATCTGATTATCCTAGATACTTAAAATTACCTCTCTTGGAGATGACTTGTGTATCAATCCTCACGTACACATCCACCTCATGAGTTACAACATTAATTGAACTTGAACTCAAAGTACTTTGTCTTAGTCCTGCTCAACTTGAATCCTTTAGACTCTAAGGTCTGTCTCCATACCTCCAACTTATCGTTATACTTTTCTTTTACTCTATTTTTAAAAAGCTATCTTACTTTTATATGTGTAATTAATTTAACATTAAAATTTTCATTTTAACCTTAAAGAAGATAATGTTTAACTGCACAACAATCTATAATTTATTATAGAGCACAAATTTATTTTTTTCCCTTTTAAACTCACGTTAAATTAAATATCGCCACATATATAAATTGAGGTGTACTGAATTTTTTATTAATACTCATATCATTCCAATTTATGTGACATTATTTCAATTTCGAGAGTTGAATCATTTAATTTTGATTATGAATTCAAACATTTGATATTCAAAAGTCAACAGTAAGTAATTGCATTAATCCGATATTGTATGACTATATTATTGATAGATAATCATAACCATAGCGGCATAGATTAGTGTAATTAGTTGTATCCAACAAATTACTAACAACACTTTCGTATACCATATAATTACTCTTGTTCAATATTTAAATGATCTAACCGTAAAAAATGATTATTGTTGATAAGGGACCAACAATTATTATTCTTCGGGTGCATACAAGACAAGGTAAATCTTATTTAATATAATAGTCCATAAATTATATAAAATAGATAAATCGTATTTAAGAAAATTTTATATGAGGAGCTTGATTGAAAAATACGTAAAATTTCGAACTTAAAACCCTCATTTGGTAATAATTTAGTATACCATATGATTAATGTATCCAACATTTAAATGACCTAATAGTAAAACGTCATTCTTCGGGTGCATACAAGGTGCAACTCATTTCAATGTAATAGCTCGCTACACAAGATAGATAAATCGTATTTGGAAAATTTAATGCGGTGACTCGACCGGAAAATCATGCAGATTTCAAACCTGATCCCCCACCCCAACCTTTGGTAACAATTTAGTATACCATATAATTACTCTTATCCGAAATTTAAATGATCTTACAAAAAAAGTAATAGTGATAAGGGAATCCATATATGTCATTCTTAATTTGAGTGCATACAAGCTAAGGTAAAGCTTGATTCAATGTAATAGCCCGCAAACCATACACAATATGCAAGTCATAGTACGTAAGTTTTGTGTGACGAGCTCGATCGAGAAAACACGTAGAATTTCAAACCTAAAATTCCTTATTTAGGAGATTACCTGCTCAACCAACTCAATCACTCTTACGAATTTACAAGTAAATTTTATTTCTCCCCATTTTAATTATTAATGAATAAACATTATATAAAGTTCCTAAAACAAAGGAGACCTACCATAGATTCAAAATAAAATAAAGTAATAATATTATAAAATACACCTAGTAAAAGTATACAAAGAAGGGAATATGCTGTATCCCTAGGCATCACTCTTTGTATTATTCTAAACCCTTTTCTTTAGCACAAGGTAAGCACCTAGAAATTTCTCTTTTCATTAAATATGATTAATTAAGATTAATTCTAAAAAAGATTAACTTAAACCTAGAGTAGTTGATCCACTGTCCAACCACAATTCCACCCAGATATCAGCATCCAATAGAAACTTGACACGTCATCTTAGAAGCCGTATACATCAGAGATTTCTAAATGCTTAATACGTGGCGAATTCTTATTGGTCGAGCTATGATGGCAAACCCACTTCTCCCTAAATCGATTCCGTAACGGGTCGAAGCATTTATGGGTTAATATAAGATAATGCCCTGCCTACCAAATGACTTGAAATGACAAAAATAACCCTTAACACTTGAAAAATGATGGATTAATCATTTTCCCTTTTTTATTGGAAGATAATTCAAAAGGCAAAATTATATGCAATTAAGCAATTAATTTGTTGAGATCATTAAAAATGTGTAATAAAGCAATGAATTATATTATTCAAGTCGTATAAGTCTCAATATTAAATGTTATTAAATCATAAGAACAAACATGTTGTGTGAATTTAATATGAAGTATCAATATGTTTCTCTATCGGTGTTATTACTAGTATGTTAAAACGTTATCTTAAACTTCAAATATTTTGATTATTTTTAATATTTATATTGTTGATACTTATTTTCCTTTTTATTATAATTTTTAACTCTTGCATTTACTTCAAATCATTTTCTGCAAAATGATTTTCTTAAATCGAAAGTCTTTCTCAAACAATACAGCTCACCTTCCTCAAACTCCACTTGTAAAAATACATTGGGTATATTGTTACAATAATTCTCCAAAATATTGCCATGTTAATAAAGAAATATTTCTGAATTATTTTTGCTTTTAAATAATTATACTATCAAAAAGGGCAAAACAGTCAATTTACAAAACGATGGAGCTTTCTAGACCATTTATCTTGTAAATATCAAAAAGCTGAAGAAAAAGAAAAGGTTGAAATAAGAATTAGAATAATAGAGAGTCCATTAAAAGTGAGAAAGTACGCAGAAGCCCGATCTATAAGCCTCTCCGTTTTTTCATCTTCTTCCGATTATTTACTTTATAATTAACTTCTGTTATTTTTTGTTTGTATAATAAAGTACTTAATAAAGAGGCAGAGATCTCTTTTATTTTTCGATTCTCTCACTCTACAGTTTCCCGAGAGAGAGAGAGATAGAGGGAGAGACGCACAATAACTATCCAAAGTTTGGCTCCAACACGACGAACGAATCTCCACTTTTCTGGTAAATTCCGCTTCCTTAATCATTTATTTTGATTATGTATTTGTGTTTTCTAAATCTAGAAGCTTATGTTGGAGTTTCGATTGTTGTAGATCTTAGTTTTTTGACCTATTTTGAGCTTTGAAACAGTGAAATTCATTTGATCGTGAGTTTTTGTTTCTGATTTTCGATTTTGACTGCATTTCAGGAGAGTTTTTATCATATTAGGAGATTTTGACTGGTTTTTTTTATTAGATTTGGTTGATTCCGGAGGTTATAAATGGGTAAAGGAGGTGAAAATTATGGGAAAAAGGAGGATTTTGGTGGTAAGAGTGTGTCGGATAAGGAGGTGTTTCCGGCATGGTCGAAAGATGTGAAGGAGTGTGAGGAGAAGTTTGAGGTGAAAAGAGATTATGGATTGTCTGAGGATGAGGTTGTTAAAAGGAGGCAGATCTATGGTTTTAATGAATTGGAGAAGCATGAAGGGCAGTCGATTTTGAGGTTGATTTTAGATCAGTTTAATGATACGTTAGTTAGGATTTTGCTTGGTGCTGCGGTGATTTCGTTTGTTTTGGCTTGGTTAGATGGAGAGGAAGGTGGTGAGAAGGAGATCACGGCTTTCGTGGAGCCTTTAGTGATTTTCTTGATCTTAATTGTCAATGCTGCAGTTGGTGTGTGGCAAGAGAGTAATGCCGAAAAGGCTTTGGAGGCATTGAAGGAAATTCAGTCAGAGACTGCATGTGTTATACGTGACGGTAAAAGAATTTCTAGTTTGCCTGCTAAAGAGCTTGTACCTGGGGATATCGTTGAGTTGAAAGTTGGAGATAAAGTACCAGCTGATATGAGGGTTCTGCGTTTGATCAGTTCAACTCTCCGGCTTGAACAGGGATCACTGACTGGTGAGAGTGAGGCAGTTAGTAAGACCACTAAAGCTGTAGCAGAGGATGTTGATATCCAAGGGAAGAAATGTATGGTGTTTGCTGGAACAACTGTGGTGAATGGAAATTGTATTTGTTTGGTAACTCAAATAGGGATGGATACCGAGATAGGGAAGGTGCACTCACAGATTCATGAAGCAGCACAAGAAGAGGAAGATACTCCATTGAAGAAAAAGCTAAATGAGTTTGGAGAAGCTTTGACTGTCATAATTGGCATCATCTGTGCTTTGGTTTGGCTGATCAACGTCAAATATTTCCTCACTTGGGAGATTGTTGATGGGTGGCCCAGGAATTTCAAGTTTTCATTTGAGAAGTGCACGTATTATTTTGAAATTGCAGTGGCACTGGCAGTTGCTGCCATTCCAGAAGGTCTGCCCGCAGTTATTACAACTTGTTTGGCACTTGGCACACGGAAGATGGCTGCTAAGAATGCACTTGTTCGAAAATTGCCTAGTGTAGAAACTCTTGGTTGTACAACTGTTATTTGCTCAGACAAAACAGGAACATTGACTACTAATCAGATGGCTGTTTCCAAGCTTGTTGCTATGGGTGCCAAGGCTAACACAGTGCGATCATTCAATGTTGAAGGGACCTCATATGATCCCTTTGATGGAAAAATACAAGATTGGCCAATGGGTCGTATGGACTCTAACCTAGAAATGATAGCAAAAATTGCTGCTGTCTGCAATGATTCTGGAGTTGAAAAATCTGGTCAGCACTATGTTGCCAGCGGACTGCCCACTGAAGCAGCACTAAAGGTACTGATTTTATATTTGAATTGGATTGCTTCTCTTACTCTTACCAGATTAGTATCTGTGCTCTCTATCCACTATGTGAGTGTATTATGCTAGACTAGTATTCAGTTACTCTAAACTTTATTTATGAGATAGATATGGTCATTTATCCTTGTCTGGAATGTGGATTCGTGACTTATCAATATCTTTTACTGAACATTAGATTTCTGACCTCGATATTATTTAGTATCTATCTCTACTTAATTTATGTTGCACACCACCCTCTCCCTTCCCAACACAAACATAAAAATGAATTAAGTAAATTATCCCTGATCTACATTGCTTAATATAGTTATATGCTTCAAAAACTTTTTTCTCTTTCTTAAAGCTTTTCTGTGACTTATTTAGAGTTTCTTGATTTGATTTAAGGTTCTGGTCGAGAAAATGGGACTTCCTGATGGAGTCAGCTCCATATCCTCTTCAAGTGACAAAGATGGCCTCCGTAAGTTGTGGTTCCTGTTCTATTATTGCTATTATGTACATAATGGGTCTTCGTTTACAATGCAACGTGGCCTAACTTCAATTAGCTGATTGTAGGTTGCTCTTACACATGGAACAAAATTGAAAAGCGTATTGGTACTCTTGAATTTGATCGTGATAGGAAATCCATGGGTGTCATAACATCTTCCACCTCTGGAAGAAAGTCATTACTTGTGAAGGTGGACTCTTTATTTCCTTGGATTTTCTAATTCATTTCTGGTTTCCTACACCGTTTAATTGTTCTTGACGCTTTTGAAGCTCAATGCATCAATAACATTTATATTTTTGATTCATATGTTGCTTCATTTTCAGGGTGCGGTTGAAAATCTGTTGGAAAGAAGCTCGTATGTGCAACTGCAAGACGGTTCTGTTGTAGAATTGGATAGTTCTTCCAGGAATCATATATTGCAAAGCCTTCATGAAATGTCCTCGAAAGCATTACGTGTCCTTGGTTTTGCATACAAGGAGGATCTACAGGAATTCGCAACCTATAATGGTGATGAAGACCATCCAGCTCATCAGCTTTTACTCAATCCTGCTAATTACCCTTCCATTGAGAGTAAACTCATATTTGTTGGCTTGACTGGGATAAGGGTAAGTTAGTTAACTTGCTTTCTCTTGACTGTTGGTTTCATTTTTGTGCTAAAACCTTCCTCTGTTGGGAGAATCAAGATATTGAACGAATACTTGTCATGTTGTCAAAGGATCCTCCTAGAAAAGAGGTACGTCGTGCAATTGAGGATTGCAGAGAAGCTGGCATTCGAGTTATGGTTATTACAGGAGATAACAAGAATACAGCAGAAGCTATCTGCCGTGAGATAGGTGTCTTTGGAAGCCATGAAGATATCAATTCGAGGAGCTTAACTGGAAAAGAATTTATGGAGCTTGCAAACCCCAAAGCACATATAAGGCAAAGTGGAGGTCTCTTATTCTCCAGAGCTGAGCCAAGGCATAAACAAGATATAGTGAGATTGCTTAAAGATGATGGTGAGGTGGTTGCAATGACTGGGGATGGAGTCAATGATGCACCTGCTCTAAAATTGGCTGATATTGGGATTGCAATGGGAATCGCCGGAACTGAGGTAAAAGATGATGTTCCTAGCACTAGAATTTGTGAGCAATATCAATGGAGACATGTATCTAGGAGAATATATCCCCTGCAGTATTTAACAGCAAACAGTAATAATATATTTAACAGTGGTAGGCATAAAGTATAGTTTCTCTCTGCCCCATCAATGTCTACGCCCTTTTGCGATCACCTGAACTCTTGTCCTGGATGACTGTATAATGATGTGTCTCCCAGTTTGAGGCTAACCTATCACTGTATATGCACATGTTGCTTTTGGGCTACTTCTCTGTCAGTTGATGTGCTTACAAATAGAAACTTATCTTCAGTTTGCTGCAATAGGATCTTTTATTATATCAAATTCTTGTACCAATTTGAAATGTCATTTTCGATACACAATTCCTGAAGATTTTGATGGGTTTGGGGATAAATGGATCCGATGGATAGATACATGTATGTATATATGTCATGTTACTTATGGTTGATTTTTCTCCCAGGTGGCAAAGGAAGCATCTGACATGGTTTTGGCAGATGATAATTTTAGTACTATTGTAGCTGCTGTGGGTGAAGGCAGGTCCATTTATAACAATATGAAGGCTTTCATCAGGTTTATTTTCTCCCTCATCTCCTTCAGTTGGCAATATTTCTATTGATGGTACTGTTGATTGGATGTTAGTGTATTTCTATCATTTTGGGTTGATAGTCCCTTTGAACCATGTGCTATTTCCAGCTTTCTGCCCACCACAATCAATTCAACCAACTTTAGGGTGTGTATTAATCTATTGGAAAGTTTTTGATTGAGTATGATACGATATGACATAATCAATGAAAAGCTTTTCACTGAGTATGATTCCTAGTTATGGAGAACTTGAATTATGCTTTAGTTCTTCTTGTTCAGTTGCATGCGACCAGATCCTTGAGTTAACTCACTAGGATAAGTCGGCTATCACCCTTTTGGACTACACTCTAGTGGCAGCTGTTCCATGTTTTATCTTTGTATTTATTTATTTAAAAAGGGAGTATCTAGTTCTCTTGATTGAACTTTTTGAATTAATATCTTTAGTCCGTGTAATGCATGATGCCATCACTGATAGTGCATCACTATAGAGGTGCATTCATTGATGATTTATCTTGCTGTAGGTACATGATTTCCTCCAACATTGGTGAGGTCGCCTCTATTTTCATTACTGCTGCCCTAGGCATTCCTGAAGGTCTTATTCCAGTTCAGCTTCTGTGGGTCAACCTTGTCACTGATGGACCCCCTGCTACAGCATTGGGATTTAATCCACCAGACAAAGATATAATGAAGAAACAACCAAGGAGAAGTGATGATTCATTGATCAGTGCATGGATTTTATTTCGCTATCTGGTTTGCACTCTATTTATTTATTTTAGTTTCCTCTTTCTACTTCTGTTTGTGAGAATGAAATCCTGATGCTCATCGTTTCTAAATGCTTGACACAGGTAATTGGGTTGTATGTTGGCGTAGCTACTGTGGGTGTTTTTATCATCTGGTTCACTCATGACTCTTTCCTTGGCATTGATTTAAGTAAAGATGGCCACAGTCTTGTCACCTATTCCCAGCTTTCTAATTGGGGTCAGTGCAAAACCTGGAACAATTTCACTGCCTCACCTTTCACTGCAGGATCAGAAGTGATCAGTTTTGATAACCCGTGCGATTACTTTGTGGAAGGCAAGGTCAAAGCCATGACCCTTTCCCTCTCTGTATTGGTTGCAATTGAAATGTTCAACTCCCTTAATGCCCTTTCGGAAGATGGAAGCCTCTTGTCAATGCCACCATGGGTCAACCCATGGCTTCTTTTGGCCATGTCGGTCTCATTTGGGCTGCACTTTTTGATCCTCTACGTGCCTTTCCTTGCTCAAATATTTGGTATTGTTCCACTGAGCCTGAATGAGTGGCTGTTAGTATTGGCCGTTGCATTACCCGTCATACTGATCGATGAGATTTTGAAGTTGATTGGAAGGTGCACAAGTGGTATGAGAAGTGGAAGGAGTCCTACAAAGCAGAAGGAAGAGTAGAGGCAAAACATTGTCAAGAATAACCATAAATGTGTTGGAACTTATCATTATTGACAGAGCTTATGTTATTCATACCCGCAAGTGGGGTTTGATTAGCCTATTCTCTTGGTCCTTCCTCTTTGACCCAACCCAGTCGCGTTGGTGGGGACCTTGCAGATTTAATTAGATTCATTTAGACATTTTCTGATGATAGAATTAGTTTTGATATTGAAGTTATTTTCCTTTTCCCTTATCTGACAGGACGATAGCTTTTATACTGATCCTCTCAATTTTATTTTTGGCGCATCCTATTGCTGAATCACTTGTTTGGGTGTGTATGATGAATTTTTGGACTGGCATAACCTAACCAAGTAAGAGCATCGGGTGGTGTTACAGTTGAGAATCTAGAGCACCCATTTAAAACACCAGACTTCAAAACATGTATATTTGTTTGAGGGCACATGTGATGTTACTTTGTTTACGTGAATGGCTATTCAGTACTACTCACTCACCTTAATTATTTCGTTTGCTTCCATAGCTACGTATGATGATGATGAAGTTCAGAGTCATTACAAGGCACTATGGAAAAGCTATAGTCAAGTTATAGACTATGTTAACTTTCAATTTTACGCGTATGATAAGGGAACCACTGTGTCTCAATTCATGGACTATGTCTCTACTCAAAGATCAAATTATGAAGGGGGAAGAATCTTGTAAAATATTTTCTCTCTTATTTTATGTTTATTGCATCTTCCCGCCAACCTAACATCCCCAACCCCTACTTCTTGACCAACCAAGGCCCACCCCCGTTCCATCTCATCCCCTATAGTTTTTTGCTAGATTATATATAGAGAAAAGACATAAAGTGACACCTGAACTTATTCTGAATTTTCAAAAAGACACCTGAACTATGCGGGCGTCCTATTATCCCACTAAACAATCTTGAACTGATATTATTACATCATTTTTTGTTCACCTTACATAGAGAGTGTATGTACTCTCTCAAAAGAGAGTGAACAACCTAAAATAACTAATATAATTTTATTTTTACAAGTATTTTATTATAAATATATTTTCTTACTATTTTACTAACTTTTTTTCCTTATTATTTTTTCTCTTTCTTTCTTTTTTCTTCTTCAAAAATCCATATTGAAGTTTCTCACTTTCAATGTCACCATTTTTACCGTAACTTCACCTTTCTTTTTTTTACTACTATTAGTTTTACTCTCTTTAATTTTAAAACTTTATCTAAATATTTTTTTTTATCCGATTTCAATCAAGTTCTTTCAATTTTCGGGGAATTTATTGATTCTTTTTTAAATTATTATTTCTAATTTTAAAGTTCTATGAAAAAGAGTAATTGATAATACCTTCAAAATTTTAAATTTTCTTAGAAAAATAATTAATTTTGTTATCAATAATTCAATAAAGTCTAGAAAATAGTATGATTTTTTTAAATAAAAAAATCATTGAAATAAAGAATTTGATTGGAGAAGAAGAAGAAGAAGAAGAAAAGAAAAAAAGGAGAGAGGGGTTCAACTTGACGTGGGGGTGGGGTGAGGGTGGGAGGTGAAAAAAAAGAAATAAAATAAAATTAAAATTAAAATAAGTCAACAATTAAGAGAGAGGTAAAGAAAAAACTTAAAATGAATTTATTTTTATATTTTTAATTGAATTAACACGTGTCATGTAATGATTGGTGTGTGAACACACTTGCTTCTTAAGATCTGGGGCTGATCGAAAAATGATATAATAATATCAGTTCATAATTGTTTAGTGGGGTAATAGGATAGTTGTAAAGTTAAGGTATCTTTTTGAAAATTCGGGACAACTTCAGTGGTGATTTTATGTCTTTTTCTCTTATATATAAATGCTCTTGATAAGCACTTTTTTTCGCTTACTTCCTAAACACTAGAAACTAAGTAAGAAATCAACTTATTTTTCAAGAAAACATTTTCCATGGAAATTATTCTCCTTCATACCAAACACATCCTAAGAGTCACATTGTTATTCATAATATTTAATTAATAAAAAACAATAGCAAGTTTTAATATAACGCAAAAAGTACGTAGTTTTCATGACCCGTAAAATTGATATGATTCTAAATTATGCATCACACAAGAATTTGAAATTTTCTAAAACCTTTGTGAAATTTCTGCCTACAGTCACTAATCCATGGCAGATGTAGGGGCAGGAGGGGGTTAGCCCGAACCTCCTTGATAATAAATTACATTGTAGTCTGTGTATATATAAGGTAAATTTTGTACATTTATGTTATGTACAATATTAATTTGAACCCCCTAAACGAGAAATAAAGTGTATCGCAATGGTATAGTGCCTTTCAAATAGGTTTGTGAGGATTACGTTTTACATTTAGCTTACGTTATTTTTTTTTTCATTTAATTTTGGAAACAACCACTAGCTCGGTCTACGATATCAACTTTCACAAAAAAAATTCAAAAAAAAAAAACTGAAATAGTGGATTTAATCCCAAAAATATGAAATACTCTCAATCCCAAAGGCCAAATCACTTCTAGCTTCATCTTTCTAAATTTCAAAATCACTTCTTTAGTTCTTCCGTCAAGACTCGAGAGTCAAATATTAAAATCATCTCCCATAATTTTATAATGTTGATTTGATTCCTACTTGAATCGCAGATCCAATCTGGAATTAAAAAAAAATCAAAACCATGCTTCTTAATTGAGAAAGATTAACAAAGATCTCTTATTCTTTTTTCTTTTTTGGAATTTGTACTTAGCATCCTAGTTTTAGAATGATACATTGTGAAGGGCTAAATTTTTTTGCTCAACTTAGCATTCTAATTTTAGATTGACACATTATAAAGGGTTAACCTTTTATTTTACGGTAATTACTCCAGTTAGTTTTAGTTTTTTGTGTTGAAATTAACTTTTTATATCTATAGACATTATATTACTACCTCCATTAGAATTGTATTTGGCTTAGTCGCACATTTATATATTTTTTTAAAAAACTTCTTAAATGAAAATTCTGAATTCATCGTTGTACACCACTTAGATTACACAACAATTTAATAGATTATAGGGTGTTTTAGCATTTTCACATATTCTTTGAGAGAAATAAATAGTAATTAGAATAATAATCTAAATGGTAATACAAAGCCATGTGGATTTATGCACTGTTCACGTGGCTAACTACAAGAAATAGACTTGAATAATAATCAAATTTATATTATAACACCCGCGTGTAATATTAAATAATAAACCAAGACTGGCTAACTTAATTAAACACAAAACAAAGTAAATTAAAAATTACGCCAGCCAAGTACGACTAACTTTTATATAATAAGGTAATAATTTAATGATTTTGTGTAATAAATAAAAATAAACATTAAGACATGCTATCCTTATTTGGCTAAACAGTTTTTTTATATTTTCCTTTTCTATATTCTCCTTCCCCTAAAAAGAAAGACATGTTATCCTTATTTGGCTATAAATAGTGACTATCGTAAAATCATTTTTCTCACACAAACACACTTTGATTTAATATTAAGATCGACTTTTTCAACCGCTCAGATATCCAATGGCTCCTGGAAGAACTAACTTCAGTTCTCATGAATTTCCTATGGCTAGTGGAGCAAGCCCTTTCAGCTATCGAACAAATTCCGCCTATCAGGTTTTTTTCTTTCTTATCGGTTAAAATTTCAAGAGTCATTTTTTTTTACTACACAAAAGTATCGTAATTTTATCGTTTGTATATTTTGAGGTCACTTGTATAACGAACGATAATTTTAAATCATAGTAAAGTTATGATTTAAAGTCGACCGAAAATAACGAAGAGTTTCATGTGGAAAAGTGTATGAATGACCTCAAAGTGTAACATAGCATAAAATTAATATACTTTGTATAGTAGAGTGTTAATTATGAACATTTTTTATAGTAATACATAATTTTCAAATATATAAATTTTATGTTTGTACAGAGACGTGTTGTTCGTGCTACGAAGCAACTGATGCATGCAGTGGTGATGGAAAAACTTCAAGGCGAAAATGGATCGATCTTTCAGATAACTGATATGGGTTGTTCAATCGGACCAAACACATTCATTTCAGTTAAAAACATTGTTGAATCTGTGGAATTGAAGTTCAAATTAATGAACACTCAGAAAAAACATATTCAAGTTTTGTTTAACGATCATGCTTATAACGATTTCAATACCCTTTTCGCATCTCTACCATCAGACAAATCATATTATGCTCATGCTGCAATCGGTTCTTTCTATGATCGTGTTTTTCCAGACAAATCTATTCATATCGTCAACTGTTCTTATGGTCTCCATTTTCTTTCTAGAGTTCCAAAGAATGTCGAAAACAGAGAATCACTTGCTTGGAACAAAGGGAAAGTTTATTATTCTCATAGTAAAGAAGATGTGATTAGTGAATATTCAAAACAATACGAAAAAGATATGGAATGTTTTTTGAATGCTAGAGCACAAGAAGTTGTACCTGGTGGATTAGTGTTTATTACTGTTCCAGCTCGTCCAAATGGAACTCCTCATTCTAAAGTTATTTACAATATGTTAGCTGACATATTGGGATCTTGTTTTCTCCACTTGGTCAAACAGGTAAGAATTGTTACGTGTTTTTTTTACTGTCAATTTATGTGAAGGTGTTTGACTGGTTACGGAATAATTTGTAGGGTGATATTGAGGAAGAGGAGGTGGATTCATTCAATATACCAGTGTATATTACATCTCCAATTGAAGTAGAAGAGGCAATTAAAAGAAATGGAAGTTTTAGCATTGAAAAACTAGAGATTCTATCAAAGGAAACATCACCAATCAATGGTTTAACAGCTAAAGATGCATCAGTACACATAAGGGCTATAACTGAAGGACTAATTGAAGAAAAATTTGGAACAAAAATATTGGACAAACTATTTCAACTTCATGAACAAAAACTTGAGGATGCATATCTTGACTTGATTTCTGGGGAAGCAATAAGTTTATTCATAGCTCTTAAACGCAAGACAAACCTCTAATGGAGTGCATAATTTCTTGTTTTTTTGCTTTTTTCAAATAATGTTGTTTCTAAGTATGGTTGTCCTTTGGGGTTTCGAAATGTTGTTTCTAGTATGTTGTGTGAAGTGTAATGTGTTCGTCACTACTCTATTTTATTTTCATAATAATGAAACATGATCAAACGTGTACTAATTTACTTAGACCTATTTTTTATTGCTTAAACATTTTTAAGTTATGCTCAGCTATCTCTTAAAGGATAATTTATACTCTCCGTTTAAAAAAGAATGACCCTTTTTTTTTTGGCAACATTTTAACTTCAACTTTTCACGTGACATATTTAAGGCACAAGATTAAAAGGAGAATTTGGTACATTTGACTTTAATTTAGAACCACAAAATTAAAAAGTTTCTTTTCTTTTTTTAAACTCCATTCTAAGTCAAAGTAGATCATTTTTTTTTAAAACAGAAAGAGTAGTACATTTTGAACAAAATGATAACAGATTCAGGATTTGATGGATATGGGTGCTCAATCGCAATGAAAATGGAATGGGACAAGGTTGGACTATTTATCGGAGAACTTCCATCCTTGTGAAGTCATGGAAAAACAATATTGGCCGTTGATGAGGATATTCTACGGTTGAGATGATATGTAATAAAGTGACAAATATCGATGACGTGGCTGTTCATGAGGTTCCAAAATTTGAATATTTTTGTAATATTGGCGGGGAACTAATGGGCGATTACCGCCATGGATGAATAATAATACATTATATTCAATTTAAAAATATTTCTCATCGAATTAATTTGCATATTGATAAAGAATTCATTTTGGAGATTACAAAAAGAAAAGATCAGTTTATACTATTTATTTTAAATAAAGATCTCTTCGTTACTCCACACTCTTTCTGAGGTTTGTTTTGATTTAGGGAGTGTTAGATTAGTACAAATTAAGAGATATTAGCACTCTAGACCTCACAAATATTAATGAATTCTTATTAGTCTTTGAATTTTTTAGTTAATATATTTAAAGTTTGATTAATTGATATCTACTTTTGAAGCTCTTATCCAAATTGGCACTTCAAAAACCATGAGTAATTAAGAGTTAAATTATCAATGTATCATATTAAATTTATAATGATTACTAATTTGATAATAATATAATTATAGAAATTGTCTTAATAATACCATTAATTATTATTTCTAATATATAAGATACACAAAAAAAAAATCAGTGAATTTTAAGCTAAAATTTTTTATATGAACAGAGCAACGATCAAATCTAAACTTCATCAATAATTGAGGTATCAATAATGACTATCCCTACACGGTTATGTTGCTCAAACTCTTACATAATATCAAAATATATGGTTAAACCCATAAAAGAAAAATGTGTAAATTTGGAGAAATCAACACTAGTACATTAGCTTTTCAATATGGGGCTATTTGGTGTTATGATATAGTAAAAGTATTCATACATCAATCTAACAATCATATACACAACATAATCTCACAAGTTCAAAGACGGTGCTCATGCAAGATAAGAGATCTTCAGCATCGTAAAAGTCAAAGAAAGATATGAAACTGAATCTGCCAATAGTATCCATTGAATTCAAGCTAATTTTCAAAAGTTTTGAAACAAGCTACAACCATATCTCCTACATGAACCATACTAATTACACCGGAATAGAACCCATTAACCCCAGCAAAAAGCAAAACAATTTCTTGACAGCAAGACTTTTGCAGACTAAACAAAAGTCAGAACCCAAAAACTCCCATTCAACCTCCAAAACCATACAGAGTCCTTCCTTGTCTCTTGAGTGCATAGACAACATCCATAGCAGTGACCGTCTTCCTCCTAGCATGCTCAGTGTAGGTAACAGAATCACGAATCACATTCTCCAAAAAGATCTTCAAAACTCCACGAGTCTCCTCATAGATTAGCCCACTGATACGCTTCACTCCTCCTCTACGAGCCAAACGCCTAATAGCAGGCTTAGTGATACCTTGAATGTTATCACGGAGCACCTTACGGTGACGCTTTGCTCCTCCTTTTCCCAGTCCTTTTCCTCCCTTTCCACGGCCCGACATTCTCAAACGACTTTATCTGAATCAACACAACAAATAAGAACAATTTAGTAACCCAAAACAACCATATAAACAAAACCCAGATAAAATTACAGTATTATTCATGTAAATTAGAAAAAAAATCCAGATTTAGAAAAATTGTTGAGTCAAATCTCAATTTAAATGTATGATTTAACTAAGCAATAGTTGAAAATTCGAACCTAAAACAGAAAGTTTTCTGAATTTCCAAGGTGATAAGAGAGACAATGATGAAGACGATGGTGATTTGTGGAAAATGAGGGAGCTTATTTATAGCTGGTGGACTGATATTAATGGAGTTGGCTTCGATCCGCGTGATTGGTGAAAGAAGCGATTGTCACCGTCAGATAATACAAGATTAGACGGTCAAGATGAAGTGCCATATGATTGACGAGGATTGCCAGCATGGCATTATTTTATATTTGTTTTTGTTTGAAATAATGGTGGGAAAGATCGAAATCGATGAAGCAACTGAGCGGGAGAATTGGCTTGGGTTTTGGGCCGGGTCTCGAATACCTCTGTTTCTATTCAAGTTTTTTTTTTTTAATTCTAGTTTGTTTTAAAAATATATATATATTAAATGATTTTCTAATTTCAAAGTTTTGTGCGACTTATTTAAGATTTACAAGGTATAATTATATTTAGGTGATAGAGAATCATTACCTTGAATCATCAAGTCAAAATCATTACAAGGTATAATTATCTTTGTGACGATCTTAAAGACAATTTTTTTAATTGCGATGCACCAATAAAAAAAAGTGCATTGAGGACAAGGTTTAATATGTGACGAATCCAATCATCTAAAAACAAGTCCGAAATAGTTATACAAACTTGTTCAAGACTCCAAGTAAAAGTTTTAATCATAAGGGTCAAGTTGTTATACACAATCTCATCCATATTGCTTGGCATTGGACAAAATAATCTGTCTAATGAGTTATTCTCCATTATTTATAGTCAAAATTAACTATTACATAAATACTCTTAATCAAAATAAGGATCATAACTTGTGTCTTTAAGAATAGTCATTTGAATATAACATGTCACTTTGAATAAGGTGACAATTCAATGTGTTTTTTGAAATGGAGACGACCTAAATTGAACTTAACATGTCACTTTGAATGATGTGACAACCCAACGTGTCTTTTGAAAGGGAGACGACCTAAATTGAATTTAACATGTTACTTTGAACGAGGTGACAGCCCAACGTATCTTTTAAAAGGGAAACGACCCAAATTGAATTTAACATGTGACTTGAAGGGTCAAGTTGTTACACACAATCTCATCCATATTGCTTGGCATTGGAGGGTCAAGTTGTTACACACAATCTCATCCATATTGCTTGGCATTGGAGGGTCAAGTTGTTACATAAGAATGGAATTGATAGGCAATAATCTTTACTTGAACATCAAAATATTCTATTAAAATTATGAAAACAAACCCCTAAACTATAAGGATGACACCCAAGAGGATTGAATCCTTAGCCCTCAACTCTCTCAAGAGTGTACTCATTTCATGAGTATTTAGCATATAGAATATACACTCATAATACCAAACATTTCACATGTTTACACTTTACACCACATAATTCTCCAGCTAAGGGTGTGTATCGAACCACCCTTGGCCTAAGGTGGCTCTGCCCATGGTTGTGATGGATCATCTGCTTTGGTTCCTCACACACACTGATGCATTAGACGCGTGCCTTTGCAAACGGCTAACCAACAATGTATCATTTTAATATGTTCTCCACAACAAAAATATTTTAATGCTAGAACAGAGAGCCATTTTCAAATATCTAAATTCTTACAAGGGAATTATATCACTTGAACCAGTCTACAGGTAGTGCATAGATGCTCTCTGCTGCTGCAGAGGGAACGAGATGATATGACATACTACGATCATATACACAAATGCTAACATTGGATCATAAACGCGTGTATAGACAATAAAATTCGCGTTGATAAAACAATAATCAAGAACGGAAAATTATAGCAACAATCGTATTTATTATTTCAAAGTGCGAGTGTTACAATCTCTATGATTCCTCTGAATTCGCCTTTTCAAATATAATTCAAAGGCTCTTGAGCTTGATTTTGAACTTGGATTTATCTCGATCTTGATCTCTATCTTGATCTTGATCTTGGATTTGGACTTGATCTTGACTTGAACTTTATCTTGATCTTGGACTTGAACTTGATCTTGATCTTGAACTTTATCTTGATCTTGACTTTCTAGTTGAATTCAAGGGCTTCGAGCTTGATCTTGAATCCGACGGTCTTGATCTTGATCGTTCTTGAATTTGATCTTGATCTTGACTTCTTCAAATCTTGAACTTGAACTTGAACTTTATCTTGATCTTGAACTTGAACTTGAACTTTATCTTGATCTTGACTTCTAGTTGAATCCAAGGGCTTCGAGCTTGATCTTGAATCCAGCGGTCTTGATCTTGATCGTTCTTGATCTTGATCGTTCTTGAGACTTGAACGTTCTTGAAACTTGAATGCTTGAATTCTTGAACTCTTGAACTTGTAGAGAAATCTGCAGCTTTTGATCCACGAGCTTTCTCTAGCTTCTTGTTAAAATTCTTGGTCCTCTTTTTTGAATTATGAGGACCCCTATTTATAGTTTTAAAATAGAGGAGTTGTGTTTAGAAGAGGACTCTCTTCGGCCAATCAGATTTAAGTGACATGGCATATGGGCTTTATGGAGCGGGCTTTAATTAAATTCACATTTATTGAATTTAAATAATTAAATCAATTATATTAATCCATAATATTTATTTGGACTAATATATTCATGAATTTAATATAATCCGAATCATTTAATAAATTTATATTTAAATAAATTTTAAATGATTACAGCGTGCCTTTGTTCGTTCAGCCTAGCATTTGATTTGTTATCTATACGTTGTTTCATTTCAGTCCAGAATTTTAAGGTTTTCCCAAAAATTCTGCTAATAAAACTGTTAAATAATAAGTCCCTAAGTAGACTTAGCATGACACTAGTTGAATTCAAGTAAAGTAACGCGGTCCATGATGGTGTATGTTCAAATTATCTGAAGATATTCATGTTTTTTGTAAATTGTATTCACTTGTGTTATTGTCTCTACTTTTTCTCAAATGACCTGATTTACGAACAATATGTCTATTTTGACAGTGCTGAGTTATTTTAAAATTTCTTACTCCAGTCTCATTATGGATGCCGGAATGAGGAGGCAAATGATAATCCAATGCTAAGGTGATATAACGCGGTATAGCACTTTAATGTATGTATATATATATAGTAAATGTTGACCCCTTCTTTGGTTTTTTCTGAACCCTTTTAGTGAAAATTCTGACTCTGACACTGCTTGCAAGATAGTACTGTTGTGTCGTAATTTGACTATCTCTAGAAAAATCACTTTTGAAATGTTCTAAGTATAAATCAATTTGAGAAATACTTAGAAAGAGTCTCCACTTAATTTTTTAAAGAAATTAAGAAAACTTATAATTTTCAAAGATTTAAATAGAAAAAATCATTTGAAAATACCAAAGAGGGTTCGGGTTCAATTTACACTTCGAGAAGGGTTTAGGCATTCGAAGTGTCCGCTAACATGCGGTTGACCTGCGACTTGACTAAAATCTATTTGACTATTTTTTAGGAAAATAATGATTTAACATAAGAATAATACTGTACAATATTTTGATTAATTATGAGAAAATAGTTAAATAAATGCCACACTTTTTAATTTTTTTTAATTTTTATTTTTTAGAGAAAAGGAACCCAAAAATGAAACATTTGAATTAGATTGCAAGTGATTAGAATATTAAATAAACTAGACTAATTGGAATTTATTTAATTCATTTTAAAAATAATAATTTAAGCCAACTTAATAATTAAAGCATGAAAATCATTTTAAATTAATTGAAGAATAAATGTTTTGACTAACATTTTTGAGAAATGACTAAGTAAGTATTTATAATAATAATTTACACTGCTAGATTAACTTTGAGAAAAAAGTTAAACAAATAGCAATTTTTATTTTTTAAGAAAATGGGACCTTTAATTGAAACAATTGAATTAGAGACAAATACTTAGAATTTTAATGAAACTAAATTAATTAGTTTCTACTTGAGTCACTTTTTGGTTTATAAAAAAAAAAAAAACTATTTTTAAACTAAATAAAAAAAAAAGACTAAAGATTATGAATAAAAATCCAAAAGTTGATAAAAATAAGATTTTTGTTAGAAACAAAACAACACAGAGAGATAGTTCGTCTTTTGGGGAATTCGACTAAGTTGATTTGCGATTATAAAGTTAGAGTTAAACAATAAACAATAAATAATCACAATTATGGAATCAAAGAGTAAGGAAAAAATGAATTTGGGCCTCCTTTTGGGCCAAATTCGTTGGAATTTTTGGGTTTTAACCCAATCCCGTTTTTGGTATACACCGACTGTATATCAGTGTATATGAGCGCATATATCAGCTCTTTTCATGTATCGCTTGCTTCCAAACACCTATGTTTCGCCTCCGCCCTGTATTCTTGCGTTTTTGACCTGTATATCGATGTCTATAGCTGTATACATCTTGTATACAACCCCTTTTCGGGCTTTCGGACACCTGCAATCTGGATTTCCAGCTCTATATTTCCGTTCTATTGCTTGGCTGACTCGAATAGAGGTAAAGTGGGGCCTTTGGCCCAACGAGGAGATGCAAGGAGAGGAGATAGGAGTTTATGTTGAACTCCGAGCAAATTTCACATGTAACAAAACGAAGGTGAGGATTAATATTTATGGATACATAAATAATTCAATTGCGACATGAAGTTTCAACAACATATAACTTATTATTTAGACAACCAACTACCCAAAGAGATATGTATCATGCTTTAAACAAATAATAGGCAACCATTAGTAGTATTGGTGAACATTAATTTTCAAATAATGAAGAATCTGAGGTAGTAAAATGGCCTAAACAGTGATGTGTTCATAATGGAAAGCATATATTTTTAATGATAAACGTGCTGCACATTTGACCGACACACCTCACACAATATTCAAAATTAAAACCCATTTGAAAAAGCCTAAAAAAGGCCAACTAATCGCACTAATAAAAAAATAAAAAGATGTTGAAGGCACTTAGCAAACCCAATTAGTTTAAGCAAAAGAAGAGAAAAGACCCTATTCCAATATTATAAATAACAACACTACTACACACTAACAAGTTGCAAGCACAAATATGCACAGACAAACACAATATCCATAAGAAATGGCATTTGTTGAGCAGTAGCACTTAACACAGCGAACGAAAATGCTAAGTAACCTGGAAATTGTCCTCATTAATAGTGTATTGACACTTAACCATATATTCAACAAACACTAAAACAAGGTCTAGGTTTTAATAAAATGACAACAATATGGCGTAACACGTGATCTGTAAGATCTCATTTGCATGCTGCCGAAAATCAACTAAGCATAAGCTCATTCTTTATCTTAGTAGACTAGTACAGAGATTATATAACATATGACCAAACCACTAGCAATTGATCTTAAACTAAAGAAAAATCAGCACACTATACACGTGAAAAATCAACGCCAATAAATTCATGCTCCACGGAATCTTAAGAGATAACACTTAACTTTAACAAGACTAAGATTTTAAGCAGAAAGATGGTATAGACTTGTTCA
This sequence comes from Solanum okadae, assembly GCA_036553675.1. Lineage (NCBI taxonomy): Eukaryota > Viridiplantae > Streptophyta > Magnoliopsida > Solanales > Solanaceae > Solanum > Solanum okadae. The sequence goes on along the minus strand of CM071688.1, from coordinate 47,928,904 downwards.
AAAATGGGTCATGTTAAGTAGTAGAAAGTTAGTTGAGATTTTTGCCTTTACATGTATGACAACATTAACAACAACAAACTAGGATAGCTCGATATTCAAATACAGCGGAATACAAGTAAAAGCGAACTGGTTTAGTGACATATTCATGAAAGCATCTACGTCTAACATCGTTTCGAAACCTACAAAATAACCTAAAATGAACAGAGAATATGACACATGATAATATTCCAAATGTATTAAGGCATAGCGACTTATTTCTTACAGCAATCAAAGCATCCAGCACACCATTTGAAAAGAAATAGTAAGATATGGAAACAAGAATGTTAAGGAGGACAGAAATTACCTCTTTGTGGGCAGCAACCGGAACAAACGAGCTTTGAATAGAGATTCTCACCAACCGATAAGCAAAAGCAAAAGAACTTGAAAGAAGATCGAAAAATTCGAGGCTCAAACTTTCGTGGGTTTGATTTCAAAGAATACTATTCTCCAACCTTCAAATTCCTCTCTTTTTTTTTCGTTGGAATTTGAACGTTGCTTGCCGGTGTTCGCGTGAAGAAGAAGAGTAACAGGGGCCGGGTACTGTTTTGGAGTGGGTTGAGGCGGCTGGAAGAGGCTTTTTGTATTGTTATGTATGTATTTGCTATTTGGGAGTGTATTATTGTATTGTTGCATGTGTGGGTGGGCTGGGAATATTGTGGAGAAAAGGAAATGGGCTGAGAAGTGGGAATGTTGGGCCGGCTGATTGTTGGATAAAGGTAAAAAAAAGGGGCCCAAAACTTGGTCTTAAATAGGTTTAAGGTTGGGGTAGAAATGGGCTAGAATTATAAAAAGAAAAAGGCCATTTGAATTTCAACTATAGCCAATTGGGATTAAGAAATATAGCCAATTTGAATTAATTAGTGAAATCGGCTAAAAATTAAATAAGACGAATTAATATTAATTAATTAATGAGCTTCTTAATCTTAACGAAAACAAAAATAATTAACTTAATTATAAACTAATTAATTCAATTACAAAACTAATTAACTCGAAATTACAACTATAACTTAAAGTAAAATAAAATATTTAAATAAAATGTAAAATCCTTTGTGATGATTTTCAAATATTTATAAAATAGCGTGATTGCAAAATATACATATTTATTATTAAAAATGATAAAATTACTTTAAAAATAACTTGAAAGTATTTTGAATTTCATAAAACTCATTAATTCAAAATTATAACCATCCCTAATATTTAAAATATAAAATCCCCCCCCCCCCCCCCTTTTTTTTTAAGACGATTTTCGAATAATAAAATATACTAATTGTATACATAATTATGTAAAACATATATATCATCTAAAAATTATGAGAAGTGACAAAACTATTTAAAAATCTCGCAAACTATATTATTATTATTATTATCATTAACTTTTTTGAAATTTTATAAAACTAATTATTTTAAATCGTTTAAAATTGAAGAAGCTCGAAATGATTAATTTATATTGTGGAGGTCCAAAATTGGGTGTCAACAAGTACAATAGGTTCCACTTTTATAACAGATAGTGAAGTCAGTACTCTTTTCAGTTCTGATCCTTAGCTAATGTTTCCACTCTCTTAATGAGTTCTACTGTGGCCAATTTACATTGTTGGTGAAGTACTCATGATATATATAGACACAACATCATGATAATTGTCCTAGAGATAATGAACAGTATAGTGAATCCGATACAATGCTGATGGATCATACAGTATTTGGCTGCAAAATATGTCCAAGTAAATTTGTGCGCGTACATTGATTGTACAAAATTGTGCATACATCAATCAAAAAGTAGTTTGTTCTTGTGGCTCTTGAGGAGATCAAAGGTGCATAAAGGAACTACATGTTACAATGATGTTGAAGTTCTTCAGTTTATAATTCCTCTGAGGACCCATGCGCGCCCCGCTTTTAGTATTACTCTATGTAAAGAGAATTGCTCTGTTGACGCTAAAGCTATATCCATGTGCTTCCATTTTCATTATGATCATGGGAATGACAAGGATTTGTCTGTTGTTGCATGGCATTGTAGACGGTTGAGACTGCGTTTGCTCATTTTGTATTTGTTGTGCATAGGTTTTGACAGTAGACATGCTTTTCCCCAGATAGTAGGTGTCTTTACTATCTTGTTGATAGCCATATTAGCTTGAAAGTGATGTCTACTTTGGTTCCTTTATTGTTATAGTTATTACTTTTTTTTATAAAATAAATTCGCGATGAACCAGCATTCAAGATCAATTCTGTTTTGGCTAGGATTTGCTGTTTTGGAAGGGAGGGGGAGTATTTGTTATTTAAGGTAGTATGAACTACTATTAAGAACCTAGCTAGTTTTGTTTTTCTTATGTTTGTGGATAAATGATGATTAATTCAATCAGATTGTGTCATTTTGAAGTGAGTTTGTGAATTGGTCTTAGCTTAACTCGAATCCAAATGCTAGCTCAAGAGGTGAGAATTGTCTAAGTTTATATACAAAGAGATAAATGATCCAAGCCCTAACCGTTGTGGGACTCAATTCTTGCCCGCTCAGGGTTGACCATTAGATGGGGGTCCAATATATCGGGAAAATGAACGTTGCCTCTTATACCATGAGAAGAAGATGGACATTGAATTTAAATCAGCATCCTAAAGTAATTAGCTCATGAGGCGAGAATTAAATGGTTTAAGTCCAAACGGATACGGGGGTCAACCCCCCAGGATTGGACATCTGAAGCATGAACAATATTCAATGAGGTTCCAACATCAAGAAAACCATGAATGAACTAGTTCTTATACCATGATAAGAAAATGAACATTGAGTTTAACTCAATCAGTACTAATGCTAACTCACGAGGAGAGGATGAGAATTTCCGAAGACGAACGAATGTGGGACCCAACAATTTCAACTTAAAATTCATGACTCATGCACCATCAGACCAAGGCAGGGGCCAAAAAAAAGAAAAGAAAAGTTGGATTATGATGAGTTTACAATTGAAAAAAAACACACTCAAACATGAGTCTATGTAACTTATTTTATTAGATTATGTCTCTTAAAGTCTTAATAAAAATGGTCAGTGGGTAACCCACCGCCGTCCGACCAAAATATATCAACCAGCCTTCCTACTTGTAGGGGCCAATTTAACATTATAATTAGCCTTTCATTATTCAGTAACATGTAAAACCAAATGATTAGTGCAAAAGGGTTATATTTATAATTAAAAATACTACTAGCATTACAGAGTTATTAAAGCCAAATGTGCTCTTTCGAGTTATTAAGATTACAATATAAACCATAGTCACCATCAACAATTAAATAGTGTAGTTTATTTATATCATTCATCCCTACAAGGTTAACTTTTCCTTGATGGTGGGGATAACTTTTTTAGGGCTTTTGTATTTTTAAATTGTTGGGAGTCTCTTGGTCTTGAAGAAACATAGATAATATGTTTGGTCCAACCTTACACTATATCAAAAATGATTTTTAACGATAGTTAATCAACGACAATAGTTTAATTGCCGCTAAATATGTATTTTTAGCAGCAATTATGGCGACATTGGATTCAACGTCAATTAACTGATGTTGGTAAAGAATTTAACATTCTTTGTTAATGTGTATATTTATTGCAGCTAAAAGATGCTTTTTATTGTTGTATTATGAATTTTATTATAAAAACGTTAATATTTGTGAAAAAAGTTAATCTTGGAAGATTCACCTCAAATATTACTCATGAAGAGAAGAATTGTCTTTTATTATAGAAGGAGTCAATTAACCTATCTCTCGATCAATATGGGACACTTAATACCTTTGTATGCCTAAGTCTGTCTATTGTAGCATGAATAATATATCATGAGAATATGAAGACCAAACACTGAAAAACAAAATAACAAAAATGCACCTCACTCTGATACCATGTGGAAGTGGACCTTAAGGTTACTTAATTGGAAAAGTAATTAACCGTATTAGTTAGTTGAGCTCTAGCAAACATAAGCAATGTTGGATTAGATGAGATTAAAGGAGCACTAAACTTTTGTTTGATAAATCACTATCAATTTCATTTGATCATTATAAACACATTTGAAGCATCCAAAGATGTGTAAATAGACCTACACTAGTCAAGCCTAAATTTGGTTAATTTAGATATACATATGTAGTGTAGTTGCCCATTGAGAATGCTTTATGTTGCCTCAATGAACATGTCTGCCTCGAAAGTGATAGACAAATGTTAATTAGGCAATAAGCACCAAAGATGAATATTTTCTTGATATCAATGAATCTATCCATTGAAGCAAGCACTTTTATTTAATTAGTTGTCATTCTTTTATGGCCACAACTAATTTTGAACACAAATCTTGAGTGATAAATTGATTTTTTGTTAGGCGAAAATAAAGAGATATCGATTAATATATATTCAAATTCGAATTTAACCAAAGTACGATATTGTGTGGCATATATAGGTTTACAAGTTTCACCTACAAATTCAATCATGAGAATTTCTCACTTAGCATCACGCTAATATAAATTTCTAATCTTATAAAAGATATTTTCTTCTTGTCTATCTCATCTTATGCGCCTTTTTTAAAAATCTTATTAATAATCATTTGATATCTTAGTACTGGTCCAATTAATTCAAATTCACGATGTGTATGATCCATTATAGGAGAAAATACTTCCTACCCTATTAAAAAGGAACTTCCAACAAAATACTTTTCATGGTTTTCAATGGAAATATTCGTTGGAAATCTATAGTATTAAGTAGTACTACCAGACAATGTTCTCCATTTATCGAACTCAAATACGAGATCTCTAGTTAAGAGTGAACATATTTCATTCATCTCGTCACACCCCTAGGTGGTATTGTTATTGTTGTAATTGGTCCACACTAATAAGTCTTCAATGGACCGTGAAATATACGACTCTAAGACTTTCAAACAGAAGCTCCAAACAATAATGGACATTCTTTTTAATCATTATGCAAATAAGCCAAATGTACACAACATCACCAACCTAATATCATTAATCCTAAAACAAATTCTTGATTAAACATCACTAATAAAACTAGGAAACAATAACTACCACACAATCAAAGAGTTCCTTAACATTACAAAACTTGAGGAACTCTTCTCCCTTTTAAAAAGAAAAAACTTTTTTTCCTACACTAATTTAATTACATATGATTATGGAACATAGGCATCAAGAAATCCAATCCAATTCTCATCATCCTCTTCTCCTAATTCCTCTAATCTTGATTGATTCCAATATTCATTTTGAGGAGTCCTCTCAATTTCATCATTTCTCGCAAATCTCCCCCTTATCCGAGGTCTACTATCTGCCAAAGTTTTTCTGCACTCATACTGATATTTCATGAAAAAAAAGGAACCAGAAATAGAAGTTATCTATTGCTAAACAACAACAAAAACACCACTAATTGTATGTAACAACATAATAAAGAAATTCTATAACGACAAATTTTATAGCTAATTTCGAGTTTTTATAAGAGTTGCGTGAAAGATAAATTTTTATGTCATTTGGAAGTCCTTATTATTGTGGTCCCTAAAGCGCATTATGTTTTTAAAGAACATATATATCACACGTCTTGTAATGCACATGGTACGTGCTATATATTGCATGTGTATATACTAGTATATACTATTCATAATAATAATATAATCACTCATAATCATGAGAAAGTATTTTATACAATGACAATATAATTATTAGAGTATTTTTTACAATTACCTATACAATTTAACATGTGATATATAGTAGTAATAGCCAAGTCAAAAATATCTATACATCCTTTTCATATATATTTTTAAATCTCTAATTACTTTTTAAGTATCTAAAGGTATAAAAATGTTGTATATGTATCGTTAGTACATAGAGCTTAAACTGTTATAATTACCTTGATCTTCTTGTTAAAATTTCTTTGATTTCTCTTGGTTCTGTATCTTTCAATACGTTCTTTCTTCTCTTGTGGACTATATTTGCAAGCTTTATTCATTCCTTCAATTATGCTATTACTCTCACTTGATAAAGGGCTTTCTGAACGATAATTATTATATTGCATCATGTGCATTACCTGTAAATATAAATATAAGAAGTTGGTGAGTTAACCAAATAATTAATTAATCAAGTAATTATATATAATTAACATATTTTTAAAAGTAGATTAAACTTAATTATACATATCGACAATATTATCAAGAATGTTTTCGATATCAATGTATTTTAATATGATGTAGGAAGTAATCACTTAAAAGATAACTATATAAATAGGCATTTGATACTATATAAGTATAAATATCGTATAAGATACTAGATAAGTATATGCTAATAAGATAACGTACCAATAATGTAAATTTATTTTTATACTACCAATCAGGTCATCCAAAAGGATATTTACGATGATATTAAGTCTTCTTAAAATAGAGATTTGTATGTTATCTTGAAAATAAAACAGATTCCTTGCTACATACAACAATAAAAGCTTACGTGATAGTGTAAATATAACGTAGTTCACCTGTAAATCCCCGGTACTTAAAACTTTCCTGATGAAGCTCGGCGTTTCGGAGTCATGAAATCCAGTGGGGGAACAAACAATTGGACAAAATCCTTCCATATTCTTGACAAGTAGTGAGTGACTACTTAAGCTTCTTTGCATCAAACTTGTTGGATCATTAGTATTATAACTTGTAGCTGGTGAACCATGACTACTACAACTACTACTACTATTATTGTTACAATTAAATTCCGACTTCAATGTAGATATCGAGTCAAATTCAATAGTATTGTTATTTACTAAAGGGATTGATAAAGGTGGAGGTGGTAAATTGGAGACTAGTGGCAATGTTTGTGAAGTAATAGTAGTAATTGGAAAATGGTTATACAAATACTTACTACTAGAAGAAATGTTTTCCTCAATATTATTGTATCCATACATAGTGAAAGATTTTTTTTGAAAGTTTTTTGGGAGTGTTTTGAAGAATTGAAGAAAGTTGTGATTGTTGTTATGAGAGGGAATTGGTGTGTGAATACCTTCTTAAAGGAAATGGACATTTTGGAAGGTGACGTGGAAGCTGATGTCATTCTTTTTTTTTCCAAGAGAGGCGTTGACTTGATACGTTAATGTGACCTATATATGATTTATTCGATTCGATTAATTCAGATTGATCACTCTCACAAAGATATTGTTATAGTAGTAGGATTAAGAAGGGAAGAGAATGAAATGGAAAGGGAGGAATAGACTTCTTGAATAGTACTTGAGACATGAGAGACCCTTTGGGGTGGCCCAGTGGTTTGGATTGGAACTTTCATGTTGGAGGTCTCAAGTTCGAAACCCCTTGCTAGCAAAAGCGCAGATATGTAAGAAAAAAATATTTTTCTAAAATTTTGATCAAATGAACATGAAAAAATCGGAGAAACTCCATATCTAACCCACCCTATATGGCTTGTGTTTAGCCAATGATATGGTGGTCCAAATGGGTTGAACACAACTCAGCACGTAACTAGCAAGTTGTAGTACTCACTATGTAAGGAATTTTTACATTATTAAAATCTCTTTTTATTGATTTTTTTTTAAAAAAAATTGTTTACAATATTAGCATAACTACACCAACTATATACATGTAATTTTTCTATATTATTTTATTTGTTAAATCAAATTTAGTATAAATAAATTTAGAGTCTAATGCATAGCATCCTTTGGAATTTGCCGTATAATAGAGGTGTTTGCTTCAAAAAAATTTAAATTCCATATTCAATGTTTATATTAGGACCTCACTTAATCCGAATTCACTTATTATAACATTGCTATGTCATGTGGCAAATTGAGAGTGATTAGAGATGTATCTAAGTTTAGTTAATCAAGTAAAAGGGTGTTTCTAAGACTGTTAAAAATTTACGTCAAGTTTAAAGGTGTTTTCAATACTTTTATCAATTTTAATTTTATAAACTTTAAATTTCAATTCCGCGGAAAGGACAACATACTGGTGGTCCTATAAATCTCTTTGAAAGTAGCTCAACATATATATAAATATGCCCCCAAGAGACATCAATTCCTAACCCAACTTGCATCTAGAAAATAGAAGCAAAAGACCCCACCACTTAACTCCTTATAATAAGCTTATTATAAAAGGGGTAATTTTTTTTGTAAAAGGATAAATCAAATCATATCTTTTAAAAATAAATAAAAAATCATATCTTTTAATCTTTAGCCATGTGAGGGGCAATATATGATCTTAATCATTTTGTTATGTATTAGGTTAGGGATTATAACATCTAGGGTAACTATTAATCATCATTAGAGAGACATAATATGGTTCAAACTTCTAATTAGATGTGTCATTAATTAAAGAACTTTCCACATGGAACCCTTCTTCCAAAATTGGCTAAATTGACTAGTGACATGGTTACATGTCACACTCATCATCATTTTTGCCTTTTACTCAAATGCATTTATATATAAGTATATAATATAATATTTGAGTTATTAGTGCTAGAGGTAAAAAAATTACAAAAATTCAAACTAAGACAAGTATCGTAAAATACGAGAGAAGCATGTGATAGAGTGAAATGTGACAACCATACAAGGGAATCTATCATTGACTCAAATTAAATCATGGATATGATGATGCCCCCATTGACATTTCTTGAATTCTTGTAAGACTAATTGTATAATATTCTTATAGGCAATATCACCATGAGAATGAGACCGGGGACCTCTAAAGCATCTTCTATTTGTTGTGCGCTCCGTACACCGAAGCAGAGATAGAGTCAGAATTTAAAGTTTATTCATTCTAAATTATAGTTTTTCTTAATAATTATACATGCTAGATAAATTTTTATGTCAAATACAAAGTTTAAACTAAAGTTACCAAATTCCGATCGAATTCAGTGCGCTAACACACTAGCTTCGTCCTTGACAGGGGAAGGGGTACATAAACATACATATATTTATATGTAGATCATCACTTGTCATGAATTGTATCTTTCTGTCTGCAAAATACATGATGATTTTCTAGACTTTTAATTTATTTTTTCTGCATGTTGAAATGTACAAAAAGTAAAGAAAATAGTTCAACTTTTTGACGTTTCGTTGGTTGGTTGGTCAATAACCAAGTGTATAAGTTTCAATTCCAATCAGAAACTTGAACAATTTAGTATGATCAACTCTGTTACAATTGGAACTTCCATTCCCTAAATTTATTATTGCGTACCCGTATCAAACGCATTATATGTGTTGTCCGCGATTCAAAATAATCGAGACTCGAAAATATTATAATAAGTATGGTATATGTGTTTTATTTCAGAGTAGAATGAGTATACTACGATCTTTAGAAATTTCATTGAGTTTTGAAAAAATATTCTCTAAATTTTCTTTTCAATAGTTGGTTGGTTGGTTGGTTCAACTGTTCAAGGGCTTGATGCTTGTTCTTGAATTTGTTTGACTTGTACACTTGGATTGAACGACCTATAGTGTGATATTGAATATGGATTTTATCCTAGATATGATTAATTGTGTTGGTAAGTTATTATCTCACCAACTAGTTAATCTGACACGAGCCACCCCTCCTTAATTAGGTGCATTCCTACTTTTTCTCCTCAACCTACGGAGTATTAGCAATCATTTTCGGTTGTTGTTTTGTCACGAACATTTACAAACAATAATTATGCCACAAATTAGTAACATTGATCTTGAAAATCTTAAGATTAATTGATTAATAATCCTTCTTGATCTTTATTGGTTGAAGTTTATGTAAAAGTACTTTAGTGCTTGGATCGATATAACTTTGACAATAGTCGTTAAGCTATACGTGTAAAGCACGTACACTAAACTAGTTTATAGAAAAATATAACCTTTGATTCATCAAGATTAACCTTGTGGGATGAAGTAAACTCCAAAAAACGCTATTGGGCCATTGAGCTTGCTCTATATGGGTGGATCATCTAGTAACCAATTAAATGGATTAGCGTAATAGCAATTGGACTCTTAATTAAATTTAATTAATTAGACTTTAATAAATAATTTGATTGTATCAACCATGTGGACATTAGTTTCTATCTTTCTTTTTTCGATGCCTTGGCCTTTTTTGTTTGAGATTTTTTCATTTCTATTTGCAATGAAATAACGCATACGATTTTATTAAATATCTCATATATATATATATTGACTTTCAATTTGTCAATAAAAGCCATCATTTTCAAAATCCTTTCTCCATCCCAATATACTATAAGATGTGTTATAATTAAAAGTCAACCATAGAAAGAAAAGTCGAAAGTTAACTATAGAAAAGAAAAACCTACACCCCAAAAATTATCTAAACCTCTTTTTTACAATTTAATTTTCCATATCCAACATGACAGCTTTTTGGAGATTATATATATTTTTCATTCGATATTCGATATCTATTTAATAATATAATTAAATTTGAATTCACACATTATATGACTCATTTTTGAGTTCACTGTTCTCAACAACTTTCGGAGATTCTATTCTTTTGTGAACATACATATATGTGGCTAGACAATTAATAGGATGGAAGAAAGCTAGATAGGCAAAAAAGAGGAAAGAAAACTTGGAAATGAACAATACATTCTTTCTTCCTAAAGATAAGACACTTCAAAATTCTTTTTCTTCATTTTGAAATGAAGAACTCCAACTATTTTTTAATTAGTGCGTGTTATTCTCGTGTAGGGGTCATGACATGTTGTGTAATATATTTATATCGTTTTCCTTATTATAAGTACATATGAGTATAATTAATTATAAACACTCATTTTGAATTCAAACACTAGCTTTAGTCTCAATTAGCGATAAACACTATTATAGTCCCTCCCTATAACTCGTGAATTAAGATATACTATATTTCATAACTACAATGTATATGTTTGTCATTCATTTCTTCGTGAATATATTCATAGTCAATCAAGGCAGCTAAAAGATGGACTATTGGACTTGCCTCGTCATTGATGATATATGGGATACCTTTAATTGTTCACCCTCTAATAATCAATATGACACACCTATCCTCCCAATTATATGATCAACATGATCAGTCGGCTATCATAGTTGTATTTACACTTTCATAATAAGGAGGACGTGATAGAGGTGATAATCGTCTCGTGTGCCAAGGAGATGGTGATTGATATTGAATTCCCTCTTCTGGTTTTAATATGAATTGACTCCGCTTTGGTCACTAGCTCCGTAGGTCTCTAAGCAATTTCTCTCGTCACTAGTCACTATGGCCGAAGGTTAGCAAGCCCCCACTTGCTAACATAAAAAGAGATTTCCAGATAGCAGTAGTCTCTATGTGAATCTCTTCCCCACCTGCCAGGCCAGGCCGAATCGGTGCACCACTTGGGATGGAAATGGCTCAGTTCACATGCATCATTTGATGAAAGCACTTCAGTTGGCTCCGATGATTGGTTTGTCAAATAAGTAATTGAAGTGAAAAAAAAAGTACTAAGTAAATTAAGATGAATAGAAATTGAGTAGAAGAGCATCCTATGTAGTCCTATAGGGCCATAGCACCAACAAATAATGCATATACCTATAAAAAAAACATTAATCATAAATCCTACTATGTGAAAGCCACTCATGTCTCTTTCTCGTGTGTAAAAAAGAATAGACAAATTTAAAGGTCCCATTTTTTAGTTTCTTCTAGATGAAAAAGGCAACCTAATTGCAATACAACGATTCTTTTACTGTTGATTACTGATTTTGTCAACAATAAAAACAGTTTACTCCACTTAGAATCATTGCTTTTGGCATTTCAATTTCTGATAATATATAAATGATAGAGAAATGACAAGAGATAAGTCTTTTAAAAGATTATGGTCATTATTCGAAGAATGTACATAAAAAAGTTGAAAATACTCAAAATCATGATGATGGTATATATTGCCATGGTTTGCAAGCTAAAAATCATAGCAATTTATTAGGGGAAGTTACACATTTGCCATCTTATAGTACATTAATAATTATACATATCTTATATATTATTAGGTGGGCAACTATTTAAGTTTATTTCCCTTCTGTTATAAGTTTAATAGTTACTAGGGTGGAAGGTACAAAATATCGTTACGAGTGAATCTATGTATTATTTTATGCAGATATTTGTTATGCAAGAATTAGTTATATATTCATGTATTAATTATATATGTATTAGTTAATTTACCTTCTATCTTATATAAAATAATACATAGATTTCTTCATAACTTATACATGTATTTGCGGGTTTCTAAATTATCAACCAAACGCCGTATTAATTTTACACATGATTAACTTATTTTGTATCTACCTATCAAACATTGTATATGTTATACGAAAATGAATACATTATAACTTATTTCTTATCCAGCTACCAAATATTTTTTTATTTTTTTGTTGTGACTTCTTCACTCCCTTAACTCAATTACACTTTCTAGCACATGCAGGCAGACATTTGCATGGAAAACACTTTTCGACAATAAAGATGTATTAATTAAGGTACTCTTTGTATTGTTTTTATATTTATTTTTTCTACTAATAAGTGACAACTTTTCTTTTTCTTGATCACTTACACTAAACCTAGCTAGATAAATGACTAATATTGAACGGTCACATAAAACTTGTTTGTCCAATAAAATTTCTCTTACATGACATAAAAGTTTAAATATTCTTTAAAAATTAATCAAACTTTTCATTTATCTTTAATGACATGCTTTTGTACCTGCAAAAAAGACATGATATATCTAATATCACGATTTCTAAGATTAATCTTCTTAATATACATACTAAGTCTTTTGGCGAAGAGCGGCACTTCGCTATTATGAGATGGATGATCTCTTTATATGATTTGGACAATCTTTAGCTCTTAAGTTAGTTTTTAAGATTTACAAGTTAGGCCCAATATGTAAGAAGTTGGCTATAAGACGGTTTTAATTAGAAGAGGTAGACATGCCAAAGAGAGTTGATTAGACATGATATATATGACACAATTTTAGCTTACCAAGGATATGACCCTAGATAGGAAATTGAAGAACGTGGATTAGAGTAGAATGTTAGTAGATAGTTGAGTATAGTCTCGCTTTATCCTTCAATAGTAGTAGTCGTAGTATTAATGAGTGTTATATGTTCTTGTTCCTTATTCAATTTCTATTACATCTTTATTGTTTCTTGTAATTCGATTATCGTATTATTTTGTTGTTACTATTCTTTTTTCAGTATGCTTTGTCAAGCCTTGTTTAGTATTTTGTCTTGATTTCTTCACTGTTGTTTTTGTTTTTGAGCAGAAGGGTCCATCATATACAACCTTTCTATCTCCCAATTAGGTAGAGATAAAATATACATACATATCCTCTTTAAACCCGACCACTTATGAATATTATACTAAGTATGTTATTGTTGTATGTCAAGTTAGAAAAAGGTTGATCCAAGATATATCAGTTTTATTTTATCCTTTCGGCTTAAAGAACCTATACAACAAGTAGTTCGATATTCTACTATATTATAAAAGAGAGTTAAGGCCCAAGTATAATATATAATATTGAAGATTGGGACTTTTCCCAATCTTGAATATTATATATTATACTTGTGGGACTTTTAAAAGTGAGTTTATGCCCAAGTATAATATATAATATTCAAGATTGGGACTTTCTTGAATATTATATATTATATTTATTATATAGTAGAACTTGAGCATAAACTCCCTTTTAAAATAATATATATATATATATGTCACAAATGGAAAAGTCCCAATCAAGGAAGCAACATCTATCATTTACAAATGACTTAAAAAGCATTAAAAATTACAATAATTACAATTTAAAATATTTAAAAGCTATCTAATAAAATAGGTTGACTCTCAGAATTCTATCAGGCTCACATATATTGGGACAGAAAAAATAACACATATCATTTTAAAATTACCAAAAAAGTATTATAAATAATAATAATTAACAACTTAAAATATCTGAAAGACATTTTAAAAAGGTTAATTTTGTAATTTTATCCATATCACATAAATTAGGACAAAGTGACCAGTAATGTACGTTATTTCAAAGTTACATAAAAATATTATAAATCACAATAATTAATAACTTAAAACATTTTTTTTTTAAATATGAAAATTTGGATGACTCTCCAAATTTTATTTGTGTCACATAATTTGAGACAACAAAAATAACATATATTGGGTCCATTTTAATTTATTTGTCTTATTATTTTTTTTATATTTAAAAATTGCGTAAAAATACTATAAATCATGATAATTGACAACATAAAATATGTTTTAAAAAAATACAAAAAATTCCACTGATTCTTGAAGTGAATCTATCGTAAAAATATTATAAATCATGATAATTGACAACATAAAATATTTACAAAATGCTGTATGCGGGTAGTCTTATTATGCCTTAAATAGCGTCAAAGAAAGTACAGGTTTGTGATTAAAAAACTTATTCCTTTATCCACGCAAACAATCGCTTCAAAAACTCGGTTATTAGCCCCAAAACATATCATTTATATTATTGGGCCCGTGCATAGCACGGGCAACATTATCTAGTACTTTAATATATAATTGAGTCATTAATCAAGAACTCAAACTTTCCCATAATTTGTCTTTTTCTACATAAGAAGAAAGGGCAAAGAAAAAAGAGGATATTATGGGATGATCTAAAAGATAATCTAACTAGTAGTTCTGATATTATAAGGGAAAATTAGCAAACTAGTTAAAATTCATAACATAATTATTAAAAATATCTACACTTTAAAATAATTATTGAAAATGTCAATATTTTAGCAAATATAATGTATCCTAATATAATTAATTTCTTTTCCTTTTATTTCTCAAATCAATGCCACGTTGGACTCATTTTTACCACTACCTAGTGAAAAAGTAAAATAATAAAAAAACCTTATTACCCACTTTCACCTCTTTCTAGATTTTTACTCCAAATTTCTCTAATCTTTCTCTCTCTCTTTGATAGGTAACTTTTTTTTTTCAATTATTTTCAGAAATCTGTAAAAATCTCCCAAAAGATATGCACAACAATCCATTGATTTTGCCACAACTGAAATGTTCATCATTTTTTTCAAGTAAAAAATGAGCATTTTCTATTCTGATTTAGCACCACGTAATCCCATCAAGTTTACCTAATTATTGTGCTATAGACTAAAGCAAAATTCATTTTGGAATATATGCCAAATCCTTGAAAACTTAATTGATAGTACTATTTTTTTCATTTTTTTTTAATCTTGAACAAATCGTGGCTTAATGAACAACTTCATAAAGTTTTGTAATCTTATTTTTATTTTGTTTTCATACTATGAATTGGATATAACTTTTGTAGTTCATAATCTCATATTTTTGGAATTCTGTGGAATACAACATATTATTATTTTTCTTGTATTTGTATGTCTGTTAGTTTTGTATTTATGTCATCAAATTGTATTCATCCTCAGAAGTGGATACAAAGTTAGTAGTTCATAATAGTATCTTTGCAGCAGATTCTGTGGAATACAACATAATTTTTGTTTAGATACAACTTTTGTATAGTACATAATATTATTTTGTGGGGATTATGTGGAATACAACATCTTTTTTGTTATATTGCTTCTTATTTTGTATTTATACTAACTGTATGCCTACTAATTTTGTATTTTTATCATCAAATTGTATTCAACCTCGACAACGGATACACAATTAGTAGTTCATAATAGTATCTTTCTAACTGATTATCTGAAGTACAACATAATTTTTGTTTGTATTTATTTTTTATTTGCTTTTATTCTAATTGTATATCATCAAAAGTTTTGTATTTCTGTCCTCACAATGTATCTCAATATCTCTCTATTTAAATTTCAGTTTAAAAGTTTTTAAATTACTCTCTCCCA
Source organism: Solanum okadae (assembly GCA_036553675.1). Taxonomy (NCBI): domain Eukaryota; kingdom Viridiplantae; phylum Streptophyta; class Magnoliopsida; order Solanales; family Solanaceae; genus Solanum; species Solanum okadae. Next base: position 47,913,035 of record CM071688.1, on the reverse strand, counting down.
TGATTTTCTCCTTTATGTTATTAACTAATTGTATTCTTTAAAATTAAACAAATAAAAAAAAATACATAATCAGCCCTATAACAAAAGAAAAATATTAATATTTTTAATAAATATTGAAAGTGTGGCTAAGGGGTCCTATTAAATGCTAAAATATTGACATTTTAAAAAAAATCCCATATAATAATGCCTTCAATATTGTTACTATAATTTTTGTTGCTTATAGGGGTTCATTTGACCTAAAATAGATGATATTCTGATTTGACTTCTATAGCCCTTCCACATTTTATTTTTTAATATTCTTGGACTTGATGTGATACTAGAGAAAGAAGCAATTTTAATTGTACGACTTAGAGCCCTATTTGGATCGGTTTATTTTACGTGCTTTTAAGTTAAAATTATTTTTAAGTACTTTTGGTAAATTAAAAAAAAATGTTTATAAGCACTCGACTTTTAAAGTAAAATTTTAAAAATAAATTGAAGTCATGAGTTAGAATTTCTAACTTATACCTTTTGGCTTATAGGTCAAAAGCAAAAGTCAATCCAACCAGACTTAGTTAAGGTAAATGGAGCACTACAATCAATTTCACTCATCCATTTTTGCCACCTTTGAAATTAAAATTAAAAACCTAAATATCAACCTAAATAAACCTTGACCTTTTCTTTTCTTTTCTTTTCAAAATTTAGTTACTATATTATAACAAATATAATCAAGTATATACTTTATACAATAAAATCTTTTTGGGGAGTTTAGAACTTTAATTTTTTTTATTGTTGTAGTTTGTTAGGCATCCAATTATGAAAAAACACCTTCAATCAATAGGGTCAAGAGTTTGATCATCATAAGCACAATATAAATCACACTGATTAATGCTTTCCCATAGAAACTAAAGGAGATTGGGTTATAAATTAACCAAAAGGAAAATAGTGCCACTTGATGAATGATGATCATTCTTCCACAGACTAATGCATTTTCACACTTTAATTATTGTGATTATGTTTTTCGTTCATATAAAACTCTCATCGAAATACCTAAATATATATATATTATCATACTATATAAGTTTAAGTTTGGTGCACTGTTAGTGTATTGTATTTTTACACCATCATATAACATTAACTTGACGGAGTAAAAATGTTATACATTGACAATACACGAAATTTAAATTCATTATATATAGGTACGACTTACGAGCTTGTAGAGAGTTGGCAAAATAGTTTTTTTTTTCTTTTAAGAAAGGTAACAATCCAATTCGACCCATACTCCAAAGTTTCAAAATTAGTCTAATTTTAAGGAAACCTTTAGACTTCGAATATATCATGCGTAATTTCAAATACAATCCATACTCCAAGAATTATATAGAGTTTGAATTCACATCTATAAGTTCAAATTCTAGGATTTTACCTATCATGGAGTTTCGAGAAATGTTTAAATAATGACGGAATCATGAATTTAGCTAAGCGTGTAAAATTTAAAATGCACTCATTATAACTAATTTTTAACTTCTATATACATCATATAATTTTTTAACGAAAGATATACTTTAAGGTAACTACGCTCATGTATTGTATTTGAACTCCCTAATAGAGTAAAAGGTTCACTTGGGAAGATTGATCCAATATTATGAGCCCAAAACTCTTAACCTCAATTGCTTCTGGCCCATCTCTTGCTTTTTTCCTTTTGTAATTTTTTATTATACACATTTTTCCTCAAGTATAGAATACTTTGTGAATTTTTTTAAATTATGGTCTAAAAATCATTATTGATTAAACTGAAAAGCTCTAAGAAAATATTTATATCACAATTCATAGACCAAAATTTTATAAACGATAGACAACACTTGACAATATAATATTTATAAGAGAAATTGAAGAAATAAATAAGAAAATATATTAAACCAATTTTTATTTTTTTTAAAGAATTACATGTTACATAATTTTAAAAATAAAAACATAATTAAATGATAGCCTAAAATGAAAAAGAAATATTTACGATACTCGTCCCGCCCATAATTTCTATTTCCCTCCAATATGAGAAAAAAAACATTCAAATTTTGGAAATTCAATTGAAATAGAAATACAAAATGCCAAGTCATCGATCTTCGTCACTTTCATCACATCTCATCTCAGCCGTTGAATATATATATCGACGGTCAATATTATTCATCAAATATAGATCGAAGCTCTCAATAGTAGCTATAATAATCCCTTAAATATACCAAGAGTTCATTTCAATTCTCCATCTTCATCAAACTCTAGTTACTCAGCTTCCGATTACATTCAGGTTAAGATGGATTTACTCTGAATCTTCTGATTATGTAATGATTTTAGCTATTGTTTGTTGATTTTTTGTTTGTTTTAGCAGTGAATTGAAGATGTCAGGACGTGGAAAGGGAGGAAAAGGATTGGGGAAGGGAGGAGCGAAACGACATCGTAAGGTTCTCCGTGATAACATTCAAGGTATCACTAAGCCTGCTATTAGGCGTTTGGCTCGTAGAGGAGGAGTGAAGCGTATCAGTGGACTAATCTATGAGGAGACTCGTGGAGTTTTGAAGATCTTTTTGGAGAATGTGATTCGTGATTCTGTTACTTACACTGAGCATGCTAGGAGGAAGACGGTCACTGCTATGGATGTTGTTTATGCACTCAAGAGGCAAGGAAGGACTCTATACGGATTTGGTGGTTAAAAGAATGTGTGCTGCTTTAACTGATTTAGTGCTGTTTTTGAAGTGACAGAGTTGCTTAATCAATGAAATTGCACTATCTTCTTATAATCGATTTCTCAAGTTCTCTGTTTGAATCCCTATTTTTTTTTTTTTTTTGAAGTAATCACTGAGATTGTGTATATAGAAACTTCAAAATTGAATCCTCCAAGATGCAAAATAGTATTAGTCCAATTAGATATATATTGATTTATGTTCATTGGATATACAAATGTAGGTGTATTTCTCTTGTTTTGATTAGTCATTGTTGAATCCCATTCTAGAAGATGACTGCAAGGTGCGGAGCTAGGTAAGGCTCAAGGGGTTCATCAGAACCACATTTGGTGGGTTCGTTGCAATTATTTTTATGTTTATATAGTAGTCTTTGTGTGTTTAGTTATTGATATTTTGAAACCCCTTAGTGGAAGTCTTGGCTCTATCATTGTTGTAGGAGTTGTAAGAAATGATAGGGTTGGTACCACTCTTGTTTCCTGTCAATGCACCTAGTTTGGTCACAGGAAGGTGTAGAGAGCTTCATAGTCGCGATTTGGAGAGAGTGATAGTTGAGAGATTTGGTGTTAATGGGGTGCTTTTGCGGGCATGACATTCACAATACAATTGATTTGGAGCTACATTACTTGAGACCTTCATGGCTTTGGCCTTCGGATCCAACTCACTTTGACAACTTCAAATCCAAACCTGACCGATGTGTTAGATTGTCAAAGGTCTGGTTTTAGATGTCTTCTTAATTTGCTTGTTGCTGAAAAGTCTGAAATGCAGTGACCAAAGATGAACGAAATAATAGTTTCCTTAACTGAAAAATGCACAATATATTCATAAACCAAATAGTAGTATAGATATTGATTCAAATCCTTAGAAATTTATTCAAACAAAGAGGTGTGACATAGTTTTGGGTTTAAATGACTATTACAGTATTGTACATGATATGAAAACACTAGTGGGATATGGCTAATAATGTTTGTGATTGCTTCTCATATTTGAAACCATTTGATTTAGAATCATCAGCACTCCACACAAATATTCCAACCAACTCTCCTTTACTTTTAAGCTCACTACACGCTGTGAAAAATCCGTTTTCTGGTGATAATCCACCGCTCCCATCAGTGCCGAAGCTAGTCAAGATCCTTCCCCCTTCATAATTTGATCTTTGAGTAGAGAAATAGTCCATGAATTGAGACACAGTGGTTCCCTTATCATATCCGTAAAATTGAAAGTTAACATAGTCTATAACTTGACTATAGCTTTTCCATAGTGCCTTGTAATGACTCTGAACTTCATCATCATCATACGGAGCTATGGAAGCAAATGAAATAACTCCATTGTTTTTAAGAGTTGTAATTAGCTTGCCTATGCACTCTGCAAAAGTGTTAGGATCAGCTTGGAAATGTTCATAATCGATATCAATTCCATCCAAATTGTATTGCTTAATGATATCTGTAAGAGAAGAAACAGCATTTGAAACCCAAGAATCAACTGAAGAAGGATTGAAATACGCGCTGCTTCCACCAACACTGTCCCCTCCTAAGCTCAATGCTACTTTAACATTAGAATATTGGTTTTTGATCGCGGAAACAGCAGAAGGGGTGAGGTTATCTGTGTCCCAAAAGGCGTCGAATTGACCGTTGGTGGGAGATGGAGAAGAAGAAGACATTGTATAGTCAATAGCAAAGGAAAGAATGAAGTGAAATTCGACGCCAGAGTGAATAGGGACATCACTAAACTTAACATTATTGAACTCTGCTCCAATGTATTCCCTGAAAATATTGGAATTTCCAGGTGCAGCATTGATTGGTGATTGAAAAAGTAAGAATTGAAGAACAAAAAATGAAACTATAATCTTGGAGAGCTCCATGAAGTTGAGAAATGTTTAAATTTGCTTTGTAATATGCTAGAATGGATTGAAGACATGGAGTTTAAATAAAGGGTCCTTTAGTAGATTTTTTTGAATGTATGGTTAGTGTATTAGTCAAAGGAGAAATTTTAAAGTGTTGACTTTAGCGTAACGTTTAAGTTGGTTGGTGAGTCATGAATGTGACAAACAACAAGTAGTACTACAACGACCATTTTTACTTGTTCAGTAATGAATTGACACGTTTCTTATGAGTTGATTGGTATGATAAAATAGAATGTTTCAAAAATAAGTTTGAAATAAAATTTATACTAATATGAAATATTCCACCTGTCTCATTTAACCTGAGATTATTTTATCCATCTTTTGGGTGAGGATAATAAGGGTAAATTAAGAATTAAGTAATAAATTATTTTCAAAATTGTTAAAGTAAACATTAATTTAGTAGAGTGGACAAGTAAAAATGAACGGAAAAAAATATATATTAATTTTTTAATTAGCAGAAGAGGCACGCCAATGGCTCCTAAAATGTTTGTATTCTTAATAATGCTAACCTATCAATAGGTAATCGCCTCTATGGGTAATTAGTCAAGAAGTCTAATTAACTTATGCGATTATAAAATTTATTATTAGAAATAAATGAGAATTTTAAATTATTTTTTCTCTATATTTGATTTTTAAATTCATTTTGAAATTGACTCCTTTTTTTTTTTTTCTTACATAAGTTATGTGGGGTATAACATAAGCTGATCTAGTATCTATTTTTCAAAGATTAGGTATTTTGTATAATATTTTTCTCCCTCTATTTTAAATTAAATAATTTTTTAAGGTATAACATACTTTTAAAAAAAAGTTAAATAATAATAACATTAATTAAAAAGTAGTTTGTAAATGTCATTCTTTTACTTTTAGTCAAAATTTCCTTAAAATTAAATATAGTCAATGAAAAATTCATTAAAGAGCAGGGTAATTTTAGGAAAAGAACAATTAATACATCTTTAGACTTTGAAAACTTCATTCATATTGAATTAGAATAAAGTTTTAAAAAGTTCATTTATATTGACTAAAAAAAATTCATTTTGATAAAAGTTATGATTGTTACTCCCATTATTTTAATTTATTTGTCTTGATTTGGAATGCTAGGATCAAACTAACTAATGTTCAATGTTAATTCAAATATAGAACTTTAACCTTTTTAAAGTAAATAAATAATATTCGCTCTTAATCAGTAATCAGGTTTGAGCCTCCGTAAATTAAAAAAAAATCTTGTTAAAAGTACCATCTTCAGAAAAAAAGCCTTATAATGCTTGAATCTAAATTTTATCAAATTTCAATACGAATATCAAACATTGAATAAAAAAATCCGTTGTCGCACTTTCCGTCCAGAGGGGCAAAGGGATAAGAAAAATTCCAAGGACAAGAAATTCCTTTCTAGGTTGTTCGTCGGATATATGTCTGTATTTATGACCCTACCAAAATATTTACGAGAAAACTAATAAAGTAAAGTTGATTATTTGAAGATTAACTATATTTATATGTTTTCCAATATATGTTATTATTTTTTGTCGATACTATTTTCTTGCTCCATTATTTTAACATGATTTCTTTATTATTTTATTTGTTTTTCATACCTATTTAATTATTTTTATATATTTTATTTGAGCCAGAGGTTCATCGGAAATAACATATCTATCTTCACGTACAAGGTAGGGTTAAGATTGCTTACAGTTACATTAGTGGCACAGTCATGATTTTCATTAAACATATTCAAAATATGAAGAACTAAAGATTACAAAAAGACCATGGAAATATATGTATATGTATATCTCAAAATTAAAGAAATGAACCCCTTGCTTTCATCTGTCTCAGTCATAGCGTACACATCCACCCTCTCAGGTCTCATTTATGAAATTATCATTGTATATATTATTATTATCGTATAGATTTAAACCTAACTCTACCTTACACCCAGGGGCGGAGCCACCTTGTACTAAGGGGGTTCATCCAAACCCCCTTCGGCGGAAAATTATATTAATTATATATGGTTAAAATATTTTTTTATGTATATATAGTAGATGTCGAGCCCCCTTCAGCTACTTCATGTGTCTATTTCTACAGATTTTGAACCCCCTTATTGAAAATCCTGGCTCCGCCACTGCTTACACCTTTTGTTTTCCAATAGTTAATTTTTTGTTTTTCACTTTCTGATGAAGGAAAGGAAAGAAAAATCTTATACTTTTTGACAAGTACAAAACTTTATATTATTAATCATAACTGTGTGGACCCAAAATCAAGAAAAATTTAACACAAAATCAGTTAAAGGATTGTGTTTAGTGAAAAAGAATGGATCACACAGTCAACTTTGATAAAATTATTGTAATGCTAATCACTAAGCAATCTCAGAATGTAATTATGATACCAACCTTTAATATCCACTTAAATATTTAATTACTTAAAAGAAATTAGCCCTACCAAAGGAGAACACATTATCCTCCTTTTTGCAAGTATAATCATTACAACCATTTGCTAAAACCATAAAGTTAAGGGTATATTAATTAGCAGTATTTCCCTTTTTAAAGATAGTTAATTACTTTCTCCGATGTATTTTAGCTATCGTGTTTGCTAAATATTATAGATCTAACTAATTAGATTATTAAAATATTAATATATAATTAATTATTATTTTTAATTTTTAATTTTATTTAATAAATATGGAAATAGATTAATGTGGTAAAGAAAGAGTAGTATTGATAACAAAATAAAAAAGGATATTTTGATCAAAGTTTTGTTTTTTACTTTTTTAATGGACATACAAATAAAAAATATGATAAGTAAAATAAATGGAGGAAGTATGATAAACTGCATGTGGTCTAGCACTAATGGAATTAATTTACTCCAAAATCTTGACTAAAACTTGTGCATTTGACATTTTGATCCAAAATTATGTGTTTGGTTGTTGGAAAAGCTTTTCTAGTTGATTTGTTTTTGAGATTTGTGGAAAAAAATGTTGATAATATAAATTTTTTAACTACTTTTGGATGATTTATTTACTCATTATCTCAAACTTTTTGAATACTTTTTTCACCTTTCGAATTAAGTAGGTATTTGTAGAAATACGTAATTGATATGTGAATTATTGATGCGGCATCTCAGTATATTACAATACATCAGGTATACACTATGATTTAATCATTAGTTAAAATTATATAAAAGTTGAAAAAGTTCTAATAATTTTCAATTTTCACCAATTATTGAATTTGTATGTTTATGAGAAAACATGTGATGTTTAGTTTGTCTACGCCTTGCTACTTTATTTTAGACACTTCAATTAATTATTTTCGAGAAATATTTCAAAGACTTATGTATTCAAATGTCAATTAAAGGTTCATGATTTCATAATTAATTTTTAACTTAGCAATATTATATGTCAAAAATGTTCCTCTTCAATTTTGGGGCGTGACAATAATATTTTAGAAATAAACCTTTTTTTTCCTCCCAAAGAAAATGTCAGTATGATGCAAAAAGTTGCAAAAACAATTTAATATTGAAGATTAAATATATGGAGTACATAGCTGTGTGATTCTGCAGCAGAATAATTTTGGTATCAATATTCAGACCCAGAAAAATAATGACTATTTCTACTTTTAAAGAAGACTTTGAAAATAATCAAAAAGGATAATATTTTTTAAATAAATAAAATGTGGGATTTGAAGAGGGTAGAGTGTATTCAGACCTTATGCCTAGAAATGTCATTTTTGATAGACCTTTGATTTAGAAAAAACAATCCACAGTCATAATCCAGAAAAAAAAAAAAAAACGGAAATGAAAGCGTATAACAAAATGATATAATAATTGAAGTATAAGAAACAACATATAGAAAATAAATTCGAAGGGCATATAACAATAGAAGCAATACTACAATTAGTGGTATGGACGGGTAGCAAGACAACACATTATTACCTACTAATCTTCTACCTTAATCCGTGTCCCAACAACCCCTATCTAAGGGGTCATGCATGTCCTCGCGATAAGTTAGAGCTACGTTATTTCCTGTCAAGTCACCTTTATCTTAATTAATATTCTCTTACAAAACATGTAAAAGAGAAATACAACAAATAAGTTGAAACAAATGGAATATAAATTACGCCTTCCGTTCAGTTTTATGTGTCACTGTTTGACTTAGCACACCCATTAAGAAAATAATTATATATAGGTATTTTACCAAATTATCCCAATTAAATGATCGATGTTTAGTATTGAGTCTTGGAAATCGATTTGTAGAATAACTATTTAATCCTGAAGGTAAAACATGGAAAAAAATAATTGTCTTTTCTTGATATGTCAGAAGTGACAAGTAAAAATGAAAATTTATTTTAGAAATAAGTGACAAATAAAAATGAACCGAGGGAGTACTAAACCAACTAGGTCGAATAATTAATTAATTTAATTAGAGAGAAATCTTGAAACGAACACTTTATCACGTGAACGGTGAACCCCAACCTATTTTGTTATCACTTGTATTAAATCCTAAATTAACTCATCTTTGTTTGTCTTAAATCTTTAACTTTCTCCGCAATTAATTGACTAATACTTTGTCTTCATCCAATTATACTCCACAAATTTGGGTCCCAAATCAAGGACTTTATTTAGTCTTTACGTAGCTTTTTTTCTTTTAAAAATTTACTCATATAATATAATTATATCAACTTTTCCCATTACAGGACACTATAATTTATATATTTAGCTCATTTTCTGAGGCAGAAAATGGGAATGTTTGGACTTCGAGAAAAACTATGCTAGAGGAATCTTTGATGATAGTAGAGTATTAAATTCCACGTGTTCAGTGTATAATATTTTCAAAATATTATTGAACTGCACCATTATAATCTCCCAATTAAGATGGCCAAGAATAAGAGAGTTACAATTTTAACAATTACCTATATATTGAGGAACATATACTTAGGTATATAATTTTTTTTCCATTAGACGATACATTAAAATATGGAGAAAGGTGAGTGAGATGGGGAGGCCGGAGACGAGCGAGATAGTCTGTATTTGATGCGGTTCACATGTATCTAAGATACAAGATACATAGGCGAGAGTAGAGAGAAATGAGAGAGATACGAGCGAGATTTGTTATGAGATACATGCGAATCCACTTGGATATATATATATATATATATATATATATATATATATATATATATGGTATCTAGAACAAATTACACCTAATTTTGATTCCATATATTCCAAGATCGATCACATGTATCTGGACGTATCTGGACACACTAAATCTTGATAAGATTCGTAATATTGTAAATTAGAGTACTGTATCTAAGTAATTAGCTCTCTTAAACTAGTAGGATTTCTGTAAGTTTCCCAAAAAATTATTTATACTGAATATGTATATTAAATCATATCAGCTGATTATAATAAAATAATTTAATAAAATAATAATGTGTATTAATTAATTATGACTTAAGTGAAAAAATGGATGTACAAAAATCAACAAACTTCTAAGAGTGGAACGGATAGGCTACTTTCGGTTAGCCTTATCATATGATCTTCCTAAGAGTCAAATCTTGTGGGCAATGATATGGTAATAATATGGTCTACTAATTAATTAGTCTTCACATTTTCCTACATTTGCTGCTACTAATGCTCCTAATCATTCACATCCAAAGCTCACAAAAGTAGAAAAAGATTAATTTACTTTAATTATAAGTGTATCAAGGAACTGAGGTACTGAATTTAATATCGATATAATAATAATAAATTTTATTATCGAATAATAAGGAAGACAATCAAAATATCAGTCTCAATATCAATAGAAGAAAAGGATTAATCCGACCATCGTTCAAGAAAAATTGCGAAAGCTTGAACTGTTTGCTAGTTTCGAAGGGAAGAAAAAACCAAACTCAGTTGAAAAGAGTACACTAGCAGCGCAACTCAAGACAACTTAAAAAGCCTCTATAAGCAATCAATGTACTTAATAATTTTAATACGTATTTCTCTATTCATTTTAATTATCTATTAATTTTTTTTTTTTACTTGTCAATTTTAACATATTACGAGAAAGAAACATTTTCTTTAATTATACTTCAAATCAAACACATAAATTAAAATGAAAAAAGTATAGTCATTTTTTTAGATTACTTAATAATGCAAATATTCTTTTACAATGTAATAAAAGTTAAAATTCAAACAATAACCTTGTCTAGTCTCCACCCCACCCACCCCTTACCCACTTAAAACATAAAACAAAAGCAAAAAGAAAAATGCAGACACAACTTTAGAGGTCCAGATAAATCCTGTGTCCCCTAAGGTTAACATTATTCATCAATTCTTATGGGGCCTTATGTGACGTCCCGCCTCTAACATAGACGAATTTTGCAGCCAAGAAGGCGTGGAGGTTTCTAGAGTGGAAGAGAGGCTTGCGGACAACTCTAGAACACCTTAGATATTTCAAGAAACACTTAGAGAATTCTAGACAATGTAGAACTCTCTAGATAAGGGACCAAAGTGTAAATATCTTAGGGACTTCTCATGTAAATATTAATTGCACTTTAGTCCTTAGGGAGTAGTATAAATAGAGGTGCCAACCATTTGCCAAGGCATCACTCAAGTGTAAAGCAATTTTCCAAAAGCAATACAAAAGCCTTCTTCCAAAACTCTCTCTTTGTTCTTTCTAAGTCTTTCCTTAAGCATTCTCTTAGCGATCCAAGTCTTAAAGGCTTCCTTGAATTTACAAGATCTTGAAAGAGTAGTAAGTAAATTGTCAAGGGCCGCACGGAACTTTAGCCAACACTCTAAGTCCGTGACAACGTGGTATCAGAGCGAAGGTTTGCACTAAGGGAATGGCAACCGAAGGGGACGTAAACGCCGTTAGCACCACCAACGTCCGTCCGGATGGTGGAAAGAAACACCAAAAGAGTCATGAAGAAATGCTGTTGGATCCCACACCAAGCGAGGCGCTAACATCTCATCCACCCTCAACCACCGAGGCCAGTGACGATGACCATAGTGAGGAGGCCATCGACGTCACCGCAGGAGAAAAGTGGGTCTCAAGGGTTGAAGTTGCAAGGCAGGCCGTGGAGATATTAGGCCGGCGCATGAATGTGGTCTATGGCAAATTCAAGACTCTTGAAGACTTCACCCTTGAAGAGACCGAAAACATCCGTAAGAAGTTGGAGGGACGTCAGCGGGCCGAGTTCGAGATGAAGGAGGCCATCACTTCCTTGGAGTGCCGGCTCATGGAGGCGTTAAACACAATTGAAACCATGAAGGCCGAAATGAGGACACACAAGGAAGGCATGAAAGCTGGAGGATCGGCATCACCCGACTATGATAGGGAGGCCAGGGTCGAGGCTCCCAAGCCACTTATGTTTAAAGGCATCCGCGATGCTCAAGAGGTGGAGAATTTCTTGTGGCACTTGGAGAATTACTTCAAGTGTAGCCGGGTGAAGAGTGACGAAACCAAGATCAACACTGCCGTGTTGTATTTTTCAGAGATGGCCATGCTGTGGTGGAGGCGTAAGGAAGCCGAGATAGAGAAGGGGGCGTGCACCATCAACACGTGGGAACAATTTCGCGAGGAATTCAAGAAAGACTTCTTCCCTAATAACGTCATATATGAGGTTAAGCGCAAATTCAGGGAACTGAAGCAGACGGGAAGCATTCGGGCGTACGTGAAAGAGTTCACAACTCTAACGCTTCAGATTCCCAACCTCACGGACGAGGACATGATGTTCCACTTCATGGACGGACTGCAAAATTGGGCCAAGACGGAGTTGGAGCGGCGACAGGTCAAGACCATAGATGAAGCCATCACCCAGGCCGAGTCTTTGACAGACTTTAAGCATGATCGGCATGACAAGGCAAAGGGCAAGGACGCAAGGAGCAGTCATGCCAAATGTGGGGGAGACCGTGGTCGAGGCAAGGAGCAACAGGCACACCCTAAGCCGCACGACCCCCACAAGCCGAACAATACACGGTTCGTGCGCCAAAATTACACGGAGAAGAAGGCGCAGACCACTAAAGGAGATGGGTGCTACATATGCGGAGGACCACACGACTATGCCAGGTTCCCAGAGATGAAGAACCTTGGTGACATCCTACACGAACGGAAGGAGAAGGAAACACAAAAGCAAGGGCAAGACGAGGGCACAACGCAGTTGGGCATGGTTGGACTATGCAGGGCGAAAGCCAAGCAGACAAAGAAGCCAAGAGACTTCAACACACAGTATGCAGACATCTCCATTAATGGACATACATCTCGTGCCATGGTGGACACCGGGGAAGAAGCAAACATCATGACCAAAACGACGGCAGAGAGGTTAGGGCTGAACTATGTTCCAAGCAACACCCGCCTCAAGACGATCAATGCACCACCGACCCCCGTGTGCGGAATCGCCCAAGGAGTGAGCATCACGTTGGGAAATTGGCAAGGTAAGACAAACTTTACCGTCGCTCCTTTGGATATCTTTGACATTATTCTTGGACATGAGTTCTTCCAGCGCTGCCATACGATGATCGACCCTTATTTCCAACGACTCATGGTCATGGAGCGGGAAGGGTCGTGCATGGTACCTCTAGTTAATGTACCGAAGAAGGAAGGACAAGCCCTCTTTTCGGCCATGCAGATCATGAAGGGCCTGAAGAAAGGAGAACCGACGTTCCTAGCCACCATTGCAAGTTCAGGAGAAGACAATGACACTAAGGAGTCCTTGCCACCGATCATAAAGAAGGTCCTGGAAGAGAACAAGGACGTGATGCCAGACGAGCTACGGAAGACCCTACCTCCGAGGTGCGAGGTAGATCACAAAATAGAGTTGGAGGTTGGAGCCAAGCCACCCGCGTATGCACCTTATCGCATGGCTCCACCTGAACTAGAGGAGCTAAGGAAGTAGTTGAAAGAGCTCCTCGAGGCCGGTCACATCAGTCCATCCAAGACACCTTATGGCGCACCGGTACTGTTCCAGAAGAAGAAGGATGGATCCTTACGCTTATGCATCGACTATCGGGTGCTCAATAAGGTAACTATTAAGAATAAATATCCTATTCCGCTCATTGCAGATTTGTTTGACAGACTTGGACAGGCCAAGTACTTCACGAATGTGCACCTCCGAAAAGGCTACTACCAAGTGCGCATCGCAGAAGGAGACGAGCCGAAGACAGCGTGCGTGACTAGATATGGAGCATACGAATGGTTGGTGATGCCTTTTGGCTTAACCAACGCACCCACCACGTTTTGTACGATGATGAACAAGATCTTTCACCCCTACCTGGATCAGTTCGTGGTGGTGTACTTGGACGACATAGTCATCTATAGCAACACCTTGGAGGCGCATCTAAGGAAAGTCTTCCAAGTCTTACGAGAGAACCAGCTATACATCAAGTGGGAGAAGTGCGAGTTCGCCCAACATAAAGTGCATTTCTTGGGCCATATCATCAGCCAGGGCGAGCTACGGATGGACGAGGCCAAAATACGGGCAATCCAAGAATGGGAGGTGCCCACTAAAGTGATCGAGCTACGATCGTTCCTTGGACTTGCGAATTATTATCGCAGGTTCATAAGGGGTTACTCTGCAAAGGCTGCTCCGGTGACCGAGTTATTGAAGAAAAGTAAGCCGTGGGTTTGGAGGGCAGAGTGCCAGCAAGCCTTCGAAAGTCTCAAGGCCACGATAACAGAAGAGCCGGTCCTGACGCTGCCCCACTTTTCATAGACCTTCGAAGTACATACAAATGCTTCAGACTTTGCCATTGGGGGAGTCTTAATGCAGGAAAGACACCCAATAACATTCGAGAGCCCCAAATTAAACGAGACCGAACGACGCTATAGAATGCAGGAGAAGGAAATGACAGCCATCGTACATTGCCTGCGCACGTGGAGGCCACTAGCTACTTTCAGTCGCAGAAGAAGATCACCCCAAAACAAGCTAGGTGGCAGGATTTTCTAGCCGAGTTTGACTACGTCTTGGAGTATAAGCTAGGAAGAGGAACCGTTGTGGCCGATGCGCTAAGTAGGAAGGCTGAACTTGCTGCCATCACGATAGCCCATTGTGATATCTAAGATGCAATCAAAGATGGCATGCAGTATAATCTCGAGGCCAAGAAGCTGATGGAGTTAGCAGCCCAAGGCAAGACTAGGCGCTTTTGGGTGGAGGATGGCCTCTTGCTCACAACTGGTCGAATGGTCTACGTGCCAAAGTTTGGGACTATCAGGCGGCGAATAATCAAGGAAAGCCACGACACACCGTGGGCCGGGCATCCAGGGCAACGATGAACGAGGGCGTTGATCGAGGCTATCTATTTTTGGCCGCGCATGCGAGACGATATCGAGTGCTATGTGCAGACTTGTCTTGTGTGCCAGCAAGACAAGGTAGAGCAAAGGCATCCGGGAGGACTACTAGAACCACTACCCGTAGCGGAACGTCCATGGGAAAACGTGACTTTGGACTTCATCACCTCCCTACCTAAGTTTGACGGGTATGAAACTATCATGGTCGTGGTGGACAGGTTCTCAAAGTATGCTACCTTCATACCCGCCACAGCCAGATGCACCGCAAAAGAGGCCGCTCGATTGTTCTTCAAAAATGTGGTGAAATACTGTGGGCTGCCAAGACACATCATTAGCGACCGAGACCCCCGTTTTACTGGGAAATTTTGGAGAGAGCTATTCGAGATACTTGGCACCAAAACTTCACTTCTCTACAAGTTTCCACCCGCAAACCGACGGCCAGATAGAACGCGTCAACACCCTGTTGGAGTGCTACCTGAGGCACTATGTCAGTGCGCACCAAAAGGATTGGGCCAGACTCCTGGACATGGCACAGTTTTCATATAATTTGCAAAGGAGTGAGTCCACCGGGCGCACGCTGTTTGAGTTGGCGACAGGCCAACAACCCCAAACTCCATATTCTTTACCAGCCGTTTTCGAATGGAAGAGTTTGGGAGCTTACCATCTTGCCAAAGGATGCGAAGAATAGCTTGACACTGCCAAGTCTTACTTAGACAAGGCAGTAAGCAAGATGAAGAAGTTTGTCAACCGTAAACGACATCCCACGGATTATAAAAAGGCGACATGGTCTTTGAGAAGTTCAATCCAAGACAGTGCAAAGCACTAAAAGGCGTTCATCAAAACTTAGTGCGCAAATATGAGGGTCCGTTCAAGATCGTTGCCAAGGTGGGCAAGATCTCATACAAGGTGGAGTTACCTCCACACTTCAAAGTCCATCTGGTGTTTCATGCAAGCATCCTCAAGCCTTACCATGAGGACAAGGAAGACACTAGCCGTAACCAATCCCGACGGGCCCCCATTACTATCATCGCCTCGCATGACCGGGAGATTGAAGCTATCATAGATTATCAAGCCAAACGGAAGCGGGGTCAACAAGCCAGCGCTATGTTCCTTGTACATTGGAAGGGACAATCTCCGGAGGAAGCCACATGGGAGAAATATGAAGACTTGTGGCAATTCAAATACCAAGTTCGAGATTTTCTGCAGCAATGCGCCGCGGTCGTCGCATCATCAGGTGGGGGAGCGTGTGACGTCCCGCCACTAACATAGACGAATTTTACAGCCAAGAAGGCGTGAAGGTTTCTACAGTGGGAGAGAGGCTTGCGGACAACTCTAGAACACCTTAGATATTTCAAGAAACACTTAGAGAATTGTAGACATTGTAGAACTCTCTAGATAAGGGACCAAAGTGTAAATATCTTAGGGACTTCTCATGTAAATATTAATTGCACTTTAGTCCTTAGGAAGTAGTATAAATAGAGGTGCCAACCATTTGCCAAGGCATCACTCAAGTGTAAAGCAATTTTCCAAAAGCAATACAAAAGCCTTCTTCCAAAACTCTCTCTTTGTTCTTTCTAAGTCTTTCCTTAAGCATTCTCTTAACGATCCAAGTTTTAAAGGCTTCCTTGAATTTACAAGATCTTGAAAAGGTAGTGAGTAAATTGTCAAGGGCCGCACGGAACTTTAGCCAACACTCTAAGTCCGTGACACTTAGTTGCCATCTTTTTCTTTTTCCCTATTTTCTACTTATTTTTCTCCGCATAGTCAGAATTTAAAATTTATAAATTCAAAATTTTACTTTTTTTCTATATCATTGAGTTTTAAGTCGATATAAAATTTAGATCATAATCAACAAAATTATTGAGTTCTGCTGAATTCGTAACGTACACATTGGCTCCATCCCTCCTATACTTTAGTCTACCACTACTTTATAAGTTCATCCCCTTCCCTCATTTTGAAAAAAATTCTTTCCTATATTACTCTCCCTTTCATCCTTTTTTCCTACTATAACTTATGCTATATTATAACTGTTAAAATACATGCAATTGCTCAAATCAACCACACCATTAATGGATTTTTACAGATGTATTAGAGAGAAGAGAAGAGAGAAGATATATTTCAGAAAGAAGAAGAGTTTTTTGTTAACCAACTAATTACAATGAAACCTTGATTTATATACACTGTTTTATTCTTTCTAACCAACTAACTAATTGCCTAATTCCGTAACTACCCTTTAACTAATTTTACATACATGATCAAGTGACTCCTATTTCATTACACCCCCTCAAGCTGGTGGGTGCAAACACATTCAACACACCAAGCTTGCTCACTAAAACTTTATGTTGTGATCTAGGCAGCCCCTTAGTTAGTATGTCTGCAAGCTGTTCTTTTGAACTCACATGCTCTGTCCTCATCATTTCTGTTTGTATTTTTTGTCGGATAAAATGACAGTCAATCTCTATGTGTTTTGTCCTCTCATGAAACACATGATTGACTGTTATTTGTAGGGCTGCTTTGCTGTCACTGTTCACTACAGCAGGCTGCTCAACTTCACTTCTCAATTCCTTCAATAAGGCAATTATCCATACCAATTCTGAAACTGTATTTTCCATGCTCCTATACTCAGATTCTGCTGCACTCCTGGAAACCACATTCTGCTTCTTGGACTTCCATGACAACAATGTACCACCATGTTTAACTAGATAACCTGACACTGACCTTCTTGTATTTGGGCATGCTGCCCAATCTGCATCACAATATACACTCAGTTTATTAGACTTGTTACTGCTTAGTAATATGCCATGTCCTGGCTCTCTTTTAATGTATCTCATCACTCTCACTGGTGCCTCCCAGTGTGATTGTTTTGGTTGCTATAAAAATTGACTTAATGTTTGAACTGAATAAGCAATGTCTGGTCTGGTCATGGTCAAGTACAACATCTTCCCTATTAACCTTTGATACTGTTCTCTATCTGCAAAAGGCTCATCATCTAATTTTCCAGTAATGTAATCCAATTCTGGAGTTGTCAGCTTCATATTAATTTCAAGTGGAGTCCAAGCTAGCTTGGCACCTCCTAAACCCAAATCTGAAATAATTTCTAAAGCATACTTTCTTTGATTCATCAAGATACCTTTGGCTGATCTACTAAATTCCATACCAAGGAAAAATTTCAATTCTCCAAGATCTTTGATCTTGAAAGCTTTCTGCAAAGTTGCTTTTGTATGTTCTATAAGTGTCAGACTGTTTCCAGTAACTAACATATCATCAACATAGACAAGAATTACCACCATATGTGAACCTGTCCTTTTAATATATAATGAATGGTCTAAACTACTCTGAATAAAACCAGACCCCAATAGTGTTTCACTTAACTTTAAATTCCATTGTCTGCTTGCTTGTTTGAGTCCATAGAGAGATTTAACAAGTCTACATACAAGTCTAGACTCCCCCTGACTTGTAAAACCCTCAGGCAACTGCATATAAACTTCATCATAAAGATCACCTTGTAAAAAGGCATTGTAAACATCCAGCTGATGCACAGACCAGTTACACCGAGCAACCAAGGAAAGAACAGTCCGTACAGTGGCTATCTTAACCACTGGAGAGAATGTCTCATGAAAATCCAGACCTTCCCTTTGAGTGTAACCCTTAGCAACCAACCTAGCTTTAAACCTCTCAACATCACCATTAGCTTTCAATTTCACCTTATAGACCCATCTACACCCAATAGGAACCTTGCCTTTAGGAAGTGGAACCAAATCCCAAGTGTGGTTATCTTATAGAGCCTGCAGTTCAGCCTTCATGGCTTCCAACCATCTAGGATCTGACATTGCTTCCTTGTAGGAAGATGGTTCAACTATAGCAGAAAAAACTTGCAAATATTTCTGGTAGGAAGAGGACAAATTGTTGTAGGATATAGAAGTTGTAAGAGGATATAGAACTGTACTAACAGAAGGTTTAGAAACATATTCAGATAACCAAAGAGGTTGCTTAGAAATCCTAGTAGACCTTCTAAGTTGAGGAATTGAAGATGTAGGAGAAACAGGAGGGACAATAGGTAGAGTCGGCACAGGATCAACTGGAGGATCTAAGGTAGGAGGAGATGAAGGTAAAAAGTCAGGAATAGGATCAGAATGGGTAGAAAGAAAATCATTGAGTGGAAATGACTCAGGAAAAAAAGAAGATATATGTGAAATAGGATCAGCAGCAGCGTGAGATAAATGTAGAAAATGATAATGATCTTCATGAAAAATGACATCTCTATTCACAAAGAGCTTTTGTTGTGCAAGATCAAAACAAATGTAACCCTTGGTGACAGAAGAATAACCCATAAACACTGACTTAACTGCTCTAGGGGCAAACTTATCAGTCCTAGGCAATGTACTTGCAAAACATAAGCAGCCAAGTGTTCTGAGATGAGTAAGGCATGGTTTCTTTCCAAAAAAGACCTCATAAGGAGACCTCCCATTTAAAGTCTGAGAAGGAAGTCGATTAATGATATAAGCTGCTGTAAGAACACAATGGCCCCAGAACTTGATAGGAATATGGCCTTGAAACCTTAAAGCCCTAGCAACTTCAAGAAGATGTTTGTGCTTCCTTTCAGCCACCCCATTTTGTTGAGGGGTGTGAGCACATGTTCTATAATGAATTATACCCAATTCTTTAAACAAATCTTGTAGAAAACCATTCACAAATTCATCACCATTGTCTGTTCTAACACCTTTAACATTGGTCTTAAACTGAGTGACAACCATTGTGAAGAACTGTTTAAGAGTCATTAAGACATCACTCTTGAACTTTAACAAGAAAACCCATACAGTTCTGGAAAAATCATCAACAATAGTAAGGAAAAGTTTATTTCCATCAAATGTTGGAGTATTATAAGGACCCCATACATCTATATGCAATAAAGCAAACACTTCAGAAGACCTAGTGTTACTACTAGGGAAAGGCAGTCTAGTGTGCCTAGCTAGAGGACATATTTCACAATTGTTCAAAGCCATTTTACAATCATCAACAGTATTGCCTAACAAGTCTTTCATAGATCCTATTGAAGCATGGGCAAGTGTTTTATGCCACATCAAAATCTCCTTTTTGTCATCATGTGCAACAAAACTCTGAATCTTGTCATGAATAGAAGGTTTCTGTGAATGAACCAGATAGTACAGCCCATCATCTTCCTTACTAATCCCCTTCAGTTTCCCACTGGAAAGGTCCTGGAATAGACAAAATCCAGGATAGAATGAAACAAAGCAATTGAGTTCTTTTGTAACTTTTGATATAGATAAAAGATTATGGTGGAAATCTGGCACAAACAAAACATCCTGCAATTCTCCTGTGTCTGCAAACTTACAGCTCCCAGTATGAGTTACCAAAGTATTCTGTCTGTTAGGCAAATGTACTTTCCTATTTTGTGTATTCTTAACAGGTTGTACATCATGTAATACATCTAAACCAGAGATCATGTGGTTAGTTGCACCACTATCAATTATCCATCTCAAATTTGCAATTTTAGACAGAGGAGTATGAACCATACCTGCCATGTTTGCCATTACATGAGCAGTAGAAATATTACCATCAAGCATCTGCATTACTTGACCATGCTGATCAACTGTCATCTGAGGTGCCCGTGGTAGATCTTTGGGAACTAGTTGATCCATGGTTTTGTCTCTCAAACTTGAGCTCGTAGAGGATGAATTATCAGTCTGCACATTGTAGGCATTATTGCCACCTCCATTCTTCTTGAATTTCCAGTCAGGTGGGTAACCATGAAGTCTGAAACAATTATCTTCGACATGACCCTGTATTTTGCAGTAATCACATTTCAGATCCCAATTTTTCTTTCCTTTACTGTAATACTATGAAGACTGTGGGGATGGAGAACCCTTGTTATAACGAGTAGGCATGGTCTTCCCAGAAACTTGTGCACCAAAATCACTGTGTGTACCCTTTCCTGCCATGAGAGCAGCCAAATCTGTACCCTCATAATTCAGTGAAGAGGATGCAATCGATCTCTGGCTCTCCCTCTCAACAAGTATGACATATGCTTTGTTAATAGTAGGTGTAGGTTCAACCATTAAAATTTGACTGCGTGACTGATCATAATTCTCATTTAGCCCCATTAGAAACTGCATCAGTTTTTGCCTCTCCAAATGCATAGAAAATTCCTTAGAATTAGGGCACTAATAAGATGGAGGCACAATACTAGCAAATTCATCCCACAAATTTCGTAGTTTAGAGAAATAACTAGGAATTGAATCAGTACCTTGAACAGTAGTAGCAATTGCCTTATGCAATTGATAGATCCGCGAAGCATTTACTTTATCAAAATGCTCCCGGAGATCTTCCCAAACTGCTCGTGCACTAGTTGCATAGACTATACCAGTATGCAAATCTTGGGTAACAGAACTCATGATCCAACCCTGAACAATTGCGTTACACCTCTCCCATTGATGACTTAACTCTGCACCGAAATTCTCCTTTTTCCAGCTACCATCGACAATTCCAAGCTTGTTCGTCCCAAGCAATTGAATTCGCATAGCCCTGCTCCAAATAGAGTAATTATCGGATCTTGTTAGTTGCATCGGAATAATGGAAGTACCAGTGGTGTCGGAAGGATGTAAAAACAAAGCATGATTATGATCGAACTTAGCATTCGCCATTGACGAAACTCAGCTAAGCTCGAAATTGACCAAATCAGCTTCAATAAACCTCACAAACGTGCGTGTTTAGCTTTGATACCATGTTAAAATACATGCAATTGCTCAAATCAACCACACCATTAATGGATTCTTACAGATGTATTAGAGAGAATAAAAAAGAGAAGATATATTTCAGAAAGAAGAAGAGTTTTTTGTTAACCAACTAATTACAATGAAACCTTGATTTATATACACTGTTTTATTCTTTCTAACCAACTAACTAATTGCCTAATTCCGTAACTACCCTTTAACTAATTTTACATACATGATCAAGTGACTCCTATTTCATTAATAACTAGGCCATTAATTTTTCATCATCTTCTTGGTCCCAAAAAAAATGAAATCCATAGATCTTTTTTGTGCTTCTCCTACTTCCACAGTCATATGTTCAAGTATGGATCAATATACTATGGTTCGTCGTGGCATTAGGCATCAAATTGATCGTAAAATCGATCGATTAGGCGATCCTCGTACACCAAAAATCAAAACTCCAATCCCATGTTCATCTCATCAACTTCCATTCGATCCCAAAACTTACTACCATCAAAATAAAAATCGAAAGAGTCATGATGAAAAATTACGTCGTAAAAGCAAGCTGATGTTACTGACTTAGGTAATAATTCTTCTAGGTACTTGTTAAGTGATTGTACTAATACTCCATTTATAGATTTCTTAGCATCATCTGGAGATGCATCAAAAGCTTTGATTCCTACCAAACCTTTAAGAGCTAAAAACACAAATGAACGACTCATGTATCGATCTTCATCGACTCGTTTACTCGAATCTCCGGTCTATAAACCTTCATAAGCTTACTCAAATGATTTGTGTGTCTATAAATCACCTCGTTCATGCCCTGGTGAACAGGTTAGTTATCAATTTTATCAGGTTATCGTTTATACTTATTATAAAATATTTATTTTAAAAGTAAAGGTGCCGAAGAAGGAAGGACAAGCCCTCTTGTCGGCCATGCAGATCATGAAGGGCCTGAAGAAAGGAGAACCGACATTCCTAGCCACCATTGTAAGTTCAGGAGAAGACAATGGTGCTAAGGAGTCCTTGCCACCGATCATAGAGAAGGTCCTGGAAGAGAACAAGGACGTGATGCCAGATGAGCTACCGAAGACCCTACCTCCGAGGCGCGAGGTAGATCACAAGATAGAGTTGGAGGTTGGAGCCAAGCAACCCGCGCATGCACATTATTGCATGGCTCCACCTAAACTATAGGAGCTAAGGAAGCAGTTGAAAGAGCTCCTCGAGGCCGATCACATCCGTCCATCCAAGGCACCTTATGGCGCACCGGTACTGTTCCAGAAGAAGAAGGATGGATCCTTACGCTTATGTATCGACTATCGGGAGCTCAATAAGGTAACTATTAAGAACAAATATCCTATTCCGCTCATTGCAGATTTGTTTGACAGACTTGGACAGGCCAAGTACTTCACGAAGGTGGACCTCCAAAAAGGCTACTACCAAGTGCACATCGCAGAAGGGGACGAGCCGAAGACAGCGTGTGTGACTAGATATGGAGCATACGAGTGGTTGGTGATGCCTTTTGGCTTAACCAATGCACCCGCCACGTTTTGCACACTGATGAACAAGATCTTTCACCGCTACCTGGATCAGTTCGTGGTGGTGTACTTGGACGACATAGTCATCTATAGCAACACCTTGGAGGCGCATCTAAGGAAAGTCTTCCAAGTCTTACGGGAGAACCAGCTATACATCAAGCGGGAGAAGTGCGAGTTCGCCCAACATGAAGTGCATTTCTTGGGCCAAATCATGGCGAGCTACGGATGGACGAGGCTAAAATACGGGCAATCCAAGAATGGGAGGTGCCTACTAAAGTGATCGAGCTACGATCGTTCCTTGGACTTGCGAATTATTATCGCAGGTTCATAAGGGGTTACTCTGCAAATGCTGCTCCGGTGACCGAGTTATTGAAGAAAAGTAAGCCGTGGGTTTGGAGCGCAGAGTGCCAGCAAGCCTTCGAAGGTCTCAAGGCCGCGATAACAGAAGAGCCGATCCTGACGCTGCCCGACTTTTCAAAGACCTTCGAAGTACATACAGATGCTTCAGACTTTGCCATTGGGGGAGTCTTAATGCAGGAAAGACACCCAATATCATTTAAGAGCCGCAAATTAAACGAGACCGAACGGCGCTATACAATGCAGGAGAAGGAAATGACGGCCATCGTACATTGCCTGCGCACGTGGAGACATTACTTGCTAGGCTCCAAGTTCGTGGTTAAAACGGACAACGTGGCCACTAGCTACTTTCAGTCGCAGAAGAAGATCACCCCAAAACAAGCTAGGTGGCAGGATTTTCTAGTCGAGTTCGACTACGTCTTGGAGTATTACCTAGGAAGAGGCAATGTTGTAGTCGATGCGCTAAGTAGGAAGGCCGAACTTGCTGCCATCACGACAGACCATTGTGATATCCAAGATGCAATCAAAGATGGCATGCAGTATGATCCCGAGGCCAAGAAGCTGATGGAGTTAGCAGCCTAAGGCAAGACTAGGCGCTTTTGGGTGGAGGATGGCCTCTTGCTTCTGACCGGTCGAAGGGTCTACGTGCCAAAGTTTGGGACTATCAGGCGGCGAATAATCAAGGAAAGCCACGACACACCGTGGGCCGAGCATCCAGGGCAGCGACGAACGAGGGCGCTGATCAAGGCTATCTATTTCTGGCCGCACATGCGAGACGATATCGAGTGCTATGTGCAGACTTGTCTTGTGTGCCAGCAAGACAAGGTAGAGCAAAGGCATCCGGGAGGACTACTAGAACCACTACCCGTAGCGGAACGTCCATGGGAAAGCGTGACTATGGACTTCATCACCTCTCTACCTAAGTTTGACGGGTATGGAACTATCATGGTCGTGGTGGACAGGTTATCAAAGTATGCTACCTTCATACCCGCCATAGCCGGATGCACCACAAAGGAGGCCGCTCGATTGTTTTTCAAAAATGTGATGAAATACTGGGGGCTGCCAAGACACATCACTAGCGACCAAGACCCCCACTTTACTGGGAACTTTTGGAGAGAGCTGTTCGAGATACTTGGCACCAAAACTTCACTTCTCCACAAGTTTTCACCCGCAGACCGACGGCCAGACAGAATGCGTCAACGCCCTGTTGGAGTGCTACCTGAGGCACTATGTCAGTGCGCACCAAAAGGATTGGGCCAGACTCCTGGACATGGCACAATTTTCATATAATTTGCAAATGAGTGAGTCCACTGGGCGCACGCCATTTGAGTTGGCGACAGGCCAACAACCCCAAACTCCGCATTCTTTACCAGCCACTTTCGAAGGGAAGAGTTTGGGAGCTTACCATCTTGCCAAAGGATGCGAAGAATAGCTTGACACTGCCAAGTCCTACTTAGACAAGGCAGTAAGCAAGATGAAAAAGTTTACCGATCTCAAGCGACGTCCCACAGATTATAAAGAAGGCGACATGGTCTTGGTGAAGTTCAATCCAAGACAGTTCAAAGCACTAAGAGGCGTTCATCAAAACTTAGTGCGCAAATATGAGGGTCCGTTCAAGATCGTTGTCAAGATCTCATACAAGGTGGAGTTACCTCCACACTTCAAAGTTCATCCGGTATTTCATGCAAGCATCCTCATGCCTTACCATGAGGACAAGGAAGACACTAGCCGGAACCAATCCCGACGGGCCCCCATTACTGTCACCGCCTCGCACGACCGGGAGATTGAAGCTATCATAGATTATCAAGCCAAACGGAAGCGGGGTCAACAAGCCAGCGCTATGTTCCTTGTACATTGGAAGGGACAATCTCCGGAGGAAGCCACATGGGAGAAATATGAAGACTTGTGGCAATTCAAAGACCAAGTTCAGGATTTTCTGTAGCAATGCGTCGCGGTCGTCGCATCATCAGGTGGGGAAACGTGTGACGTCCGCCACTAACATAGACGAATTTTGCAGCCAAAAAGGCGTGGAGGTTTCTAGAGTGGAAGAGAGGCTTGCGGACAATTCTAGAACACCTTAGATATTTTAAGAAACACTTAGAGAATTCTAGACAATGTAGAACTCTCTAGATAAGGGACCAAAGTGTAAATATCTTAGGGACTTCTCATGTAAATATTAATTGCACTTTAGTCCTTAGGAAGTAGTATAAATAGAGGTGCCAACCATTTGCCAAGGCATCATTCAAGTGTAAAGCAATCTTCCAAAAGCAATACAAAAGCCTTCTTCCAAAACTCTCTCTTTGTTCTTTCTAAGTCTTTCCTTAAGCATTCTCTTAGCGATCCAAGTCTTAAAGGCTTCCTTGAATTTACAAGATCTTGAAAGGGTAGTGAGTAAATTGTCAAGGGCCGCATGAAACTTTAGCCAACACTCTAAGTCCGTGACACTTAGTTGCCATCTTTTTCTTTTTCCCTATTTTCTACTTATTTTTCTCCGCATAGTCAGAATTTAAAATTTATAAATTCAAAATTTTACTTTTTTTCTATATCATTGAGTTTTAAGTCGATATAAAATTTAGATCATAATCAACAAAATTATTGAGTTCTGCTGAATTCGTAACGTACACATTGGCTCCATCCCTCCTATACTTTAGTCTACCACTACTTTATAAGTTCATCCCCTTCCCTCATTTTGAAAAAAATTCTTTCCTATATTACTCTCCCTTTCATCCTTTTTTCCTACTATAACTTATGCTATATTATAACTAGGCTATTCATTTTTCGTCATCTTCTTGGTCCCAAAAAAAATGAAATCCATAGATTTTTTTTGTGCTTCTCCTACTTCCACAGCCATATGTTCAAGTATGGATCAATATACTATGGTTCGTCGTGGCATTAGGCATCAAATTGATCGTAAAATCGATCGATTAGGCAATCCTCGTATACCAAAAATCAAAATTCCAATTCCATGTTCATCTCATCAACTTCCATTCGATCCCAAAACTTACTACCATCAAAATAAAAATCGAAAGAGTCATGATGAAAAATTACGTCGTAAAAGCTCAGCTGATGTTACTGACTTAGGTAATTCTTCTAGGTACCTTTTAAGTGATAGTACTAATACTCCATTTATAGATTTCTTATCATCATCTGGAGATGCATCAAATGCTTTGATTCCTACCAAACCTTTAAGAGCTAAAAGCACAAATGAACGACTCATGTATCGATCTTCATCGACTCGTTTACTCGAATCTCCGGTCTATAAACCTTCATCAGCTTACTCAAATGATTTGTGTGTCTATAAATCAACTCGTTCATGCCCTGGTGAACAGGTTAGTTATCAATTTTATCAGGTTATCGTTTATACTTATTATAAAAGATTTATTTTAAAAGTAACCTAATTGCGTAAATATTTTTTAAACGGACGGGCAATGCATAGAACTTAAATTTTAGTTAATTTCTTAATTTGTTGCTAACAACTTTATTTAGTGTAAAGTTTTTTTTTTCCACACGATGAGCTTATTATAGCAAATTAGTAGTCAATTATTTAATAGTTATCATAAAACATTCACTTATAGTTATCTTATTGTCTAACTAGATAAATATAATTTAAACGGATCGATTGTTAGTGTATAAAACTTAAATTTTATTAGTCGCATGTTCGACAGGTTGTGGAATTGAGGGTGTCAATCCACTGCAAAGGTTGTGAAGGGAAAGTAAGAAAACATATCTCCAGAATGGAAGGCAAGTTAATTATATAGTATTATTAGTATAATTATGGATATGTTATATATTATCCAAATAAATTTAATGTTTTTGTATTAAATTATGCAGGAGTAAAATCATTTAATATCGATTTGGCTTCGAAAAAAGTTACAGTCATCGGCGATGTGACACCATTAGGAGTATTGACAAGCGTTTCTAAGGTGAAAAATGCACAATATATTCATAAACCAAATAGTAGTATATATATTGATTCAAATCCTCAGAAATTTATACAAACAAAGAGGTGTGACATAGTTTTGGGTTTAAATGACTATTACAGTATTGTACATGATATGAAAGCACTAGTGGGATATGGCTAATAATGCTTGTGATTGCTTCTCATAGTTGAAACCATTTGATTTAGAATCATCAGCACTCCACACAAATATTCCAACCAACTCTCCTTTACTTTTAAGCTCACTACACGCTGTGAAAAATCCGTTTTCTGGTGATAATCCACCGCTCCCATCAGTGCCGAAGCTAGCCAAGATCCTTCCCCCTTCATAATTTGATCTTTGAGTAGAGAAATAGTCCATGAATTGAGACACAGTGGTTCCCTTATCATACGCGTAAAATTGAAAGTTAACATAGTCTATAACTTGACTATAGCTTTTCCATAGTGCCTTGTAATGACTCTGTACTTCATCATCATCATACGGAGCTATGGAAGAAAATGAAATAACTCCATTGTTTTTCAGAGTTGTAATTAGCTTGCCTATGCACTCTGCAAAAGTGTTAGGATCAGCTTGGAAATGTTCATAATCGATATCAATTCCATCCAAATTGTATTGCTTAATGATATCTGTAAGAGAAGAAACAGCATTTGAAACCCAAGAATCAACTGAAGAAGGATTGAAATACGCGCTGCTTCCACCAACACTATCCCCTCCTAAGCTCAATGCTACTTTAACATTAGAATGTTGGTTTTTGATCGCGGAAACAGCAGAAGGGGTGAGGTTATCTGTATCCCAAAAGATGTTGAATTGACCGTTGGTGGGAGATGGAGAAGAAGAAGACATTGTATAGTCAATAGCAAAGGAAAGAATGAAGTGAAATTCGACGCCAGAGTGAATAGGGACATCACTAAACTTAACATTATTGAATTCTGCTCCAATGTATTCCCTGAAAATATTGGAATTTCCAGGTGCAGCATAGATTGGTGATTGAAAAAGTAAGAATTGAATAACAAAAAATGAAACTATAATCTTGGAGAGCTCCATGAAGTTGAGAAATGTTTGTGTGTTTAAATTTGCTTTGTAATATGATAGAATGGATTGAAGATATAGAGTTTAAATAAAGGGTCCTTTAGTAGATTTTTTGATGTATGGTTAGTGTATTAGTCAAAAGATAAATTAAAAAGTGTTGGCTTTAGTGTAACGTTTAAGTTGGTTGGTGAGTCATGAATGTGACAAACAAGTAGTACTACAACGATCATTTTTACTTGTCCAAAATGAATTGACACGTTTCTTATGAGTTGATTGGTATGATAAAATAGAATGTTTCAAAAATAAGTTTGAAATAAAATTTATACTAATATGAAATATCTCACCTGCCTCATTTAACCTGAGATTATTTTATCCATCTTTTGGGTGAGGATAATAAGGGTAAATTAAGAATTAAGTAATAAATTATTTTCAAAATTGTTAAAGTAAACATTAATTTAGTAGAGTGGACAAGTAAAAATGAACGGAAAAAAATATATATTAATTTTTTAATTAGCAGAAGAGGCACGCCAATGTCTCCTAAAATGTTTGTATTCTTAATAATGCTAACCTATCAATAGGTAATCGCCTCTATGGGTAATTAGTCAAGAAGTCTAATTAACTTATGCGATTATAAAATTTATTATTAGAAATAAATGAGAATTTTAAATTATTTTTTCTCTATATTTGATTTTTAAATTCATTTTGAAATTGACTCCTTTTTTTTTTTCTTACATAAGTTATGTGGGGTATAACATAAGCTGATCTAGTATCTATTTTTCAAAGATTAGGTATTTTGTATAATATTTTTCTCCCTCTATTTTAAATTAAATAATTTTTTGAGGTATAACATACTTTTAAAAAAAAGTTAAATAATAATAACATTAATTAAAAAGTAGTTTGTAAATGTCATTCTTTTACTTTTAGTCAAAATTTTCCTTAAATTAAATATAGTCAATGAAAAATTCATTAAAGAGCAGGGTAATTTTAGGAAAAGAACAATTAATACATCTTTAGACTTTGAAAACTTCATTCATATTGAATTAGAATAAAGTTTTAAAAAGTTCATTTATATTGACTAAAAAAATTCATTTTTGATAAAAGTTATGATTGTTACTCTCATTATTTTAATTTATTTGTCTTGATTTGGAATGCTAGGATCAAACTAACTAATGTTCGATGTTAATTCAAATATAGAACTTTAACCTTTTTAAAGTAAGTAAATAATATTCGCTCTTAATCAGTAATCAGGTTTGAGCCTCCGTAAATAAAATAAAAAATCTTGTTAAAAGTACCATTTTCAGAAAAAAAGCCTTATAATGCTTGAATCTAAATTTTATCAAATTTCAATACGAATATCAAACATCGAATAAAAAAATCCGTTGTCGCACTTTCCGTCCAGAGGGGCAAAGGGATAAGAAAAATTCCAAGGACAAGAAATTCCTTTCTAGGTTGTTAGTTGGATATATGTCTGTATTTGTGATCCTACCAAAATATTTACGAGAAAACTAATAAAGTAAAGTTGATTATTTGAAGATTAACTATATTTATATGTTTTCCAATATATGTTATTATTTTCTGTCGATACTATTTTCTTGCTCCATTATTTTAACATGATTTCTTTATTATTTTATTTGTTTTTCATACTTATTTAATTATTTTTATATATTTTATTTGAGCCAGAGGTTCATCGGAAATAACATATCTACCTTCACGTACAAGGTAGGGTTAAGATTGCTTACAGTTACATTAGTGGCACGGTCATGATTTTCATTAAACATATTCAAAATATGAAGAACTAAAGATTACAAAAAGACCATGGAAATATATGTATATGTATATCTCAAAATTAAAGAAATGAACCCCTTGCTTTCATCTGTCTTTGTCATAGCGTACACATCCACCCTCTCAGGTCTCATTTATGAAATTATCATTGTATATATTATTATTATCGTATAGATTTAAACCTAACTCTGCCTTACACCTTTTGTTTTCCAATAGTTAATTTTTTGTTTTTCACTTTCTGATGAAGGAAAGGAAAGAAAAATCTTATACTTTTTGACAAGTACAAAACTTTATATTATTAATCATATAACTGTGTGGACCCAAAATCAAGAAAAATTTAACACAAAATCAGTTAAAGGATTGTGTTTAGTGAAAAAGAATGGATCACACAGTCAACTTTGATAAAATTATTGTAATGCTAATCACTAAGCAATCTCAGAATGTAATTATGATACCAACCTTTAATATCCACTTAAATATTTAATTACTTAAAAGAAATTGGCCCTACCAAAGGAGAACACATTATCCCCCTTTTTGCAAGTATAATCATTACAACCATTTGCTAAAACCATAAAGTTAAGGGTATATTAATTAGCAGTATTTCCCTTTTTAAAGATAGTTAATTACTTTCTCTGATCTATTTTAGCTATCGTGCTTGCTAAATATTATAGATCTAACTAATTAGAATATTAAAAAATTAATATATAATTAATTATTATTTTTAATTTTTAATTTTATTTAATAAATATGGAAATAGATTAATGTGGTAAAGAAAGAGTAGTATTGATAACAAAATAAAAAAGGATATTTTGATCAAAGTTTTGTTTTTTACTTTTTTAATGGACATACAAATAAAAAATATGATAAGTAAAATAAATGGAGGAAGTATGTCCACAAGTAACTATTCTGGATAAACTGCATGTGGTCTAGCACTAATGGAGTTAATTTACTCCAAAATCTTGACTAAAACTTGTGCATTTGACATTTTGATCCAAAATTATGTGTTTGGTTGTTGGAAAAGCTTTTCTAGTTGATTTATTTTTGAGATTTGTGGAAAAAAATGTTGATAATATAAATTTTTTAACTACTTTTGGATGATTTATTTACTCATTATCTCAAACTTTCTGAATACTTTTTTCACCTTTCGAATTAAGTAGGTATTTGTAGAAATACGTAATTGATATGTGAATTATTGATGCGGCATCTCAGTATATTACAATACATCAGGTATACACTCTGATTTAATCATTAGTTAAAATTATATAAAAGTTGAAAAAGTTCTAATAATTTTCATTTTTCACCAATTATTGAATTTGTATGTTTATGAGAAAATATGTGATGTTTAGTTTGTCTACGCCTTGCTACTTTATTTTAGACACTTCAATTAATTATTTTCGAGAAATATTTCAAAGACTTATGTATTCAAATGTCAATTAAAGGTTCATGACTTCATAATTAATTTTTAACTTAGCAATATTATATGTCAACAATGTTCCTCTTCAATTTTGGGGCGTGACAATAATATTGTAGAAATAAACCTTTTTTTTCCTCCCAAAGAAAATGTCAGTATGATGCAAAAAGTTGCAAAAACAGACCCAGAAAAATAATGACTATTTCTACTTTTAAAGAAGACTTTGAAAATAATCAAAAAGGCTAATATTTTTTAAATAAATAAAATGTGGGGTATGAAGAGGGTAGAGTGTATTCAGACCTTATGCCTAGAAATGTCATTTTTGATAGACCTTTGATTTAATAATCGAAGTATAAGAAACAACATATAGAAAATAAATTCGAAGGGCATATAACAACAGAAGCAATACTACAATTAGTGGTATGGACGGGTAGCAAGACAACGCACTATTACCTACTAATCTTCTACCTTAATCCGTGTCCCAACAACACCTATCTAAGGGGTCATGCATGTCCTCGCGATAAGTTAGAGCTACGTTATTTCCTGTCAAGTCACCTTTATCTTAATTAATAAATATTCTCTTACAAAACATGTAAAAGAGAAATACAACAAATAAGTTGAAACAAATGGAATATAAATTACGCCTTCCGTTCAGTTTTATGTGTCACTGTTTGACTTGGCACACCCATTAAGAAAATAATTATATGTATAGGTATTTTACCAAATTATCCCAATTAAATGATCGATGTTTAGTATTGAGTCTTGGAAACTGATTTGTAGAATAAATATTTAATCCTGAAAGTAAAACATGGAAAAAATAATTGTCTTTTTTTGATATGTCAGAAGTGACAAGTAAAAATGAAAGTTTATTTTAGAAATAAGTGACAAATAAAAATGAACCGAGGGAGTACTAAACCAACTAGGTCGAATAATTAATTAATTTAATTAGAGAGAAATCTTGAAACGAACACTTTATCACGTGAACGGTGAACCCCAACCTATTTTGTTATCACTTGTATTAAATCCTAAATTAACTCATCTTTGTTTGTCTTAATCTTTAACTTTCTCCGCAATTAATTGACTAATACTTTGTCTTCATCCAATTATACTCCACAAATTTGGGTCCCAAATCAAGGACTTTATTCAGTCTTTACGTAGCTTTTTTTCTTTTAAAAATTTACTCATATAATATAATTATATCAACTTTTCCCATTACAGGACACTATAATTTATATATTTAGCTCATTTTCTGAGGCAGAAAATGGGAATGTTTGGACTTCGAGAAAAACTATGCTAGAGGAATCTTTGATGATAGTAGAGTATTAAATTCCACGTGTTCAGTGTATAATATTTTCAAAATATTATTGAACTGCACCATTATAATCTCCCAATTAAGATGGCCAAGAATAAGAGAGTTACAATTTTAACAATTACCTATATATTGAGGAACATATACTTAGGTATATAAAAAAATTTCCATTAAACGATACATTAAAATATGGAGAAAGGTGAGTGAGATGGGGAGGCCGGAGACGAGCGAGATAGTCTGTATCTGATGCGGTTCACATGTATCTAAGATACAAGATACATAGGCGAGAGTAGAGAGAAATGAGAGAGATGCGAGCGAGATTTGTTATGAGATACATGCGAATCCACTTGGATATATATATATATATATGGTATCTAGAACAAATTACACCTAATTTTGATTCCATATATTCCAAGATCGATCACATGTATCTGGACGTATCTGGACACACTAAATCCTGATAAAATTCGTAATATTGTAAATTAGAGTACTGTATCTAAGTAATTAGCTCTCTTAAACTAGTAGGATTTCTGTAAGTTTCCCAAAAAAATATTTATACTGAATATGTATATTAAATCATATCAGCTGATTATAATAAAATAATTTAATAAAATAATAATGTGTATTAATTAATTATGACTTAAGTGAAAAAATGGATGTACAAAAATCAACTAACTTCTAAGAGTGGAACGGAAAGGCTACTTTCGGTTAGCCTTATCATATGATCTTCCTAAGAGTCAAATCTTGTGGGCAATGATATGGTAATAATATGGTCTACTAATTAATTAGTCTTCACATTTTCCTACATTTGCTGCTACTAATGGTCCTAATCATTCACATCCAAAGCTCACAAAAGTAGAAAAAGATTAATTTACTTTAATTAAGTGTATCAAGAAAGCGAGGTACTGAATTTAATATCGATATAATAATAATAAATTTTATTATCGAATAATAAGGAAGACAATCAAAATATCAGTCTCAATATCAATAGAAGAAAAGGATTAATCCGACCATCGTTCAAGAAAAATTGCGAAGGCTTGAATTGTTTGCTAGTTTCGAAGGGAAGAAAAAACCAAACTCAGTTGAAAAGAGTACACTAGCAGCGCAACTCAAGACAACTTAAAAAGCCTCTATAAGCAATCAATGTACTTAATAATTTTAATACGTATTTCTCTATTCATTTTAATTATCTATTAAATTTTATTTATTTACTTGTCAATTTTAACATTTTACGAGAAAGAAACATTTTCTTTAATTATACTTCAAATCAAACACATAAATTAAAATGAAAAAAGTATAGTCATTTTTTTAGATTACTTAATAATGCAAATATTCTTTTACAATGTAATAAAAGTTAAAATTCAAACAATAACCTTGTCTAGTTTCCACCCCACCCACCCCTTACCCACTTAAAACATAAAAGAAAAACAAAAAGAAAAATGCAGACACAACTTTAGAGGTCCAGATAAATCCTGTGTCCCCTAAGGTTAACATTATTCATCAATTCTTATGGGGCCTTATGTGACGTCCCGCCACTAACATAGGCGAATTTTGTAGCCAAAAAGGCGTGGAGGTTTCTAGAGTGGAAGAGAGGCTTGCGGACAACTTTAGAACACCTTAGATATTTCAAGAAACACTTAGAGAATTCTAGACAATGTAGAACTCTCTAGATAAGGGACCAAAGTGTAAATATTTTAGGGACTTCTCATGTAAATATTAATTGCACTTTAATCCTTAGGAAGTAGTATAAATAGAGGTGCCAACCATTTGCCAAGGCATCACTCAAGTGTAAAGCAATCTTCCAAAAGCAATACAAAAGCCTTCTTCCAAAACTCTCTCTTTGTTCTTTCTAAGTCTTTCCTTAAGCACTCTCTTAGCGATCCAAGTCTTATAGGCTTCCTTGAATTTATAAGATCTTGAAAGAGTAGTGAGTAAATTGTCAAGGGCCGCACAGAACTTTAGCCAACACTCTAAGTCCGTGACAACGTGGTATCAGAGCGAAGGTTTGCACTAAGGGAATGGCAATCGAAGGGGACGTAAACGCCACTAGCACCACCAACGTCCGTCTGAATGGTGAAAAGAAGCACCAAAAGAGTCATGAAGAAATGCTGTTGGATCCCACACCAAGCGAGGCGCTAACATCTCATCCACCCTCAACCACCGAGGCCAGTGACGATGACCATGGTGAGGAGGCCATCGACGTCATCGCAGGAGAAGATTGGGTCTCAAGGGTTGAAGTTGCAAGGCAGGCCGTGGAGATATTAGGCCGGCGCATGAATGTAGTCGATGACAAATTCAAGACTCTTGAAGACTTCACCTTTGAAGAGACCGAAAACATCCGTAAGGAGTTGGAGGGACGTCAGTGGGCCGAGTTCGAGATAAATTAGGCCATCACTTCCTTGGAGTGCCGACTCATGGAGGCGTTAAACACAATTGAAACCATGAAGGCCGAAATGAGAACACTCAAGGAAGGCATAGAAGCTGGAGGATCGGCATCACCCGACCGTGATAGAGAGGCCATGGTCGAGGCTCCCAAGCCACCTATGTTTAAAGGCATCCGCGATGCTTAAGAGGTGGAGAATTTCTTGTGGCACTTGGAGAATTACTTCAAGTGTAGTCGGGTGAAGAGTGACAAGACCAAGATCAACACTGCCGTGTTGTATCTTTCAGAGATGGCCATGCTGTGGTGGAGGCGTAAGGAAGTCGAGATAGAGAAGGGGACGTGCACCATCAACACGTGGGAACAATTCCGCGAGGAATTCAAGAAAGCCTTTTTCCCTAATAACGTCATATATGAGGTTAAGCCCAAGTTCAGGGAACTGAAGCAGACGGGAAGCATTCGGGCGTACGTGAAAGAGTTCACAACTCTAACGCTTCAGATTCCCAACCTCACGGACGAGGACATGTTGTTCCACTTCATAGACGGACTGCAAAATTGGGCCAAGACGGAGTTGGAGCGGCAACAGGTCAAGACCATAGATGAAGCCATCACCCAGGCCGAGTCTTTGACAAACTTTAAGCATGATCGGCATGAC
The DNA here is from genome assembly GCA_036553675.1 of Solanum okadae. NCBI lineage: Eukaryota > Viridiplantae > Streptophyta > Magnoliopsida > Solanales > Solanaceae > Solanum > Solanum okadae. Next base: position 47,877,036 of record CM071688.1, on the reverse strand, counting down.
AAGGCAAAAGACAAAGACGCAAGGAGCAGTCATGCCAAATGTGGGGGAGACCGTAACCGATGCAAGAAGCAACAGGCACACCCTAAGCCGCACGACCCCCACAAGTCGGACAATAGACGGTTCGTGCGCCAGTATTACACGGAGAAGAAGGCGTAGACCACTAAAGGAGATGGGTGCTACATATGCGGAGGAGCACACGGCTATGCCAGGTGCCAGAGATGAAGAACCTTGGTGCCATCCTACGCGAACGGAAGGAGAAGGAAACACAAGAGCAAGGGCAAGACGCGGGCACAACGCAGTTGGACATGGTTGGACTATGCGGGGCGATAGCCAAGCAGACAAAGAAGCCAAGAGACTTCAACACGCAGTATGCAGACATCTCTATTAATGGACGTACGGCTCGTGCCATGGTGGACACCGGGGTAGAAGCAAACATCATGACCAAGACGGTGGCAGAGAGGTTAGGGCTGAACTATGTTCCAAGCAGCACCCGCCTCAAGACGGTCAATGCACCACCGACCCCCGTGTGCGGAATCGCCCAAGGAGTGAGCATCACGTTGGGAAATTAGCAAGGTAAGACAAACTTTACCGTCGCTCCTTTGGATATCTTTGACATTATTCTTGGGCAGGAGTTCTTCCAGCGTTGCCATACGATGATCGACCCTTATCTCCAACGACTCATGGTCATGGAGCGGGAAGGGTCGTGCATGGTACCTCTAGTTAATGTACCGAAGAAGGAAGGACAAGCCCTCTTGTCGGCCATGCAGATCATGAAGGGCCTGAAGAAAGGAGAACCGACATTCCTAGCCACCATTGCAAGTTCAGGAGAAGACAATGGCGCTAAGGAGTCCTTGCCACTGATCATAGAGAAGGTCCTGGAAGAGAACAAGGACGTGATGCCAGACGAGCTACCGAAGACCCTACTTCCGAGGCGCGAGGTAGATCACAAGATAGAGTTGGAGGTTGGAGCCAAGCCACCCGCGCATGCACCTTATCGCATGGCTCCACCTGAACTAAAGGAGCTAAGGAAGCAGTTGAAAGAACTCCTCGAGGCCGGTCACATCCGTCCATCCAAGGCACCTTATGGCGCACCGGTACTATTCCAGAAGAAGAAGGATGGATCCTTACGCTTATGCATCGACTATCGGACGCTCAATAAGGTAACTATTAAGAACAAATATCCTATTCCGCTCATTGCAGATTTGTTTGACAGACTTGGACATGCCAAGTACTTCACGAAGGTGGACCTCCGAAAAGGCTACTACCAAGCGTGCATCGCAGAAGGGGACGAGCCGAAGACAACGTGTGTGACTAGATATGGAGCATACGAGTGGTTGGTGATGCCTTTTGGCTTAACCAACGCACCCGCCACATTTTGCACGCTGATGAACAAGATCTTTCACCCCTACGTGGATCAGTTCGTGGTGGTGTACTTGGACGACATAGTCATCTATAGCAACACCTTGGAAAAGCACGTGTACTATCTAAAGAAAGTCTTCCAAGTCTAACGGGAGAACCAGTTATACATCAAGCGGGAGAAGTGCAAGTTTGCCCAACATGAAGTGCATTTCTTGGGCCATATCATCAGCCATGGCGAGCTACGAATGGACGAGGCCAAAATATGGGCAATCCAAGAATGGGAGGTGCCGACTAAAGTGATCGAGCTACGATCGTTCCTTGGACTTGCGAATTATTATCGCAGGTTCATAAAGGGTTACTCTGCAAAGGCTGCTCCGCTGACCGAGTTATTGAAGAAAAGTAAGTCGTGGGTTTGGAGCGTAGAGTGCCAGCAAGCCTTCGAAGGTCTCAAGGCCGCGATAACAGAAAAGCCGGTCCTGACGCTGCCCGACTTTTCAAAGACCTTCGAAGTACATACAGATGCTTCAGACTTTGCCATTGGGGGAGTCTTAATGCAGGCAAGACACCCAATAGCATTCAAGAGCCGAAAATTAAACGAGACCGAACGGCGCTATACAGTGCAGTTGAAGGAAATAACGGCCATTGTACATTGCCTGCGCACGTGGAGACACTACTTGCTAGGCTCCAAGTTCATGGTTAAAACGGACAACGTGGCCACTAGCTACTTTCAGTCGCAGAAGAAGATCACCCCAAAACAAACTAGGTGGTAGGATTTTCTAGCCGAGTTCGACTGCGTCTTGGAGTATAAGCTAGGAAGAGGAAACGTTGTGGCCGATACGCTAAGTAGGAAGGCCGAACTTGCTGCCATCACAACAGCCCATTGTGATATCCAAGATGCAATCAAAGATGACATGCAGTATGATCCCGAGGCCAAGAAGCTGATGGAGTTAGCAGCCCAAGGCAAGACTAGGCGCTTTTGGGTGGAGGATGGTCTCTTGCTCACGACCGGTCGAAGGGTCTACGTGCCAAAGTTCGGGACTATCAGGCGGTGAATAATCAAGGAAAGCCACGACACACCGTGGGCCGGACATCAAGGGCAGCGATGAATGATGGCACTGATCGAGGCTATCTATTTCTGGCCGCGCATACGAGACGATATCTAGTGCTATGTGCAGACTTGTCTTGTGTGCCGGCAAGACAAGGTAGAGCAAAGGCATCTGGGAGGACTACTAGAACCACTACCCGTAGCGGAACGTCCATGGGAACGCGTGACTATGGACTTCATCACCTCCCTACCTAAGTCCGATGGGTATGGAACTATCATGGTCGTGGTGGACAGGTTCTCAAAATATGCTACCTTCATACCCGCCACAGCCGGATGCACCGCAAAGGAGGCCGCTCGATTGTTCTTCAAAAATGTGGTGAAATACTGGGGGCTGCCAAGACACATCATTAGCGACCTAGACCCCCGCTTTACTGGGAACTTTTGGAGAGAGCTGTTCGAGATACTTGGCACCAAAACTTCACTTCTCCACAAGTTTCCACCCGCAGACCGACGGCCAGACAGAACGCGTCAACGCCCTGTTGGAGTGCTACCTGAGGCACTATGTCAGTGCGCACCAAAAGGATTGGGCCAGACTCCTGGACATGGCACAGTTTTCATTTAATTTGCAAAGGAGTGAGTCCACCGGGCGCACGCCGTTTGAGTTGGCGACATGCCAACAACCCCAAACTCCGCATTCTTTACCAGCCGCTTTCGAAGGGAAGAGTTTGGGAGCTTACCATCTTGCCAAAGGATGGGAAGAACAACTTGACACTGCCAAGTCCTACTTAGACAAGGCAGCAAGCAAGACGAAGAAGTTTGCCGACCGCAAGCGACGTCCCACCTATTATAAAGAAGGCGACATGGTATTGGTGAAGTTCAATCCAAGACAGTTCAAAGCACTAAGAGGCGTTCATCAAAACTTAGTGCGCAAATATGAGGGTCCGTTCAAGATCGTTGCCAAGGTGGGCAAGATCTCATACAAGATGGAGTTACCTCCATACTTCAAAGTCCATCCGGTGTTTCATGCAAGTATTCTCAAGCCTTACCATGAGGACAATGAAGACACTAGCCGGAACCAATCCCGACGGGCCCACATTACTGTCACCGCCTCGCACAACCGGGAGATTGAAGCTATCATAGATTATCAAGCCAAACGGAAGCGGGGTCAACAAGCCAGCGCTATGTTCCTTGTACATTGGAAGGGACAATCTCCGGAGGAAGCCACATGGGAGAAATATGAAGACTTGTGGCAATTCAAAGACCAAGTCCGGGATTTTCTGCAGCAATGCGCTGCGATCGTCGCATCATCAGGTGGGGGAGAGTGTGACGTCCCGCCACTAACATAGACGAATTTTGTAGCCAAGAAGGCGTGGAGGTTTCTAGAGTGGAAGAGAGGCTTGCAGACAACTCTAGAACACCTTAGATATTTCAAGAAACACTTAGAGAATTCTAGACAATGTAGAACTCTCTAGATAAGGGACCAAAGTGTAAATATTTTAGGGACTTCTCATGTAAATATTAATTGCACTTTAGTCCTTAGGAAGTAGTATAAATAGAGGTGCCAACCATTTGCCAAGGCATCACTCAAGTGTAAAGCAATCTTCCAAAAGCAATACAAAAGCCTTCTTCCAAAACTCTCTCTTTGTTCTTTCTAAGTCTTTCCTTAAGCATTCTCTTAGCGATCCAAGTCTTAAAGGCTTCCTTGAATTTACAAGATCTTGAAAGAGTAGTGAGTAAATTGTCAAGGGCCGCACGGAACTTTAGCCAACACTCTAAGTCCGTGACACTTAGTTGCCATCTTTTTCTTTTTCCCTATTTTCTACTTATTTTTCTCCGCATAGTCAGAATTTAAAATTTATAAATTCAAAATTTACTTTTTGTCTATATTATTGAGTTTTAAGTCGATATAAAATTTAGATCATAATCAACAAAATTATTGAGTTCTACTGAATTCGTAACGTACACATTGGCTCCATCCCTCCTATGCTATAGTCTACCACTACTTTATAAGTTCATCCCCTTTCCTCATTTTGAAAAAAATTCTTTCCTATATTACTCTCCCTTTCATCCTTTTTTCCTACTATAACTTATGCGATATTATAACTAGGCTATTAATTTTTCATCATCTTCTTGGTCCCAAAAAAAATGAAATCCATAGATCTTTTTTGTGCTTCTCCTGCTTCCACAGCCATATGTTCAAGTATGGATCAATATACTATGGTTCGTCGTGGCATTAGGCATCAAATTGATCGAAAAATCGATCGATTAGGCAATCCTCGTACACCAAAAATCAAAACTCCAATTCCATGTTCATCTCATCAACTTCCATTCGATCCCAAAACTTACTACCATCAAAATAAAAATTGAAAGAGTCATGATGAAAAATTACGTCGTAAAAGCTCAGCTGATGTTACTGACTTAGGTAATTCTTCTAGGTACTTGTTAAGTGATAGTACTAATACTCCATTTATAGATTTCTTATCATCATCTGGAGATGCATCAAAAGCTTTGATTCCTACCAAACCTTTAAGAGCTAAAAGCACAAATGAACGACTCATGTATCGATCTTCATCGACTCGTTTACTATGAGGAGACTCGTGGAGTTTTGAAGATCTTTTTGGAGAATGTGATTCGTGATTCTGTTACTTACACTGAGCTTGCTAGGAGGAAGACGGTCACTGCTATGGATGTTGTTTATGCACTCAAGAGGCAAGGAAGGACTCTATACGGATTTGGTGGTTAAAAGAATGTGTGTTGCTTTTAACTGATTTAGTGTTGTTTTTGAAGTAATAGAGTTGCTTAATCAATGAAATTGCACAATCTTCTTAAAATCGATTTCTCAAATTCTCTGTTTGAATCCTATTTTTTTTTTTTGAAGTAATCACTGAGATTGTGTATATAGTAACACCAAGATGCAATAGTATTTGTCCAATTAGATATATATTGATTTATGTTCATTGGATATACAAATGTAGGTGTATTTCTTTTGTTTTGATTAGTCATTGTTGAATCCCATTCTAGAAGATGACTGCAATGGGCGGAGCTAGATAAGGCTCAAGGGGTTCATTAGAACCACATTTGGTGGGTTTGTTATGATTATTTTTATGTTTATATAATAGATGTTGAATCTCTTTTGACTTTTTTGTGTGTTTAGTTATTGATATTTTGAAACCCTTAGTGAAAGTCTTGGCTCTGTCGTTGTTATAGGAGTTGTAAGAAATGATAGTGTTGGTACCACTCTTGTTTCCTGTCAATGCACCTAGTTTGGTCATAGGAAGGTGTAGAGAGCTTCATAGTTGCGATTTGGAGAGAGTGATTGTTGAGAGATTTGGTGTTAATGGGATGCTTTTACGGGCATGACACTCACAATACAATTGATCTATATAATACATGGTAGTATATATATTGATTCAAATCCTCTGAAATTTATACAAACAAAGAGGTGTGACATAGTTTTGGGTTTAAATGACTATTACAGTATTGTACATGATATGAAAGCCCTAGTGGGATATGGCTAATAATGCTTGTGATTGCATCTCATATTTGAAACCATTTGATTTAGAATCATCAGCACTCCACACAAATATTCCAACTAACTCTCCTTTACTTTTAAGCTCACTACACGCTGCGAAAAATCCGTTTTCTGGTGATAATCCACCGCTCCCATCAGTGCCGAAGCTAGCCAAGATCCTTCCCCCTTCATAATTTGATCTTTGAGTAGAGAAATAGTCCATGAATTGAGACACAGTGGTTCCCTTATCATACGCGTAAAATTGAAAGTTAACATAGTCTATAACTTGACTATAGCTTTTCCATAGTGCCTTGTAATGACTCTGAACTTCATCATCATCATACGGAGCTATGGAAGCAAATGAAATAACTCCATTGTTTTTCAGAGTTGTAATTAGCTTGCCTATGCACTCTGCAAAAGTGTTAGGATCAGCTTGGAAATGTTCATAATCGATATCAATTCCATCCAAATTGTATTGCTTAATGATATCTGTAAGAGAAGAAACAGCATTTGAAACCCAAGAATCAACTGAAGAAGGATTGAAATACGCGCTGCTTCCACCAACACTATCCCCTCCTAAGCTCAATGCTACTTTAACATTAGAATGTTGGTTTTTGATCGCGGAAACAGCAGAAGGGGTGAGGTTATCTGTATCCCAAAAGATGTTGAATTGACCGTTGGTGGGAGATGGAGAAGAAGAAGACATTGTATAGTCAATAGCAAAGGAAAGAATGAAGTGAAATTCGACGCCAGAGTGAATAGGGACATCACTAAACTTAACATTATTGAATTCTGCTCCAATGTATTCCCTGAAAATATTGGAATTTCCAGGTGCAGCATTGATTGGTGATTGAAAAAGTAAGAATTGAGTAACAAAAAATGAAACTATAATCTTGGAGGGCTCCATGAAGTTGAGAAATGTTTGTGTGTTTAAATTTGCTTTGTAATATGATAGAATGGATTGAAGATATGGAGTTTAAATAAAGGGTCCTTTAGTGGATTTTTTGATGTATGGTTAGTGTATTAGTCAAAAGATAAATTAAAAAGTGTTGGCTTTAGTGTAACGGTTAAGTTGGTGGGTGAGTCATGAATGTGACAAACAAGTAGTACTACAACGATCATTTTTACTTGTCTAATAATGAATTGACACGTTTCTTACGAGTTGATTGGTATGATAAAATAGAATATTTCAAAAATAAGTTTGAAATAAAATTTATACTAATATGAAATATCCCCCCTGTCTCATTCAACATGAGATTATTTTATCCATCTTCCGGGTGAGGATACTAAGGGTAAATTAAGAATTAAGTAATAAATTATTTTTAAAATTGTTAAAGTGAACATTAATTTAGTAGAGTGGACAAGTAAAAATGAACGAAAAAAAATATATATTAATTTTTTAATTAGCAGAAGAGGCACGCCAGTGGCTCCTAAAATGTTTGTATTCTTAATAATGCTAACCTATCAATAGGTAATCGCCTCTATGGGTAATTAGTCAAGAAGTCTAATTAAATTATGCGATTATAAAATTTATTATTAGAAATAAATGAGAATTTTAAATTATTTTTTCTCTATATTTGATTTTTAAATTCATTTTGAAATTGACTCCTTTTTTTTTCCTTAAGTTATGTGGGGTATAACATAAGCTGGTCTAGTATCTTTTTTTTTTCCAAAGATTAGGTATTTTGTATAATATTTTACTCCCTCTATTTTAAATTAAATAATTTTTTGAGGTATAACATACTTTTTAAAAAAAGTTAAATAATAATAACATTAATTAAAAAGTAGTTTGTAAATGTCATTCTTTCACTTTTAGTCAAAATTTCCTTAAAATTAAATATAGTCAATGAAAAATTCATTAAAGAGCAGGGTAATTTTAGGAAAAGAACAATTAATACATCTTTAGACTTTGAAAACTTCATTCATATTGAATTAGAATAAAATTTTAAAAAGTTCATTTATACTGACTAAAAAAATTTCATTTTTGATAAAATCTATGATTGTTACTCCCATTATTTTAATTTATTTGACTTGATTTGGAATGCTAGGATCAAACTAACTAATGTTTGATGTGAATTCAAATATAGAACTTTAACCTTTTTAAAGTAAATAAATAATATTATATGTTAGTGTTTTAAGACGCACGGACACAAGGTAAGACATTTTATGCAACACAAGGTAAAACGTAAGTCCCATAAATCTAGGAGGCATATATATATTTCATGTATCTCCAGTTTTAAACTTAAAAAAATAAACAAGAAGTAAAATTTTCAATAAATTATATTTTAAACTCAAATTGAAGTAGACGCATTCATTTTCTTTAAATTACCATCTTATAATATAACTATCCTACTGCAGGAATATTTTGAACTATGCCATTACCACCTGGGACATCGACATATATCCAAACTCTATTACAACAAATATCAGTAATATTTGTAACTTGTTTGTAAATAACCACTGCTGTAACAACGCTATTTGAATTAAGAACTTGATTCACAGCATCTTTTTCATGGGTTGCGACTAACTCTGGCCATTCATATCGCGAACCTTTAGGGAACAAACCCGATCCAGCACAATCGTTACCAATACATTTACAAACCATACAAGGAGGGTAACTGCTACGACTCTCAATTCACGAATAAATTGCACATACAATAGCTATAACTAGTGAAATTTTTTTGAACATTTTTTTCTAATTTATGATTTGCATATATGTTGTTGTTGACATTTTATAGTGAAGTTCATATAATGAAATTGTAAAGAGAAGTTGACTACTCTAGTGTTGGTAGCAAATAGTAATTAATGTACATTTACCAAGTGGTTGACCTTGAATTTTTGACTAATTTGAAGTGATGGGATATTTCATTTAAAGAATTAAGCAATTTTTTTTTTATAGCAATTGTCTTTAATGAGAGTAATAATTTCAAATTTTATCTTTGACTGATATAAAATAAAAATAGTATACTGTATTAAATAAATTTCATAATTACCGAATATAAAGTTGTTCTATCCTCAAGATTTGAAGACGAATTCTTCAAATTTATAAAAGTTAGATATTAGTTTTCTCTCCTCTGTAATTTTGAAAAAAATAATCGAACCAACATGTGTTGTGGTGCATTGGTAGGAGTGTTTCATCCTTAACCAAATGTTTCGGGTTCGAGCCTTGGGTATGGAGAAAATTTTGCTGGTAGCGCCACCCCCGAATGAGCCCTGTAGTGCACGATCCGAATTTAATCCGGACTCTAATGTGGGTTCCGAACACCAGGTGAGAAACCAAACAAAAAAACCACAAAGGTGAATATCTCATTATGGTGAAGCAGATTCCTTATATCTCTAATCAAAAATTTCGTGTTCAAGCTCTTAAAATGAAACATAATTAAAAATGAACACTAAATATACGAATATAAATTTAATCAAATTCTATATTCAATGAATTATTTTTTTTTTGTCAAAATTCCATCATCAAATAATTTACAATCCCTTATCCAACTGCAGGAATATTTGTAACAAATCCATTACCACCTGGTCTATCTACAAGAATCCAAACTCTATTACAACAATTATCTGTAATAGGGACTTGTTTGTAAATAACCACAGGAGTAACAAAAGGGTTACCCTTTTTCACTTGTGCCACTGCATATTTCTCATGTGTAACTATTCAAAATTCGGAAAATAAAATTATTAGAAAAACATTTAAATCGCAAAAATTAAAATTATACGACAAAATTAGGTATCGATACGTACATGTTAATTCGGAAAATTCCAGTTTTGCCCATAGAGGAAACATCCCAGTACCAGCACATTGATTGCCAACACAATTACAAGTATAACATGGAGGATAAGCAGGGAGACTTTGCACAACATAAATTGCACAAAGAAATGTTATAACATATGATATTTTTTTGAACATTTTTTTTCTAATTTGATGGATTTTTGTGGTGAGTTTTTACATCTATTTATATTATAGTGTAGAAATTAACAACTCAGTAATTTATTATATTGATTTTATTTCTATTAAAAGCTAAAGTCTAATATTTTTATGTCCATTTTTGTTTGTATTCTCATCAAATCGGATAAGGAAAAACTATTAATTAAAAAAACTTTATAATTGGTATATTGATCTCATGCACAATCAAGTTTTTTCTTAAGATCTTATCTTTTATTGTTAAATCAATTTTTTGAGTAGTCATTATGCATACTTTATAATTTTATGGATCATACCATCCTCCAATTTTTTTAATTCACGAATATTGAATAAACTTCATATTAATTTTTTAACTTAAAAAATGTGACAATTTTAATGTAAGTTCAATTTTATCGGGATACAAATGCGAAATATATATTATTGTGATTATGTGTATACTGTAATTAGAGCCGTCAAAACGGGTTTAGCCCATGTGACCGACCCAACTTAACCCGTTATTGGTGTAGGATTAAGATATGATTTTTCAAGTCCATTTAAAACTACGCCTTATAAGCCCGGCCTATATAAGCCCTTGGTCCTTGAGGCTTGATCAGGGTCGGCCCATGGGCCAAAACTTTTTATATAAGGGCAACTTACAATAATTCCACTAGTATATAATCTAATTACTTAAATACACGGTATGTTGTAATATTATGAATCTTACCAAATTTTGGTACATCCAGATACATGTATCTCGGAATATATGGACTCAAAATTAGGTTAATTTGTTTTAAATACACTCTATCCAAGTAGATTTACATGTTTCTAGGATACATAGACAAATCCCGCGCTCCCGCCTCCCTTCCATCTTGCTTGTCACTCTCTTATCTCAACTGTCTGGTATGCGAGATACATGCTAATTACACTAAATTTTTTGCTAGTGTTATTGAAAAACACAATTGTTTCCATATTTGATTCGAAAATCTTCTCACTTTCTTAATGTTATAGAATTATAAGTTTGAAAAAAAAAAAAAAAGGGCTAGCTCTCCCCAGCCGTCGGCCCTTCCAGGGTTGGGTTAGATTGAGCATTTTCAGACCCTTCCAAATGAAGGACTAGCCCGCCCTAGCCCTTCAAATTCCTTGTCCCGCAAGACTAGGGACAAGTGGGACTGAGCTGACTCTTTTTGACAGCTCTAATTATAATATATGTAATTTAATATTACATTATATTTTATTACTATGAGGCAATGCCAGCTCAATGCTTATAAAAATTAGGCATATGCCTTAGGCCCCTAATTTTAGGGGGCCTCTAATTTTTACCACGATAAATTATGTGTTAATTGTTTTTACAGAAAAAATTAATTATCTAAAGCAAATGTATTTTTCTTTAAAAAATATATATTATTTTATTCTCCTTAACCTCAATCAAATAGAAGAAATCAAGAAAAATGTTGTTTTGTCTTCTTACATTCTCTTCACTAACTCTCGCGTTATAATTTTCTAGACTCCTTTTATACTATATGTAAGTTAAAGCTCTATCAAAAATATGAATCAATAGTAAAAATCATGTTTTGGATAAAGTGAATTACAAGTCTGTTTAGATTGACTTATTTCATGTGTTTTTAAACCAATAAAAAAAGGTTTATAAGCAGTTTGTCAACTTATTACTTATAGAATAATGTTAACAATTTATATAATAATTGCCTCAGCTAAAAGATTTTAGGCCTTTAATTGAAATTTCGCTTTAGGCCTCCAAATACGTTGAGCCGCCCCTGCTATGACGGATAGAATATCGAATTCTCTAGATGGACCATTCAATTATATATCTTTAACCCTTTTAAGTGAACATATAGGAAAGCTCCATATTCTTCAAACATCATAAAAAACCACCACTAGCTACTACCTACTTTTTCTGTTCCTTGCATCCTTTTGTTTGGATATATACTTTGTAACATTATTACATCTTGTCTGTTATACGAAGAAGTTGATTGTGTGTCTATAGGGTTGATTAGCAAATAACACTTCTTTGAAATACAATAAGTTATACAAACCTATATTATTTCAGTTGAATTAAACGTGACTCTAATTGACATCTCAATTTATAGAGAACATAAATAGTTGAAACAATCACTTATTTAGAATGGTTGAGTTCCTTTAATTTTATCGAACAAACAATATGTTCCCTGATAAGTGCAATTTAAATTTATTTCGACCATGTTATATTATATCCAAACTATTTCAACTGCATGTGATTCCTTTTCTATTATATATATATATAGTCCATTAATATTACAAACTATATATAGTAACATATATTTGTATGTATATATATGTATATATATGTGTCAGTGTGTGTATTATTTGGAAAGTAGCACAGAGAATGTCACAAGAGTACTTTGGATGGGGCCTTATTGCTTCTAGTATACTATACATTTTCTAATAATTCCACCAATTGTGGATCTGCAAATGGATATGGTCAGTGACTTGATAACGTACTAGCATGTGGATTCCTCATGCTAACCTATGCTTTGCATGGACATCTCAATGTCGAAGAAAAAAAAATGAAAGATAGAATCAACGTATCATATAATATCGGTTGAAACTTAGAACAACACTTATTCTGGCTAAAGGGTTAGAAGGTTGAGTGAGGCTGGCCTAAAGTGTATATATATACTGCAAAAGGTTTAAAGTAATATAGTTGAGGAAATGATCTTCAATGACCAGTTATAAGTTTGAAATGAAAAATAATAATTAACTCTTCAACAACTTCTTATATATAAAAACAAAGATATATCTCTAATAAATATGACATAAAATGAAATGTAAATTTGTAAATGACAACTACAAAACTAGCTAATTGACCCTCTATATGCCCTCCAGTACTGGTCCATATTATATGGTGTTTTAACTTTATATATTTAGTTCAAAATATATAAATACATAATTTTTTTTACATAATTAATTAAGAAGATGATATAAGTATTTTTTTTCCCCTTCAAATTTCCCCTTATTTAGACAAGTGGTTCTTACATAACTAAGAAAATGTCTTTTCTTTAGGAGTAAGCGAATTTCTTAAAAAAAATGTTCATGCTAAAAATACTATTTAATATAAACCGGAAAAAAAACATTGTTATTATTATTATATATATATATATATATAGTATTATGTTATCTTTATTTATTTTAGAAGGCACGATACCTTACTTTCACGATTTCAAATTTCACATTTATAGAAATTTACTTATTGGAGCGGATTTAGAGGATAGAAGAATCAAAATCTTTACTACTAAATTTAATTGTACTGACAAAGTGTTGGGGGCTTTAATTAATTTCTATAGATGAAAATAAAGAGGAAAAGTAAAGCCTACGCTGCATGGAGATATTGAGTATCCCTTAAGTAACACTAGTATCAGTTTATTATATAGTCATAAAAAAATTCCAATGGAGCAGCTTTAGCTTGAAATTTCAATTTATCCATCCTTTTTTTGATACTATATATTTTAATTTTATGATCTTAAATATATTACGTGAGTTTTTTTTGAATAGCAAGGACTTTTATGCTGTGCAACTGTCATATTGTACTACTTATAACATATCCAGTAGAATTTGTTACACCACAATATTCATTTTATCGAGTATGTTTTTCATTTAATTTGATTGTTTGACTTTTCTTTTTAGTTATTTTTGTAATATTTTTTTAATTTTAATTTTCCCTTAATATATTTAAATCAAAAAATTAAAAAATATTTTGATATATTTTATGTATATCTTTACTTTAAAGCCATATGATTCAAAACAAATACTAAGAATCATGGTGGCTTATTGAAATAGTGCTCTGAATATAGCTACTAATGTAATATTGAATATTGATTAGCTAATTAATTTGTGAGTGTTCAAATAGTGACTAATGTGTACCCTCTAGAAGCTTGTAAACTTGTTGGGAAGGTTTACGTAGAAATAGAGAGAACTTTGATATGAATTGCAGTGAGATAATTGAGATTTTTCTATCTTTAATTAAAAAGATTCAGGTTCAACTCTTTAAAAATGAGGGAGAAAAAATGATGAAAATATTCGATTTCAAAAGTAGGCTTTGTAATATATGATTCAAAATTTAACCAAATTTAATATGAATATCAAACTCAAGATAAAAATTAATATAAATGGAAGATTGCGGGCGGCACACAGTCAAATCAAATTCACAAGTATCATGTTATCATTGTTTTTAGTTTGAAATTATATGATTAAAAAAAAATTATTAGTTTCTTGAGTAGTCTAGTTTCACTTTTTTAAAACCAAATTTAAATTGAATCACATATGAAAAGTTGAAATGGAATAGGTTTAATTTCAACATAAAATATGTAATAGGATAAACCTTATTTGGTTTGGGTTTAAAAAAAATAATTCTAGTACGGAGTCTCTTATAAGATAATACAAAGTACCATATTAATTATTAATTCTAGCACAGAGTTTCATATAAGATAATACAAAGTACAATATTTATAATCAATTAGGTAGCACAGAGTCGTCTCGTATGCACAAATTTGATTGATATCATTAAATAATAATGTCAAAATATAAATTAGAAACAAACAAAAGAATAATATTTAGGAATATTTGTAAGTTGAGCAAACATCGAGCATAAAAAGTGTTTTTTTTTCCTTTTAAGAAAAAGAAAATGGTAATAGGGAAGGTGGTAAAGGGGGTAGTGATTTTTAATGAGAAATATTGAATAAATAATATTTTTTTTAGAAAATATTTTATCATTTAATATATTAGTATAAATTTAAATTTAATTAAATTTCAAGTGAGTATTATACATCAAAATATATGCCCAAAAAGAAAACAAAAAATATAATAACAATAGTATTTCAATGTCAATATCATAAATAATTTTTTTTAAAAAAAAAAATATATACGCAATTTTATATCTAATTTATAAAAGACGATAAAAAAAATAATTATACTCGACTCAAAAAAAAAGAAAAAGGGAGCGCATGTGGGAGACTCACATCACTCTTTATCACGTGGAACAACTTTGACACCACACACTAACCCCACTTTTGTCTACTTTTATCTTTTCTTATTTTCTTACTTTCACCTAATCATCTTTTTCTTTTTTAAAAAATAAATAAATTATCACACAAATAAAAAATTGATTACGTAAGGGATATCTCGAATGAGAGATCTTCGGTTTGACATCATATGCATGTTTGTTTGTCGAGCTCATTACATAAAATTTGTCTAATAAGATTTATATTTCATTATGATTCATAGGATTTTACTATTCAAAGTGTTCGATTGATATTAACAACAGATTCTCTTGTTATCAAAGAAAAAAAATAATTTAAAATCATAGTCTTAAAATATTCTAATTTTAAACCAAACCAAACATAACATATTATGTGACATCAAAGCAGTATGGATGTCTTTAATAAAGTTAAAATAATTATATAAAAGAACATGAGAAAATAAAATAGAAGTAAGCTAACTTACTTATATAATTAAATAAAAGAAGGGTTAAAATTAAATAAATTAACTTCAACATAAATTTACCAATACAATGATTAATAAATTTGAATGACTAGGGATCAAATCTACTTAGTTGTCCCCATCACTTTAAACTTAAAATGCTAATCATTTTTCAAATAATAAAACAAAACTTGAAGACATAGTAAACAATTTCTTGAATTCAAAATCAACTCAAATACTAATTAATATTGCTAATCCAATAATCCTTCTTAATTAAAATAATCATGAAATCTATTAGTAAGACAATTGGCATGCTTTGGACCCCATTGCTCCTTATCATGGCTCCACCCTGACTCCCTTTAAATATAGAAAATTCTATAATTAGTAACCTGAGATCATTATTTTAAAACTAATTTATATAGTCAGTAGAGAAAACTTTATTTTCCAGAAAATGGTGCAAATTTGGCATTCTCTAAAGTAGTAGTTAAACTACACGACATATGCAATCTAATTTTATAAATAGAATTTGAATTAGATAAGATGTACATAAAATTTATTTCTGTTTTTATGGACTAAAGAGGTTATTTCCTCCCCTACTTAACAAGGGACGACATTCAATTATATATTAAACTTTTATCCTAATCCTTAAACTACATATATATATATATATATATATATATATATATATATACCTTTGTTTCCATGATAATATCCTCAATAAGTTGAAGTTGTGTCCTTTTTGTCTAATCGCCTCCCCTTCCCCCTCGGTTCTTTTTTGACCTATATTTACCTCTCCTAACTACTGCTACGTCAACTTCTCACCTTTTGTAACTAGTTCACCTTCTCTTCACATGTCCAGACTATTTCATTCTCTCGCTTCCCTTATTTTGTCCTTCACGGAGGCCTCTCTCATAGTGTTCCGAATGGGAGCATTTTATTTCACCATCTAACTCTAATACGGTCTGCGGTATTATCATCGATCTCATTGATTTCCTAGATTATGAATCCAAGATGCTTGAAGCTTTCTTTCTAAGGTTTGTCACCTCATGTGTTACGTCACTGGACTTACACTCCAGACACTCGGACACTTTGTTTTAGCCTGCTTAATATAAAAGTCCTTATAAGTCAAAATGCTTATACGTATTCTTTAGCTTTATCTATACAAACAATTGATAAATACAACCTGTGTTTATAAATTAAAATCAATTAAAATATTATCATCTCCAACTTATGATTTTATAACTTATAAACTATTTTATTGAACGAAACCTTTTACAATTCTATCACTAATATCCTTCATAATCTTTGAAATACTCTTTCTAGAGCATATTTTATTACTTCTCTGTTCTATTTTCATTATTCTTTATCTCTATGTAAATCACTTTATATTTTTTTACATAAATAACTTAAAAAGACATTTCAATTAACACAAAAAGTTCTTATCAACATCTTTCAACAAACACATCAAATATTTATAATTAAATTCAATATTTCTATTCAAATATTAATTATTTATTTATTAATTTAAGTTCAACACTTAAAAATACTTTTCTATACTTGATATATATTTATCGCCACATTTTTAATCAGCTAATCCAAACGGTCTCTATATCTAATTATTTTTCACATAAATTTTATAAGGGTAAAAAAAAATGGATTCCAAAAAGAATCTCTCAATATTTTTTTTAAAAAAAAACTTTAACCTAAAAATTCACCAATTAATTAAATTCCCAGTCTTCCATCTTCTCCGTTCACTACATTCACACTTTCACTGTACATTTCTTACTCATTTTTCTCTCTCTAGAACATTCGCCATTGCTGAAATTGTTGAAGCTCTCAACGGCCGGCGAAGTACTTCACTTTCTGTAAGTATATAAATATATACACACACTTCCTGCATTATGCTTTTGTACGTATCTGTGAATGCCTAGATTCTACTCATCCTTTTTTTCTCTTCGTATATTAAGATATTTTTGCTTGAATTTTTCGCATCTGTAAGTCGTTTTCGAGTAAACATTGAATCGTTTTTGCGATTTAAACTCGAGAAAATCCACATTTTACTTCTCCTTCATCATTTTTCAGCGATTTCCACTGGCATACAGATATATTTGTTTATTTGCTTGTGTTATGTAATTTTGCTGCTCAGATTTGAATTTGAACTGAGTTGACTAAGAGAGTAAGGTTGTGAGATTTGAGAAGGAATGGAGTCATCGCAATCGCAGCTACAGAGAAGAGGAGGAGGTTTAGTTTCGATGTCACCGTCGCATACGCCGCGGTCGAGTGATAAAGTGGTGAGAGATCTGCGATCGGGGGAAGGGAATGTGAATGGAAGGCATGATAAAGAAAAAGGTGTAAATGTGCAAGTTATTTTGCGTTGCAGGTGAGTAAAATGAATGTACTTTAGAGTTTGTTATATTTACTGATTTTAATTGAGTGTAGTTGATGGAATTGGTATGGTGAAAATATGCAGGCCGTTGAGTGAGGATGAGATAAGATTGCATACTCCAGTTGTGATTTCCTGTAATGAGGGTAGAAGAGAAGTTTCTGCTATTCAGAACATAGCTAATAAGCAGATTGACAGAACATTTGCCTTTGATAAGGTTTGATAATTTCCAGCTGATTTATCATTCATCTGTTCGATTTTTGGAACAGATATACGGAATGGAATTGAAGAAATGAAGTGGTTCTGCATAAAATTTGGACTTATTCCTAATTTCCTATAGCTTTCCTTAGATTTTTCCATAAAAATAAAGCATTTTCACAATTCTCACTAAACCTGTAGTATACACTCTAAATGAATTGTCCCTTACAGTTCACAATGAGTTAAAACCGGTTATTTGTGTTCAAGACCCTAACTTTATGTTGGATAATTCTTCTGTCTCAGGTGTTTGGTCCAACATCCCAACAGAAGGACCTGTATGATTCTGCAATATGGCCTATTGTTTTTGAAGTTCTAGAGGGATATAACTGCACCATTTTTGCTTATGGGCAGACAGGAACAGGAAAAACTTATACAATGGAGGGAGGGGCAAGAAAGAAGGTTGGTGGTTGATAGAAATGTGTTTGTTTCTACTAGCTACTTCTTCATACTAATTGTTAAATTTGCCCCATTTAAGAATGGGGAATTTCCAAGTGATGCAGGTGTTATCCCCCGAGCTGTTAAACAAATTTTTGAGATATTGGAAGCTCAAAATGCTGAATATAGCATGAAAGTAACACATTTGGAGCTTTATAATGAGGAGATCACAGATCTTTTAGCTCCTGAGGAATGCACAAAGTATGTAGATGATAAATCCAAAAAACCAATAGCGCTAATGGAAGATGGTAAGGGTGGAGTTTTAGTTAGAGGTTTAGAAGAGGAGATTGTTTCCACTGCAAATGAAATCTATAAGATCTTGGAGAAAGGTTCAGCTAAGAGGCGTACAGCAGAGACTCTTCTTAACAAACAGAGTAGTCGTTCTCACTCTATTTTCTCTATCACAATTCATATCAAGGAATGCACTCCAGAAGGGGAAGAGATGATCAAATGTGGCAAATTGAACCTTGTAGACCTTGCTGGTTCTGAGAACATATCACGTTCTGGTGCAAGGGAGGTAAGATGTAAAAATATCCGACTGCCAAGCCATTGTGTTTGGCAGTATACTTAATGCACGTAAAAGTAGTTTAAAGAAACAATGTAATGCTGAGATGCTGTTTTAGCAATGTCACAAATTTATCTTTTGTTCATGATAGCTAGTCTCTAGATATTCTGCTTTTTAAGATCTTTGTATTTTCCATCCTTTTTCCTCGTTCAGTTGCTTTCTTCTCAATTACAGTATAATAAACTAATTATTTTTTTTGCTGCAGGGCAGAGCGAGGGAAGCTGGAGAAATCAACAAGAGTTTGCTTACACTTGGTCGTGTTATAAATGCTTTAGTTGAACACTCTGGTCATATCCCATACAGGTCTTCTTCAATCCAGTCCTATGTTATTATAGAGTTCTTTTAGTTCTTACATATCCTGAGTAAGTATTGCTTTGTATATGTCAGGGATAGCAAATTGACACGGTTGTTGAGGGATTCTCTTGGAGGGAAAACAAAGACATGCATTATTGCAACAATATCACCATCAGTTCACTGTCTGGAAGAGACACTGAGCACTTTAGATTATGCTCATCGTGCCAAAAATATAAAGAACAAACCAGAGGTTAGTTTTCAGGATTTTTATTACCTAAAGAATGTATCTTTATCTATTCTTCAGCTTTTTTTCTGTTGTTATTTCAGATTAACCAGAAGATGATGAAATCTGCATTAATCAAAGATTTGTACTCCGAGATTGACAGACTGAAGCAAGGTCTATATTGCTCTCTTCCTCTTGTTTTCTATATATAAATCTATATTTTACAGCAACAAATTATCTAACAACATCTTTTTTTTCTATTTTATCGCCAACAGAGGTGTATGCTGCAAGAGAGAAGAATGGCATTTATATACCAAGAGACCGATATCTTCAAGACGAAGCAGAGAAGAAGGTTCAGTACTGTTTTCAGGATCCCAAGATTGGTTGCAGTCACTTGACATATGTTTTAATATCTATGGTAACTTGTTTTTCTCCTCTCTCAGGCAATGTCTGAAAAGATAGAACGGATGGAACTTGACTTCGAATCCAGGGACAAGGTGCACAAGAGATGAAAAAATCTGGAGCATCTTAATTTTCTTGTAAAAACTGATTAATCTGAACTCATTATCCTGTTGCTTTCTGCAAACAGCAATTTATGGAACTTAAGGAACTATATAATTCTCAGCAATTGTTGACAGCAGAGTTGGGTGACAAACTTGAGAAGACAGAGGTTAGTGGAATTCTTAACTCATCATATTCGAGATCTTTGTTGTCTGACTCTTTCTCATGAAATTTGCTACACTTTTTGTGTCTTTTCAGAAAAAGCTTCAGGAAACTCAGCATACATTGGCTGATCTCGAAGAGAAACACAGGCAGGCAATTACCACTATAAAAGAAAAGGAATTTCTGATATCTAACCTTCTAAAATCTGGTAAGCTTCATCCTCTATGCCTGGGGGAAAGGAGAACTTTTTTGGCTTGTCATTTGGCTTGGGAAAGCAACGTACTTATGCCAAGTTTATTATTTTAACATATTCATAAAAGTAAAGTTGGGATATGGGTGTATTACATTTTTCATTAACATTTTCATAAAAGTAAATTTGGGATATGGGTGTATTACATTTTTCATTAACATTAGCAAATTTGGATGTAGCCATAATGATTTGGCAGTGAATGTGGCGATTTATGTAAAATAATTTCACCATTAGAGTAGTGCATGATATCTGGAATTGTATGTCTTCTACCAGAAAAAGCACTGGTTGAGCAAGCATTTGAACTTCGAGCTGAACTGGAAAATGCTGCATCAGACGTGTCGAACTTGTTTGCCAAGATTGGTGTGTATACACTATACAGTTCTAAAACTCAAATACATGATTAATTTTCTTGCTAAGAAAACAATGTTGCATCAAGCTCCTGCATACTGATAATGGGTGATTTCAGAGCGCAAAGACAAAATAGAAGATGGAAACAGAGTTCTCATCCAAAATTTCCAATCCCAGCTGACTCAACAGCTTGAAGTCCTGCATAAGACTGTTGCTTCTTCAACTACACAACAAGAGCAACAACTCAAAGGCATGGAGGAAGACATGCAGTCCTTTGTTTCTACAAAGACTGAGGTATTCTTGACACAAATTTAGTTATTAGCCATGTTTCTAGAAAAATTGCATGACCTGATTCCAAAGCCAAAAGGAGATGGCAATATGTAGTTTTCAGATATTATTTGTTGCAGTATTTACCAAAATTATTTAATTAGGGAGCATATAGAATTATTTGAACCTGCTCTTTTGACAGAAAAAAATTACATGCTTCATAAGTGTAGTGCTTCAATTGTCTAATAGGTTTACATATTTCTGGTGAAAATTGTACTCCTATTAACCAATATCACTTTCTTGTCTGATTTTCAGGCAGTGGAAGAGCTTCGAGGCCGTCTGGAGAACTTAAAAACCATGTTTGGTTCTGGTATCAAAGCTTTAGATGGTTTGACCGGGGAACTTGACGGCAATGCTCAGTCAACCTTTGATCGTTTAAATTGTGAAGTTTCTAAACATTCTTCTGCTTTAGGAGAGGTGTGTATCTTTTCTGCTGTTTTTAAGACATTCTGAGGAATTTGTTTCTTATCTCCTTTTTCCTGATGTAGCTTTTTAAGGAGATTGCTTCTGAGGCTGATACCTTGGTTAATGATCTTCAAAAAAGTTTACATGATCAGAAGGAGAAACTAATCGCATTTGCACTACAGCAACGTGAGGTATCAATAGTTAACTATTTGTGAAGCACATATATTCTTTCAATGCTCCTTATCTGGATCTTTCTTTTTCCTGCACGAGTATAGCTTATAAACTTTGGATGCCTTTATATAGGCACATTGCGGGAGTATCACAATGTCAAGGTCCATTTCTCAGATTACTGGGAACTTCTTTAAGACTCTAGATATGCATGTGTCCCAGTTAGGTGAAATAGTGGAAGAAGCACAGACGGTCAGTGACCAGAAATTCTCTGAACTAGAAAAGAAGTTTGAGGTCAGTGACTTCATCACTAGAATATGACTTTTTATTAGACAATGTTGATATGCATTTGTTACCTCATTTTATTTGGATTTCTCAATTTTAGGAATGTGCTGCCAATGAGGAAAGACAAATCTTGGAGAAAGTGGCAGAGTTGCTCGCTGGATCAAATGCTAGGAAGAAAAAGCTGGTAGGTCATTTAATAATGATAAAGATGTGCATCACAGTTCTCGATGTGGCTAAGATTGCACAATTCTAAACCATAGAAAGATGATGATAAGAGTAACAACATGAGAAAGTTTATAGGTGTTGTAGAATGTAGACAGATTGGGACTTCCTTTTTCTTGTGTAGTTTTATATTTGAAATGTTTGGTTGATTGCTTGTAGTCAATGATCATTAGTAATAATTGGCTTATTATGATCAAGCAGAAAATCCTGTATCCTGAATCACAGTCATTGATTGGCTATAATCTACTTTTGGTTGCAAAAAACTAATTGACTTTTGTATGGCTGCCTTCTGTAGGTTCAAACTGCTATCGATGACCTTAGAGAAAGTGCGTCCAACAGAACTAACAGACTGAAACAAGAGATGTCAACCATGCAAGATTCAACTTCTTCAGTTAAAGTCAAATGGACTGCTTACATGGACAAGGCTGAATCACACCATCTTGAAGATACTGCTGCTGTGGAAAATGGGAAGAAAGAGATGGAAGAGGTGCTACAGAATTGGTATGTAAACTCAGCTGATATATTCCACACAGATATCTTAGGAAAAACTTTGTTCTTTGGTGTTTGTAAGTGTATCATCCTTTCTGTGCTAACATGGAAATATGCAATGTGCAGTGTGCAAAAGGCTAAATTGGGAGCTACGCAATGGACAAATGCTCAACAGTCTTTATTAGACCTAGAGGAGAGAAATGTTGCATTTGTCGATGAAATTGTTAGGTCAGTTGGCTCAGTGACTGTTCACTACTTCAGTTTCATAGTGGTGAAATTTTACTTAAGACTGGTACTCCCGACGTTTTCTGCAGGGGAGGAATGGATGCAAATCAAGCATTACGTGTAAGATTTTCATCTGGAGTGTCATCCACTCTTGAAGACACTGATGCTGCTAGCAAACACCTACTCTCATCTATTGACCGTAAGCTATCTAGAGTTACACGTTAATAGTTTTAGCTTTTTTGTCTTTCAATTAATTTGATCAACACATGCAGATTCTTTACAACTCGACCGTGATGCTTGTGCAAACCTTGATTCTACGATTGTTCCTTGTTGCGGAGAGCTGCGAGAACTAAACAGCGGACACTACCACAAGGTTGTTGAAATTACAGAGTACACTGGAAAAAGTCTTTCACAAGAATACATGGTAAGGGCGTTACCTCAAATTTTACATTTAGTTTGTTAAAAAGGACTATGTTCTAAGTCTATATTTCAAAATAGGTTGATGAACCGTCGTGCTCGACTCCTACAAAGAGACCATTTAATCTTCCAAGCGTTGAGTCTATTGAAGAACTAAAAACTCCCGCTTTCGAAGAGTTGTTGAATTCATTTTGGGATGAAAAATCCTCAAAGCTATCAAATGGAGATGTAAAGCATAGTATAGAGATAGAGGTAGTAGATCCTTCTTTACGAGATTCAAGAGTTCCCCTCACTGCTGTAAATTAGAAGAGTCCACTCCAGACTACAATTACATACATCATAATATATGGGCAATTAAGGAGGAGACTGGAGAGTTGTACATAATATGTGTCTTGAATCTCCATCTTCTCATCTATACACGTAGCAGATAATTTATCCCTATTCTTTTTATTTAATTTGAGTGATCGAAATATGTAATGTTTGTGCTGAGCATGTTAGTTTGAAGTGTCCGTGGATGCAACATTGATAGAGTTTGTAAATTTCGTTTGCAACTTCTAGCAAACAATACATTGTATACTGAGATTTCAACTCTTACCTGTCTTATAATTGCAATGCAAATCATCAGATCATGTATTGGGAGTAGTATTTAACATTGTTGCTTGCATCTCTAATCAAACAGACTCAATATTGCTGATAGTACAGAAGCTAACCTCAGGGCCAAAACCCAGACAACCCAAAAAAGAAAAAAAAAACAAAGAACAAATAAAATCCAACGTTTGATCATTTCAGGCCTCGAATATCATAGATTTTGAAGTATGAATGCAGTTAAAGGAACATGGGGAGGCTTGATCACAAGACCAACTTATTTTCATTTATCTCATCTAATAACTAGATTAATGTTACATACGAGAGGGTATCATAACATATGGACTCTGCTGCTTCTCAATGCAGAACAGTGATTAGGCTTCAGCATTCTCGTATTGTATGAATATGCCATGTAAATATAACTGTATACACTGAAAAAAATGGAACAAATGAAAAAAGGGATATAGATAAGAAGACAAGGCTAAATGAGACTAAAAAAAAAAAGTTGTGCAACTGCAAGCAAATTATCACCTTTTTTCCTTGTTTTAACTAAAGAACGAATCTACATTTGAACTATCATGGCCAAAATATACCATCTTAGCGGACCAGCATGGCCAAAAAAAAAAACTGAACCGTTGAAGTGGATGATGAATTTCACTGAGTGCAATTGGACAGTATTTTTTGTTAGAGCCATCTGACGGCCGAAAGTTCCTGGCTCTTCAGGTAGGTAATATATAAGGCTTTTCTGCAGGAAAGACCAAATGAACAGTATGTTAAGGAGGAAAAATAAAACAGTATAATTCCAACACTCTTCCCTTTCCCCTTCCCCCAGGCGGTGGAATCAACCAAAACAATGAATCGAATCCTCAAACACCCTCATAAAATGAAATCCAAATTTATAACTTCCTGGCCTAAATTCACCATCTATAAATAAAGAATGCCCTGTCAGTTTACTACTTCTCACGACAGAAACAGAAAGAGACTAAAAATATGACGAAAGACCAGGTCAAGTTGCTAGTATAACCTAGCTCCTCAGGTACCAAAAAATGAGCCTTTTTATATTGCACTGAAAACCGGCAAACCTTGTGATTCAACGAAAACGAGTAAACTGAAATTACCATCAAAGTTCTTAGGGCCACTATTTTACCTAAAAAATTCCCACATAAAAAAATGTCAACTGACAGAGACTTCCATATCAGACAATTACAAATCAATGTACAGTCAAATAAACCAATCAACCACACTAAAATTTCAAATAAGTTTGCATAACATAATGAACTAGAAATACTAGTTCACAGTTTCAGGGAGAGTATTAGGAAGAAAAGGAAGATGAATGCATTGGAAAAGGTAACAGGTAACTTCCAAAATGTGAAATGGATCAAAGTACCTGGAAGCTTCTGACAGAGCTCTTTCCACAATCAAGCTGGTGGTTCTCCACCACATGTTTCATCAACAAAATTATCAGTAGAGTTTTGCTGACATAACAACTTATTTCCATCTCCAGGAGTTGAGCAAAGAGTATCCCAATCCATCAGAGAAGAACCACAATGCATAGCACCTTGTTCTGACATATGGCTGCTCTTAATATTCCCCTCTACATGATCCTTACCATCCTCATAAGTAAGGTCTGTTCGATCCTCATCCACATTTGAGGGCTCAACATTGGGATCTGAGCTCAAATCAAAACCATTTTGTTCCCCTGTCCCATTATAAGCTACGGTTACTGCTCCTTGATCAGATGGTTCAGCAACTTCTTTCTTTTGCCTCTTCCATTTCTTTGTAGATGAAGTACCATCATCCTCAAAATCTTCTTCTTCTCTATCTCTGTGCAAGTAAACCCAGAGCTTCTTCTCATTATCAAACTGTACACAAGGATCACGTTCATAATGCAAACGATCCAACGCACCACTAACAACTTGATTGACTTGAGCATCAGAAACCTCTTCCACAATATACTGTGAGTCTCTGATTAAAGTACAAACATCTGCTCTAGTCCCTGTGCTGCCAGGCAACCTAGCAGCTGCATCTCGCACAAGACACAGAATCGTTACATGGGCAGGGCGATCCTTTTTAAGCATGAAGTGATCACGAGCTTTTGACGTTGGCTTGCCACCGCACCTTCTCAGAGGAGCAACTATTGATTTTTTCCCATCAATAGCAGTGTAGGAGAAGGCCCTGTCAGGTATTGAATACCTAAGGAATTCCTCTTTACGGAAATACTCTCTAACTTCTTCGGAGCTTGGGCCAATGGTACTCAGACTCTTCTGAGCTCGCAAATCTCTGAACCTTTCCTTCTCATCTAGATTATATTGCATCAACGACAACGGAGGGTCAGGGAGACTTCCTATCTGCCGTAGCGTCTCCTGACCATTTTTCAGCCAATTAGCAAAAGAATCAACCAACTTGACAAGCATTTTGTGAGGAAGACCCCACACTTCTGGAGATGTGACTTCCTCCATAGGCTCATGATCAGATGAATCAGGGCTCACTGGACCAATCCATGACCAACTTTTGGTGGGTTTGTCATAGACCACAAGAGACTTCCACCCTTTTGCACCAAGCGGTGCTGTTTTGGAAGAAAATATTTTGAGCACTCCTCTGACCAAATCATGGAGAGGTTCTTGAGTCTCAAGAATACAGGGATCTCCCGGGTTTGATCTCACACGGTTAACAATTTCTTGAACACTCAGAGAGGGCACCTTTGCTTGAGTGGAAGGAATTGAATTATCACCATCCAACTCTGAGGGTGGTGCAACTCCACCATGCTCCTCCAGAGCTTCCTGTCTTCCAGCAATTGTATCGACAGCCTCTTCTGGAAGCAAAGTAATCATTGCCATACGAGCTGCTGAAAGAAGATGAATGATGGAGAATGAAAAGCCAGTATGAACTGTAGGAGTAATCAAAGTGAATGGCTTTTTTTGAGGTCGGCTTTCTACATCTACATCTTCTACTATCATTTCTGAAGTTGGGGATCTGGGAACTCCCACTAAAGGAGGCCATGTTTCATCCTCCAGCTTCTTTTTACCCCGCTTCACTGAGAGGTCATCTTGTCGCTGCTGGGTATCAGAATAGAGAGGATCAGTATCATCTAGCTCATCCATGTATGGGACATCAACTTTGACTTTCCGCTTCTTCATGACTGAGTTGCAACCTGTTAAATGCATATCAGATTTTTCATGGTGATCAAGAGCACTTGTGTCAAGCATCTGACCTTTCTTTGAAAACTTGGTAGAAACTCCATTCCTTTTGGCCGGCAACCGTGTCCGCAATGAGTCATCCTCTTGAAACTTGTGATCTTGTATATAATTTGCAGGCAGGATATCACGGCTAACTTTTCCTTTTTGTTTCTTCTCTCTGGTGGATGCCATGTGGTACTTTTCAGTATGGTCCCCTTGCAAAGGACCATTCTTGGCCAGCTTGTAGATTGGTTGCTCATCTTCATCATCATTGTCATTGTCGAACTGACTTAAGCCAGAGAAATGATTTCTAGTGGAGAAACTACTCAGATGACCAAGATCATGCATCTTACCCATTGGTTCTGCTCCCAAACCACGACTTCCACTTCTCTTTGGGCGGAAAAGTTCACTGGAGTCGCTCATCATCCTAGAAGAATGTAATGAACCATCACGAACCGGTATACTGTACTTATCCTTTTGACCAAATTTAGCCCTTTTAGTATCCAATGCAGACGTCAAGTTCGTGGAACCACTGGGATATGCCCACTTGCTCCTCATCAATGGATTGTTACCCTCGTCGCTTCTTTCTGATGATTCAGATTCAGTTTCTTCAGTCTTTGCAAATACTCTTCTACCTCTAGTTCCTGACCCATCTTGTCCTCCATTCTGCATTTTCGCCTTGACTTTCTCAGGGAAGGCTTTTGCCCTATAGTCTGACTGAAATAACTTATCATTTAACTTGCGATCAGGATATTCTTGGTCCACCTTCCACTTTTTGCTCACGTTACCAAGCTTGTGTGATGGGTTGGCAAAATAATTATCCTCTTGTGCTTTACTTGGCCAAAACAGTTCACTTCCGCTCGCTAGTTCCATTCCACTTCCCTTCACTGACATTTTAGGAATCCGGATTTTCCCATAATTCATCTGATCTTCAGAGAAAAACTGTGGGAGACCATCAGCATACCTGTCTTTTTTCCCAAATTCATATGCAGCTCTGGCATTGCTTGGCTTTGCAGTCAAGACCTTAATATCTGACAGCTGATTGACAGTATTGTTTCTTCCATAGGCATAAAGATCATTCTTCAACGGGACAGGCACACCCATGAAAACATCAGAGCATTCTTCCACTCTCAACCTTTCATGCTTTTTCCCCAATTTTACAGTCCCACTTCTATCAACACCCCCCCGGGAAAAGTTTCTCTCTCTCTGCACATCCACTTCATACATCCCATCCTCCTCATAATTGCCATTCAACATATCCCTCATTGGGACAGCCATCCCAGAATCATAGTCCATTCCTTTACCACGACGAAAAGGAGGCAATGCAGAACCCTTTGTTCCACCTACCTTCAAAGTCCCTTTTAGGTTCTGCTTTTTGTATCTGGTAGCTTCCGAAGCCATTTGTCTAGATGATGAATCCAAGGCTGACCCTATTCCATATCCAGAATAACAGCCCATATTCTGACCAAGATTATGATCTTTTGTTCTTTTGCCCCACAAAGTATCACTGAACTCCTCTCTCTCGGATCCATCACTTTCCAATTCTTCCATTTTCTCGTACATTAAAATCTTCTCATTCTTCTTAATGTTCAGTACTTGAAGCTTCTCCTCAATGCTATACCCAGGGCAACTGAGCCAAGCATCTCTTATCTGACAAAGATTACTGACAATTGCATTCTGATGGTTTCTGAGTTGGTGATAATGCTTCCGCTTCTGAAAGAAAATCAATCCTTGACGGTAAAGTGCCACTCTTGGCTCGCATAACCCACCCTTCAACATGTTAAACAGCTTATCCAGAGGACTTCCAAAATGCATATTATTACCAGTGAGGAGGTCTTTCAATGTTCGCATAAACGTTTCCTGGTCCATGTCAGGAAGGTACTGGGCAAGATTAAACCTTTCTTCCTCAGACAACACCTCATTCCAAACATCCAATGACAACACATCCCCCAATCCCGAAAGATCATACAATTCGAACGGAATGCTACATGTTTGATCCCCAATTTGACAAAACTCTTCCTTAGACTCCCCTAATTCCAACAAATCAAAGTCGTCGGATCCTGCGCCTGAATCACAATCATCAAAATCATCATCATCATCCTCGCCATTAGATTCAACCTCACCTCCGCCGTTTCGTCTCTGAAACTCCTCATCTTCACTCGACATACTGTCCCTACTACGAGGAGAAAACTCAGAATCAAATCGCGATGCCTTAAAGCTTCCCTTTTCGATCACCATTCAACATATAAACAACACCCAAACAATAAACAGACCACACCAGCACACTAACCTTCCAATCCAAATTCAAAACCCTAGAAAAAAAAATCAACCAAACATGCCAAAATTCAGAAATTCTCCATACCCATAATGAAAAAACACAAAATATTAAAACCCATCTCGTCAAAACAAATATAAACACATCCATATACATATATGATGTAATAGGTGTAAACAAAAAAAATTACAGATTGAATTAGAAGAAATTACCTTGAAACAGATGAACAGAGAAGCAAGAAACAGAAAGGCGACCAAAATTCCTTGAAGGTAATGTGAGGGAAAGAGAAGAAAACCCTAAGAGAAGAGGCGGTTATATTGTGCTATGCGGGTGTTTGGAAGAGCACAGTGGATTATACTATACAAGAAAAAAAAAGGGGGAAAAGGGGAAGAAGAAGAAGAAGAAGATGAGGACGTGGATGGTGGCATCGCCGTTGGATTGAGAGATGAAAAGACGAAAAAGGGCATCGGAGAGAGAGAGAGAGGGAGCTTGAAGGAGATAGTAGTAGAGTGTAGAGAGAGTGTGTGTGTGTGTCTGGGTCGAGGAAGAAGGGGTTGAGTCAGGGACAGGGATGACTCGGGGAAATAGTGTGGGCTAGAAAACTCGAATCAAATCGATTAAATAACAATAATAATAAATCAAGTGTAATAAAAAAAAAACATATATAATTGTACAAGTGAAAATTTGGAAAGAACAAAGTATACACGAATTTATATATGAAACACAAGAGGAATCAACGGATCACTATTGTTTGGAATAAATTCTCATGTTGATAAGAACATAATAGAAACGCAATGGAATGAATAGAGGAAGTGTGTTGGATTGAGACTCTTGCTTGCAGTGTATGCAATATGACAAGAAAGGAACAATTGAGTCTTTCAAATCAAGAAGAGAAATTCTGCAATTCTCTCAAGGCAAATTAAAGAAAAGACGTGCTAAATAATTTGAAAAATGAGATATAAATATGAGGACTTTAAGGTACAATTAAATTTGATAATTGGTATTGATTGTCATTAGAAAATTGATTATATTAATTAATTAATATGTTCTAATCTTTTTTACAAAAAAATTGATAAGGTTTGATCTAATTTGTTTTGTTTTTTTTAATTATAGAAAAAAAGAGATGATTCTATGATTGAACAGACTTACATTAATTGAAAGCTATATAATAAGCAAGTTTATGATACTATATCCTTAGAGATGATAATCAGGGTAGGATGGATCTTTGTGCTATTGCAAGTGTTACTTTAATGCTGAGGCACCCACAATGTGTGTGTTAGCATTGCAATTAAGAAAAAAAATATTACATTAATGCTTTATTTTTTAAAATTTTAAGTAGAATATAATTTGACTAAAACCAAAACAATTATACAACATAAGCTACTAAAAACCTATGGTTAACAAATAGTTAAATTAAATATGATGTTTAAAGGATTAAATTGAAAAAAGTATTTAATTATGATATGTCATTTAAGTTAATAGATATCTCTAACAAAATGAACGAGCATAAGAATTGAGTTGAATTTGGAGTTGGAGTTAGTCCTTGAAGTTAAGAGGTTATGAGTCTGTTGTTTGAATATTTTGAAATGTATAAATGGACAATAAGAAGAGTTGTATCAATGAGCATATATGAAGCGAACATATGTTGAGTCTAATTGTTGATATTAACCATAATCATAAGTTTTAAGATGTTTCTATGTTGAGTGTATATACTCATTCAATCATTTTGAGTATTAGAACACTTTTACTCTAAACAAGACTTTCAATAGGTTCATTATATTTTTCTAACTTAGGAAAATAAATGACACGTGTCTCAGAAAACTCAGGTGCTTTTCAAAAAAGGATAACCAAAATTTAGAAATTGTAAAACTTTAAAGAGGAACTTTCGCAAATAACCACTATAATAAACTTAGTTATGCTTCATAGCTATAGTTTGCATATTACGGGTTGTAACTACAGTTTAATCTACTTCGTTTGTATAATTCAGTTATTTTGTATAAACTCGAAATAATGAATTTATACAATTACAAACATCTGAAGTGTAAACAATTATACAAATTATATTATATAAATTCCGAATTATACAAAAGTTATACAATTATATTAGGGATAAGGGTCTGAAAAATACCCCAACTTTGGTCGGATTTGCTGTTGCGATACTAAACTTTCATGAGGACCTATTACTCCTTAGATTATTTAATATCGTATTTTAAACATATATATTTGCCCACGTGGACATAAAAAATAATGCAAAATTATAAATAGTAATGTGTCCACGTGGGCACATATATACCTTTAAAATACACTATTAAATAGTTCAGGGGGTAAAAAATACGGTATTAAATAGTCTAGGGAGGTAATAGATCCTCATGAAAGTTTAGTATCGCAACAGCAAATCCGACCAAAGTTGGGGTATTTTTCAGACCCTTATCCCATTATATTATACAAATTCCAAATTATACAAATGTGCAATTATACAAAACAAAAAAGCTGAGCAATGTAATTATAGCTAAAGGTAGGTCGCGAATTATAATTAAGGCAAACTATAGTTATGTTAACTAATTAACTAGTATATATTTGTTTATATATGTAATTTTCCCAACTTTGAATCATTATAGGAAAAATTACACAAATCCACATTTTAGATTACTTATTACCATTATCCCCTATAAGTTTTACAATTTTCAACATCCTTCATTTTCGCGCATCAGATTAGTGTATTTCGCACATAAGATTAATGTATCAGCGCTTATATTATTGTATCTCGCGCATCATATTAGTGTATCATGTATAAAATGTAATGTATCTTACTTAACGATTAATGTATCTTGCGCATCAGATTAATGTATCAGCCCATCATTATATCTTAAGTTTATAACTTCAAGCCCAAATTTTTTAACTTCAACTCGCAAGTCTGAAGTGGATTTTAAATGGGCTGCTATAGAAAATGGGCCCTCTTGGTTATTTGACCCGTCCCATATCGTTCACCTTCCCAAGCCCAAATATATTCCGTCTTTTTTTGTTTTTCTAGTTTTCATTTAAATTTTTATTTCTATATAGCATCCTATATGCATTATTCTACCTAGAACTCATGTATCTACTTATTTAATTTTATACAAGTGTACGTGTTTACTTATATATACACCCAAAATTAAAGGATATAAATATAAAATGAGGTTAAATTAAAGAACAGTACATTTATACGTTCTAATATATTCTAACTGTTAGTATAAAAGTAAAATAGAGAAAAAGAACAAAAGAAAAAAAAAGGTGGAGCATAACGTGCTCACAACTATAGAGCTATCTGTTAAGTAAAAATATTTGAGAAACATTTATGCAGAATTTTTTTTTGTCTACTACCTACCATTAAAAATAATTGAGTTGTTTGGTTACAAGAATGTTTGTCCATAATGCATTCAACACCTACTTCTTTGTTTATAGGATAGATCAATCGAGGCGGAGTCAGGATTTGATTGGTGTGAATTTAAATTATAGAATAGTAAAAATATGAATTACGTAGTAATTATCTGTTGAATTTTATTTATACATATATATATTTAATAGATTTGTTATGGCATAATACATAGATGTGTCTTTTAACTTAACTTTAGCTGACGTTTATGTCCTTTAATTTATTTTTTAATATGCATAAATAGACATTTAAATTTGTACAAAATTGAACAAGTCATGAAAAATTGCATGAGATATACTCGAACTGATTTGTATTATGTAATGTAGGACGTGAGTGTTTACTTGTTCAATTTTATACGAGTTTAAGTGTGTACTTTTGCACATCCAAAATTAAAGGGTGTCGAATATAGATATAAGATGAGATCAAATCAAAGAGAACGTTTATGTATTATATCATTTCTTAAAACAAATATAAAATTTACACAAAAATCAAGTTTCCTTGTAGCGATTGAAAAAAAAGAAAAAGAAAAAGAAAAGGAAAGACCAAACTTTAGATGAACGAATCTTATCATATGATCTTTCAAATAAATATGTTCCTAAAAAATCAAGCTAGTACTACAGTTGTATTTGCATCATGGGGGAATAAGTTAGCTGTAATATCCTCCAAGATTAAGCTAATGAATTGAAATGAACTTTTATTAAAAAAAAAAGAAGCACAAAATAAATAAATAAAATATAGATCACGAGTTTAAATTGCGCAAACAACCACTAATACGTATATTAAGATAGTTTATCTATACATTATTCTCTTTCGGATGCGACCTTTTTCTGAATCGTGCTAACACAATATTTTATGTACATTAGTCTTTCATTTTGTAAAATTTGCTTTAAGAAACAATGTCTACACATTAATATTGAAAATTAGATAAGTTAACTTTCCCGGAACACATTTTTCACCAAAAGGGAGAAAATAAATTTCATAACTTTTGATTGCAAGCATTTTTCTTAATAAATTTACCAAGTACTAACTCTTAATCCTGCTAATACTTATAAACGTTACAATAACAATAACATATTCGGGTAATTTTATAAGTGAAATTTGAGGAAAATTAGATGTACCTAACCTTATCTCTCTCTCTCTCTCTCTCTCTTAATTGAGTTAAAAATTTATTTTCGATAAATCCTTAACTCAAAAGAAGTATAATAAAAGCAGAGGGTAAAAGAAACAAAACGACAACAACATAACAAGATAAGTGAAACAAAGAAAGCAACATGTAATAATAAAATTGAAGAAAAAATACCATGCAAAGACCAACTACAGAGAAGATGAGATTAGCCTCGGTTTTTCCCACATAAAAAAGTACATCAACATTTAATTACTTACTATCCAATTACCTTAATATTCGACTTTCATACTTTTCTATCTAAAATCATAGTATCTATCTTTAATTTTTTTTAAAAATATATTAGAAAAAACACTATTCGAGCAATATTATATACTTATCAATAACAAAAAATATCACTATTCGAGATGTATTGGTGGTGGTGAAGGTTGTAAATTTAGACAATTCATTTATTTAGCATAAAAAATTAATTAAACATGACAATTAATTCGGAACGATGATATATATATAATATACTAATTTAACAACTTTGCATTTTTAACCCTTTATGCCACCTGTATAAAATTCATGTCTTCTTCTCCCAAACCTCTCATTATTAATTAATCTCTGCAACATATTATGTGCAGATCAACCTTAATAATCATCAAAACTTGAAGAAGAAATTTGTGTAAAAATGGGAGAAACCCCTTTAGAAAATGGAGGAGGAGGAAGAAAAAAAATGGTTAGAATAGAATCAGGGGCAGCAAGAGGGTTCAAGAGCCTTCATTTTCTTGATAATACTACAGGAAAAGAAGCAGATGCTTGGAAAAATGTTGAGAAAAGATTTCATCTAAATGCTGTTAATGGCATTCTTTTTAAAGACAAATTTGGACCCTCTATAGGTATGAAAAGTTTTTTAAAATTGGGGCTAAGGAAAGAAGATTTTTACCAACTGAGCTACTAAGATTTCTCGATAGAATGTGATATTGTTTTTGTTTTGAAATGAAAGGAATGGAAAGCAAGGAATTTGCAGGGGAGTTGTTTGATACAATGGCAAGGAGAAAAAAGATTAATGCAGAAAATGGGATAACAATTGAGGAACTTAGAGAATTTTGGGATGATATATCAACTCAATGTCCTGATACAAGGCTTCATATTTTCTTTGACATGTAAGAAATTCTCTTTTTTTCTTTTTGTTTTGTTCGCGATTTGAAGCTTATGGGTTCTGAATTCTAATCTTTTAAAGTTACGGAGTTGTGTGCATATTCAATAGGATTTTTAAATATGTATATATGGTTTGAACAAAAGTTATGGCGTTTAGCTAAACCCCTGACTGGGGGTTTGGGAGGGAAGAAAAACTAAGAACATATGCTGGAGGGACTAAACATGTCAAATTTGTAGTACAAACTAATTCATGATTTAAACTTGATGGATTCAACGTGTAATGTTCTTAAGATTGAACACGTTGTACTTTTGAAATTACGAGATCAAAATTCTATATTTTTTCTTATTTTAGTGGTTTTTCATGCATGTATTCGGGGGCGGAGCCAGGTAGGGCTAAGGGGTTCATCCAAATCCCCTTCGATGAAAAACTTACATTGTTTATACGTGATTAAAATTATTTTTTCTGCGCATATATAGTAACTATTGAATCCCTTTAATGAAAATTCTGGCTCAGCCACTACATGTATATATGTCTAGCTTGAAGATACAGAGTTCAGATGAACTCGTTGTTTAAAAGCTCCATCCTTCTTTGTTTTTCAGGTGTGACAAGAATGGTGATGGGAAACTATCAGAAGAAGAGGTCAAGGAGGTGAGAAAAACATACTCACAAGTGAATATGTCCTTTGTTTATTTTGGGAATCAATCTACTTAATACTTTTTTGTGAAAGGTTCTAGTGATGAGTGCTGCAGCCAACAAATTGACAAACTTCAAGAAACATGCAGCAACATATGCAGCTTTAATCATGGAAGAGTTTGATCCTGACCATTTAGGATATATTGAGGTAAAATTCTACTCAAAGTTGCCATCTTTCTGTACGAAGTCGTCTTCTTTTTGTTTTTAAAATCTTCAACTTTGAAACAGATATGGCAACTTGAATCTCTACTAAGAGGAATGGTTGGATCAGAAGATGGGCAAAAGAACATGAAGAGATCACAAACACTAGCAAAAACCATGATCCCTAGACAATATAGAACTCCAGTGAGCAAGTTTTTTAGCAAAACTTCAGAGAAGATATACGATAACTGGAAAAGAATTTGGGTCGTAACGTTGTGGTTGTCCATTAATATCATACTATTTATATGGAAGATTGAACAATTTAAAAGGAGAGAAGCCTTCAAGATTATGGGATATTGTGTCTGTTTAGCTAAAGCTGCAGGGGAAACTCTCAAGTTCAATATGGCTCTAATTCTCGTTCCAGTATGCCGAAGAACTCTTACTCAGATTAGAGAAAGTTTCCTTGGTTATATTATACCTTTTGATGATAACATCAATTTTCATAAAATGGTTGCCGTAGGAATTACTGTAGGGGCCTTTATTCATGTATTGTTTCACACAAGTTGCAACTTCGTAAAGTTAGCGTCCTGTCCAGAGAGTAAATTTATGACAGCTCTTGGAAGCAATTTTGGCTACCAGCAACCAACTTACATGGATCTGGTAGTATCTGTTCCAGGCGTAACGGGGATACTAATGACCCTTTTCATGCTTTTCTCCTTCACACTGGCAACACATTCGTTCCGAAGAAATATCATCAAATTGCCATGGTCATTTCATCGTTTGGCTGGATTTAATGCATTTTGGTATGCACATCATCTGCTGATATTTGTGTACGTGCTCTTGATCCTCCACGGTTACTTCCTATTCCTTACCAAAGAATGGTACAAAAAGACGGTATGTCCACTTCCATTTTGATAACCTTATCACACTGTATTAGTAGAAGTACTAGTTGTAGGTTTACTTTGATAAACTACAAAAATTTTGCACATAATTCATATTGTTGTCCAAATGTTGAGGAAAATGTAGCATGGAATATAAGCTCTATACTCTTGACAGCTAGTTCAATGTTTTTTCAAATTAGTTAAAGAATTTTCTATCAAAAAGTCATGATTGAACAAGCAAAAATACCTTTGATATGCAGACATGGATGTATCTTGCAGTCCCAGTAGTTCTATACTCTACAGAAAGAGTTCTTATCATCAATGAGAACCGCTACCACGTGAACATCCGAAAGGTTTTAGTTCCAAGAAACTTATATCAATTTTATGAAAAACTCTTGGTAATTGCAAAATTCTAAATTCAGCTTCATTTCTGTGTTGTAAAACGAAAAATGCAGGCTGTTATATATACAGGGAATGTACTAGCACTATATATGACTAAACCTCCAGGATTCAAGTACAAGAGCGGAATGTACCTGTTCGTTAAATGTCCAGATATATCAAACTTCGAATGGTAATTAAAGCACAAATTCTAATCAAGCATATTCAATACTGTCAATATCCTTGTGCTAAGAAATTTCTATTTGTCTCTTACAGGCATCCATTCTCAATCACTTCTGCACCAGATGACGACTATCTAAGTGTCCACATACGTACATTAGGAGACTGGACTACAGAGCTTAGAACCAGATTTGACAAGGTATTATACTATGCTACATTTCATTTCTTAAAACAACTTTACTGTTCATTTTCTGCGGTGTACAAAACTTGACTGAGTAAAGAAAGGTATGAACTAATACCAAAACAAACTTGGAACACATAGATCCAGCCATATCGTTGACGGTTTGACACTTAATTATCACATAGTAAGCAGATATGTATTTTATGTCAGGTACTTCTTGCAATGTCTTTGTGTAGGATAGTAGGAGACTATTTACTAAGGCATGACTCGTAAAATCAAGATACATAATTCGCTGAAATGAATAAGGAACTTTAAGGTTTTTTATTCCTATTGTTCTTTGCTCTTGGGATCCTAAAGCTCGCATTTACAGGCATGTCAAGCTACACCATCCAAGACGAGAAATCTTGTTAGAATGGAAACTAAAGCGTATAACCAGACGAATGCGGAACAATCTCAAGCCGAGTATGCTACAATGCTCTATTGCTAATAGTATCCATCTTCATGTTGCTTTGAAACTTATATCTTAAATTTTGAATCAGAAATCCAATGATCATTATCAAAGGGCCTTATGGTGCACCAGCTCAGAACTACAAGAAGTATGATATCCTTCTACTAGTTGGTTTAGGAATTGGAGCAACGCCATTTATCAGCATTATAAAGGACATACTAAACCAGAAATCGGGATATGTAAGAGCTTATGCATATAGAAGTATTTTGTTAATAGTAACAACAGAGACAACAGAAAATATAACATAATCCAACAACTGCAGAATCAGCAAGATGACAGCAAGAAAGGTCCTCAAAGAGCATATTTCTATTGGGTGACACGAGAACAAGGATCATTCGACTGGTTCAAGGGTGTAATGGATGACATTGCTGAACACGATGAAAATGTTGGATTTTGAACCCTGAGATTCTCAATAAGTAGTTTCCTCAATTAGCGTAAACTCGGATTAATACACTTTTTATGTTCATGGAACTTTGATATTCTCCTGCAGGAAGTGATAGAAATGCACAACTACTTGACTAGTGTTTATGAAGAAGGGGACGCTCGATCAGCACTAATCACAATGGTCCAATCACTGCAACATGCTAAAAATGGAGTTGATGTTGTCTCAGAAAGCCGGGTATTTTCTTTAGATCTAATGATCACTACACTACTAGCTTCAACTATTTTATTAGAACTGTTTTAACACTTGATTCTCCGACAGATAAGAACACATTTCTCTAGACCAAATTGGAAAAGAGTGTTTGCTCAATTAACAGCTACACATCCATCATCTCGCATTGGTAAGCCTCTAATTTTGAACTACTTCAAGGTTAATTTCACCGATGGACACTCAACTACTTCATTGTTCAGTCTATAAAAACATGTTTGAAACATTATGGTATATTGCACAGGTGTTTTCTACTGTGGAAGTCCAACACTTACCAAACCACTCAAAAGGTTGTGTCAAGAATTTAGCTTAAATTCATCCACGCGCTTCAACTTCCACAAAGAGAACTTCTAGAGTACGCGATGATTTCATAGTTTGAGAGTTCACTACAAACATCGGTATCAATATGTTTGCAGTTAAATTTGTACTAGTACTATATACTAGTTAGCTGTAAGGGTTGTTTGGTTGGGAATAAGTTATCCTAGGATAACTAATTATCCCACCATGTATATGGGATAACTTATCCCATCACTATGATATAAATGGTGGGATAAGTTATCCCAAACATGGCAACCAAACAAGATACAAAAAATTTATCCCATCACTATTTTTTTTTATCCCTCACACCAAACGACCCCTAAGAGTTTACTTAGAGAAATATAAAAGTGGAATTTCATTTGTTGCAAATTTGTACATTCAGTCTCAAGTTTTTATGTATCTCTTCATTTTAGTTTAGAGAGCATCATGTGATACTATAGTGAGAAGGTTCATTTCTTCCCATTCTCACAAGTCTTTGTGACAACGTAAAGCTTAAGCTGTTAGAGAGAGCCGACATGCCCAAATGCTCTCACATGCGGCTTGATTTTATTTTTTTTATGAGTCAAACACGTGAAAGTTATTTTTAATAACGGGTGATGTGAGACATACCAAGTATGACCTTGCCTAGTTTGGCAAATTACAATATGAGTTCACTTTTGGGCTTGGCTTTACTCACTTATTGGGCTGAGAATAGAAGGGATTGCAATGTTTGATATTTATCATATTTTTGGGTGGACTGATACAGGGCCAAGAGGCCTTTGCACTTATAATTGGAGACAAACAAACAATTGATATTGTTTAAAAATTCAGCCAGAACGTGAACCGTTTTGAGTGAATAATATATTAAAATAATTGAGATATTGAGAGGAGCCCATCTAAAATTTGAGTTGTTTAGAGGAAGATTTGAATTGATGCCATCTGCCATTAAAGAGTTTCAAAGCTCGAATGTTCAAATTCGACTTATCGTAAACGTGAATTGTTTTGAGTGAATAATATATCAAAAGACTCAAAATATAGAGAGGAGATCATATCTAAAATTTGGGACTAGATTGAGGAGATTTAAGCTCGTCGAGATTTTAAAAAAATCAACTCGTTAATAAAGATGAGCGGCTATAGTATATAAATACTGTATAACAGTGTATATGGATATTTACATCTCTGCTACATAATTATACATCACATCTAATTATTTAAATAAAAATTAATATTTGAAGTTATAATTATTTAAATATAATTATATTCAGCAAAGATTTCAAAATTTGAGTTTTACAAATTCAATCTATGAGTCATATATCAAATTACGATTCGTAATTTAAGCTCATAAAATGAACTTTTGAAGCTGATTTTTAGTTTACTTTCCATGGGTCATAAATCAATCAATGAGTCATAAATTGGTCTCATAGTATGAACTTTTGAGACTATAAATTTCAGCCTGAATTTCACGGATGGGACCTACAGGCAGTAGATCAAACCACAATTCATAGATGGCCCTGTGGAATGTTCCGACAACTTTTCGATCAGTTAAAGTTGTTTTGGTTCCTTTCCACTCTTTTAACTTCTAAATCACGATGTTTTAGCCTATTCTAAGTGGGATTAAGGAGAATTTAGTCGACTAAACATGCTCATTCACATCTATCACTTAGAATCATCATAACAGTATGTTTTAAGTTTTCTCAAGCAAGAACTAGGATTCCTCATCTTCAAGCTTCAAATTTAAGAATTTTATCAAATATTTTCTTATCAAGTATGTAGAATTTCATCAATGGATTTATATCCTTTCACCTTTGAGTCCCAAAGTAAACCTAGTGCTTTAGTTAATAATCACGTCG
The DNA here is from genome assembly GCA_036553675.1 of Solanum okadae. NCBI lineage: Eukaryota > Viridiplantae > Streptophyta > Magnoliopsida > Solanales > Solanaceae > Solanum > Solanum okadae. The sequence continues at coordinate 47,836,315 of CM071688.1, read as the reverse complement.
AAAAAATCTACATTTGACTATTAGTACTTTACTTAGTTATTTATGATGAGGGTATATTAAAGAAAATGATAAATTTCTCTTATTTCTTATATCTTAATTATAATCTCTTTCTATCAAATGTTTATTCTATATATATATATATATATATATATATATATATATATATATATATATATATATATATCATCTTTACTAATGACAAAAATCTACCAAGGATAAAATGAGAAAAATAATTAATTATTCCTAAAACTTTTAAAATGATAGATAATTTAAATTAACTAATTTTAATAATCCCAACAGATAGTTACATTTGAGACAAATATTCCCTATAAAAAGAAAACAACAAATCTGTTTTTAGTATAGAGATTACTCCTTCAGTTTATTTTTATTTTTTCAGTATTTTAAAAATATTTTCAACATTAATTATTTATTCTTCAAATCATTTTTTAAAACATAAAATTATATATTAATTAAAAATTAAAATAAATATAAAATAAAAATACTCATGCTAAACATTATCTTTTACGAAATCCGTAAAACATAAAATGAACAAATAAATATAAACAGAGAAGATTGTGTTGTATTAAATTCCTCATTGCCCACCAAGATTGAAGCAGATGGATTCATGACATGAATAATGAATTGTTATAGTAGCTGATATTTTTTCTCTTACGAGTTACGAGCACACCCATATATATAACGTCCATTAATACTCCAATTTATAGTAATCTGCATGCATTCATTATAAATGTATTTGTGTCAGCTTTAGCCTTTCGTAGGGGTGGATCCAACTTGATGCTACGTGACGTTTATCTAAATTTTCTTTGAGTGAAAAATTATATTATTTATATAAATATTATTAAAAAAAACAAAATATATATATATGGTAGATGTTGGATTTTCTTTGATCAATTTGTGGATTTACCTTTTTATATTTTGAATTCTTTAGTGAATATTTTAGCTGAATCACTGACGGATCTAAGGGATTCATTCTTACTTTCTTTGATAAAAAATACATTATATATATATATATAATAGATATTAAATTTTCTTTGATTTCTTTATATAATTACACATATATATTTTAAATTTTCTTAATGAAAAAATCGATTGAGGCAATTCAGATACTATTTACCAGTACTCAGACTGGTAACAGACTAATAAGAGTACACACTCAAACAGTTAAACTGCATGCAGGCAATATTTTATGACACTTTTTCGTTGAAGTGTGATTGTTTAATCAAAATGATTACACTATTAACTTCTTTTGTTTCAGTGACATTTTTTTAGGCCAAACACATATACAATCCCTCAAATTTCCCCTCATTTTTCATTTTGGCACTCCAACTTAGCCTTGTTCCATTTTAACTCTTAAACTCCATTTTTTCTGTACTATTTAAACACTTATACTAATTTTTATGATTTGTTTTTATTTATGTTCTTCAATTGCAATTTCTTATTTTTTAAAAATAGACGTGTGCCTGTTAATTAAAAAAATTAAACATTCGCGAACGAACATAAAAAATTTCAAACAATAATATTATTTTTTGATACTTCTCTGTATTTTTGCATGAAAATAAATTGACGAAAGTTTTTTGATTTTCTTTCTTAAACATTCAATTACATTACATAACACTACTTATTTATTTTTTCTTATCATCTAGGCTATCTAAATTTAACGCAAATACTCACTTTTAATTTTTAATATAAATCAATACGAATAAAAAAACCCATCTTCAAAAAGACTCGATTGACTTTGTTAATAACACTACTAAAAAAAGACTCTTGTTCATTGCTAATAACACTACTAAACAATGTTAAAACTCGATTGACTTTGTTAAGTTGTCGGTGATTTTAAAGAAAGAAAACCAACACAATTTCATCGGTTATTTTTCACACAAAAATACAAACACTCTTAAAAAGAAATTATTATTTTTTAAAAAGAATTATTTTTTGTTAATTTTTAATTTTTTAACTAAAATTAAATGACATATGTCGATTTAAAATAAGAAGTTGCAATTGAAGAATATATATAAAAATAAATAAATCATAAAAATAGTATTTCGTGTTAAAATGGAACATAAAAAATGGAGTTCAAGGGTTAAAATGGAACAAGGCTAAGATAAAGTGCCAAAATGAAAAATGTGGACAAGTTAGAGGGGGATGTATATGTGTTTGGCCTTTTTTTTTAGTTAAATATTTAAAAGAATGATATATTTTTATATATAGTAACTATAATTTTATTTTATTTTTAATAAGATAATTTATAGTTCACATAAAGAATTATAATTTATTTTAGATCATAAATTTTAAAAATTTTCTTTTTTTCTATAAGTTTGTATCAATTAGTTATATAAATTGAAATAGAGAAAATAAAAAAAATTACACGTTTTATTTTTTATTTATATGTTATGTCTCAAGAAGCTCTCTTGCTTGGAAAGAGCGAAAGAGCAAAACATAGATATACACACGTAAGAAATTACTATAATTTCAACAATAACATTATAAAATATTTTTAAAAATAAGATGTATGTAAATTTTAAGTATTTTTACTAAATAAAAAAATAATTTCTGATATACGGCTCAAGAAAAGTCACTATAGGTTCAACAAGTACAAAAGTTTGAACCAATTATCAAAGATTAATTAAAATTTGGATCTGTTGCTGTGTTTAACTAATTCTTTTTCATGGACAAAAGACATGAAAATGCTTTTTTTTCCTTCTTGGGAGGCGGTGAGACTTGAACCTGAAGTTCATTTGTCTAATCTTATACTCGTTCCGTTCATTTTTACTTGTACATTTTAGATTTTGCATATCTCTTAAGAAATAATAATTGATACGAATATTTTTTTTTACCATAATGCTCATAATAATTGATGTTTAGCATTAGGTCTTGAAAAAAAATTAATTGTCTTTTCTTAAAACGTTAAAAGTGACAAATAAAAGTAAAAATCTATTTTAAAAATAATGAACAAGTAAATACAAATAGAGCAAATATCATATTGAATTATTTTGACCACCTTATATAAAAACTTTAACTAATCAAAAAGAGTATCACTTTATTTCATTAGTTTATCTAATTTTAACTTGACACGACGTTTAAATCCTTTGTCAAGTACTACTAGTTTGCAATGAGCTCATCATGCAAAATAACTTTTCACATAGAATTAGACAATTCAGATATTTCTACTACTGGTAAGTTGCAACTATACAAACTGTTAACAGAAACCATCAATTAAATAACATTCAACTCTCTTTACAAGGTACACACTGAAACAGTAAAACTAGGTACTATATCTTATTATGCCATCATTTTTTTTAAGCAAAGAATTCTATTGGTACAAAGAAATAAAAAGAGATAGTAGCACTACTACGCATAGAGCTCATGCAAAATGACTTTTATTATATAGACCTATAGCAATATAAATCGTCTGTATAAATAATATTTACACCATCAAATCATTTTTATTTGTTATGACAGATAGTATCACTGGAATAATCTGATGATATAAAAAATTATTTATACTCATGACGATATATAAAACTTAAACTCAGAGACTTAAACTAGTGGAAGATGTTGTTTGGTCTTTGAGGTCATCGGTTGTTGTTATGGGAAAAAGTGGTAGGGTTTTGAGGGGTCGATCGACACAATATGGTAAATTATTCGGAGTAATGTTCATCATCACGATCCTCCCATAGGGTTTTATCATGCAATTCTCCACATTTTGATCAGTTGATCTTGAGAGATCCATTGGATATACATAAGTCATTACTTGAGATGATGCTTCTTTGATTCCACCCTATATAACACAAAAAGAAGAAACACTACAACAAATTTGATTATCAGGGACGAATAATTTCGTCATCTATAAATCATATTTCGTCACTAAAAATCTTGTGTGACGAAAAAAATTTCGTCAATCAATCGTCACTAAATGTGCGTCACTAAAAGTATACAAAGACAATTTAGTGCTTCGTCGCTAAAGGTATTATATTAACTACAGAAAAGAAAAATCGTCCCCAAATGAATAAATATTTGTGACGAATATATTTGTGATAAAAAAATATTTTTTTTGTAGTTAATAGTATGTTTTGTCACTAAAAAGGTTATTACTATCGACAAAATTATATCGTCGTTAATTAATTAGGTTAATCAGTGACAACATCAATTGTCTCTAAAGTGATATGTATTTCGTAGTTGAATAAATGTAATATCATCACTAATGACTATTTTTTATATACAAAAAATCATTTTGTCCTTAAATGTATAAATTAGGGACAAATTTATTATTATAAAGAAGGTTGATAATTTTGTGGTTAAATCTATCATTTTGTCACTAAAAATAATGTTTTTACCGACAACATGTATTGTCACAATAAATTATCATGATTAGTGACAATTACAATTGTCATAAAATAAAAAAATAATTTGTATTCAATAAAAAGGAGGAAATTGCGACAAATATATTTTTGTCACTAAATGGCGAATTTATTTATTTCGTGACAAAAATATTTGTCTTAAAAAGTTTGATTTAATCGTTGCTAAAAGTTACCTTTAATGACGAAATCTTTTGTCACCAATTGCATTCATTGATGACATTTAATTATTTTATATCAATGTTATTTTTTAAATTATAGAGTAGCATAAATCTAAAATTAAATAAGAAAACATGCTAGATAATAATGAAATCCACCCATGATCATACAATTGAAAACGAGTAAAATATATGAAGGTAATATGTCATTACAAGCTACTTAAATTAAAATAAAATAAGTCCAATAACAAGCAAATCTAACTGAAATAGAAGAAATATTACTCCTAAACTGAGACTGAAAAGTAGAAGTTTCTTCCAAAGTACCAATAATGTGGTGATACTTAGTTTGCATTAGTCTTGATTCAATTCTCACCTTTTATACCTGTGTAAAAAAGAGAAAACAAATTTATAAGATTTAATATAAAGTAGAATCTGCAACATTACATTATGTTTTTCATACATTGTAATGCCAAGTTTCTGCAAAGATAAATCAATCATGCATAATATGAAGCTACACATATATACGAACTATATCCCCACTGCTATTTGTGGTGTGCATGAAGTACTTCACAAGGCGTTGATGCTATGGGTGGCTGAAACTGAAACACTTTTGTTTTGCAGATAAACATGCTCATATTTTGCAAAGGGAATATAACATATGTGTTAATGCTAATAAGATAAGGAATAAAAACGTTCTCAGAGGTCACATGGCTCACTACAAATGCTACAAAGTTTAATGTTTATACTTCCATCATGGGAAAACGAAGAGGTAAATGATATATGTTAATTGTCTGAATACGCCAAAGGTAACCACCAATTAAATACCTGGGCGTGCCCATCACTTCTAGAACACTAAATGTTGTAGATTGCGATGTGTTATTAGGAAAAATGACAGCCAAGGTGAAAATGTGAGGCCCGAGGAACCTGTGTTTCACTAGTAGGCTTCAACTGGTCAATACCATGCTGCTGCATATACATGTATACTGGTCTATTATTTTTTCACTGCCTAAACAAGTGCTGAAAGATAAAAAGTTGTTTGCAGGAAAAATACACTCCAACAAACAAAATTCATGGGCTGAACTGATCACAATAAGTAACTTTCAAATAATTCTCTTCAATCTATGCCTAAAATATCAAGCAATGTCCTCACATTAAGTCACCAATCCTTCAATACTTAGGGGTTCAAAGAATAAAATAAATTGCAATCCATAAAGTCATCAGATACCAAGCAAATAATCAGATTTCACCAACCAAAAGGTTTGTTAAGCTTATTTATATCATATCCGTAGTTTTCCTTCCACAACCTCCATAAGAAACTGATTTTCAAACATTGAAACAAATTAAAAAACCAGAAATAAGCAATTCTTATCAATTTAGGAAGACGAAATCTGAAAGGTAGGTCGAAACAAATTGAGTAATATGCAGCAGAATTGGCGATAAGGGTATTCCCAATTTTCTGGAAAATGGGATAGAATTACAATGGAATTGTGAATAAGAAATATTACAGTAATGGCAAATTATAGATTTTCAGAATTTGAATTTGGTAACTTATCAGAATTTCTCCTTTCCTGGGATATAGTATGCAAGCGAAAAAGAAAAGGATGACTTGGGATCACTGATTGTGTGTTATGGAATGAAGCTGCAACATGAAAGTATGTCTGGAATATAGCCAACAAAGTTGATAACCTATGAGTAAAATGAATAACAATGTGTATAAAGGGGGCTGACTGATGGGAATATACACCCAAATAAGACAATTGCTGGTACTAGAAGAAGATTTGAGGTATGAAGAACAAATGTAGTGTTGGATACTGTGGAAATGGATGATTCAAGGCATGAGGAAACTACACAATTATAAAATAACAATTATTTTGGACTATCTATTTTTAGTAAATTCGATAAGTAAAGTGGTTCGGAGGGAGGATCTTTTCTTAAATGTCAGCATAATATTTAATTTATGAATGTGTTGCAGGCAATGTGGGAAACCATTCAAGCCAGAGAAACTTCATGCCCACATGAAGTCCTACAAAGGGATGAAAGCTCTGTGAAAGGGTGCTCATTCTGTTGCTGCTACTAACAAGACATCCAAGGATGCACCAATATGGGCAATCCTGACAGCTGCAATATCACACATATCGGAAGCTAGGAATGAAGCATTATGGAAACATAACACCTTACAGAAGTATTTCAATAAGCATAACACATTACTGATTCTTTCTAAAGCCCGGACAATCACCTGCCAAATTCTACGACTGTGTTTCTTGAACTTCTTTAACATCTCTCCCTAACACATTCCTCACCTCGTGCAACGTGGATCTATAATGATCTTCATCATTCCCTTAAATCCACTTCTTTTCCTAAGTTATTATGTTTCTAGTACTTATTGTAAATCATACCAGCTAAAGTAAGCTTAAGAGTTATATGAGTCTTACCTTTTACTAAATAAATAGGAAAATACACAACACATTCTGTCTAGCAAGTATGAAAGCTGGAATAGATTTTAGGAGTAAGAGGGAGCAGAAAAGAGGAAAAAAAAGGACAAAGTTGAAAGTTGGTTGAACTTCTGAGTACAATGAACTTTTTCCTCATCAGAATGGTATTTCATTTGATTCAAATTATGTGTCTTACTTTTCTTTTTGATTGTTTCAAACGGAGCTTTGTTGAAAAGAAACTATGTTGCTTCTATGTGGTATTGGAATTCCTTAATTCTACAAATCTTTGATATCAAGAATTAAGAAAATTAGACCAAACCATCACTGAATGACTAAATACACCATAAGCAAGGAGTAAGACACTGAGAAGGATAATAATTGTAGTTTTACAAGTTTATATCCTACTCCCATGGTCTTAAAATCTACAAATTTTGTGATAAGAAGGAATTTTCTCTTTATCAATACATAGGTATTGGCAATGATTCCCCTCTATAAGGTAGTATAGCATTTTCTACACTCTATCTAATAAGCTTAGGAAGCAGCTAAAGTGTAAAGTATAGGCCATGTTTCATACTAACTTTTTTATGAGGTAAGGTATTAACTAATATATCATGGTATAAATAAAACATAATAGGTATAAACTATAACTTGTTAAACATGGACTTTAAGTTGGAGAAATAAAAATAAAAATATACCTTAAGTTGACATTTTGATGGATCTCAATCTTTGCTGAATCATGAAGAAAAATATACAAAGTTAGATACTAAATGCTACATATTTATATATTTAATATAAACAAATTAAAAAATACTTATCATATAAGTTTGAGTTACTTCTAACCTTGGTGGCGATGAGCGAGAAAGAAGTTGCATTTTTCTAAACATTTCCTCTTGGCGTGCCACAATAGTATTCAATTGAGAATTTAATGATTGTATTTGAGATTGCTGGTCTTGTATTTGAGATTGCTGGTCTTCTATTTGAGACTGCTGATTATCTACCACAGTTTCAGCTGCATTTAATCGATTCTGTAATTCAAGCTGGGCACTAACAGCTTCCTGTTTTGCCTTTTTGAGAGAGTCTTCTAACTCTGCTGTTCTCCTTTGTGTAGATCTTGTAGTATTAGGTTTTGGGCCATAACCAAGTCCTTTTATGTACCCCGACTTTGTACCAAGTATAGTATCCACAATTTCATCAATAGTCATGGAAGACTCTCCTGATGTATATAGATCTTTCAAATCTGTCATGTTGTTCTGCATAAACATATTAAAATTAGTTAAAGGAGAATGCACAACTTTTGAAAAACATTAATCTGACAAATCCAATGAGAATGTTGTAAAAGATGAAAAGTAATTTCTTACATAGTGAGTCTCAGCCTCTAAAGATGATCATCCTTTCTCACTCGTGTAATGAGTATGCTTATAGAACTCGATTTTGTCAGGCTCTACTCCTTCAGGGTTAGTTTTACCCTGTGAAATAAGAAACAATTGAAATAATACTAAAGTTTCATTAGTCAAAACAATAAAAATGGTATTACTTACAAGTTCAGCACGAGCCGCTACAAACGCTTTTGACCCCATGAAATGATTACACTTAAGCTTAGTTCGATTGGCCTTGTTTATGTCGCATCGTTTCTACAAAGAAAATACAAAATACTGTAACTTAAATAACAACGAGAATAATATCAATATAAATTACCTTATGCTCTGGGTTGATCCACATGTCACAAAGCCTATTCCAATTTTCTGGGGTCAACTCTGGCACTTCAATCTTACGAGCTTCTTCCTCAGAGCGTGCATTTTCAAATAGTTGTTTTAACTTGTAGCGCCATTGTCGGCTTCTGTTTTTCAGAATATCCTCACAACTATCTTTCACATAATGCTCATCCAAATTAATCTCAAACCTCTCCTAAAAATCAAATAAGTATTAAAGAAAAACACAGAACGAGCAAAATCCCTTTCATATTAAATAATAATCATTACATTTGCAAACATACTAATTAACTTCAAACTTGAGTACCCATTGTGAATCATATATTGCAGTTCAAAAACTTTATTTACTCTCATAAACAGTGTTCTTGACAAAGCTACATACATAATATCACTCTTTTCTATTTTCAGTAAGGTAATGTCACGAATTGATAAGTTAAGGATAGACTTTATATGACAAGGAAATAACAAAAATCATGTATTTCATCTTCTCAAGATCATTATTCCAAATACATTGAAGGCTTAGGTATTAGGAACCTGACAGGACATAATAGAATCTGCTAATTAAATGGCTATGGAGGTTCAATAATTAAGATGGTGCTTTCTGAAAAGAAATGTTTTTTTGTAAAAACTGAAATACTATCACACTTGTCCATTGTTGTATCATAGCTCCATATGTTTTTGGTACATGGAAGAGCATGTCAAAACCAAGGAATTAATTTAACCAGCAATGCAGCTGCAAATCAAGTAATGACATTCACTTAAAATATTGGGAGGATAAATGATCAAAGAACACTACTCTCCAAAGTGACTTCCCTACTCTATTCTCAATAGCCTCTGATCCAAACTCTATTATCTCCTAGAACAGAGAAAATAAATACATGGATGTAATTGTCCAGAACAAATTTTCATGATTGAAAGTTGCTACTATTACTATCAAAGCTGGAATGTTGCCCTCAAAATAATCACAGGCCAAATAAAATCAAATGGTGTAGGAAGACAGATGGAAAATACACAGTGATGAAATCAAGGAATCTTCATTATGTGCTCGAAATGATATAATAGATAACTGCCTTGAAAACTCATTTGGAAGACCAAAGCCCTTAGTCATATTTCATCTGAATAGTCCCTCATGAGGCCAGTTTCACTCAGGACAACCTCAGGTGAAGGGGCATGACAACAGTTAATGAATGTTTCATGTGTCAAGAAGCTTATGAGACTAACAGACACCTATTCCTTCATTGTCCAGTGACTGCTAATTTTTTAAATTTATTTTTTACTATTTTTTATTTGAGTTGGTCATGCCTGTTGATTTAAAGGATGGCTACAATAGTTAGAACTCTTAAAAAGTTGATAGATCCAAAAGTTTGGAAACTGATCCTTGTATTTTTTGGTGTGTACGGAAAGTGAGAAACAAAAGGTTCTTTAATGGAATATCAACTTCAATCTACAACTTAAGATCAATTATGTTTTAACTTTATATTGTTAGGCTATGGTTAGATCCATTAGACTCTAATGTCAATCTTTTGGACTTTGTAAACTCTTTAGTCCTAGCATAGGATACTTTTAAATGAGCTTACAATCTCATTATTTGTGTATCTATATTACTTTAATCTTTTTTATGCCATTTATCCCATTTCTTACTTTATCAAGAAAATGTAGTTCATTTCTGTGAACTCTTGAGCCATATGAAATAAGATTTTACTCTAATAAAAAGTGTCGAAGCAAGCATCAAAATGGTCTAAGGAGTTGAAGTAGGCACAAACAAATGCTTAAGGCAAAACCTCTACAGTTGCAAACTATAGAAGTATTGATCCTCCAGTTGTTATCTTCTTTAGATGACCCCTTAGAAATTTTTAGGAAGGAAGCTTGAATGATTGTATACAACTAGTTATTTTTTTCGGTATCAAGTAGTGTATCTGATGCATAGATAGTTTATTTTCTAGTTTGTTAGTTATTCGTAATAAAATTCTTGTTAATTTTTTTTTTATAAAAACAGGAAATAAGACAAAAGAGACCATTAGTTAACTTACTATTAGATATCGACGGAGATACATATCGCCAAGTAGTTTTCCAAAAAAATAAGATGAATGAAAAATAGCAGTACCCAAAAAAAGAACTCAATATAATCACTACCATGAAATAAATTTACAAGAGTGTAGAATCCTTACATGGCATCTAATTAGTGCTGCATCTTTGTCCTCTCTTGTGAGTTCTTTCCACTTGTTTGGAAGCAAAAGAAAATTCCGAGCAATTATCCCTAGCTCATTGGATAGTTTTGCCGATTGATCTGGTTTAGTTGGCCTTCCTTTACCAACTGGGATCTCTATTTTCATCTTTCTTCCTTGAGCCTTCTTCATTTTTTCAAGACCTTTCCCTCTAGTCTTGCCGCGACCGTTCCTGATTCTAGTGGAATCATCTGATGAAAAAAGTCAGTTCAAAATACAACCTATAATCTTAAAAACTTACACGTATGACAGTAAGGCACATGATGAAAACTAAAACAACTGCATTTTTTTAATTTATTGTATATTAATGAGCAATTGAGTCAAAAAATTCACCGATAAAACAAAGAGAACATACGAGAGCTAACAACATCTATTTTGATCATTTCTATCATGTTTGCTGATTATATGTTCGCCCATATTACATAAATGTTTCTGGATTTCAAAGATATTACAACAACTATATATTCATAAAAAGGTTCAAATTGTGCATATTGATAGAGTAGGTAACTTTACATACCTAATTTTTATGCCTTGATGAGCAAAGGCGAGTTAGCCAAACATAAACCAAGTCTAAATAGTATAAGGTATCATGAAGAAATGCTTACATGTAACCTATGGCAGCATTTTCAACTTCTTAGAGTCAATTTGTGTAGCTTATATAGCATATTGATAAAGCAAAATCAATTGCAATTGCTCATACAAACAACCAATGACTTTCATGTTATGAAAAATGCACCTAAGATTATGGATGATGTGATGAAACACTTCTTTTAAAATGTTAAAATATCATAGATAACTTCAAGATTTAAATCCACAAATCTTGAGTTAATGATTGAATTACAAAAATAACAGCCAAGATCATCATAAGAATCATTCGAGTAACTCGGAAGTACATGTAAAAGAGGAGATTAAATTAAAGAATATAATAGAAAGGACAAAATAAACCTGCATACAATAGCTCAATATCAGATACTCAGATATTGAGCTATCGTCCATATTTCTCGTAACAAGTTTAACATAAATAAAAATTTCAATGGTTAATGTTTTCGGTTCCAACTTAGTCAATAACTAAATAAATTAATCCTAATCACTATAATAAAATGTATTACTTGTATTCACAGCAGGAGTATGGTTATTTGATTCATCTAGTGATTGAGTATCTTGAATTGTTTCCCCTGTAAGTGTAGTTTGCTTAAAAACACGTCCACCCGGTGCCATCAATTTGCAGAATTCTATCAAAACAAAAAATGTAAGTTTTGAATGTTAATAAGATATAAAATCCAATGGTTTAACAAAAATAGTTATGTAAAAGCACCAATCATTGACAACTAAAGGAAAATCTAAAAAGAACATAATCATTAGTTTAGAAAATCTTGCACACACCATTTATTAATATATAAAAGTTTACTGTCTATCGAACTATTGAAGAATCTCTAGAAGATCAAATTACAAGTACAATATATCAAAGATATATATATGCCGGAAATATGTCCAAATTTGAAGACACAATAACTTTTTCGAAAGCTTATATAAGAGAAGGTCTTAAGAAGAGGTTGTAGATCTAAAAAATGCCGAGCCTCGTGAAGAAATGCCTATTGTTTTTAGCAAAAAGATTAATTGTCCTACAAAATATTCATCTCAAATGATGTTGGTTCTGTTCATCTGAATTCAAAGTTCCATCAACCTATCCTAACTCAAGTTCAAGAAGCATAATTTGACAGGCTTGAGTACCATGTTTCACAATCCATCCTATCTTCCTTCGAAATCTGAGGGAGAACATCAATATATGAACAAATCAGAGGAAAAGTTGTTCCAAAAGAAGTCTTGAATAGTGTATGCTTCACTAGTATGTTTCACACACAAACTGTAAATATGCACACCACACGAAACTGTAATCTACATAATAGGTTAGAGTTTTGTTTTCCAAAAACTTATAATTAACTATATGAAACAAACATAGAGCAAGATCAATGGTTGTTTCACAATAATCAATGAATCATCATTCAATATATGATTGCCACATATAACTATCTGTCTAATTTTGTTCAAACGTAAAATAAGACTGATACATACCTGGTCTTGTTCAGGTTCAGAAACTTTGCTTCACATTGTAATTGAATCTTTTCTGTCTGTTTTCTCATATATATGGTGGTTATCCTGAAATTCTTTGGAGCCAAAAAAACAAAAAAATAAGCGCCAAAAGACAGTTTTTTTTCCATTTCTCTGCTTTCTATAACTTTATTTGGTGGGTGAACATGAAGAAGTGAAAGAAGTAGTGGAGCTTATTAACCCAGAAACTTAGGAAGTGGAGAAGTGCGTGATCAACTTTTTTTTTTTAGGATTTAACATTTATCTTTTCCTCCACTTAATATTTTAAAAATAAAATTACACACAAAAGGGCATAATGTCGATCAACACTTTAGAAAAAAAATAAAATTGCACACACAAAAAGGCATAAATGTCCAGCAATTTTATTTATCAAAATAAATTTTGAAGGTAAATTATTTATGCTTAGAACTAAAAAGGAAATCAGGAAATGGCTTCACTTGTATGGAAAAAGTAAATAGAAAACTTAGAATAATAACATTAGTAACAAAGGCAAAAACTACTGCATCCATATCGAAGATCTCAAAAAAAAATAAAAAATCAATGTCGATTGGACTAACAATTGTACCTCTTTTAGCTGAAACCCAAAACCCTAGGCCTTGTACTTCTGGTTGATAATCCTAAAAAACTTGAATCGCTAGAGAACCCACTTTGAAAATCAGGGATCTGACTAAGAGCAACACACTCGAGCATTTTTCTGTCTTCAGTCAGCTGCGATTCTGTTGCTAAACAAACAAACCATAGCAAGAGAGATAGTAAAGACATCGATGATGATTTTGAGCTAACATGCAAAGCTCCAAACCTTTGAAATCGAATCTACTCTACATCAGAGATAACGAACTCTTCGAATGGATCAACTTGTGTACTTCGAAAATAAAGAGTAGTTGAGATAGTAAAATTAGGGGAGAAGAATTGAGAAGAAGAGGTTGGGAAGAAAACAATTAGGGGAGAAGAAAAGAGATGAAGTGGCTGGGAGCTGAAGAGTTTCCATTAAGTTTCCTAATTTCCTAATTAATTATAATCCAATGAAATATCACTTCTCTTTGATTTTTGGGCCTATATTGGGCAATGTTTTTGTTTTGTTTTCTTGAGATTGGTACGACACACATTATATATATATATATATATATATAAAATGTGGAACAAATATTGTAAATCACAATTGTTTGAAAATTTTATGTTATTTTAAATTGGGAATTGAAAACAAAAATATGAAAAAGAATAAAAGGAAAAACAAAAAAGGATTAGCATTTGATCTTACCAATGACATCACCTTTGTTGTTTGTAGGAGTTAATTTGTCCTCTGACTTTTCAATATTTACCAACATATGCAAACAATTGTGCATTATTAAAAGAATAAAGTAGGGGCAAAAATGAAAACAGAAAGTGATAAGGTTGATGCATGTGATGACACAAACAAAGGATTATTTAGTAAAGCAGCGAAACTTATATAAATCAATCTGCAATGAAGTTTTAGACCAATGATATTATTTTATTTTAACTCAAAGGGCAAATTTATCCTAGTTATATATATATATAGCAACGAAACTTTTATAAATCAATCTGCAATGAAGTTCTTTTTAGACCAATGATATTATTTTATTTTAACTGAAAGGGCAAATTTGCCCTAGTTATTAATATATATATATATATATATACCTTGAGAATGATTTTATTATATATTTTTTCCATTTTAATTTGACATAAAGTTATAAAAAAATACAGAAGACTTATGAATCTTATCGTCTTAAATTAAAAATATGTCAAATGTAAGAAAATTGTCTTTTAATTTTTTTGGTTAAAAAAATTCCATTTGGAAAGTCAAAATTAAAGAATTAGTAAAAAAAATATTATATATTTATATATTTTATTATATATTTTTTCCATTTTAATTTGTTTATTTTGTTTTAATTTGACATAAAGCTATAAAAAAATACAGAAGACTTATGAATCTTATCGTCTTAAATTAAAAATATGTCAAATGTAACAAAATTGTCTTTTAATTTTTTTGGTTTAAAAAATTCCATTTGGAAAGTCAAAATTAAAGAATTAGTAAAAAAAATATTATATATTTATATATTTTATTATATATTTTTTCCATTTTAATTTGTTTATTTTGTTTTAATTTGACATAAAGTTATAAAAAAGTACACAAGACTTATTAATCTTATCGTCTTAAATTAAAAATATGTCAAAAGTAACAAAATTGTCTTTTAATTTTTTTGGTTTAAAAAATTCCATTTGGAAAGTCAAAATTAAAGAATTATTAAAAAAATATTTTATGTATATATATTTTGAACACCCGTGACACATTAGAGAAATATGACCTAATGGTAAAGCAAATTCAAGGAGGATAATGTTTTGTGGTTTCGAGTCCCATATTTTTGCTAACAAGCAAGGGATGCTCCCTTAAACATTTTTACTTTTTTTTTTTCTAATTTAAGAGTTTCTTAATAAATACTCTTAAATATATTTAAGTAAATATAAATAACACATTTTAATATTCTTTTCTTAAAAAAGGCACAAGAGCGTAGCGAGCACAAACAAAGGAAATGCACATGGGTTTCCTTGAAGAACGGTAGCATGCTTTTTTCTCATTTCAATCAAGGCTTTACTTGAGTTTGAAATAAGGGGAAAGAAGTAAGGGTGTAGCACCTGCGTGAAAGCCGTTGCACCTTAGTGCATCCCTTTTATTGCAGGAGTGTTAACGACAACCTTACTTGTATTCTATGTTTAGTTACATTACCAACTGTCAATTCTTGTTCAACTTTCAAAGGCACGAATAGATTGATTTGAAAACTTGTTTTAGGGTTGCCACGTCAGAGAACTTTCATAATCTCTTCTGCCCTCGGATCTAATTCTCTGCTTAGTGACTCAATCTCTCTTTCTTTTGAAGGTGCAAGCGATAACTATTTGAAGGCCTCACACCGACACTAGTTGAACCTCACCTTGAAAATAAGGTGGTAGGCCGACGTTGAACTCTTCAACTTGGCCACTGAAGAAGAAGAAGACTGGGTATGTATGAAAACTAATGTTTTTGGTTTGAGTTCGCTTATACAAGAGGAAATCATGAACGATCCTTTGCGGGATTGAATTTTTTTATAGTGAAAAATCCATAAAGCACGACCCAAGATCCATGATATGAAAACCAAAATAAGAATAACAATGCTTAAATAAATCTTTATGTTTAAAAAATATCAACTCACAAAAAATCACTTTTTACTTTAGTATTTAGTAAATTGAATTAATTAAATTTAAATTTCATGTGACACAAAAGGATCTAAAAGACCCAAACAAATTAAAATAAAAAAATCTGAGGTAATTGATAAAAAAAATGTCTATTTAAAAATATGTCAAATTGAACTACAAATACCTCAATTTTTTTGTATCAATATAATGAATCAATCAATTAAGTTTAATATAGTTAGCTTTTTCCCCATAAAGTGCAAGCTGAAATAATCGATAATTACAATTAAATTTTTATTTAACCTTTAAATGATATATTTTTAAATTATTTATATCTTCCTATTAAAAGAGAAAAAGGGTTTTGCTTTACCTTAATTAAAGAGTTGTGGCTATAGCCTTGGTCCATTCAGAAATTAAAGAAAATTAGCTTCTATTGTTTTGCTCTTCTACAGCGCAGCTGCACTTTTGCTCTTCATCTTCTCACATCGTCGATCAGATCTCATTGGTAAGTCTCCTCTTTTACTTCAATCTTGTTCTCTCCTCATGCTTCCATGGCCCTTTTCTCCTCTGTTCAATTCTTCGCATCAAAATACTATATTCTTATTTATGAATAGATTTTTCATAACTATGAATTGAAGTTTCATTTATATGTGGATTCATTGGTTGCCTTTGTGTTCCTGCACTAATTACTAAATGGGGTTTCTCTATTGATTCGAGGCGACTCATAGCAGTAGTTGTTAAGAGTTCTATCTTTTGGATTGACCTTTGGGTTTAAACAATGCATCTAAAGGAAGAAATAACCTGGAAATAGAGTGCGAACTGACATATAATATGTGTGATTGTGTATAATCAATGTATAATATGTGTATATTCACTATATAATTTATGTATATGTTTTGAGTATAATGGAATTTTACAGTACATATAGGCGGGTACAAGTGATGCCACTGGAACATTGGCAAAAGGGCTTGCCAGCCTTGGAACTCTCTGTTTTAGTAACAGAGCAAGACCATCCTTCTGCACACTTGCACTCTACTTTCCCATCTTCCACTCTTTCACAACATCTACATACATAGGGGTAGGAAAAGGAGGTTACGAGGTGGGGAATCGAAATCCTTATAAACAAGGTCATAGTTCAAAGTTCAGATAGTCAACGAACTGAACTGTTAAGATTTCATCTTCATATATACTCCTTTTTCAAAATTTTCAGATCAATATAAATATCAGATGGAAATTAGAATCTATTTGGAACCTGCATCTTCTTGATGCCTTTGTTGTATGATATTTTTACTTCACATAAACAAATAGATTTGGTGGACTCTTGACTATCTTTGCGTTAGTTACCATATTGTTTGTTATTGGCTTATGCTACCTGGTTTTTTCATTATTTTTACAGTGGTGTCATCACTGCTGCATTTCCTTTTCACGCTTGATTTTTATATGCTTTATTTGAGATGAAAGTCTATTGAACTTAGCCTCTCTAACTTTGTAGGGGTAAGGTTGCAATATGCACCACCCTCCCTAAACCACCCTTGTGAGATTACTTATATTATTGACATTTCTTCTATCGAAGGAGCCCCATTTCTGCTTGTTGGTTTAAACATGTAAATCTTCTCTAGCAATTAGACATGTCAATTGGGGTAGGGCGGGGTAGAACACACCCTTAACAAGAGAGGAGAACAACTAAATGGGGCGGGGCATGATCAATATTATTTATTTAATATACATAATAGAGCAGGGATACTAGGCCAACCGTATTGCAGTTTGTTGTTTACTTGTTGGAATACAAAAGAGCAGAGTTGTTTTGCACATACTTGAAATTTGTCACATAATTTATGGAATTTGACAACCAAAAGTGCACCATTTGAAAAACGTTACAGTAGTTTATGTGGTAAGGCCTAAAGCTCAAGTGTTGGGGGCAACCTGTCAAAAATTATAGACAACAATATGGTTATCAAAACAAATCACACCATTTTAGTACATTGAATAAATTGTTGTTTGGAGTCCCTAAAAGCTACTTTTCGCTAGTATTCCATCATTGATGAAATATTTATTTTATTTGAAAGAATCATGCATGTGCTTCTAACAATATTTATTTGATAATTGCTATGTTTGTACAGTTGATCATGGATAAAGGCTGGATGCATGAACCAAAATTCTCTAAAAGATATGTTGTGGGTGTTCAATCTTTTATGCAACTTGTTCGGTCTCACTTTGATCGAAATTCTAAAGTTCGATGCCCATGTCAAGATTGTTTAAATATTTAATTAAATTGGAGGCTCAAACAGAACATGAAGTTGAAATTGATCACAATGAAGATGATTCTGACCAAGAGGATGACACTATGATAGAGTACGTCAGTGATCATGAGGAGAATGAAGGTAATACTAGTACTAATGATGATGAAGTTGATAGCACATGTGATGGAGACGATATTGGCTTGTGATGTAACCTCATCATAGTAAGTTCATTTGCTTGTTAATAGTTCTTCTAATTATGTGTATCTTGTTAAAATATTATCAAAGTAGTGGCCTTATCGCAATAACTTAAATTTCATTATTTTATCTTTCTTCCATGTTTTTTTTCATTCCTTACTATTCTTTTATGTATCCAAAAGATTTTTTTTCCCTGAAATTAGTTTTTTACTTTTAGAGACACCCCCCCCCCCCGCTACCTTGCTAACAGTTTTAGGTTTTTCTCTTTATGTGTAGGGATCTTTATGGACTAAATGTAAAAGAAGATCAAAATTGCAGGTTTGCCTCACACAGTTAACTATTCTAATATCATTACCTTGTTTAAATTCATTTTAATGTGTGTAGATTTTAGTTTGAGGACTGCAAATGAATAAACATGTCACTTTTTCTACATGCACTATCTCGTGATCGTAAGCCTTTTTTGACGAATCCATAATTTGACGTTGCTACAACCATCTCTACTATGTTTAACAAAATGTTTGGCCATAAAGACAGGGCAGTGCAATGGGATTGACATATTGGTAAGCACTTATGTTGTCATCATTGCTTGTTTCTTCTTGAAAGACTTGAATGTGACTTGGCTACACGTTCTTCTTAAACCATTACCATGTTTTGGGAGCACCTAGAATCCAATACAACTTTTCGTATCTCAAAAACAACTAGTAACATGTTTAGGAGATCCACAAAGTTGTTTAAAAGTATATAAGTGATAAACTATTGATTCTTGCTATGAACTAAATACATATGTCAAGCTTTTCATCCCTTTTCTGTTGATGGAACCAACTTCATTTTAATCAGACAACTCCGTATCAAAGCACTTACATATGTGTAAGTCATTTTCAATTTCTTAGACATTGTGAGATCCCTAAAATCAACATATACCAAGGGTAAAAAGGGTTGTTCGAAAAGGTAAGGTAAACACTCAAGAGTACTAACATCTTCATCAACTAGCATTGTATGGGTGATAAGTGAAGTCACTCCCTCATACTGTCTTAATCCTTTGGAACCAACTCCTCTTGGATACTTATAATAGGAACCAACTTCTGTTGAATCACATCCTTTGAGCCTTCTACCTACAATTTTGCCTTGTTCCCTTCTTTGGAATAACCATACTCAAAGGTAGACTCCTTCGGTGTAAAAGGGAAAAAAGTAGATAGGTGCTGAAATTTCTTATGCCAAATAGTCATTAGATTGGGAAGTGTCGGTGTCTCCTTTATAAAACATTTCATCAAACACCTTGTGCGTACCAATGTCGCATTTGCATTTATATTACTCACCGAGGTTTCTAGGAACAAGTGTCACTTGGTTGATATATGGTAGGTAACCTTTGTGACTGCATATCACAGTTGTTTTAAGGCTATCCTATCGGTTATCAGTGAGTCAACTAAACTTTTGCCATGCCCTGCATTTGTTCATCCACATAGAAGCAATACAGCCACTTTAAATATGTCGCAATCTTATGATGAGTGGTTGTATTGCTTCTACGTGGATGAACATATGCAAGGCATGAAAAAAGTACAACACACTTACCGAGGGCTGATAGGATAGCCTCAAAACAACTTTGGTACTCAGTCACAAAGGTTACATGCCGTTTATTGACCAAGATACATATGTTCCTGGAAACCTCCCAAACAATAGATTTGATATGATAGTGTTTAGGTGAACACTTATTACAGTAGCAGTCTAATAACATTGTGTATCTTTGGTACAAAAATGGTGGCTACCCACCTTGTTTCACAATTAAGATCACTTCCTAAATCTCTCAAATACCCTCAAACCCATCAACAAAGTTCTCATTTTTAAACCTTTGAAGCCCATTTCAAGAAATCTAAGCACAAGGGCAGTTGAGCTCATTTGATTGTCCGTAAAATTATGGTTTGATGTGGAACTCAAAAATTCTCCTGATATTTTTGTTCTTGTCAATGTTGATATTATATAGTTGAATTGTTCCAATTAATGAATTTTCCCTTAGAAAATAATTAAAAATGATATGACAATGTGTATTTATTTGAAACAGACAAGATTGGTTATTGTTATCATTTTCGAAAAGGGCATTTATTTCATGTTATTTTCTAATAATTATACTAATATGTTTTTTGACTTTTGCCCATAAAAAATGTTTATGGTTCAGTGTTCTCATTGAGTTAGTGACTAACTCCCCACTATATATATATTTTTTTACAGAGATTACAAGTGACATTGATGAGGCTTTCTTTAGATAGAGTGCATGAGTTGACAAATGCACGTGAGCAGACATTGATTTGCGTCGACAAGAAGTTTATTTATTTGCTATCACCGTTTTCTTTTAAATTCTTAGAGTCGTTCCGTTAGTCATTTCACTAGAGTCATGAGTACTCTTTCGTTATTAGTGACT
The DNA here is from genome assembly GCA_036553675.1 of Solanum okadae. NCBI lineage: Eukaryota > Viridiplantae > Streptophyta > Magnoliopsida > Solanales > Solanaceae > Solanum > Solanum okadae. The sequence goes on along the minus strand of CM071688.1, from coordinate 47,815,275 downwards.
TGTGATAGTATTAAACTTTTTTTCATATTTGGAGATGAATTTAGTATTATTATAATCCTAATAGATTATTGATGAATATTATGACTTGTTTGGTGATATTAGTTGCATAAGTTATTGAATTTGAGACAGGGAACCTTTTAGATAGGCCCAAAAACAGGGGAAATTCTGTCCAATTTTATGTAAATTTTCATTAAGGCATACCTTTGGGACACAAGTAATATAGCTATTGAACCTATATCATGCATACACACAAGAAGATTATTTGTGGAAAGTAATCTTAGTGAAATTATTTAAGTTTCTTAGAATTGAATTAAATATTGTGACAATGTGATTGTGCAGTTAAAATAAATGATGGAATGGTTGGGACTTGGGAGTGAATATTTTGTTTGAATTTTGTTTGTAAGATTAGTGATATTGCTTTATGATATACTTGTGATGTTATAATATGTTGGCATTTTTAGTGTTAATATATATATTTTTTGGTTTGATTATGGGGTCTTTATGTTAATTTTAGTGGTGGTTGCTAAAGAAGTGTGTTCTACAAACTATGATAAACTTGAAAAATTGTAGAAACTTTTAATAGTTTTGGAAGCTTTGTTTAATTTTATTTTATTCAAACTACTCTTAATGGTGTTTAGGCATTTTATCTTTTTTATTATGTGGTGTCTATATATTATATGCAATATCGTCTACTATTTTAGAAAAAGAATTATATTTGTGTGGTGTATAATATATAATATTTCACTAAAAAAAGTTTTGTTAGTTAAAAATGTTTTTAAAATTAATAATATTATAATTTATAAGTATGATTTTTTTCCGTATCCAATAATTTCTCTATTCTACTGCCAAATTTAGGTTATAGCCATTTGAACATATATATATTTTTTGTGACAAAATTTCATTGTAACTAAATTGTAGGTTAAATAGAGACAATAATAAAATTGTCACTAATTGTTCGAACTATTAGTGACAAAAATTAGGGTTACAATTGAATAATAAAAATTTGCATCTAATGTTTACAATGATTAGCTACAAAACTCTAGTTTGTCACTAATGCATCAATATATTTTTTCCGACAAAGTTTTTCGTATAAAAAAATTAACTATTTGAGGACAAAAAATGGTTTGTCACTAATGTATCAATATATATTTTGTGACAACAAAAATTTGTATAAAAAATTATCTAATTTTAAGACAAAAAATGATTTGTCACTAATGTATCGATATAATTTTTTGTGACAAATCTTTTTCGTATACAAAATTTAACTAATTTTAGGACAAAAAATGGTTCGTCACTAATATATAAATATATTTTTTGCGACAAAAGTTCTTTGTATCCAAAATTTAACTAAATTAGGGACAAAAAATGGTTTGTCGCTTAATGGGAACATTATTAGTGACAAAATAATGTGTCACTAATAACTTCAAATCCGTGGCTAATAGTGCTCATTAAATGGCGCCAATTCATTTTTTGGTGGGAAACTTTAGTGGACAAAATTTTGCTACGAATTTTTATGTTTTGTCATTAAAAATATGTGGATCGTATATTCAAGCACAAATTATAATTTTTGTCACTAAAAGTGAACAAATAGTGACGAATTTCATGTCGTAGCTAATAATTTCGTAGTTGAATATCATATTTGTTGTAGTGAAAAAAAAGAATTAAAATCAAGATCTTGAAAGTATAAATACTACATTAAGAGAAATTGACATAAACAGTTGTCCATCAAAATGATAGCCAACACGAACATAAGTCTCTTTGAAAATATTTCATAACCGATGAGAAATAAGTGTATTTTCTAACATCATCTCATATGAATATATAACTTAGTTCTAAGGTTTACACGTTAATTGAAAATGAATAATTACCAAAATATAATGCTAACATCATATCATATAAAAGAATCTAATCATCCAATCAAAAATCTTATCGCTTTAAATATATAGTCACCAAAGACATCATAAACACTACTTAAATTTCTTACACAATCAACTAGGGACAAGTATATTCTCTCACAAAATCAAACACATAGATAGAGACGCTCTGTCTAATGGTATAAATTCGTCAAAAAGAAAAAGATACTTAAATTAACTATAGAAAAAACTTATGAAACAGTTTCCTCATGCAATAATAAAACCAAAAAAAAAAAAAAAAACACTATTTTTGTGTATACCTCTTGAAGAAAGCCACCAGGACATATTTGGTAGTGATCAGTAGAAGGGCAATGAAAGAGGGTATTATTTTTATTGGAGTTGCTAGTAGTAGTTGTACTATGAGCATCAATAGGATATTGAACTAATATTTGTTGTTGATTCATTTGTGCAAGAAGTTTTTTTTTAAGTTTTTGTCTATCCCTAGCTTTATGGTTTTGAAACCAATAAAACACATTTTTCCCTTCAATTTTCCCAAATGAAGACAAATGACAAGTAATACTTTGTATTTGTGTAGCATTTGGATTTCTTAAACCTTTTCTATACATTTCTTCTAAGAACATAAGTTGTTCTGGTGTTGGACTCCATCTTGTTGGCCTTGCCATTTTTTCTCTTTTCAAAATTTGCATATTGTATTTTTTGATGATTAAACTATATGGACAAGTGAGATTTTAATATCTATTTATAGAGAAAAAAAGATATTGAAGATGTGGGGTGTCTAATATTGGGGGTAGTTTGGAATTAATCCTAATATCATTTATTGTGGGACTGAATTTAATAAAATGTGCATTACACATTAAAAAAAAGAGTTAGGGTCATTAATGTTAATTTCACTATCTATATAGCTAGGTATGTATATAGAGGATTTTGACACATTTTGACAGTTGTGGATTGTGCATGATTGTTTAAGGGAGGATGAAGAATATATATTTTTCTTCATATAGACTCATTAATTATTCATATTCTACTTGTTAACCAAGGAACCTATTTTTTTTTATTACATTGGGGTAAGAGAAGTCAGGATTAAAAAGTTTCAGAATCGAATGCTTATCAATAAGATAAAAATTCAGGTATAATTTTAATATGAAATCATATTTAGAGGTGTAGTTTTGATAATAATTTTTATTCTTTTTTTTAACCATGGTGTAATTGCTTGCTATTTATTTTTAATCTATTTAATTTTTAGTGTTTGATTTAATTTTTGTTGTTGTGATTTACTCCTAGTGTATGAGATTTGATGGGATTCCTAGTGATTCTGTTTTTTTAATCATGGTTTTTCAAAATCGGAAAATCAATATTTGTTAAATATTTAAAGAAGACTAGAAGTATTGATTTTTGACGATTTAAAAAGATCAGAATTATTCAACAATATTTAAAAATCATTTGAATTTATTCCCAAACACTACGAGTTTTTTTTTTTTCATTTTCTCAAAAAAAACTCTCAACAATAACACAAAACTTTAACTCAACTTCATTTTATTCATCTTTTAAAAAATCAAGTTAATCAATTATTGTTTTAATCTATCCTCAAACAAAAGCCAATAAATTAAAAGGAATTTCCTTTTTTTTTTAAAAAAAACCCCTTTAAACTTTTGTGTGTACATATTCTGGTGAAAAATACGGACTCATAAATATTTATATGTTACACTTCTTTAAGAATATACCTACAATTGTACTACTACTTCACAAATCACAACATATATTATAAAAACTTTCATCTAACAAGATATGTGACTAGTCATTCTAAATATTTAAACAAAATGAAAGTTAATTTGTACATTTTATGAAGTACATGTACTATTCAAAAGAAAAATTAATTCACTCTGAAACTACATTAACTTGTGTGTCTATATAGGCTCATTCATATATTTTAAATAGGGTTAATTGTGGGTTCAATGAAATTGATTTCCGCCTCTAACTTTATTTTAATTAATTAATTTTGGTAGTTATAATTAAAAGAGTTACGATTTTAAGCTAGGTGTCAACATATAGGGTAAGAAATTAATTTAATGTGACCATATTATATTTACATATTGCATGGGGTAGAGTTGGAATAATTTTTTTAAATTTATATGAGTTTTAAATCTTAATTATTTTTTAACTTGTTGGATTCTATATAAATTATTAATGCATGTGGGATGAATTTTTTTGATATAAATATAAAGTTATAATCAAAATTATTGAATTCTACACTCGTATTCTGAAGGCTAGCTTTACTCTTGACAACATATTAATTTTCATATTTGTAAAACCTATGAATCTCATAAGCCTGTGCTAGCATAGATACGATATATATTACTCTTTTTATTTTAATTTATGTGACATAAATAAATTTTGAAGAATTAATTTTCTTAAATTTATTTTAAAAATATTTAAGTTGTTAATTATGGTAATTTATAATATTTTTTACGTAATTCTTAAATAAATAACAAACTAAAAAATAAAATAAAATAAAATAAAAAATTCGAAAATTTCCTTAACTAAAAGCAGCCATGTCTACACCAATATAACTATAATTAAAATGAGTACACTCATTCATCACCTAAAAACTATAATATATAGGTGTAGACCTATTTATAGGGAAGGAATTTTAAAAGATAAATTAATAGATTATTTCATCATCACACGAGTCTCATATCATTTTTTTTTCAATTCAATCATTACTTCGACAAGACTAGGGAGTTGGATGCATTGGATACAACATTAATAAAGCCAACTTCTTTTTAGATTTTTTATTTTTAATTTGATATCTATATTAGAGTCCAATTAAGGAGAATATTTCCTATTAAGAATTTTTTCATATTTATACTCAAATTCAAAACATTAAGAAAAGAGGAACCCTACCCATTGCACCACCGTCGTTAATGATAAGCCAACCAACAACTGTTTTCGTTTTTTTAATTGTCCAAGCTAAAAATTTATTCTTTCTCTGTTCATTTTTATTTATTCATTTTGAAATATATATGATTCTTAAGAAATAATAATTGTCACAAAGATATAATTATAATATTTATAATTATATCTTAAAAATAATTTAATAAATAAATAATTATAAATAAAAAATTTAATATACTAAAATGACAAATAAAAATAAACAAGAAGTAACTCCAACTTCACTCAAATGTATCGAGGATACTCTCGGGAGTTCCCCAAGAAGAGGCTAAGCTATAAAAGGTTAAAACAATGTTTAATTATTACTTCCTCTTTCTCAAAGTTAATAGTTATGTCCTTATAAAAAATATTTGTATTAAAATATTAAATTTATTTAAAGTTATTTCTGTTTTAGATAATATGAACAGTAAAATAAGTCATAATATGTGTTTTTCCTTATTTTAATACTCCAAAGTATTTTATGAAAAGATTAATCAAACATAATCTATTTATCATATACCGTAAAAAATACTTCTCAAATGAATGGATTAAATATGAATTACTTCTTTAAAAAGTTATTTTGACAAAAGTACTTGTCAAAGGGAATAGTTTTTAAGTTAGCATTAGTACCTCAATTAATTAGTTATCTGAATTTTAATTTTGTTAAGTGAAAATTCAGTTCTCTGCCTGGTAATTTCCTCTCCTATTTCTCCAAACCTTACTCCAATTTTTAAAATAAAAAAAATGCAAGCTATTGTTCTTTTAGATTATTAATTCCATGAATTATGTATTATCATTTGTAGTGATCTTTTCTTTTTATATTTTTTTTATCACTTGTATTGAACTAATAATTCATTTTATATAAAAATAGAAAAACCATGATGCTCCACATGTAAAGGGTAGTGTATCTAATTAAGTTGAGAATATTATTGGATATTATTTGCATATATATATACACACACACTCCAATATATATGGGGGTGGCCAAAGATTCATATTTTTTTAACCTCGGAGAAATCTGCAGTTACTATCTATTCTTCGAGTATGTACAGAATAAATTCACTCTTATGCCATAGTTCACAAATCCTAAAAGGGATATAAATTATACTAAAAACCCAAAAAAATGCTAATGCACAATTGATAATTACAATAAAAGTTTTATTATTTTATGAGAAAGAGGAAATAAGGATCACGTTGTCCCAATATTCTTTTTCTTCCAACAAACATTGGCCTCCCTATTTAAATGATTTATACTTTTCTCTCCCAATTTATATGATATAATTCAAAATTCAATAGTTAAACAAAAGATAAATTACCGCATTTTATTCATATGCATTTTAAATATTTTTTTTTTTTATCTTTAGACTTATAATATTTTTATGTAGTTTCTAAAAATATAAATTATTTTTCAAAAAAATTAAAGATTGTACATCCAAATTAACCGTTAAAATAAAGAAATTTGAATTGTGTCATATAAATTGAGACAAAATAAGTATTTTCTCAAAAAAAAAAATCGGTTTCTCACTCAATGTCCGGAATTTGTATTGAAGCCTTGACTAAATTCGGATCGCGCACTGCAGGGTCCATTTGGAGGTGACACTTCCAACATGATTTTCTCCATACCAGGCTCAAACCTAAAACCTCTGGTTAAGAATTGAACAATCCCATCACTGCACCAAAACTCGTATTGATGAAAAAATGAGTATTAACTTTTGTTTAGCCTATGACCCTCTTTCCTCTAAAAAAATAATAATAATTCAAACAAACTCATAAAGACAAAAGAAATACATGTAGGGTTTATATTCATAGAATTAAAATTAGGTGCAGCGTGAATTAATTTCATAAAAGGCAAGGCAGATATAAAATTTCATATTTCAAATTCTTGTAGTTGTAATGTTTGATTTTAGAGGGTAAAATAATTATTATATGAGCCGTCAAAATTAAAGTTGTAATTAAATAATTGTTGTATAAGTAGACTCAATTGCCAACCGTAATGATTAATACGCTTAACATTTCACCACAGGATGTAAATGATTAGTTATTATAAGTAGTTGAATTTCAACACACAAAATTTAAAACACCAACATTCTCCTGTTCATTTTATGTGCTGAAATATATATATATTTGTCTATTTATATGTGTGATTTATAATATTTCTAACGTAATTTTTAAATAATATATGTTATCTTTTTTGTTCCACTTTATGTAGTACATGTGAAATTTCAAAAGTTAATCACATTTTTCTAAATTATCAGTGTTAATTTAAATTTGAGATTGTTTGAGTTTTAAATTTAAAAATATTTTTAAGGGAAAGTGAATCTAAAGACATACATAGAAGTAATTTTAGATACTTGCTACACGGAGAAGTGAAAAATTTGTTAGGGAAAAGGCACTACACATTTGTTGTTTAATGATGAGAACCATTAGATTAGATAAAGTAGTATATGAAGGTTAGATTTCATATTAGTTCCCGTCTTTATAAATTTTTAAACTTGACTCTAAGTACCTAAAGCAAGTTCCTCTCGTTGTAAATTTTGAAATTTGATCCCAAGCTGCTCTAATTCATATGTTTTTAAATACTTTAAGTTGCAATTAATAGTATTTTTAACGTAATTTTCAAATAATATATGTTACCCCCATTTGTTCCAATTTATGTGGTTCATGTGAAATTTTGAGAGTTAATATATTTTTCAAATATTGTAAGTTGTTAATTATTATGATTTATGATATTTTTAATGTACTTTTCAAATAATATATGTTACTCCCTTCGTCCCAATTATATAGTATGCGTGAAATTTCGAGAGTTAACCAAATTTGTAATATTTTAAATTTATTTTTAGTATTATTTAAAAAGGAAAATATTAAAATAAAAATAAATTTTAAAAAATAAAATATTAAGACCAAACCGGTCAATTGCCCAGCCAACAACACAAATTTATTTATGCATTTGTAAGTAGGTGGACCAGCTTTGTGATAAAAAGAAACTTTTTTTTTTTTTTGGTCAAATTTTTGTGGCCTGTTGGCCTTTTTATTTAACTTTCAGAAACCAACATTCTGTACAAGGACTTTGGCCCAAATAAAAATACCAAACAACAAAAATTAATCTAGAATATCCGACCCAGCAAATATCTAGGGCATTTCCACGTTTGGAAAGTGTAAGGACAACAGCCATATCCTTAACGTAATTTTCAAATAATATATGTTATCTCATTTATTTAATTTATGTGGTACATGTGAAATTTTGAGAGTTAATATGTTTTTCAAATATTGTAAGTTGTTAGTTATTATGATTTATGGTATTTTTAATGTAATTTTCAAATAATATATGTTACTCTCTTCGTCCCAGTTATGCAGTAGGCGTGAAATTTCGAGAGTTAACCAAATTTATAATATTTTTAATTTATTTTTTAGTACTATTTAAAAAGGAAAATATCAAAATAAAAATAAATTATAAAAATAAAATAGTTTACTATTACTAAATATAATAAGCGAGAATTAGAGAGTAGACAATTTTATAATGCATTTGTAAGTAGGTGATAAGTGTCACACCCCTTTTTGCGCATGGCGGATAGGGTTTTTTTCAATTTAAGTGACGATATTGATTAAGGGATTATTTTATTTTTTCGAAGTCGCCACTTGGAATTGAGTTGTGGTGTTCCAAGTCACCTTTTTATTTAATCCCTAATCAGAAGGAAATAACTCTTTATATGGTCTGCAAACTAGAAATTCGGGTAAGGAATTCTGTTGACCAAGGAGAAGGTATTAGGCATCCCTCGAGTCCCGTGATTCTAGCACGGTCGCTTTTATTGACTTATACTTATCTTAATTTTTTTTTGGATATATTTTTTGTAGGCCATGATTTACTTATTTTTATTAGTCTGAACCTAGATGCGTAACCGCATTCTTGGTCCTGACATTTAGAGGCATAACTACCTTTTCCTCTCGAGTACCTCACACCTAATAATTCCTATTTACACATCTTGATTTGAATTAGTGGAAGTTTAATTATTAAAATAATTTGGCTAAGGTGCGTAACCGCATCCTTGAATTTGGCTAAGGTCCGTAACCGCATCCTTGAGTTTCTTAAGTATCTCAAAAAGATGTGGAGCCACATTCTTAATTGAGATGTAGTTTAATTATTATTGTTACATGAACTAACAAAATAAAATAAAATAAAAATTCTAATCCTCTCAAGTCATTTCACATAGTCGGACTATAGTCAAGCTCAACAAAGTCTTCTTTCCCCGCTGATTCAGCCAAACCCGTTCCCTTGGTTGTGGTTTCACTGAATAATAAATAGGGACAGTGGGAATCTCGTAAATTCATGCATGGGCGTCACTAATTAGATGACGAGGCATTTGGGTACCTTAAGAGAGTCATAGTTAATCCCGCAGTTTACCCGTGCTTGGTTGAATTTCTTCACTTTGACATTCAGAGCACTGGGAAGAGATCACATTGCGTAAACATCCGTTAGGACCATCGTAATGCTTTTTTTTAATTAAACAGTCGGATTCCACTAGTCCGTACCAATTCTGAGTTGGCTGTTTGACTCCCGGGAAAGGCCCCCAAAGGAACCGTTCCCAGTCCATCCACCGGCTGGCACACGGCGACCTACTCTGGTCATGGGAGATGCTCGAGCAATCCACCGACAACCGACAGGTTTGGGACTAGACCCCCGCATCATCCGTGGCCTACATACAACGGTCAACCGACGTCGGACGTAGCCTGCCAGCATCGTCCGTAGCTTGCACACATCAGTCAGCCGACGTCCGACGTGACCTACCAGCATCGTCTGTGGCCTGTACACACCGGTCTGCCGATGTCGGACATAGCCTGCCCGCATCGCCCGTGGCATGCACACATCGGTCAGCTGACATGGGTTGTGGAATGTGCGCATCGGTCATGGCCTGCGCGTATAAGCCATGCGAGATAGGATGTGGCATACGCGCATCGGTCAAGTGACATAGGTCGTGGACTGCCCGCATCGGCCGTGGCCTGTGCACATGAGTTATTCTTATAATAGTTGTCATACTACATTAAAAATATTTCCTTAAATATTAGAATAAATAGTTTCAACATTCTAACTATATTCATTGTTTAGTGATGTGTAAGATTTAAACAATTATATTTCAACATTATAATATCAAAATTAAACACACATAAATTTTGAGTAATTTCATAATATTGGAATCAAGTCTTATATAATAATGAAATAAAATTATACTATGAACATTTATTACATAGGAAACATCCTTATTCTTAAGGAGTTGGACATATACAATAAACACTAAGTCAATAGACACTAGTACCCTACTTAGATTATTATTTTTTATGAGCAAATTCACTATTAAAACAAAACCAAATTAAATCAATATAGTATACCATTGTGCCCAGCAAAATAACATAAGTCAAACTACAATTAATACGAGTTGATGTCAATTATACCACCTACTAATAATCATTATTATACCAGAAAATGATCCATAATAATCCACATAAACAAACTAATAAGCATACATACAGGAGAACAATTAACACAAAATTTTGAAATGCATCTTATCAAAACCTCAACTATTTTATAAAAGTAGAATATAGCGTCCACACACCCAATAAAAATAAGTAAATATCATACCCCTTTTTTAGCATATAATAAATAATTATCATATTATTCAAATTTTATTCTAAACTTAAGGATATAACAGGTTCACATATATTTAAATATTACAACATTAAAGAATATTAACAGATTAAACACATACGATAATGCATTTGTAAGTAGGTGATAAAAAGGTGTGGGCCAATAAGAAATTAGAGAGGAGACAATTTTATAATGCATTTGTAAGTAGGTGATAAAAACCAACTTTTTTCTTGTCTCCAAATCTCTCTTTTGGCTTTTGAAACTTCGATTCGTGACAGCTACTCATACGTGCCAAAGAGGCTTCCTTCCCGCCTTGACCCAGCTAAAGGTAAAGGTAGGGATTAGGCAGGAACTAAAGTAGGTGGGCCAGGTTTGTGATAAAAAGAAACTTGGTTCCTCTCTTTGTAAATTGAGAAACTTGACCTCAAGCTCCTCGAATTCCCACTTATTTATATACTAGATAATGTTGCCCGTGCTATGCACGGGCCCAATAATATAAATGGCATGTTTTGGGGCTAATAACTGAGTTTTTGAAGCAATTGTTTGTGTGGATAAATGAATAAGTTTTTTTATCACAAACATGTACTTTCTTTGACGCTATTTAGGGCATAATAAGACTACCCGCATACAACATTTTGTAAATATTTTATGTTGTCAATTATCATGATTTATAGTATTTTTACGATAGATTCACTTCAAGAATCAGTGGACTTTTTTGTATTTTTTTCAAAACATATTTTATGTTGTCAATTATCATGATTTATAGTATTTTTACGCAATTTTTAAATATATATATAAAAAAAAACAAGACAAATAAATTAAAATGGACCCAATATATGTTATTTTTGTTGTCTCAATTTATGTGACACAAATGAAATTTGGAGAGTCATCCAAATTTTCATATTTTTTTTAAAAATGTTTTAAGTTATTAATTATTGTGATTTATAATATTTTTATGTAACTTTGAAATAGCGTACATTATTGGTCACTTTGTCCTAATTTATGTGATATGGATAAAATTACAAAATTAACCCTTTTAAAATGTCTTTCAGATATTTTAAGTTGTTAATTATTATTATTTATAATACTTTTTTGGTAATTTTAAAATGATATGTGTTATTTTTCTGTCCCAATATATGTGAGCCTGATAGAATTCTGAGAGTCAACCTATTTTATTATATAGCTTTTAAATATTTTAAATTGGTAATTATTGTAATTTTTAATGCTTTTTAAGTCATTTGTAAATGATATATTGGGACTTCTCCATTTCCTTGATTGAGACTTTTCCATTTGTGACATATATATATATTCTACTATATTATAAAAGCTTTTAAAAGTCCCACAAGTATAATATATAATATTGAAGATTGGGAAAAGTCTCAATCTTGAATATTATATATTATACTTGCGCCTAAACTCCCTTTTATAATATAGTAGAATATATATATATATATATATATATATATATATAATCGGATTGTTTAAGTTCATCGTTAGGTAAGAACAAAAAGTTTTATTTGGTGTGATCGTATCGTTATTTTAATATTTTTTATTTATTTATTATTTAATAATCTTATTTTATTTTTTATCTTGCCTTTTTTAGTAGCTTTATCTTATATCCTTCTTTTCTTGAAGGTTTATTATTCAAATTATAAATGCATGTGATATTATGTAACGACTGAAAACGATACAATATATCCAAATATTGTATTGATTAAAATAATACAATACAATATAATATGATAATGATAAAACAATACGTGATATAATCATTCAAATAGAGTGCAAGTGACCTTTTGGCCTATTTATTTTGGTTCAAAATAAGTGTCTTTTTACATAATTAAGAAGATATTAGATCCAAGAGTGGATCTAGAGGGGTATCAAAGTGTTAATCTGGCTCGTCTCGACAAAATAAATACTTTATATTATATATATAAGATGTGGTTTTTTATGTATGTATACATATAAATTTTGAAATCAAAATTTACATTTGAAGTTTCAAGTTCAAAATTCACCCATACTATATTTTGTTTTTTGAACCTCCTTAGTAAGCATTCTAAATCCTCTATTGATTAATTGTTTTCTCTTAAATTTACCCCAATTTTATAAAATGAGTTTTTATGTAATCAAGAAGTTATTATTAAACAAATATTATTTAAGGGTAAGTTCGACCAAAATGGGCCTCAAAGTGGGGGTCATATTTAAAAAATATATATTTTTGTTTGAAAAATATATATCAACCTCTAGAGGTCAGTTTTAGATTATTATTTTTTAATGAAAATATCGACCTTTGAATATTAATTTTTTTTAAATTACAAATGATATAATGCTCCATCCGAGGTTCGAAGCCCCATCTTTACTATGGAAAAAACATTTTTACAAATAAAAAGTTGGTGCTTCTCGATTTAAGACTTAAATTTTCTTTATTTATACTCTTCTCCAAAAAAAAAAAGACCTCCGATTTCTTAAAAATAATAATTCAAAATTTAAATTTCGGAAGTCGAGTTTTTTTTTTTAAAAAAAATTGACATAAAAATGACCTTCGAATGATTTATTTTTAAAAAAGTAATTAAAATAAAAAATAGTTTTAAATGGACCTCCAGAAATCAGTTTTAAGTCTTTTTAGAGGTCCATTATTTGGATTGATTTTTGCTCTTTTTTAGTAATGTATGTTGGAATCCTTAGAATTTTTTTATGGTGGATGAGGTATGCCATGTAATAATTCACAAGGGATTTTTTTAAGGACAAATTACTTAACTACACTCCTTTACTTATCTTAATATCCATTTATTCCTACTTATTTCAAAAATTTCAAAAACCCCTTATTTACCTATGTATCCCGCATGTATCCCGTGCACAATGCTATGTATCCCGCTATGTGGAATGTATCAAACGCTTTGTATCCCGTGCACAACGCTATGTATCCCGTATGTATCCCGTGCACAACGCTATGTATCCCGCTATGTGGAATGTATCAAACCTAATGTATTCCGTGCACAACGCTATGTATCCCGCAAACGTCATTTTTAAGGGATTTTTGGTAAATAGAAAACTAGAAGGGATATGATGTTATTTAGTACTTATAATATGTGGTTCCTGTAATTTATACTTTTTTTTAATGGCCTTTTTTAATAGAAAATAGTACATTTTATAGGTCTCATGTCTTTTTCAACCTCTCCCTTTCTCCTCACTCCTCCACCTCACCTTCTATTTACCCCTCTCTTTAATATGAAGTACTTGATATTATTATTTTTTAATTTTAATATATTTCATTACATAAATTTAAAATAATGCAATAACAAGATCAAAGAAAAAAAAAAGTACTATATTAAAATTAGCATTTCATTATTTCTTAAAATTAATATTTATTTTCCTTACCTTTTTTATAGTTCAGAATACTCATTTGTCAAAAATCAAATAGAGATAAATATTTTGATACTAATTTAAATTTGAAGTCAAATAATTACGTACTTAAAAAAATTAAACTAAGATGCGTGCACTTAACCTCATAAAAAATTAATTGTTTTAGTTTTAGGATAAACATAAATAGTTATTTAAATTACATTAATCAATTCTTTTTTTCCCATTTTACTCTCTCCATCATTTTATTCGATTATTTTTTTCTCGAAATTCAAGCTATAAAATGTATATTTTTTCATATGCTAACATGATAAGAATTGCAACTTATAGTATTTTTGGTTGAATTGCAACTTAGTGGGAAGGATTATTTATGAACAAACATTATAAGTTGTAGTTCTTATGTTAATATAAAAAATAAAAATATATTTTAAAATATTAATTAAATTTCACATTGCTTGATTTCAAGAATAAAAAGATATCATATAAATTGATGGAAGAGTATGTATATATTTAAGTGTTTATGAAAAAAAATCGATTTTGGGTTACATTAAAATAGTACAAAAACTTATGAAATTATTTGTCAAAATTATTGATGCTCTTTCCGTTATATTTTCTTGTGAATATTTGATGAATTTAATAAGTATATATGAAATTATTGAAAGAGAAAATAATAATAATTTATACCCCTTTCGTTTTTTGTATTAGTTATTTATTTTTTCTTTTACAGATTCTTTATGAAATTATAAATAAAAACGATACTTTATTAATTTACTCCTTAAGAATTGTTTTTGTAATTTTACATATTTTGTTTATATTTTTAAGAATAATTAATTATTAGTGTAATGAAAATAAAATTAAAAATATAATTTAATTTGTTAATTGACAAATAATTTTTAATAATTATTTTTAGTAATGTAAATAATCAATACATGAAAGAAAAATAATATCAAATGTTAAAAGTACGATGAATTAGACTAAATTTCACATTTTTTATAAATAAATTTATTTTTAAAAAAAAAATAGAAGAAGAAGAAGAGATGTTGAAAAATTGAAGATTTCAATCAAAGAGAAAAAATAAAAAAGAAAGAAAGAGAAATGGATTTGGCCCATTTTTCCGAAAATGGGATCCAATAATCCACTTGGAAAATTCTAAGAAGAGCCTCATACAACTTGTGTCTGCCACGTCATATCTATCCCTTATCCATTATAAAAATTTTCGAATCCTTACCATCAAAGTAATCCTTTAAAAGTTTTTGAACTTTGGAAATATTGATAATTTCATTTACCAAAATAGTCTTATTTAATCTTATGTATTTTCTAACCCAAAATTCTCATAATTGTAATTGCTCATGTTTAGTTCACATTCATATTTTTTTTATGAAGCTTCGTCTTTTGAATCTTCAAAAAAAAAAAAAATGATTCTCAACAAGTTTAGAATATTCCTTGAAAATGAGCTTCATTCTTTGTCTAATTAGCTAGCACTTATTTAATCTTGGATCTATAGAGGATATGATAGATTGTTCAAGGATTAGCAAAAGCCCTTAGTATGAGATGCTGATCAAAGAAGTATTTACACATTCAAACACCATATTATTAGTTCTAAGTATTATATTGTGAATATCCTTTTGTTTGTTGATGATATGTTTATAAAAAAATGATCATGTATATTAAATTTCTCTCATACGAACGCTTTCTTTAAATAAAAATATTATTGACAACTATTAATAAAGAAAATCGTCCAAATAGTACATAATGGTTAAATAAGAAGTACGGGTAAAAAGTGTAAATAGCCTATTTAAGAAACGAAATTACAAACATATATATAACAATAGTTTAGCATTTTCTCAAGATAGCAATCGAATTCTTATAAAACACAACAAACTAGTTAAAAATTTAATAATTTCGATAATTTTCTCTTCTTCGTAAAAGAGTCACCATTGTTGATAGTTTGAAAAAACCTTGCTTCTTGAAAAATATTAATGCAATCTAGTAGAGACAAAACATAATCTTTTTCATAAAAACGTATTAATATGGTAATGTCTTAATAAATTCCAACTCACAAAAAAATAAAATAAAAACCTAAAAATAAGACAAAAAAACGTGGATAATTAAAATTATTATATTTTCTAATTAAAATAGATTTTATGATTACAAACTAGTAGATTTATGTATTGTAAATTAAGGTATATTTATGTTATTTTTTTCATATTTATTTAATTAAGCCTTTCTGACTAATTATGTTTTGAAAATCTAAATTTAACAATTAATACTTCAAAAATTTGATAAATAGTTACTTTAATTATAAAGGATATTTTTTTTTCATTGTCAAAATGGACAGACAAATAATATGAAAATTTTAATTTTTGATATACTAAATGAATAATTGGACAAAAAAAATCATTATAATATCATCACATTTGACTTTCTAATGAGTAACTTCAAATATTATTATTCTGCACAGCAGGGGTAGGGGGTGCGGGTGAGTTGGTTGAGTTGATGCCATGTAATGTGAATTATCAAAGCACAATTCAGTATGTTAGATGTAACATAAATACTGACATGCTATCATATTTAAAAGGACAATTTATTTATTTAGCTGATCGATAAAAAATAATTATATGCGTAGCCAAGTATATGATAAAAAATAATTATATGCGTAGCCAAGTATATCAGAAATATGTATTATTGTTTGTTATTATATTAACCAATAACTATGCAATATAATTTTTCTTATATAGAACCTTTTTCTTGAGGGTGGAGCTGTATGGTGGTGTCCGAATATCTTACTTTACTTTGACAAAGACATGCACGAGACTTAATTATAGGATATCCAGGATCGATTCCATGCGTCTGTATTTTTTTTATTATTATGAACTGCTTAAAATTTGTAATATATTAAAAAAAAATACATTACTTTGACCTGAAACAAGTAGTAGCTCGATGACAATCGGTGTGTAGAACTATGCTAAGTATGCAACATAGAATCTCTATCAGGGGCGGCTTAAACCCGTTGATGGCCCAAGGTCAAAATCAAACTAGAGGCCTTAAAAAAAAAATTAAAAAATTAAAAATGTTTTTATTTTAAATCTATTTTTCTAGCTTTTTGAGATGCAAAGTTATTAATAATTTTTGTGTAGTTAATCTCTTTTAATAATTCTTTTTCATAATATAGCCAAACCACTTCTAAAATTTATCAAGAGCACCTTTTTGAGATTTTATCAAGTTATCGACTTTTCTTTTTCTTTTAAGTTTTGAATGACCGGATTCATATTTTATAGTTGACATATTAAAATATAACAAATATTTTAGACACTATTTACTATATCAAATAAAAAATATAATAAACATAAGACACAAAACAAAAATAATATTAGAAATTAGAATGATATTACTGGATTCAAAAACTATGAAGACTTGATTTCCGAAAATGAATTGGGCTGCTACAATATATTTTTCTCCAAATATAAAATATAAACTATCAATAGAACAAGTAAATTCTTAAGCTTTGAATAAGAGAAAGATAGAAGATTAGAAAAGAGAAAGAGAGAAGAAATAGAAGAGAGGAAGAGAGGAGGATAAAATATATAAAAATAAAATTAGAAAAAGAATAAAGTAAAAAAAAAAGATAACTTGTACATTAAAAAAAAAGTACACAATTTTTTATTGGAAAGGAAAAAAGTAATTGTCATATCTATCACTTCATTAATGTCATTTGCATTTGTTGTCTTAGTTCTAATTTTTTTTAAAATTTAATTCTGCCTAATTAACTAAAAAATGGGGGGCCCAATTTATTGGGGGCCTAAGGCGAAGGACTTTTTTTTTATACCTTACCAGCCGCCCCTGATCTCTATAATTGCTTCTTTTTTTTAAATTAACTATCCATGAAATTTTTGACTATGCCAATACTCTCTATAGTGAGGTCATCATATCTAAAATTTGGGTTTTGTGACACAAGCAACATTCATAACTCTGATATTTTTGGTAAATAACTTAATGCAAAATGAATTTTCTACCCCCTAATTAATTATATGTTCCCTAAAGAAAAAAATAGATAGTTGTCACGTCATTATTTGTCCTATTTGTAGTTCCAACTCTTCAATTTTATCACCTACTACCTTGTTTTATATAATTTCATATATAATCCCTTTGCCCCTAATTATTTGTCCACTTTTTTTTTTATAGTTGTCCCTAGTTACTTGTCTATTTTGACAAATCAAGAAAAGCCAAATTTTTTTACCTATTATATCCTCAATTAAATGACTAATTACTTTGAAAAATGTAGAATTTTTCATCCACTTCATAATTAATAGGGGTAAAATGGTAAACTCACTATGTCATTAATTGTTTTCTTAATATGTCTGTCAATTCAAAAGTGGATAAGTAATTAGGGACAGAAGGAGTATTTGAGAATTAAGATCATATAGATCTTGGATATATCAAAATTGATAAAGTCATTGGCGGCCCCTTAAAGTTGTCCATATAATTCATTTAGACACCTCAACTAGGGGTAATACCTATTGAACACCTAAATTGTTCAAGACATGTACCTATTAAACACAAAACGCTGATGTGGCAAAATAAGTGTTCAAGAAATGTGAATGCATTTTATTTTATTTTTAAAAAAATAAATTTGTACCTACTTTCTTGACACTTGGTATGCATTGACTAAATAAATAAAAAATTAATTTAATTAAGCATTAATCTTTTAAATCATTAAAGAAAAACCCACCCCCACACCCAATGTACAAGTCATCTTCTTCTTTAACCCACCCTTTTAAAAACTTCAAATTTCTCTGCCTTTTGTTTTGATTCATTTTTTTTCATTTTCTGTAAACAAATTGCCTGTTGAATTTGCAAGAAGAAGAAAAAAAATCGACTATTGGAGTTAAAAAGTTGACCAATATTTGTGCATTTTTATTTTCAATAACTCCGATCGAGCAACCATCACCATTCATTAAACTTATAAAAAATGTTATAAATTTTTTTGATATGTCGATTTCGAAATAATTTATCGAGGTCGATTATTTTTACAAAAATCGTAATAGCCGCCGGAGGAATAGAATATAACGAAGAAAAAGAAAGAGGAATATTATCGAAATGAATTATGCGGACCACTTTAAGGGACTATAAATGACTTAAAGCTAAAATAATAATATTTTTTTGGAGGAGGGTGGGGTTGAGGAATTTAATTGATGGATCCAATGATTTTCCATCTCACAATCACTAGTATTTAATTCAATACGTTGCATGTGACGAAATTGATTCATTGGTGACGTTAGTATATTAAATATTCTTTATAAGTTAGATCATCAAATGAAAGCAACAACTCGATAAAAAAAAATATTTTCTCTTTTAAGAAATATATTTACGATCTTCATTAAAATAATGATCATATTATCATATCACCTTTCTTAATTCTATTTTTTTTAATGATTAAATACATGATCCGTAGATGGAAAGAAAAATGAAGGAAAAAATAAAAAGAGAAAACAAATTAGTAATAAAAAAGAAGAAGGAGAAAACGGAAGTAACAATTCAATAATTCTATAAATGATTGTTATTTATATTAGATTGGTTAAATTATAAAATTAGATAAAAGAGAGTTGACGATAGAAGTTTTTTGTAACTAGTAATGTATGATTAGATTTAGTAAATATAATTATAAATTGGTGGTGCCTCGATTAGAATTATTCATTCATTATAGTGGGGCTACAATCAATTGTAATTTAATTTAATAAAACAATTGGATAATATTTGGTGCTAGCAAATGGGTGTGTTAGGTTAAATATTAACGGGTTGAAAATGGCGTTTTGTAATGAATTTTAAGGTCATAGAAAGTAAATTGTTATCACAAATACAATATGAAGAAACATAATTTTATTGATAAAACAATGCAGACTACAATTTTGTTTCTTGATTCTTCTCTTTTAAGATTTCTATCTATTGATTCTTCTCTTCTAAGATTTCATCGTGATTCGAGGACCATTAGTGATGTATTTCTCGAACTAGAATGATGTGGACCTCCGTAACAGGATTTTTTTGGATCTTGGTCGTCAAGAAGAGTTTGACCACGTCTTGGCCTGATCTTTATGAATATTTCATGACTTTATGAAATTTTCGAGATGACTCTTCAAGGGAATATATCATCTTTTTAAAGTCCAACTTCTCGATCATCTCTCAAGTCAATGACATTGGTATGAAGGTTTGGAAGCTAATATACAAGGAAAGGGAGCTAATATTCATGGAAAGGAAGTTTATATACAAGTGATATATCTCTGATACACATGATGATATACGGAGCGAAAGTAGGTCCAAACCCAAGCGATGGCAAAGCCCAATTTTGTGCCTATAGGGCTTCGGACCTAAGTTACCCAAATGCATTGCTTTACCAAAATATCATGTGAATTCCCTTATAGTCGTTGCTCCTTCGTTATGAGTATATTTCCTCAAATAAAAATCTCGTTTGCATTAATTATCAAGGGTTTATTTATAAATATCAATTTGGAAATCTCTTTTATCTTCTTTGGTTTATTTTTCATTTTAAAAATAATTAAGTCTAGGGGGGATTAAGTGAAATTGAATCAAGGTTTGTTCATCTTTTGAATAGATTAAGTGGCAGAAGCCCCAGTGTGTACCCCCATCTCTTGCTAGGAGTACCTGAAAATAGGGCAAGCTCTAAGTAGACCATATAAAATTTATTATAATTTGATCATATATGTGGTTATATACAACTTTTAATAATTAATGTGTCACGAGTTACTATCTTTTCAATAAATGATAAAAGTTCTAATTTCAAATATAATATGTCTCAAGAAGTTCATATTTTAAGTAACTAATTAGCTATATTAGATGTTAGTATCAATGATGATGCCATGCAATATCATTCTTTTAAGATATTATCAAATCATTGGCTGAACGGGTGATATATAATCGTTGGCCAAATAGTATATGACATATATGAACTCATATTTTAAGTAATTAATTAGCTATATTATATGTTCTATTAACTCTCTTTATTTTAATTTATTCGTCCTACTATCATATAGATGAGGACCATTGGGATGTTATCTTCTGTCCAAATATGATTTTATGACCTATATACCCTTACAAGTTACAACTGATGAATGTTTATGTAGTATGGACCATTTTATTTTATGTAATATGGACCAAAACATTAATTCTATATAAGAAGATTTATTACATAAATTAAATACATAACTATAAGGCTGCCATACTTTATTTTGTCAAATTGACAATTCAATAACTATTTGTATAATGAAGAATTTACTGTTTCTGATAAACTAAATAAATATAGTATAGAAATCTCCAATATCAGTACTTTTCTTTTAAATTCTTTTTGCAGATCATATAGGGGTCCAAGCATCTTATTTCCTATTTAATATCTTGCAACATGCTATATTTATATATTTGGTTAAGTTGGAATACAAAAAATTTGAAGTTGGAATTGAAAGATAATATTTGAAAGTTTCATAAGTAACATTTCAAGTTGTAATGGGAGGAGGAAAAAAATTCGTATATATATAGAAAATAATATATAGTATTATTAGATATAGCAAGGGTTTTTCATTTATCAAAGTTAGCAAATATTTTGTTAAAAACATATATAAAATCATGCTTCGAATCTCACTGACGACTTCAATTCTTGTTTCAATTTCGTTTATAAATATTGTATATAATATATATATATATATATTGTATCTTTTATATGAAGTTTATGTTAGATTTTTGAAAAAGAAAATAAATATAATTTTTGTGTATATAATTGTATATATCTTGAGATTCTTGTAAATTACATGTAAATTATATAAAACTTGATAAATATGTATAACTTCTGATAAAGTATGTATAATATATATATATACATTGAATTGGTACGGGTTGCGCACATGCGGTTTTCCTCATATTTGCTACTTATGGTAAAAAAAACTTGCTATGTTTGGTAAAATATCTATAGATTTAGTAATATAGGATCTTATTTAGTTATAAAGTGATTTTTTTTTTTCAAAAAGAATATTTATTTGGTCAAACGGGTAAATCAGAAATAGCTTTTGGGCCATATATTTTTAAGCCTGATGAATTTTTGGACATTTTATATCGGCCCAAATTTTACCTTACTTGTTGATCTCTCACACAATTTGCTAACACACTTTTTTTTTTTTTTTTTTTTTCAAAAAAATTTGAACCATTTCTTGATTTGTGCGTGTCATCCTTGTGCAGGGGCCATGCTAATCTTCTCTGTATCGTTCCAATTTTATCGGATGTCCCCAAAGGGACTTTGCTAACACACTTGAGCTAGTAGAATGGTGGGCAAATCTCAACGAGGACGTTGACGTCCCTAATGAATGGTGAGTTGATGAGGGCGGATCACACAAGACTGATAGACTTCTAGATTGACAAGCTTTTGAAAATAAAGTAACACATGATTTATTAGGATAATCTTACACCAAAATGAAAATTAAAAGTGAAGAGCTTTATAATAGTTCAAGCTCACATGGACGTACACAAAGACAAATTTGTGCATGTCTAGGTCTAAAGAGAATATAATAGGCATGCTATGGACTTGGATTGTGACAAATGCAGAATTATAATGTAATGAATTATGAAATAAATTGACAATCATAAGTAATATTTAAAATTCAAATCTTAACCGAAGCAAAAACACTAGATAAAGTTTTCTTATTCATACTTGTTATGATATATCAAACGTTTACCATCATGCGAAAAACTATAGCTGATAGCAAAGACATAACTTTATTTCTTAACTAAGTTCACGGAGCAAACATCACGTTTTATCATGACTCCAACCCCGACCATTCAACTCCTCGTGAACTTTGCCATAGGCAGAATGTTGGTATTAATTACCGAACAATATTGCAAATCAACAAAACGTTAAACAACGAAAAGTGGTCCTTGTCTGCTTGTCATGTCTTCAAGATTTGAAAATTGAAATGACACATCAAAGAGAGCAACAAATTTGCATGGTTGGTATTTGTCTAAGTACTAATTATAACAACTCATATCTAACCACCTTTTAAAATGTAATAGAACTACAATAGTATCAACAATGATATCAAAGCGGGCCCATACATGAGGAGCGTATTGAGAATATAATTAACTAACAAAATCGTGTTTTCTCTAACAACTTAACCTTTTAGGTGAGACGATCACGCACTTCAACAACGAATAAATTAGCGATATATATAGATGAAATATCAGATTAAATTTTTCATTTTCATTTTCAAAACTTCTACTCCTTTTTCTTTACACTCCACTTATATTATTTAAATTAATTGTTTTATAACCTAATTACTTAAAAAAAATTGGAAGATCCCTCCAATCATGGGACGTTGAAAGAGACAGTTGAGTTGCTCAACAATGACTTCACAAATCACTATTAATTACTATCTGACAAGCACACATGCATGCATTGTTTTGCCTTAATTGCAACAATTTTAGCACATTATTAAGGCGTTTGGACACATGATAGATTTAAAATCAATGTTTGAAATCATGTAGATTGTAGTCTCTATATATCACGGTAACAAAATAGCTTTTAACGACAATAAATATGTATATTAGTAAAGGATGCTAAAGAGCATTAGTTAGTTGGATCACTAGATTCGATGTCGTAATATGCTTTAAGGATATTTGCAAAAAAGTGTTAATTCTTATGAAAAATTGCTTTTGAAAAATAAATTTAGCGGTAGTTAAGTTGTTGCCGTTAATTAATTGTCGCTAAAGATTATTTTTGGTGTAGTGTGTATATAATCATAAGTCTCCTCCTCCGTGAGTCAACTTTAATTTTAGAGTTGAGTTAGATTTAAAGGTAATATCTTCGCATACATTATATCTTTGTATTACATGTTATAACAAAGAGAAAATATATCAAATCACCCTTAAATTTAGCAGTCAAATTTATTTTAGCACGTTAACAATACGGCCGCTGATTTACCCCTTTATTTGAAGTGAATTAAATACAACCCACCAATCACCATATATATAGCTGACGTGGCAAGTATTTTTTCTTAGACGCGTAAAAATGTTAATAAATAAAACAAATGGGGTCCTTTTCTTTTCTTTTCATTAAATATATGTTCCATTGTTCTTCCTCAAACTCACCCACCCACCCACCCCTTTTCTTTAATTTTTTTTTTCAGCCAACATATTCATTCCTTTCTTCTTCCTCATATACACATCTTCTTCTTTTTCTTCTCAATCTCCACACATAAGTACATTATTCATCAAATTTTTATTAAACCCACGCGTAAAAGTCACAAAAAACTTTAGCACCATAGAAAAAAAATTATTTTATACTTTCAAAATTCATTTTTTTAAAGAAAATTTTAAATTTTCTCGACTCCCAATAGAGAAAAATGAGATTTGGCGCTAATGCGGTGTTGATGTAGCAATGACATGGCATGTGTGTAATGCACTCTTTATTGTGAGACTGATATTTAATTCACTTCAAATGAGATTAGGAGGGTAAATAAACATCTATGTAGCTAAAGTACTAAAGTAAATTTAATTTGTCAAGTTAAAGAGTAATTTAATGTTATTTCTCTATAACAAAATAACTCCAAAGGTAAACGTTAAAAGCACACTGTCCTCGAGGAATTGTAAACTTGGATTTCTAGAATAGTCAAATATTTTACAAATCAATGCATGGACATCATGCATATATAACATGGATATCATATATAAATAACCTACGTACGTCCTACGTTGCTCGAATTCTCTAAAGATATTGATATATTTGTGTTGGATCATCCAAAACTGAACTACTTTTGGAGAATCCAACACACATTCGATAACATTATTAATTAGAATCCGAGCAACACTATAAAATACTAAACATTTTAGCCAACGTAACACACATATCAGCAGTTATTCTAATTAATTAATGCTAAAAACTTATTACTAGCTAGCTAGTATTACACATGCAATATTTCAGCAAGAATATTATATTGTTGGGGGTAGCTAGCCCTACTCCTTAATGCCAGTGGCTTTGATAGGGAAAAGTTCTAGGGTTTCAAGAGGCTTGTTATTACTGCAAGATGGAATAGAATTAGGGCCCATATGATCTGTCATCATCAAGATCCAACCTTGAACATTTGTTCTCATCATGCCATTTTCTATGACACAATGCTTTGGAAAATCAACATTCCCCATGTTGTTCATCATTTGAGTTGATAATGATGATGTGTCTTTTCCTTCACCCTACAAAAGGAGATAATAGAAAGTTATCAGCCGAGAAGTGAACTCAGAATTTGAAGACTTTGGGTGCACTAATATTACATTAGTTCAAATATGAGCTCTAAGATAAACTTAAAATGAAAACAGTAATGGTTCTTCAATACTCTTTGAGCATCTGTGAAGCTATAAATCATTTTATTAACGATAAAAAAGAAATTTTAAAGTTTAATTATTTTCAATTATGAAAAAAAAAATGACATTCTTTATGGATGGACTAAAAAAGAAAGTGTGTCATATAAATTGAGACAGAAAAATATATTTTTCACTCCACCAATTTCAATTTATGTGACAGTGTTTGACCAGACATGGAGTTAAAGAAAAAAAAATTAAATTTGGGGTCTAACATATGTATCATAGATATATCAAGGATAACATTGGTATTTTAAGAATTAAATTATTACTAAATATAAAAAGATATAAATCTTTTTGAACTAATTAAAAAGAATAAAAAAAGTGTCAATTAAAGGGACCTTAGGGATATTTTTGTCATTTTTATTATTTTATCCAGGGATAATTGATAAAAGTGAAGTCCCTCGGTTTCATATTACTTGAGTTAGCCCGTTCGGGAAGTCCCACATTGGAGGGGAGGGGTAAAGTGCTCCCTACCAAAGATGACTCCATATCCAGGAGGATCGAGACCTCTGGTTAAGGATAGAGGAGTACTTACCACTCCACCATAACCCTTGTTGATTTTTATATAGTTATTTAATACTCCATCCATTTCAAAAAGAGTGATCTAGTTTGACTTGACATGGAGTTTAAGAAAAATAAAGAACATTTTTGAATCTTGTGGTCCTAAATTTCAATGGTATACAGTTATCCTTTAATCTTGTGGTCTTAAACATGTCACGTGAAAAACTGAAATTGAAATGTTACCAAAAACGGAAAGAGGTCATTCTTTTTTAAACAGACTAAAAAGGAAAGTAGGTCATTCTTTTTTAAACAGGTGGAGTACTAAAGATAAGGTGGGAAAAAAATATTCTCTCCGTTTTATATTACTTGACCCCCGTTGATCTGACACACCTCTTAAGGTTAACCTTAATTAGAGATGGATTATACCAAATTAACCTTATTAATAATGTTGCTTACTGTTATTTTATGTAGTTATCTAACACTAAAGGTAGTATGAGGGAGAAAAAAAACAAAGGTAGTATGAGGGAGAAAAAAAACAGCTTGATTTGCTAAAATGATCGAGTAAAATAAAATATCTATTTTTTACGTAGGAATCAAATAAAGTGAAACGGATGAAGTAGTAAAACTTTTTTTATTTGCTCAAACAGACAAGTAAAATGAAACAGAAGAAATACTTAACTTTTATTACAGCATTATCTATACTTGTTCGACATACCAAACGACTCACAAAGATAGAAGTAATGCATAGATAAATAAACATATATAATATGTACCTGATGAACCAATATGGAAGGTGAGTGAGGGTAAAGTGTATGAAAAGTACTAGGGGGGAAATTGTAGTCAAGATTAATAATATTGGTATTGTTGGTGTTGGGAGTTGTGTGAAATTGATGAGGAACATCATCATCACTAGTAGTTTTGTGGATTTTGTGAAGCGTCATCAATTCTTTTCTGAGTTTTTGTCTGTCCCTAGCTTTGTGATTTTGAAACCAGTAAAATACATTCTTGCATTGAATCTTTCCATAAAGAGAAAGATGAGTTGTTATCTTTTGTACTTGACTAGATGTTGGATTTCTCAAACCTTTTCTATACAAATCTTGTAGAATCATAAGTTGTTGTGGTGTTGGACTCCATCTTGGTCTAGGCATATTCAAGATTCAAAATAAAAAAGTTTTTTTTTTTTTTTGGTTTTGTGTGTTTTTGAGATAATGTATGTTTTTTTTGTTTCTATAAAGGGTAATGTATAAATAGAAGACGAGATTTAATGGTGGTCCTATTAATGGGGTTGTCATGCTGATGTAGCTATATAAAGTACTTTGATGTATTCAATGATTCTTGCTCCCTCCGTTTCAATTATGTGATGTTGTTTGACTTGACACGAAATTAAAAATAAAATTTATAGTCTAAAATATATGTCATAGATATTATGTGACTATGAATTATTTTATTAGGGGAAAAAGGACAAATATATCTCCAAACTATCATAAATAATATGCAAATACTCTCCGTCATACTTTTGGGACATTGGTGCCCTTGCCGTCCAAAAACTAGAGCATATATGCCCTTCACTCTAACGGAAGACTAAAAAGGGACACGTGACACAATCTTATCCGTCGATTCGATATTTAATAAATGTCGGGTCGATGGATAAGATTATGATACGTGTATGTCTGTTAGTATAAATGGTATATATGCTCTAGTTTTTGGACGACATGGCACTAATGTCCCAAAAGTATGACGGAGGATATCCGCATACCATTTATGATAGTTCGAGAGTATATTTGTCATTTTTCCTTTTTATTAAATGTAAAGTGAATATCTTTTGAGACAGACTAAAAAGAAAATTGTGTCGGAGACGGAGGAAGTATGATAGGAGGAAGACTCATTTACTAGGTTAGTTGCTGATTTCGTCATCATCGTCCCTATATTTACTCATCTGACAGTGAATTATGGAAAAATACAGCATGGGGAATTATGGTAGTAAGGAAAAAGATCTTCCTTTTTAAAAAAAAATAATATAAGATCGATTGTACGTATGTGTTTAATGTGGAGCCTACTACTCTCCTTCCTATTTTTGTATCAATGCAAAATTATCTCGGGACTGTCGTGAAATGACTAAGATTCTTTAACTTTTGATAAATTATTTTAGGTTTCACTCTCGATAATTAAATTTAGAATTTCAAAACATTATTAATAAAGTTAGTCTAATAAAATGCACCTCTAAAAAAACTTTTATAAAGAATATGTTCCATTAACATAAGTCAAATAATTGAGAAAAAGTTGAACTCTAAAATCAAGGCATTTGGACTGCGTAATCTTTTGGTCAATGTGAAGGCAAGCCACACGGTCTAGCTAGGTTTTCATAATAGCACTATAATTTCTCCTAAAAAGTTAATTACCATAAATTAGGTTCTTTTAGATTAGGTTTAGAAATTATTGGTTGTTTGGTACATATGTTTGAGGTTAAATAGGGTTTGAAGGCCAGACATGAGTCAACTCATTTTTTAGTACTTTTTCGGTTTCATATTATTTTATCGATATTGATTTGATACATAGTTGATAAAGTCTGAATTAACGATATACTCACTTTACTAAACTAACTTTATTATTAATATTTTTGAAACATAAAATTTGACTATTTCTATTTTATTTAGTTTGTAGAAAAAATATATTATAACTGTATATGGAGATCGAGTAATATGAGACGGAGGAATTACTCAAACAAAGGCAAAAGTTTCCTATAGTAGAAAGTTACATTGCATTCCTCCCTTAATATTTACTCACAGTAGATCATCAAGTTCCAACTCATATATACTGTCAAACTCAACTTGTCATGGAGATTGCAGTAAACTTTATTAAAAAAAGTTTTATATTATGTATCATTAATATAAAAAAATATTTTACATTAGGTCGGTCAAAGAATATATATATATATATATATATATAAGTAAGTCTCTTTAAAATATATGATTTGTCAGTCTATATTAAGTGTACGTGCCAATTATTTTCATTAGATAAATGATGAAAAGGAGTAGGAACTCTCTAATCACCAAACAAACTAATATTTTGGTTTAATTCTTCTATTTGATCCATAACAACTTGAAACTAATTAATATGAAATACTCTATAGTTATTTAAGTATTAAAATTGAAATAAATCATAATTTCAATTGGACCACAAGTCCTTACTTTGAGCTGATCACATAAGGCTTTGAGTTTTTGTAATCAGAAAGTAATACTTACACCTACCCACAGTACCTACGAATAATCACATTTAATTATTTATTTATTGTCCTTTCTATGATAGGACAAAGCCTGTATAATTAGAGGAAATGAGAATTATTTTGCATTAAATAGAAAAAAGAAATTCTAGATTTTTTATATGAAAAAAATGAGAATTATTTTGCATTAAATAGAAAAAAGAAATTCTAGATTTTTTATATGAAAAATGATGATTACTTATTCATAGAAAATGAAGATCTTTTGTAAAAAGAAATTATAATCGAACACATACTTAATTCTTCATGTGTATTATATATTCGATTAAACATTTTACGCAAATAAGAACAAGAATCTAACAAATAATATAAAACTACGAAATTTAAAATTCTATTTAAATGTTTTAAATTTCATATTAATTATTCAAATGAGGAGTAACTAAATTTACATTAGAATACATACATGCAACAAATGTCAAACATTTTTTTAATTAATCCCTAATAAAATCCTTGCTGAAATGAGTGACAGACCCATTTAAACGTTTAAATTGTTAGGAGTCGCTTGGTTGGAAACAAGATATTTCAAGATTAATTATTTCGAGATAAATTATTTCAAGATAAGTTATTTCAGGATAAGTTATTTCATTATGTACGAGATAATATATTCCATCACTATGGCAAAAATAGTAGGATAAATAATCCAAGGACTACTTAATACTTTATACCAGTAGTAGAATAAAATAATCCTACATTTTTTCCTCGAATTATTATACCTCATACCCAACGATTCCTTAGAGATGACACATTTTATTTACAATTAGTTATATTTTTAACACGTCTTCTCTTATGCATACCTGACTCTTTCTTTGTCTTTTTATATATAATGAGTGAGTGAAATTCAATCAAACTGTCCAATATGTTCTGATATCATATTAAAATATGTGATTATCTTATGATCTAAAACTTAAACCGTTAAAAAAAAACTTTTATTTACTTTAATTTTTTTTTTTATATATAAATCTTCCTTTGCTATGGTCGGCTAAAATTAGTTCCTCGACTTAATTAGTAGGTTTAATTGAATTAAATGAGATCATTAAATGAGATTGTATTATCATGATCTTTTGCACAAAAATTTCAAATATACAGCCTCCATTTTTTTTTTGCAGCCAATTAATTCAAGGCGGCTAAATAATGTGTGTTGTTATTTGCTAATCTCAGCGCGTAACTCTTCTCTCTCCGACATATCTTTTCATTAATTTCTATACTCCCTTTGCATTCATTAGCACAACATGTGTAAGTAACATTTTTAATTCATCACCAATATGCATAAATAATGAGTAAGTTATACTCCCTCTGAAGATATTTCGAAAATAGTCTCTCTATCTTTATAAGTAAAAGTATAATCTGCATAATCAGAAACAATCTCTTTATCTTAACAAGGTAATAGTATAATCTGCATATTCAGAAACAGTCTATTATCTTTATACAGTAATAATATAATAATATAATCTGTATATTCAGAATATGGCCAGAATGGTATTTTACCTATGTTGTTTACTTTTTTTAAAATTTTTTTTTTTACCTTTTTAACTTTAATACATTTTAATTAAAAAAATAGAAGAAAGATTAGTTTATTTTAAAATAAAAAAATATTATACACTTTTTAAATTTCTGGCCAAATTTTTTGGCCATTTAGCATTACCCTTTATCATCTAACATATTTCTCAAAACATTAAATTTATAAAGTCAAAGGATAATATAGTAATATTATCCTATTATTTATTTTTTAAGAAATGTGTCAAATTAATGATTGACAACTATTGTTAGATAGAGAGAGTAGTTTGATTTGGCATGAAAATCAAGAGAGAAAGAAATTCTTTTAAAATTTATGGTCTATAATAAGTCATAAATACTTGTGTGGCAATAAATTAGTCTAATAGAGTATCTCACCAAGGATATGGAAATTATTAGTATTAAATATAGAAAGATGTTTTTTCACACTAATTAAAATAAAGTAAATTATATAAATTGAAATATAAGAAATATCATGATCTCTGTTGCACGCTCGTTAAGTAATTATAAATAAAAAATATTTATTAATTAATTTATCTTTATCCCCTTCAGTAAATATGCACTATATTTAAGGATAATATTAAGTTACTTTTAGTGATATTTGAAAATTATAATATTAATCAACAATTACTTGTTTGAATTTTTCTTTTGTTGGTACTTTCTTTTTTCATTTTTACTTAATCAATATTGATTTGATATATTTTTTTAAATAGAGTAATAAATTAAATGATCATTTTACTATATCACTCTTTAAATATAATAAATTTAATATTTTAAAAAATGTATTGAAAATTGTATATAATTAATAATATTGGTAAATTAAATTAAAAAGTAAATAATAAATTATTTTAAAAAATTTCAAATTAGATAAATACTTATGGATATCTATTATTAATATGAGTTATGACAGACAAATAAAAGTAGATGATCAAGTATTTGAAAATCATAATATCAACCAATAATGAGCATTTGTTTGAATTCTTCAATTTTATACTAAATATTTGGTTGCGTATTAATATCGATTACTTTCTACAACATTTAATATTAAGGGCAAAATGGGATAAAATTATTTAATGTCATCTTGACTTACACTTTCTCCATTTTAAAATACTTGCGGTCCTTATTAAAAATATTTATTATTTTAAAAGTATAAGAAAAAAATATTTATTTCTCATTTTACCCTTAGAAGTAATTATTTTTGAATACTACAAACACATCAATTATGATACAAAAATAATGTTAAATATTTAATGAAGTTGAAGAGTGATTATATCAGGCATAAATATGAATAAAAATAGTCAAATATTCCTCCTAATTAATATTTTAAGGAATGTGTAAATTAAAAATATAACAAGTATTTTGAGACGAGTGGAGTAAATTAATGAAAAAGTACTTCTTTCGTTTATATTTACTTGTCCATATTTGACTTGGTATATCCCTTAAGAAGTAACAAATAAAATGATAATTTTAGTATATCACCCCTAAATTATAATATGTTGAAACATTAATTGAAAATGATATAGTACTAGATAATAAGGGTAAAACAAATATAAAATGATAAATTATCTCTTGATTTTTCAAATCAAATTAAGTGAAAATGAAGAGATGTCTATTTTTATTTGTTTCCTATATTAAAAGTAGATGTCCATTTTATTTACTTATTTTAGAAAATTAAGAGATAAAAATCAGTTAGTTTCTAATCATCCTCATTATTAACTATAGTTTGAGCATGTTTGACATTTCTGCTAAAAACCGCTTATTTTTAGAAGCACTTTTTAAAATTAACTTTTTAGGAAAATGCTTTGAAAAAGCAATTTGTGTTTGATTAATTCATTTGAATAGTATTTTTGATAAACAAACCATGTTTGGATAAAATAAAAAAAAGTACTTTTGAGAGTCAAATGACGGAAAAGGACAAGTATCAATGCACTTTAAATATTAAGATTATTTATAGAAAGAAACTACTTTAAATATCTATCATAAATATTTTAATTAAATTTTTGTTTTTATTAAATTAAAACATACATATTCAAATTTTCAATTAATATTTCACATAGTCTAATTAAAAAATTAAATATTGAGATAATATTAATATGGTGATTTAAATATAATTAAAAATATCAAGCAAAATAAATTTAAAAATTATTTCACAAATTAAATCCACCACAAAAATAAATAAATAAATATAAGGGATATATTGATAAATATGTATATATGGTACAGATATTTTGGTCTTAAAAAAAATAATTTTGTGCTTTCTGCTTCTATTTTTTTTTTAAAAAACACAAATGTTTAGCTTTTTCCCAACAATAAAAAAAATTGTTTCTGCTTCCATTCAAAAACACTTTCATTGATTTGTCAAACGCCTTTATTTAAAAGTATTTTTTTCCTCAAAATAAGTGTGTTTGGCCTCCCTACAGTAATACCAAACAAACTCATAGTTTCAATACAATTCTCATATTATTGAATTTATTATATTCAAAGTATAACATAGTAAAATTATCCTTCTATCTATTATTTTTCAAGAAGTGTGTCAAGTTGATACTTGATAAATAAAAAATACTTTATAAATATATTAATTGTGTGATCAATCTCTTTTTTTATTAGTATATAAATTAAAACTTAAAACTCTTTTTTTGTAAATATCTTCATCATCTGATGAAAAATTGGAGATATAACAACTTCATTCATTCATTAATTAAGCCAGAATGCATAATGATGAATTTGACCAGAGAGTGGTGCTGATTACTCTAATTTTCTCACAACTTGATAACTTCTACACAGCTTTTTTGAAAATTAGGGCCTACAGAAAAGTAAAGAAAGAGATATAAATATCTGAACTAGAGAGTTGTACTTTTACAAAATGTATGAAAAGTCAAATCACTTTATAGTAATATCATCACATTACTATTTGGTAATTAATTTTTTAAGTTAGGTTTAGGTTAAGAGTCCCATTTGGATATGGAATGGATAATTGGTGATCTTAGACAATTCTCATCCTAATTAAGAGCTAGTTATTGGAATTGCACAAGGACTAAGGTTCATTTATGGTATTAGAGTCAGACTCATTCAAATTACTTGTTCAATAATATTAAACATTCATATTATATTGTTTACGCTTTAGTTATTAAGGAGGTTTGAATATGCGGAGGATTGTCAAGATTTCCAAATCGAAAATGGGATGATATGTAATATAATTAGTCTCCTTATATGACTTTGGACTGTCTTCACCCTGATAACTACATTTTGGAGTTGAGTACTTGAGTAAGGCAGTTAGCTAAGAAGGTATTTCATGTTAAATGTTTATTTATGAGGATGAATTAGACTTTGATTAAATATTTTCAAATTAAAACTAGAAAAGAAAAATAGTTATAATCTCAAATGAAAATGCTTAAAATGTTTGGGTACATTTTATCTTCATGTAACATTTTCTAGCGCGAATTTAAATTTAGCCGAAATGTATGACAAGAAATGAATTTGAATCCATCCAGTTCATATATGTCTTTCTTTGGGAGCTAGAGGAAATGCACATCTCAAGTACATTAATTAGTAGGTATGAGAGGATTTATGTCGGATCTTCAAGGACAAATAATTGATTTACTTATTCAAAGTAATTTGCACGAAGGACTATCTCTAACAGAATACATCATTTCGAATTCTTGCTACGAACTCCATAAAAGAGTTTGTGTATACGTACGAACATCAGACGTTAAATATCTCACTAACAAACTTATCGAAGTAGTTCAACACATTATTGTATATCGAATGAATTTTGGCACCGCACTAGATATTTCTTTAAGCCTTCGAAACGGGATGATATGAAAGAATTTTTAGTCAGCCATTAATTGATTATGTATTCACATATGATATATATGTGTTCACAATGATTGCCACTAGAAATCAAGATATTTGACATTGGACTTGTAAATCAATTTATAACCTTCGAGGAACAATCAATCTCTATTCAAACTCGTTTTACTTGTAAGAGTATATTTTAAATTTGTCGATTATGTTATATGGTCGTAATCCTACACTCATGCGATCTGGTTGAGTTGTGGAAAGTTGTAGGTTCTATTGCACGTCAATCGATTGGAGAATCAAGTACTCATTTAACACTAAAAACTTCTCATATCAGTGGAGTATTTACGGGGCGTACTGGAGAACATGTGTGAGCCTCATCTAACGAAAAAATAAAATTCAATGAGGATTTGATTCATCCGACACATACATGTCATAGACATCCTGCCTTTTTTCTGTTTTATAGACTTGTATATAACTATTGAGAGTAAAAGTATTATATATAATGTGAATATTCCATCCAAAATTTTACTTTTAGTTCAAAACGATCAATATGTAGAATCAGAACAAGTAATAACAGAAAAGAAAATGTCTGATGAAAAATTATTTTCATGTTCAATTTCAGAGAGTACTTTTTTCATTGAGAATTCCTCGTCCCTTTTCGTGTAAATTCCTACCAATGAATTTCAAATTTGTGGGGCCTTATTTATTTCATCTCTCGAGCCCCGATGAAAACCCCCTACCCTTCGGACTCAATATATCTTTTGACTTCATATATATGTGGGCACCTGATATTTATGATGATAATTAGGAGGGCGAGGTAATAGCGCATCCAATTAATTGGATTATGTATTTGATTTAAATATATCAAGGTACATTTGATATATTTTCCTCCAAATATATAAAAATGATACAAAGGTCTTGTGACTTTATTAAAGGAACTCCCTTATTGGCGACGTAGTAAGATTAAATAATACTTTCTCCCCATATTATTATTTGTTTGACGTTTAGTATTGACTTGACACATTTCTTAAAGAATAATCACTTTTTAAATATAATAAATTAAATATTTTTAAAATGACCACTATTAATAATAAGAGTAATTAGCAATTAAGTGATAAATTACTGCTCTAATTATTTTTACTTGTTCAGTATTCTAAATCAAGAAAATACAGTTTTTTTTAATGGTTTATCCTCAACATTAATTATTTTTTCTCCAAATTATTTCTCAAGGTTTAAAACTATACATTAATTAATATCAATACTATGATAAAATACTTATATTAATTCAAAATGAATAATTAAAATTGAATTACGAAAAAATAATTTAGTTTTTAAAAATTAAGAAAATAAAATTAAAATACAATAAATGGTGTTATACCAAATAAACACAAGAAGTACAAATAATAAATGAAGAGTATTTATGACATGTCCCAAAAAAAATAAAAAACGTGACGTTGTGATAACCAAATTGAGTGGTTGATCTACAAATATTTCAGCAATGTCATCATTTCTACTTCTGTTATTGTTCATCAATTTAATGTGTCTCTGTTTGAGTGGGTCAAATTAGGGATCTATAGTTATTAATACTTCTAAGTACAAAAATTCTATTTACGTCAGCAAGAAAAGTAAATGATAAAGTGATTTTTTTATTTACTTTTCGATAGTGGATACATAAATAAAAAAATATTATTCTAAAATATATTTATATAGATAAATATTATGAGAGATAAAGGCGAGGGTAAGAGTGGTGGTGATGGGGCTATGGAAATTAAAACTGCACCCTTTAGACCAGATCAAAATGATGATTGTAAATTTAAGGAGGGTAATATTTATTAATAATTTGATAATATTTAATCCTATATTTTGATTTATAAGTTTTACAGGATGATGGTTAGATTGATTATATGAAATAAAGTGTTGGTTAATTATTAAAACTTTTATGTTGAGAAAATAAGAGTGATAGAGATAAGAATGATGAGCTGGATGTGTGGATATATCAAGAAAGGTAAGATTAAGACGGATGATATTTGGTATAAGGTGGATTGTGAAGGACAGGATGTGGGAAGTGAGGTGAAATGATTCAGAGATGTGTAGATGTTCTGATAAAGAGGTATGAGAGGTTGGTTGTAGTGAGTTGGATAATGAGTAGAGGTAGGCCTAAGAAATATTGTGGTGAAGTATTTAGGTAGGATATAACACAACTTCACCGAAGACATATCCGTAGATATCAGAATATGAAGGTTGAGAATTAGAACGGAGGATTAATAGGTAATCTACTAATTGGAAGTTCCTTTTTATTTTATTTTTAAAAAAAAAAAAAGAGAAAAAAGTTGGGCTTTCCTCACAAATTATTGTTGGTTTCTCTACATTTTCAAATCATTAAATTCTCATTTTAAACCTTGTTTTTTTGGTTCCAAATTGTTGTGGTTTCTTTACATGCTCTATCAGAATTTATGTATATTTTACCAATGTAAAATATCACATGTTTCAAGGATCTCTAGATGTTGATATAGTAAAGGATCGCCAATGGAGGTATTTTAGTGCGTTGTAAATTCTTATCTAAGACTTGTATCATTTGATGATGTCATGTGAATCACTAAAAGAATGTATGAAGTGTATGACTAACCCAATATATAATGAGAGTTTCGTAAGGGAACTGAAACAGACTACCATGAGACAAACGATTTTCTTTCTAAAGAGATTCGATTCGAAACTCTTATATATTCAATACTGAAACAATTCCAGAGGTTTTCCCTGGCTTTGTCCATGTCAACAAACAATTTGAAGTACCTCAACTTTTTAGAACAGAATTGAATCAAATAACAATGATTCAAATTACTTCCTTTTACACGAAATGTGATTTTAAAACGGAGAATCTATCTCTATACATACAAATTCAATTACTCAAAGTACATTACAAGTTTAAAATTATCATATTTTATTTTCATAATTTTCACAAGACACAGAAAGATCTACGGACCTTCATCTTTTCACAGGACACAGAAAAATCTACGGACCTTCATCTCCAAATACATTTCTCTTGCGTTTTAACCCAAAAGGTGTCACTTGTGTCTCACAAAGGTCCAATCCATGCCATACACGACGAGGCAAATATCGTCGAAAATAAAACATATTTGAGCTAAAATGAGGTCCTTGTAAGGCTTGAACTTGAGCAAAACCAGGACGCCAATCATCACTTCCAGCCAATTTAAGATATAGATAACAAATTGGTGATTTAACACATTGACCAGTGACTTGAAATTGATCAATCATGCAAGATTGAAATGGTTTTCTTGGGATGTCATCAAGAACTTGTGGTTCCAATGGATCAACTCTTCTAACATGTTTAGAATTCAAATGGTTCACTAAAATGTCATTGGAATTTTCATCACCAAACCTTAGACTTACATGATTTGTGGTGTCTGCACCTTTTGTACATGTTGTCTCTATTGTCACAAAATAAGTGCACTTTTCCTGAAAAAAATAATTGTCAAGACAT
The DNA here is from genome assembly GCA_036553675.1 of Solanum okadae. Classification (NCBI taxonomy): domain Eukaryota; kingdom Viridiplantae; phylum Streptophyta; class Magnoliopsida; order Solanales; family Solanaceae; genus Solanum; species Solanum okadae. Next base: position 47,777,479 of record CM071688.1, on the reverse strand, counting down.
AAGGTATTGTCACTCATTTGAATATAATTATGCTATTCAATTTTCTAATTGTATAAATTCAAAATTTGTATAATTCGGTTCCTGATTGTATAAATCTAGAATTTATATAATTTGGTTCCTGATTGTATAAATTCAGAATTGGTATATCCTTATTCTAACTATTTGTATACGATTTATGAAAAATTCATAATAAATTACCATTTTGTATATTGGCAAGCAAAATACACAAACAGAGTTCTGAAAAAATCCTGTATAAATACAGAATTTGTATATACTTACCCTATTTGTATATTCGCAAGTGAAACATACAAACGGAGTTTTGAAGAAATCCTAAATGTATAAATATAGAATTTGTATATACTTATCTTGTTTGTATATTCACAAGCGAAATATACAAACGGGCAAGCGAAATATACAAATCGTAACCTTCATAGCAAACATAACTATAGTTATGAAGCACAATTACAGAAACTATAGCTATAGAGCCTTATTATGTCTAGTATTTTTGCTATTTCTGAAATATTCTCTTAAATATATTATCATACCTTCTTTTTTGTTGAAAGGCTATCACTTGTGGGCTTGATGGAAACCTCCGAACCTGAAGCAAGAAAGATAAAACTTATGATATAAATAATTAATGTTATTCTAAATTTGCTTATTAATATCATCTTTAATTAATCTATTGAGATTAATTTGATATAAAGAAATTAAGAAGAACATTAATGAAACAAACATGCATTTGTTTTTATATATAAGAAGTTTAGTATATATTTGATACTCATTCTTTGCTTCATATGGACAAAAAGGAAATATTCTTGGATGTTTAGATTACTTGAAGATAATAACCACCTTTTAATGATATTAAACTTCTTGTTTCATTTGCTTTTAGGGATAATTAATTAACGCACTAATGTTTTGTTTGTTGTATTGAAATTAACATGTATTGCGTAATTTAAAAAAAAAAAATTACAATTCCTTTCACCAATATGATAGAAAGGATACGAAGAAGATTTTGAGAGACAATTCTGTCATTAATTGTACTAATACTACATTAGAAAACACTTAAAAATAATGAATGATAAGAAGTATTGAAAGATATTTTAGAAATTTCTTCATATTTATATTTATTTTTCGTATATTTGTCACTTGAAGATGACCTTTCTTTGCCTCAAAGGAACGGATTGCTTTTGTAGAGAAAAATTCAGAGATCATTTAGTTCAAAGAAATGAATAATTCAGAAATTAATTATGTAATAATTAATATTAGAGGTACAGGTGATTATGCGTTGCTAATTGGGTCAATTTTTTGTTAAAATCGAAATTGAACCAATTTAAGTCGATTTTTCAATTATTAAAATCAAACTAAACTAAAGTTAATATACATTTATCAGTTTGATTGTGCTTGATTTGTGTCATTGGACTTATGTCTTAGAACATAACTTGAGTCACTAAACTTATGCCTTAAGCTTAATTTCTTTTACCTTATGCCTTTAGACATAACTTGTGTCATTGCACTTATGTCTTGCGAATTTTATTTTGCTGTCAAATGCAAAAGCAAATGCAGGAAGACTACTTCAAACACAAAACTGAAGTCCAAATAGATTGTTACAAGTAACTTAAGACTACTTCAAGGTCCATGTATAATTTACATTTTAGATTATTAAACTTTAAGCCGTCTGTAGAAGATGCCAAGCAACACAATGCCAAATTTCCAGCTAACACATCATTTTTTTAAAACTATATTGATGCTTTACCAAATACCAAACCAGGTCTGCAAAAAAAAAAATGTTAACTCACAAAATTACAACCAGAAATTAAGCCTTAATTGATGGTGTTGAGCAGCATGTAACAAAAAATGTCTACTTTAAATATTGGTATCAGTTTTGGTTAAATACTAACAAGTACAAGGAATCCTTTAAACTGCAAAAAAAAAACATGGAGTGTTTCAAATTCTGCATCTCCCTTCTTGTCCTTCAAACTCTCTTGACCATTTCACGTATAACCGCGACAGTTTCACCAAGCTGTCCTGTGGTTTTCAGAGAATATATTGGAGCTTTAGGCAAGAATGTAACATTTTCTGATGTTCCAATTAATCCGAACGTTGAGTTTCACTTCCTCCTCTCCTTTGCTATAGACTACACAAACACAATTTCACCACAACCAACTAATGGTGACTTCCTGATCTATTGGGACACTGATAACCTCACCCCTTCTCATATTTCTTCTATCAAGGCTAAGCATAAAAATGTAAAGGTAGGTATGAGTCTTGGTGGTGATACAGTGAACGGTAAAAATGCCACCTTCGCTGCTACATCGATTACATCTTGGGTGAGAAATGCAATATATTCAATCACCAAGATAGCGAAAGAGTATAACCTGGATGCAATAGATATAGACTATGAACACTTCAATGTAGATCCAGATACATTTGCAGAGTGCATCGGGCGACTGTTGTACTTCCTCAAACAAAACAATGTCATCTCTTACACATCAATAGCACCATATGCAGATGATTCAGTGCAGGTGCATTATTTAGCACTCTGGAGAAAGTATGGTCATCTAATAGACTATGTCAACTTCCAATTTTATGCCTACGCGAAGGGCACAACCATTCCTCAATTCCTGCAGTACTTTGAAACACAGAGATGTAACTATAAAGGAGGCAAGATTCTTGTGAGTTTTGGAACTAATAATATTGGCGGCTTGTCTCCTGAACATGGATTCTTTGATGCATGCACCATACTAAGGAGCCAGGGGAAACTTCACGGTATCTTTATTTGGTCTGCAGATGACTCTATGAAGGATCATTTCCGATATGAAAAGCTGTCACAGAACCTCTTAGCAAGTGCAGCTTAGATATCTTGCATCGATTTAAGGCAATATTTTGTAGGCCGTGACAAAAGATAAAAATTGGAATGCTAGAATGTTATTTCTTATTTCGGAGACTTCTCTAGGAAATAAGTCATGTATGAGGTTGTACTTGTATTGTGGTCTTAGAATCAAAATATTGATGCAAACAAGTTCAGATTTACGATTATGTGCTAAAGCTTACGACTCACAGAAAAATAATTATTTTTTTAAATATAGTTTAGAACACTAAAAGGACTGACACGAAGCATTTCACCAAAACGCAAAACATGTCAATTAGACTGACCAGCAGCTCTATTCAAGTCTAAGCATGTAGACGTGTTACAACACCTATACCTGAGTACAGATATGTTATAAAATGCAGCAGCATGCGTGAATATAAAGGTTAAGACTAGCAGGCACTTGGTTTCCATTATTATGCCTTGAATTAGTCGCCTAGAAAATACACAATTAAGAATTTTCCGGTTTCAAAAGCAAGCAATCCGTTCAGTATCTTGAGTAAAGAAAGTAAAACGTACAAGTTCCTTGACCAGCTTGCAGTCCCACCAGCATATGTCCTGTATTTTCCCAAACCCTTGCACTTTGCTTCATCTGCATCATCACTCTCAATGCATTTGGCACGAAATATTTCTAGGCAGATGGATTTACCTGGTTTAACTTTCAATATCATGTGAGAATTAGATAGAAGTGAGAAAAGCTCTCCAAAATTGTGCTACTACTATGTTATTGATCAAGTGAAGAACCACCATTTAGTGTCTATGCACAAGCCTTTCAAACATCCTGCGGAATAACTTATTCCAGCTTATTCTTACAAACAAGAAAAAGACAATGCAGTACCAGCCGCTCAAAGCATTCATACCCCACAAGTTGTCATATAAACTGTCCAAATTCGATCACTTACCTAAGAAGAAACAATTGAGCCGTCCTTAGAAATGCCAAGAAAGACAATGATTGGCTTCCAGCTGACACATAATCTATTAATAGTATGGATGCTTACAAAACCAGGTCCTGAAAAGAGACAAAACTCACAAAAGAACAAATAGAATCTAAACCTAATAGGGTAGTCGGCAATGCATACAACAAATGCCTTGTTGAAGGAGAAATATTTTAATAGGTATCTACTTTGGTTAAATACCAATAAGAAGTACAAGGGATCCATCCAACTACAACAAATCATGAAGTCCTTAAAATTCTGCATCTCTCTTCTTGTCCTTCAAGCTCTATTCAACACTTTCCCTACGATCGAGGCAGTTCCAGCATTCTGCCCTGGGGTTTTCAGAGAATACATTGGAGCTGAGGGCAAGAATGTCACATTCTCTGATGTCCCAATTAATCCAAATATTGAGTTTCACTTCCTCCTATCCTTCGCTATAGACTACACGAACACAAAATCACCAGAACCCACTAATGGTGACTTCCTGGTTTATTGGGACACTGATAACCTTACCCCTTCTCATATTTCTTCCATCAAGGCTAAGCATAAGAACGTTAAGGTAGGAATGAGTCTCGGTGGTGATACAGTGAATGGTAAAAATGCCACCTTCACTCCTACTTCAATTACTTCTTGGGTGAGAAATGCAATATATTCAATCACCAAGATAGTGAAAGAGTATAACCTGGACGCAATAGATATAGATTATGAACACTTCAATGCAGATCCAGATACATTCGCCGAGTGCATTGGGAGACTGTTGTACTATCTTAAACAGAACAATGTCGTCACTTACACATCAATAGCCCCATATGCAGATGATTCAGTGCAGGTGCACTATTTAGCACTCTGGAGAAAGTACGGTCATCTAATAGACTATGTCAACTTCCAATTTTATGCCTATGAAAAGGGCACAACCATTCCTCAGTTCCTACACTACTTTGAAACTCAGATGTATAACTATAAAGGAGGCAAGATTCTAGTTAGCTTTGGAACTGACAACAGTGGTGGCTTGTCTCCTAGACATGGATTCTTTGATGCATGCAGCATACTAAAGAGTCAGGGAACACTTCATGGTATCTTTATTTGGTCTGCAGATGACTCTATAAAAGATCATTTTCTATATGAAAAGCTGTCACAGAACCTCTTAGCAAGTGCAACCGTTTAAGATAATCCTTTGTAGGCCATGTTCAGTGTTTGAAGTAGTTCGCTTACTGTGGTCTTAACATCAAAAATCCAGATTTACAATTTCTAAAGGTGCTAAAAACTTAATCTTTGCATAAGTATTGAGTAATATAGTCTGTTTAATGCATTCCATGACAGACCAGATATAGGACAAATGCAAGGAAATATGATAATCATAGGACATGAAATGTACTCATGGAATTAGTGAGGTGCACAACCCAAATAATTCCATTATATTTGTGTAAAAGTGATGAAACATAGGCGCTTCACGTGTGTATTTCATTTTTTAAAAATTAATTTTATTATTTTCTTAATCCTTTCCATTTTCTTTTTATTTCTTCTTCGTTTCTTTTCTTCCAGCAGCTTTTCCTCCTCAACCCATGGAAATAGTTGAGGTGCACACGCTAGCTCGAACACCACGGTTATTAAAAAAATAGGACACAGATGCAAAGCTTATAGCAGCACACTTCCCAACTTGCCAGGGAATCTAACAAAATGTAGAAAGGTCTACATGTAAATACCTTCCTCAAATCTATTTTTGTCTAAACAATATGCCTATCCACTATCCAAGGTCTATAGTAGATATATGTTTAGACAAAATAGATTACTATCAGATATATGTTTAGACAAAAAAACTAAAACACAAGCCATACACCTTGCAAACGTCAAGTAAGTAAAATATATTACTATCAAATATAAGTTTAACATGCTATAACTAGATGAATACATATTTAGAGTCCAAATGGAGGAGATGTGATCTTAAAAGGAATCTACGCATCTGTAAAAGTATTAAGTCAATGCAAATATACCCACACAACAAATCAATCAACAATTGACAGTGGCTAACTTGAAAAAACAAATCAAGTTTCCAACATATATATTTAGAGTTCAAATGGAGAAGATGCTTTCATGCATTATAAAAAGGACAAATTGTTTATAGAATCGACAACTACAACATTAAACGTAGCAACCAAGTTCATCTCATGAATTCCAATGGCAAATTTCTCTTTTCTATAAGAAATAGGGTAAGTACCATTCACGTGTCATACTGATTCTTTTTTACGAGCCAAGTACGTAAATTACACTTTTTTTACTTAAATTTTCAACATACTTGCACATACTTTTTTTCGAACAGAAACAGTGTTTGGACATTGGGATGGATATAAATGGAGTTATGATGGAGTGGCTAGCAAAGAGATACCATGGTTTCAAGTGAAGAAAACTCACAATGTCCGTAAAGGAGATAAACTCACCATGTACTCCTCTCCCAGTGTCACGTACAAGCTCCCCGCAAGCAGCAACCATTTCAATTCATATAGTTAGTTACCTTCACTATTGAGTTAATCTTTTTTTATTTGACCCAAGAAGTATAAATTTAGAAGTTGCATCCTCCTAACTACTTAGTAGTTATAAAGAACTGTTGGAGTTGAAACAGGAAAGCTATAAAAACTCCCAACAACAAAAATTAGTACTAAAATTTATCAAATGGAGTAAAGGAAACTCATATTAGAGAAGCAATAAAATCAAGAATAAAATGATAGTTATAGATGCTAATAAGCTTGCCTTCTCAGAGATTAAAAAGCCATGGGCGGATCCAGAGATTAGAAGCCAACAATCATACATTGAGAATACTAAAACATACAAATTTATATATGTTTTCTGCCATTTCTTGGAGTTCAAAGTTCTCTCTTCTTTAGTTGAGGTTACTCTCCTCCTCCCCTTCTCCCCTCACCCTACCATGATTTCTGTTGCTTGTACATTTGATATTGCCAAGCTATGCTTACACTAACCAGTGAATTTTTGCCATTACTGCTTATTGTCAAACTCAACTAATTATCTGGATGTGCCACCTTTTGGTTAATACAGAGCTCTCTATCTCACATGTTTGATTCTTTACTATGTCTAGTCGTAACTTTGATTTCAGGAAAGTGCTTACAAAACATATTTACGAGTCTGGTGCTTTGTCCTGTGGAGATGGAGCAATATCGAACGAAAGACCTCTAATTAAGAATGGAGAAATCTCAACTGTCTTACCCACTCTTGCTGATAATGTACATTATGATAGCTTCTTGTTAAAACATGTTAATGGGTTTACATGAATGTGAAACATTGACTAGCTTGCAGTTCAACCAGCATAAGTCATCCCAAGTGAACTCTTGCTCCTTGTTGAATTGCTCAATTCAAATCCTTTAGCTCAAAGAAGGCAGTCAGACAGTGTTAACATAGAAAAACAGATTCGATAAAACATTCTCTGGTTCTGAAGTTAACTGAACAACTCCTTTAAAACTTGCATTCTTTTCCGTTTCCTCTTCAACTGAAGCTAATGGACAACCTAGCTACAACTTTCAAGGGTTCAGCATGTGAGAACTAGGAAGAAGTGAGAAAAACATATCCAAAAGTGTGCTATTGAGTCATACAAGTGAATAACCACCACTTAACCAACCAACAACAATCTCCAATAATTAGCAAAGAAGTTGCACAAATTTAAATAATGTGAAGAAACAGAAATGAACAAAAACATGTTAGCTTTGATTTGCTCAATGTATACAACCATATGCTTCTGCTTGTAATATAGATTGAATCCGAAAAATGCTACCTATACTAAAAAATAAAATAGTTTGAATCCTAAATTCATTCTGATATGTAGACCATATCAAATTTGAATCATATCTCGACAAAATTACTTGAAACGATATATCAATACAGCTCTAGCAATGATAAACGCAAGGGAGAGGATTTCCGCAGGTGTTGCACTAACTCTAATCCTCAACAATAGTAGCAACAACAGCAACTAGACTCAACTAAATTAAATTACTCATCACCTTCAATTCTTCTCTTTTTACTCTTTTTCTTGCTACTCTGCTCTGCTGAAGCAGAACCAGCATCAGGATCCATACTCTTCCCATCTTCTTGCACCTTCCCCACCTCGTGTTCACTGTCACCAGCACCACTATCCTTCTTTTTCTTCTTCTTCTTCTTCTTCTTCTTATTATCTCTACTCGTCATACCATCTTCCTTAGCTTCCTTCAACTTCAGCTCCCTATCTATTTTAACAAACTCCAGCTCATTTTTGTTGGATGTTTCCATCTCTTCTTCCCCTATATCGAGTTTTTGTTCAGTCTTGATCAACTTATGACCCTTCACTTTATCAATTTTTGATGAATTTTTGGTCTTAGCCTCAGCTTCCGGGGTTTCTTCCTTGACAAGATTCTTGCTTTTCTTGTTTTGTCGGAACCCATTTGGGATATCTTCATTCTTCACTGTACTTTCAACCTTTAAACCCACATCCCGATTATTCTTTTCTGAAATTTCTTCAACTTTGACATCAGGCTCCTTTTTCACACTGAGTTTCTGCTGAATCTTAACAAGCTTGTTGAATGAATCAGCAGCACCTTGGAGATATAAGGAAACAGCATGTGATGCTTCGTGGTCTGATGCAGCAAATTTGGAGAGGGATTTTGCTGCGGCGGAGAGAGAGATTGGGATTGTAGATTCAACTTTAGCTGATACCCTCTTCATTTTGCTATGCTTCTGTTGAGCTAGGATTTTTGTTAGGGTTTTATGATTTTAACTTTTTGAGTTCCACTTGCCTTTCTACCTATTTCAAAATCAGGGTTTTATTAATACTAATAAATAAATAATGTAAGGCCCGTCATACGTGCCCAATATAATTTAATAAGTATATCATAATCTCTAAAAAAAAGTTAACATTTAAGAAAATTACAAAAATCTCCTTTCGAATACATTTCTATTCCTGCCAGAGAAAACGATCAAAATGTATGAGGGTTGCTTTACATTGATCCTTAATATATTTCACATGATTCATATTGTTCTTAATGTATTATAAAAGGTACTCAATTTGATCCTTTGTCCTAAAAGTAACAAATCCATAAGTTAAATTTGACGGCAGACCCACTAAAAAATAAAATACCAAAAGCTCCCATCTCTTTCATCAGGCATAGCTGAAAAGCTTGGCCTAATTCTTCTCCCTTCTCTCTTCTCCGGCGATTATAATGTTCTAGGCCATTGACACACCGCCGCTCGTCCACCAGCCAGTCGTTGCTCTCCACTTCAGTCCCTCCTCCACCCATTCCTGTTCCCACTGTTTATTAGCCCTAATCCAAAATTAGGATTTCTAAAAAAATTATATCTTTTAGTATTAAATTAGAAAATTAGTTTATTTTTTTACATTGTTATTGATATTATAAGATTTGATCCTATATTTAGAATTGTTAATGTCTCTATTGAGAGCCAATTGTATATGTGTTCGTCATAAAAAAAATTAACAAACCTTGTGTTCCTGTGTTTGAGGTAACATTTTTCAGCTTAAATTTGCCATAGGGGGTTGATGAAGCATCAACCAAGCAAAATTCATGTTGAAGGCATTGTAAAAACGAATTCACAATTTATATAAAATAAGATGAACTCTGTCCTTCAATGTTTATCAAAAGTAGAACTCAATTATCTGAACCATACTTTTGAGAAGTAATATTTTAAAAGTGGAAGAGGGATCCTTTTGATGGCTAAGGTAAAAAAAAAAACAACACACAAACTCTCTGAAACAGATCTTCTGATGGGAAGACATAGATAATGAAGGAGAAAGAGAGCTTTTGGTATTTTTATTTTTTCATGGTCCCCAACGTTAAATTTAACTGATGGATTTGTTACTTTTAGGGCAAAGGATCAAATTGAGTACCTTTTATAATACATTAAGGACCATATGAATCATGTGAAATATATTAAAGATCAAAATAAAGTAACCTCATATATTAGGGACCATTTTGATCATTTTCTCATTCCTACAACCATCCCCTCTCGGAGAAATACCTATCCCCTCTCGAATTCATTTCCGCAAGAAGTAATGTATCATTTGCAATGTATCAGACAATCAAGGAATGTATTCGAAAACAATGAAAAATTCGAGATTTTTGTAATTGAGGAAACTTTCGGGATAGGATGTAATTAGCCCATAATGTATGAAATTTTTGTACTTTAAACTATTTTTTTCAGTTAACAACTTCAGGACATTACTTAATAATCTGTTTCAAATGTTCATATGACATAAATGTGTCATTTACAACTCAAATTGAGAAAGTTGAATTCCAAGAAATTCTATGCAGCAAGGAAATAAAGAATTGTGTTAGATTATGAGTTAAAACATTTCGTGTTCAAGGAATATATAAAATGCTTATATCTTTGAAAAAGTTTATCGATCTTCATATATTTTCGCAAGTGATATCTATAGTCCACAATGTTGTTATCTTCTTTTTGCAATATTTGCACCATAAAATTTGCATTTGATAAAATACTAATCATTGATCAATTAATTAATAAAGACCGATTCAAATCTCTATTGCTTCAGCTTACAAAAAGTTCTTGAGATGATGAAGAAACAGACCATTCTTGAAAGCCTAAAAAATAGTGAAGGAGACGTATGGATGTTTCTAGACATATGTTGTTGTGTCTGTGTTGGGAAGTCTCTAATAGAAATTGGATATTGTGTAAAATTACAAATATAGCCTTGATCGTCCTAATTTATCATGCTTCTATATAGTAGAAATCTATAACATAACTTTAATTAATATTATTAAATAGTATTTTGTATGGATAATATTCATTATCACTCTATTCCTAATCATCCGGCACCACCACTAACCACATCTGCCATCATTGCCACCATTATCCTCGTTAACCATCAACTATATCTGATATCATAATTGTTAACCATTACTTTTAAGTGTTACTACACTTACCTCCTCAATCATTATAATTATATTCATTAGCACCATTCTTATAGTCTTTGTAGCCACAACCACCTCTACAACCATTATCATCACTATAGACTTTTTTTTTATTACCAACAAACTCTATCATTACAACTAGCACCACCACCAATTACTATCATACATTCTTCGATTACAAACATCATTGTTGCCACCTACATCATTACGATTAGCCACTACCATCAATGCGATCAATCTTTACTATCAACCACCTCTATCATCATAACTAACAACGCCACCAACTATTACAAACACATCATCAATCACCACACATTCTTCGGTCACCACCAATTACCTACTAACATCAATTAACTTCACCAGTACAACCACCAACACCACAATCATTCACCTCTATTATTACAATCATCACAACCCCAACCAACCACCTTCACCATTACAATTAGCACCACTATATCATAACTAGCCACTAATAACAACTAATATTCTACCACCATCACTATTAACTATTTCTACAATCACTATCAAGCATAATTGTTTCATTTCTTTTATCAAAAGTATACTATCTTCAGATTTTAAGCAACAAAAAAAAAACTTTACACAAATTATATATAATTAAACAGTGGAATGTTACTTTAGAAAAATTGTGGTCATTCACAAATAAAGAGGTTCAAGATATACATTTTAAATAATTAAATAATAATATGCTTCATTCAAATATTCTAAACACTAGAATAGAAAATTGGAAAGATTACGCATATAAGCAAACATATACTAGTTAATTACTTAACTATAGTTTGCCTTAATTACAATTTGTAACCTACTTTTAGCTATAATTACGCGGCTCAACTTTCTAGTTTTGTATAATTCGCACGTTTGTATAATTTGGAATTTGTATAATATAATTTGTATAACTTTTGTATAATTCGGAATTTGTATAATATAATTTGTATACTTGTTTACACTTCCGATATTTGTAATTGTATAAATTCGTTATTTCGAGTTTATACAAAAATAACTGAATTATACAAATGTACCTGCAATTATACGAACCTACGAATTATACGAATCCGCGAATTATATAAACGAGGATCCTTAAACTATAGCTACAACCCGTAAATATGCAAACTATAACTATGAAACATAATTAAATTTATTATAGTGGCTATTTGTGAAAGTTCTCCTAAAAAATATCTATATCGAAGAAATTGAATGCCTATAAATCCATTCAATTCTTTCACTTTATCATCAAATATAAACTATAAAATATTGATATGTTGGGACCACTGACTAGACTGAGGGGAGCAGATCTAATTTGGATTTCTACTATGCTACCTAGACAAAGGGTGATAATGTGGCTAGCATACCATAATAAGTTGCTCACATAGAGGATGATGAAGTTACAAATTTCAGTTATAGGAGACACTGACTTTTGTTTGTGTGCAATGACTACGCTAGAGAATCAACATCTTTTGGTACATTGCACTTGGATCGTTGAGGTTCGGGGAGCGCTGAGTAGATGGTCTGACATTCCAATCCCAGCAAAAAATGTAGAGGAATGTATGCGATGGATCAAGAATAGACAAATGGAGACAATTTTGCAAGGAACTAGCAGCTGCAATATTGGTGCCTTGATCTATTATGCATGACAAGCAAGGAACTAGAGAGTGTACACGGGTTTGAATATAGACACAAGGTTTATAACGACACAATACAAAAAAAAAATCAGCAGAGAAAGGGCGAGCATGTTCACAGGATCTCGAAAAGCAAGAAGATGCCAAGTTTTGATATAGATAATTTGTAATTAATATAGGTTTTGTTTGCTTTCTTTTTCTTTTTTCTTAGCAAGTGCGTTGGAGGTCTAGTTCAAAGCTGAATAGTCTTTCTAGAAGGGGATTCAGATCACTAGATGCTCTTAGATTGTAAAGATCACTAGACTGCTGAGTTGATTAAGTTGTATGATAATATTCACACCTTATTGCCAAAAAAAAATAGTTACATATAGTGATGGAATAACACAATGCTCACAAACATAATATTTCCTTAATTTTATAGTATTAGTTGTTCATTCGTGCTTACACACCTATTAAAAAATTATAATTAAGAAGAATTGTTTTATTAATTTATCCGTAAGTTTTTTTTTTTTTTTTTAAAGGAAAAACAACTAAAAAATTGAGAGTGGTGAGAATCGAACCCACAACCCTTTGAAAGGTGGCGAAAAATCTAAACAATATTTACCAACTAACCTAGAACGAACTTTGCTCTCGCCGCCTTCGTTTTTAATTAAGGCCACTTAGGGTTTCTCCATACTTCATATATAAACCGTCCATCGTTGTCACTGGCGCCTCATAAACCCCAGTAAGCATCTGCTTAAACCCCAGAAAAAACTGTCCTTTTTGAGTTTTCTGGGTGGTGCCCAGGAAGATGAAGAGAATACAAAATTCGTTGCAAGTCACCAAACAGCCCTACATTGAAGATGTTGGCCCTAGAAAGATGTTAGTAGTTGTTGATCATTTTTTTTTGATTATGTTTTCTGTTTTTTTGAATGTTGTTTGGGGTTAATGTTTTCATGATTGGATTTTGATTGTATCTATTTTGTTTTTATTGTTGTTGGACAGAAAAAGCATTAAATTTTCTCTCTTCTCAGAGTCTGAAATTTTGAAATCAGCTGAAGTTGAAGTCTACCTTGGGCTTTACTATGAATCTACTAAAAAGCCTATTCAAAATGGCTTGTTAGACCCCCGCATGGTAACTCTCTTATCTACATTGTTCATCGTGATAGAAGGCTAGACTAGTATATAATTTGTGGTTCAATTTATGGAGGGATAGTTGTTGCCCTGGATTCTTTTTGGGGTTGCAGGGAGCAAAATGCAGTTTAGTTTTGTTTCTTGTCATAAATATACAATTTTTACACCAAATTAAGAGAAATCTGACTTCCCAGAATGATGGTATGCCGTGCTATCTGTTCTTGAGCATCGAGAGACGACTGTAGAAAAGGAATGTGAAATTCTGTTTTCTTATAGATGAATGTTATCTTTAGTTTCTAGCTTGTATCCTTTTGAATTTTGAAGATTTTGATGCAAGGAAAATAGCTTTCCATTTGTTTTAAGAAGTTGGAACGTGTAGAACAGTAATTAGGTTCGTGTGTGCATTAGGAGTCTTTATGGTTAGAGACTTGTATCTCTGTGTAGAGATAACTGTGAGATTTGGAGTATTTCTAGTTTCAGGGAACTTCTTCTTTTTTTTGTTGGGGAGGGGGTGTTGTGGTGGTGGGGTGAATGAGAACTCTCGATTTGTCTTAGAAGATGAATTTTGTAGTAATGGAATGAAATGGGCCTAATAAAGCAAAATAGATGAAATGAGGAATTAGTTTTTTTTTTGGAAAAATTACAGAAATCCACCTTTTAGTTTGCTTATTACCATTATCCCCTATAAGTTTTACAAATCTCCAAAATCCCTCATTTTCGCACATCAGATTAGTGCATCAGCGCTTATATTATTGTATCCGTTTGAGGGATTTCTGTAATTATAAACTTTTAAGGGATAAATTGTAATTTTGCCTTAAAAGTATGTGATTTCTGTAATTTGCCCTTTTTTTTTGGTAGTGCAGTGTGAAAAGGGGGGGGGGGTATCTTAAAATAGGATAATTATGCTAAGATAACATGTCTATTTGTTTTTGGAGCATAGCATATGCAACCTTTTTGGAGATGAGTATTTCAGGAATGAAGACTTAGACTTAATTGGTTTGGCATGAAGTTTGTCTTTTCTAGGACTCTGATAAAGTACAGCCAAACACTCTCAGTAAGAAGAAAGTTGAGAGAATTGCTTGCTTATTCCTTCAAGCTTAGTTGGAAAATTCATAGTAAATACATGTATACAATTTCGGTTTAGCTAGAATTAAGATCTCTGTTAAGTTACCAAGTTTCAAAAAAAAAGAATTAAGATCTCTGTGTTTCATGAGTCCCAACTCTGACAGAACATGTGCCGAATACTATCCAAGAGACGAAGAAGTTGGATGAGAGCACCAAAAGAAAAATTAACAAGAGCACCAATTTAAATTTCCAAACTGGAATTTCTATTTCTTCAAAAGCTGTTTTGTAATTTTGCTCTTTTCACACCATAAAGTTCTCTATAGACAAAAAGTTTATGTTGTTGGTGCTTCTTTGCTTCTTTCCTCATGCGAATTTAGGACAGCAGAAAGTCTATAAAAGGATTTTTTGGTGAAAGAATGGGAAATAAATCTTAGTTTAAAATTACGAGCTGTTCTACAGGTTTATAATTGCCAACAATTGATGAGCCACTCATAATAGTTTGAATGAGCAGAAGCTAAATGAAGTTATATTGATTTAGGAGTAGATGATGGAACAACAACCCTGAGCTTCGTGTTTCTCTCTGTGAATTCTCTTTATATATTTTCTGTCTACCAATTACTTTTTTGTGTCATTGATGCTGATTTCCATATCTTGATTATAGGAAGTTTTGGATTTCAGGGACCTCCAAACAAGAATGGATGTTGTGAAACATGTCATGGTAATTTTAGAGAGTGTCCAGGTCATTATGGGTACTTGGTTCTTGCTCTACCAGTTTATAATGTTGGATATTTAGGCACTGTGGTGGACATCTTGAAGTGCATATGCAAGGTGATATCTTGTTTGAACTTAACTTCTTTAATATTATACATCATTAGGTGATTTGTGTTTTAATGATTGAAAAAGCTATCCGTAGTTAATCTTTTCTGGTATGTCAACTTTTTACAACTCCGGCAGTTTTACTGGTACAGTGGCTGAAAATTTAATTTTTCTTCCACATCATATTGGTAGTAGTGAGGAAAAGTAATACCCAAATTGTTAGAAATTAGTTTGGTTGAAAAAAGAGTCATTGGTAACTTTAATTTTAAGTTGTTAAATGATTAAATTTTGTGATAGTTTTTATGCTAAATCAAAGTTTTAGAAGTGTGAAAAGTATTCAGCGACGTTAACCAGCATAATGAGAAAAAAACACCTACTTTCCTATTATCCTCAAGGCAAATAAAACAGTATGTGGATCAACAGTCTAGATTATTGATGTAATACTTCTACTGTTAAAATTCTTAATTTTTTTTTTGATGCAATACTTGTGTAAACTGCCAAATTACCGCAAAAAATTTTCAGTTTAGAACAGACAAGAGAAATAGGTCATTTATTAGAAATAGGTTGCCTTTCTGATTGATATGACATAAATATTTTAGATAATTGCAGTTGTCGCAAACACTCTCAATACAGAAAAAGATAAGAAAACATGGGTATGAGCTTCTTAGAAACATCCCCCCCCCCCCCGCGCGCACACACACACAAAAAGAAGCATGTCTGGTCCTTATGAACACTTTTGTTTCTGGTTGAAAAGAAAGAAGTAGAAATGCTCATAGAGATCAAAATGTGAAAGTCATTTTGGTAGAACCTGGTTCGGGGGCACAAAACATTTTTGAAACAAATTTAGAATAAAGAAGCAGAGGTTTGTACATATCATGGCATTGACGTCATGTTTGATTGATGAAATTGTTTCACCCAGAAAAAGAATGAAAGAAAGAAGAAGTAGATGAGAATGATTTTGAAGTTAGGGAAAAAAGGCAGTAATTTGAAATTAACATGTAAAAATTAGTAACTTTATATTAACACGATAGAAGAAGTAAATGGGATGTTTGGGGAGTAAGGCGCATGCAGTAATTTTAAATTAATATGTATAAAACTAGTAATTTTGTATTAACATGATAGTAGAAGTAAATGAGATGTTTGGGGAATAAGACTGCTATCACGCTGGTATCTTAAATTAACATGTAAAAGCTAGTTTCAGAGGCAAACAATATCTCTAAATCAAATTTAGAACAAAGAAAAAGAGGATTCTGATGGGGTTGGTGTATACGAAGAATTTTAAGGTGAATTAATTTGGGGGAAGGTAAAGGATGCCTGGTGCTGGGTAAGGTAGATTAATTATGGTGAAGGTTTAAAACGTATTCTATATGTGCAAACACGAAATTGCCTGTATTATGAATAATTTTTTTTTGCAATGGATTCATCTGCTGAAGGTAAAGTTAGTATCATCTGGTGGAGAATTGTCATTGCAAAAGTTAGTCAGATTGCGATATAACATAGGTCAGTAATAAAAATAAATATGAATTGTGATTAAGTAGAAATTGAACAATCTTCAAAAGCCAATTAGTAAGATTTCACGTCAGGACAATAATTTATTTGATTTTGATAATTTCACCTTGTTACCCCATTCCCCACTTGTGGGAGTACATGGGGTTTATTGTTGTTCCCATGTCATGATGGTTTGGAGATAGTAAACTAATATTCGTGAAGTTTATGATGCCTTATTAGAGTTTAATTTTCGTTTTTTCCCCTTACACTAGCCTTGCTCAAGAGCTTGGTATCTACTTTCCTTGTAGTGCTTTAATAATTTTCCTTGTGCAACTGCTTTCTTGATCAGTGCTGTTCCTCAATACTTCTGGATGACAAGGAGCGTCGAGACATTTTGAAGAAGATGCGAAATCCAAGAACTGAGTTTTTGAAGAAGAGTGAACTACATAAAAGGGTTGTGAAAAGGTGTAATGCCATGGCAGGTGGCCAGAAGACTGCGACATGTTCCAAATGCGGATACATGAATGGTTTGATATTCTTCTCCATCTCCATTGTTTTGGGTGAATTTGTTCGGTCTAGATTCCATCTACACTTCTATTGACTAGTCATTATACATTTGTGTTCCACATGTATTTCGCGTGATTATAAAGAGCATATTTGAAAATATCTTATGAAAATGTTGTATCAATAACCTAATTTGGAATCAAAATGATTCGGATATTCTTTGAACTTGTAAAATGTGAACAAACATCATTTAGTCAAATATTAATGTGTGTAACAAATCTTTATTAAGTTGTAGGTTTTTAAGGGGGACAACTTGTGGGCCAGGGGTCAACCTGACAATAAGTATTGCCTCCTCGCCCATTTTTGTGATATACTTTATCACAACTTTTTAAAGATTAGTCAAATGACACAAACGTGGTGCATATGATAAGCTAAATTCTTTTTTTTTTGAGGAGCTATGATAAGCTAAATTCTATCTTACAATATCTGTATAAACACAATATAAATGATACTAGATGTAAAGACGATGTGTATGAGTGATTTTTCCACATTAGTAAAAGTTAAATTTTTTGTTGAACCATTTGACCATCTCACTAAAAGCATAAGTTGTTAGTGAGATCACACTTTTATTTACTCAGTTATGTCTTTAACATACCCCATCACGTGAATGCATGATTCTTTTTTCATGAGCCAAACACGTTAAAATTCATTTTAATATTGGGAGGCAGTAAGAATCGAACCTAGGACCTCTATCTTCTCTAGTACCATGTTGAAGTGTGCCACCATCTCATCGAAACCCTTCATTTGTTAGAAAAAGCACAATTTTTTTTTTAATTTTATAAATAATCAATAAGAGAATTTATAAATACTTGTACTAAGCTAGTGGCCAGTGCAACAAGCGTAGTTACAAATGGTGCAAATCTTCTATTGTTTCTAGCATTGCATCTATATTATGTACAATAATTAGTTTGCACCAAAAAGCTACCAAAAAGATATATCTATATTTAATGGGTATAAATGTCTCTCCTTTTGCTTGATTATTATGTCTTCAACAGTTTCAAATGATTAATTTGAGAGTTTGATGAGATATTAGGGGAGGCTGCATTACTCTATGGTCTTGCACGGTCACAGTACCCTCTCAATCTCGTTGTTTATTTTATTCTTTTATATTTGTTAATTGTAGGTATGGTGAAAAAGCTTCAGTTAAAAATCACACATGAACAAGGAAATCGTATCTTGGATGAGATCAATGTTGCTATCTCTGACAAGAGAGAGCTCAGGGCATCTGTTAGTGTGCCTCCAGAACTTGACCCAAAAGTAGTTTACTCCCTTTTCAAGAATATGTCCGATGAGGTATTGTTTAATAATTTGTTAATTCGTATGCCCTTTCGTCCTTCTTCTAAAGTAATTCACTTGGTTGTCTAGTCCTACTTTTTTATTATACTTTCTATCATTGTTCAGTTTCAACAAAGATTATACTTTCTACCATTGTTCTCTCATGATTCTGTGCAGGATTGTGAGTTACTCTACCTTAGTGATAGACCAGAAAAACTCCTTGTTACAAGTATTCCGGTGCCACCAATAGCTATTCGCCCTTCAGTATTTGTGGATGGTGGAACACAGAGGTCATATGCAACTTTTTTGACTTTTAACTTTTACTTTGATCTAGAGTGTATGTTGACAATTGAAGATATTTTAGTTCAAAAATGTTTTTTCACACTTCAAAGTACCCTTTTCTGTCATTTTGGGTTCATAGGTAGCTGTACTATTTGTTTTGGGATGTGAACTTTTTGAGGTCCATATCTGTTTTGGGATGTCAATTTTGGGTTCATAGGTAGCATGCTTACAATACTTATATAACATCCATATCTGTTGAAATTTCTCAAGCAAAAGAACTCAGAGGAGTAGTCTTGATGCTTCCATCTTCTTACAAATTTTCTTCACTTTGGAGGCTTCCTTCAGTGCAAAGCATAGCCATTCCACTGGCTTCTGGCTAGAAAAGGTTCTTCTTATCATGTTTCAATCTCGTTCTGTCCAGTTGTACCAAGTCTCTCCACGAGATTCTTCCCTGGTGATGTCATATGATTTGAAACCAATGGAAAAATAGGTCAAATTGTCTTCCATCTTGGCTTGGTTAAGATTTCCGGCCAAGGGGGTTGCCAGATTATACACTCTAAGTTGACTTTCTGTTGGTTGAAAAGGTTAGAAAAAGTTTACCTCGGGGGATGTGCCTGGGAACATTTTTTACTCTGCCTGTATTAGCTCAATAGTTTTTGTTCTATGAAACTTCAATCCCTGAGATTGCCATCAATACTCTTCTTCTTTTGTAGCTTTACATGATTGACACATTGGTATTCTGATAGATGCTCAATTACCACTTGAAGCCTGGCTTTGTATTTGCTGTGCTATTATCTTTCACATTAATATTCAAATACTTTTGACAACTCCCTGAAGTTGTTTAGTTGCTTGTTGCAGCAATGAGAATGACATCACGGAGAGGCTTAAGCGCATTATTCAAGCAAATGCCAGTCTTCATCAAGAGATGTCTGATTCCAGTCCTGTTAAGAGTCTGGTAAGTTTTGGTTGACTTCCTGCTCTTTTTGAAAGTTAATGATTCAGTGTTCTCAGTTATCATCTTTTTGTAACTTTTTTTTGATTGTCAATTAGATGGAATATTTACCATGTTTCTCCTGGACTTCATATTTAATGTGTTGCATTTCTTTTATGTTATAGTTGAATTGTGTACTTGATGAGAAGTATTAAGCATATTTTGATATCTACTGTATTTTACTCTTTGCCAAAATATTTTATGTCACATAGGAGACATTTTAGGAGTCTATTTTTCTTAAAAGTGATGTTGAGGAGCCTAATATTATTGCAACTCCCTTTCCATAATTGTGGGTGTCTATGCGTGTTTGGTTTTTCTTGCAACAAATATTGTTTTTTTATTTGGATGACCGTGGTGTCCGGGCTAGCTTTCGCGCACCTCGACTAATTCAACGAGATACCTACCACCTCCCACCAACAACAAGTTCTAGGTAACTCTGTTCACCAAGGCTATGACAGATGAAAAGAATCACCTAGTGTTTTTTGTCTCCGCTGAGTTTGCAACAAGTATTGTTTAGAGTGTTAACAGGAATCTCAATTAGTCACAGTTCATATTGATGTTTTAGAGTTGTATGAAATCCCGTGGTAGTTATTAGAGCATCCGGAGAAAGTTTATTAATATTATGGGCCACTTAACCCTCTGCATGAAGGTTTCAGTTAAATGCTTAGGTCTTTGATGTGGTATCTGAGCCCGTCTTTGTTGGTCGTGTAGAAATTGACCTTGGATCTAATTTAACCCCCAAAACTAATTCATCCAACGAAGATTGTACATGCCACATATATGAAGACAAACAACAAATTCCCTCACAAATGTGTAGCACTCTTAACACCCCCTCCCCCGGGCATGCCCAGGATTGGACATTTGAACTGTTTATAAAATAATGTGGGCCCAACACTGGAAACCCATCAACAGGAATGGGGCTGATCTTTACACCAAGGGAAGACAATGGAGCTTGGGGCGTAATTCAACTACTAATGTGAGAATTGTCCAAAATTATATAAAGACAATGACACATTTTCTCACCTTGTCTTGAAGCCTTAACATTTCATGTTTCCTCATTTGTAGGTCCACATTCAAGTCCACTTGTGAACCTCAAAAACTGAGTTGTGTTTGAGGTATATAGAGCCTCACATCTGATAAATAAGGGCATCCAATGGGGATTTAAAGGTCTTAGGGTCACTTCACTTGATTTTAGGTTTTAGGTTGGATTTACCGGTTCTTTCACCCTCAATACTTGGGGTCATATACTAGCAGCACATCATGCCAAGGTCCAAGCAAAAGAATTAGACCCACATGTTTTGGGGTGTGTTACAGGGCTACCTAAATAATTTAAGTATTCCTTCTTTAGCAAACTAGATGAAGCAATTCACGATCTTCTAAAAAGTTGGTGGAATATGCATTATTGTTTATGTTTGAACTGCGTAAAGCTGCCCCAGGGGTTGTACCTCAATCAGAATAGTAGTAGACCTCTGCTTAGTAACTCGTAGTGGAATATCTGGGAGATCATCTCAAGGTATGGGGTTGTAGAGGAAGGTAGTGAAAAAGATGCAATCTTGTTAAGAAACCAAGAGCGTAAAAATTGGGAAGTTTATTCTTGGACATCCAAGTGGCAGTGGCAGTTGTTAGTTGCGGGTTGCAAATTTCTGTTTTTTCTTGTGGTCACCTCATTTTCACCTTGCCATTTCTGTCAACTCATTATCAGGTTGTAATTGCTGTGTGTTATTTTCTATCATCAGCTTTTTCCCATGGTAGAAAAGAACCAACTGATAACTTTATTTTCAATTTAGACGCATTCTTTAAGATTTAGGATGCAATAGCATGTACATTACAACTGATGGGAATTCTTTCATACATTGTGCGCTTCTGCACCTTTGGGTTGGTCCTTTGGTACTCTCTGGCTTAGCAGATAAAATTCTAGCCCTTTTGCATTAATACTAGAAATACATTCTCCCATTTTTTTTATATATAAAAAATGGATTACATTCTCCCATTTCTATATATAAAAAAAATGGATTACATTCTCCCATCCAAATTGACCTTCTTACCTCCTTTATATGAATCGGAGAATTCATCTATATTATACCTGTGGAGAGAGCTAGTACAGTAGATTTTTAACCCATGTTAGGTAAATTATTTATCAAATAGCAGTTTCAAAAAAAATTATTTATCAAATAGTTTTTTTTACTGTTGAAAGCTACTGTTAATTCTTGGTATTTGCATACACCATTGCAAATTACTGTCTCTTCAAGATTAAATGGCTAGGATAGTGTAGGGTTTTGAAAATCTAACTTGTAATAGCGATTTGACTTGATTTGTCTAGCAGTCCTGTTAGTTCTGCTAAATCTCAGCACTACGTCACCCATTATATCCTTTTGAAATATGTGCTTGTTCCCTTCATGATATCAATCACTTGAGTCTAGATATCAATCTCACTAAACTGTGTGTTCCCTGGTGAAACACTAGAAAATGATCTTTGAACTTTTTGACATTGGTTTGATATAGTTACTGAATGTTTTGGTGTGAGCGTTCTTGTGAGAGATATATGTCAGTAAAAGTTCATTTAGGCCACACTCAAGGTGTGTAACAGGCAGGGTTTATCCAAACATCAGGGCTATTTGAATTTTATGCTTTGTGCATCAATTATTGTCAATTTGCTGATGCATGTTGACCAGATATTTTCTGTCTATTAATGCTACTCAGACTTCTATTTTAGCTTACCCGATGTTACAACATTGATATAGAATCTTTGGATTGATCTGCAAATGGAAGTTGCACAATATATAAACAGTGACGTTCGTGGAGTGCCACTACATATGCAAGCTCAGAGACCATTGAGTGGTTTCACTCAACGTCTTAAAGGAAAGCAGGGACGATTCCGTGGAAATCTCTCAGGAAAGCGCGTGGAATATACGGGCCGAACTGTTATATCTCCTGATCCAAATTTGAAAATTACAGAGGTCTGACACGGAACTAGTGTTTGATCGATATTAATCATTTAATTTGACTGTGAAGGGAGAATCACAAATGCATATGCAGGTTGCCATTCCAATACTGATGGCTCAAATTTTAACATATCCTGAGCGAGTTTCCCAGCACAATATAGAGAAGTTGAGGCAATGTGTTCGTAATGGACCAAATAAGTATCCTGGTGCGAAGTTTATCAGGCATCCTGATGGATCTGAGATGTAAGAACTGTACTTTTTTCACCCCTTCATGTAAATCGCATGCATAAATCTTCTAAAGTCTTATCTTAATTCTATAATGCAGATCGTTGATGTTCACTTCTAGAAAGCGTCATGCTGATGAATTGAAATTTGGTTATATTGTTGATCGACATCTAGAAGATGGAGATATAGTCCTGTTTAACAGACAGCCAAGTCTGCATAGAATGTCAATCATGTCTCATCGGGTAACTATTATTTGATCGAAATGCATGAATGAATATTTTGCTGACTCATGTCCAGGCAGTGGAGAGCCTTTGGATAATTCTGTCTTCAAATTATAAATTTTTATTTTTTCTGGCAGGCAAGGATAATGCCATGGCGCACATTGAGATTTAATGAATCTGTATGCAACCCTTATAATGCCGATTTTGATGGTGATGAGATGAATATGCATGTGCCACAAACAGAAGAGGCGAGGACAGAGGCTCTTATGTTAATGGGGGTAAGTTTACTGCTTCGTCCATCTTTACTTGACATATGTGGATAAGAAGTAAAATGGTAGTGTTTTGAGTTAGCTAGACAAAGGTTTGAAATTATAGTTATGTGTGAAAGAGAAGTCCAGCTGAGAAAGTCCACATCCTAGTTCATTGTGAGGGTAAACATTTGACGTGTTGAGGAGAAGTGGACTAATACAGAAATATGGTCAATACTATCCAATCGATTCACTTGTATTCAAATTTAAAAGAAATAATTTGCTTGGTATACTATAGTTTTCGATTTTATTTTATGTACATTATAAAGTACTCCCACCATTTAACTTTATGTGGAAAAGTTAGAGGTACTATTGTCAAAGTACTTGATTTTTGGCGTTAATTCGAACATAGATTCATTAATTTTTGGAATTAAATTTACATATTTGAAAACTTCATTAAAAATACTATGTCATGATAGTAAACAATTCAAAATATTTAAGAGAAGCATGCTTAATTAGCAACCTCTTTGACTCCCTAAATGGTAAGGTAGCCGCATAAATTGGAAAAAAGTATAAACTCTGGGAAGAACCAACAGATTCAATATTGGACGACTTAATATATTCGAGTGGTATGTCAGTTTGGGTGTTTTCTGTTGCATTTATGCATCTTAGAGTCTACTGCTTAAGGTCATCTAATTGAAAGATGACCGTGATGTCTCAACGGCTCCATATAAGGCCATCTATTTGATAGATGACCGTGATGTATCAAGGCGTCCATATCCTTGATGTAGTTTGCTTTGCCTTTTCCCTTTTCCAAAGCAAGGAAACTTTTCCTTTTCCCCTTTCTACTCTATCTCTTTGTGATTAATACTCTCTTTTCCTGTTGGGGATAAAATATAGATTTGTTGCTTCCATTGTCAATAGTGTTTGTCTGTTTGAAAGGTCAGTTGGCATATCAGAATGGCGTCTTCTTAAAATCATGACGAAATCCCTACCTGCTTATTAGCTGAAGTTATTTAATAGGATCTATAGGCATATGTTACAAGATTGAGGAGAGGGAATTCGGTTGCTTCTTTATTATTCCAGTGAAGCATCTTCTCTTCTGTTCCTTTATTGAGATTTTTGCTTAAGGCTTTCCAAGCGAGGTCAAGGTTTCGTCATCTATGCTTTACTAATATGTATTACATTTCGGTTTGGAAGTTTCTGAAAGTTATTACAGGAAACCTGAAAAGCAAATCCTTCAAACTCTCATCTTTTTTGATGACATCAAACTCTCATCTTTTTAATGATATCTAGTTGCAAAAATGTGGCAGAAATTGTGTCAGTCTGTCCTCTACTGTGACCAAAGTAGGCTATGAAGAAATACCGAACTTGTCTTTACTTGTTTACATGTTAGTTTTCTCCTTTATGTGTTTGTGATGAAAATGCAGGTTCAAAACAATTTATGCACTCCGAAGAGTGGAGAAATTTTGGTTGCTTCCACCCAGGATTTTCTGACGTCTTCCTTTCTCATTACGAGGAAGGACACATTCTATAACCGTGCTTCCTTTTCACTTATTTGTTCATATATGGGTGATGCAATGGATCCTACAGATTTACCATCTCCAGCATTTATTAAGGTTGGTTAAACCTCGGAAGAGCGTGAACTTTTACTTCCGTTTGTTGCCTGATTGATGAAGTTCTTGTTTTCAAACAACTCTCTTTTCTGTGATCTTCTTTCTATTCCTCTATGTGCTCCTTTCATGTCTCTAGCTTGCTTGATGATTGGTCAGACAGATATAAGGCTTTACAAGCCGGGGAAGTATTCAGGCAGATTTTTGAAAAATCCATAAGTAGCAATTGCGCAGATTCAACATTTGAACTACAGCGGTTGTGAAGAATAAATTAATAAAGAAATACTCTCTGGGAAAGTGCATTTCACAAATGTTAAGCATATGGGAACCTGCATTTTTACATTATGGCAACAACCTTTTAGGTATTTTTGCTGGTTATGGAGCTTTCATACCCACACATAAGCTGATATCCACTTTTTTTCTTTTGCAAGTATGTGTTGGCACCTCTTTCCGTCTGTTAGTGAAGATGAAGCCTTTGTAAAAAAAAGAATACTCTGGATTTAGTTATTTTTAGTTCTGTGTCTCATGAGGGCATGTTGGTGGCAGAATTTGTGGGTGAAATAGTCCACATATGACCATACTTTCTTTCCCCCTAATTCTCTCTCTCTCACACATAGATTTTGTTAGGTCAAGCAGTAGATAAGTGTGTAATTGAGAGAAAGAAAAGGGAACAGAGGTTATCGGGATGTTGTTCTGGAGGGAGGTGCCTATGTATAGGATGAGGGCAGTTAAGTTGCTTCAACAATTTCTTTCCTTATTTTCTTTATTTCCCCTCTTATTTAATTCTTTA
The DNA here is from genome assembly GCA_036553675.1 of Solanum okadae. Lineage (NCBI taxonomy): Eukaryota > Viridiplantae > Streptophyta > Magnoliopsida > Solanales > Solanaceae > Solanum > Solanum okadae. Next base: position 47,751,488 of record CM071688.1, on the reverse strand, counting down.
GGCAACATAGAGTAAGTGAATAGGACTGTTGCCCTAATAAAGGAAACTATTTAGTGACATTTGACCCTTTTTTGTGTTAATTGTGCTAAAATTGAAAAAATATCATTTGATTGAATTTTTGATCTTTGAAGCCTTTTGGCCTGTCATCTTTCTTCCTAGATATTTGATTTGAACTGGAATATGGATATTAACACTAACCAAAATCACTGCACATTCCCTTTTTTAATTAGTTGGTGGTATTTATCGAGTTCTTTTTCATCTTAATTTTTTACTGTTGTATTGTTCAAGCCTGTTTGTAAATACTTTTCTGAGCTGAGGGTGTTATCGGCAATAACCTCTCTAACCTCACCCAAGGTAGGGGTAAGGTCTGCGTACACCCACCCTCCCCAGACCCCACTTATGGGATTACACAGGGTGTTGTTGTTGGTATTCATTGGGTTCTGTTTCCATCTTTTTTTGAAATGCTAAAGCCAGTAGAATTTACTGCCTGTCTTGTCTTTGGATCTTCAATTGACTGAGGTGGCCTTTTACAGCCGGTTGAGCTTTGGACTGGGAAACAACTTTTCCATATGCTACTGCGTCCGTATTCAAAGATGAGAGTCTATGTAAATCTAACAGTCACAGAAAAGAGTTACAGTGGGAAAGGGGAAACAATGTGCCCAAGTGATGGATTTGTTTATTTCCGTAATAGCGAACTGATCAGCGGGCAGCTCGGGAAGGCTACACTAGGTGAGTTTACCTTTAGTGCCCCCTTGTTGAAACTGACATGATTTTCTTCTTATTTACTAAATAATTTGGTTCTGTTGATCCTCCTGAGGTACATTTGGGATTTCTTTTTTTGATGAAGTAAGATGTTGTATTTGAAAGGCATAAAGGAGATGCAAGTTACATACACAAAAATATGGTTAACTCCTGAGAACAAAAACACTTGTTTAATCAGGGAGTTAGCCACAAGCAAAAGAATGATCGCTTAGCCATATTGAGGAAGCTAATGAAATCTAAGAGGGGTAATAGATCATTAACAAGGGATGAATTGCTCCAATAGAAGAGGTTAATAAGGCAAAAGGATTTCAAACTTCTAATTGGAGTTGAGATACCATCAAAACATCTAAGATCCTTTCATTTCAATTACACCAAAATATACATCATAGAATCATCTGCCAGGTCTTCTTGATGGGGCTATCAACTTCTCCAAGACTCCAACTTCCCACTACTTCTTTGACACTGGGGGAAAATCCAGTTGATACCAGTAATTGAAATGAACAAACAAATGCTTTCATGGGAAATACACAACACAATTTTAAATTCTTTTTTGTTCCATTGCATCTGGGGTGAAGTATGTTGGAGAAACTTTGTGATGCAGTGACGAAAGAAATGAAAAAATTATTAATATGGCAAAAGATAGTTAAAAAAATCTTCTTTTGGGGAGAAAAGTGGGGACATGGTGAAACAAGTCGGGTTGGAAATTTTAGTATAGGATTACCACAATGGAGTGGGCTTGACCATGGTGGGGAAGCTCCCCTAACCCACTCTATACTTATCTCTAATTTATGATATTTCAATATATTTGCTAGCGAAATTGAATCTTTTGGTGGCTTCACCTGCAAAGCATTTCATCTTCTTAATCCAATCAAATGATCATAGGTCGCTTGGTAGTACCTTAGACATTGTCCCCAGATTTAAAATTATATGCATGATTGGATTATAGATAATTCTATTTTTATCAATCTTCTTTTGGGGACATTTGAATTGTTTTACAACATATCCAATTGCTAATGTCTTGGGATAAACATTAGCTCCTACTTACATTTTAAAACAAATTTTAGGTAAGTTTTCTTTACCATTGATTTTCCATCACATATATCATATGGGTGGATCATCATTAAGCTCGTCATTTACGGGGAAAAAAAATGCTCTACCCTAAATTTACAGGAAACCATCAGGATTACCCTCAAAAACTCCTGTTGTCTTTCCGTTTTCCTACATTGTAAGTTATCATCATCATACATGTAATGAATGGCCTCGAGGTTTCAAAAAAGTTTATTTCTTCATAACAAACCAAGGTTGAAATTTCTGGGGAAACCAGGAAATATGTAACAGGATGTTCCTAAAGATGCTGTTGTCTGGTTGGTCTTTGATGTACCTTTCTGTACCTTCTTGGTACTTTTTTAATAAAATTTTACCTTATAGAGAAAAAACAAGGTTGTACAAGATAATGGAAGTTCCTTTTTAAAAAGAAAATGAGGGAAATGTTTTTCCTCTAGTATCTTGTAAAATAGTAATTTTTTATTACAAGGAAGGGGTTTTAGAGATATGAAGAATATCTATATTCAATGTGACATTGTTAGGGAAGTAGTTGTAGAGATACCTGGGAAGAGAAGAACGAAAAAGGGTGATAATTTACTATAGAGGAGCCAAGTGTAGATGGTTTAATGAGAAGCAAGGCAATTGTATGGAGTGGGTGTGTCAAAAGGGATTGTGTAAGGAAGAAATGGTTTCGTGGAGCAAATACGACATACTGTAAATAATGGTGAAAGAGTAATTTTTGACAGGACTTGCAGTGCAAAAAAAAAAAAAAACAAGCCCTGAAAGATGCACTCATGTAGGTGTTTAGCATGGAATTATATTGGTGATTTTTTATGGAGGGCTAGGGGAATTGTTTTGGGAGTTTACTGCTAGAGGACTCTCTGGTATTATAAATAGGAGGAAGTGAAGGAATTCCTAAATAAGCTTTATGAATAACCAGTAGGGGTAGGGATTGAAGGGTAGACACGAGGGTGACGGGGAAAGGGATGAAGACTTCTAAAATAAAAAAATTCTACTAGGAGATTGGAAGAAAGCGTGAATTGCTCAGGCACCAATTTTTTTTTGTTCTCACAAGGATTAACTTGAAAATAAGAAAGTTGTTTACATAAGGAGTATAAAGAAGAATCAAGAAATTGTTCATCTTCTAATGAGTTGCAGGTTCACTGCTCAGCTAAGAAATTTTCAATGCTTAATATTTAATGGATGTTGCTGAAGACTGTATGGGAGGGCATTCACAAATTGGAGATTGTAGAAAATTGGCTACAAAGAATGATGGCTTAAAATACCATACCACTGTGTATATTCCGGAACAATAAAATAAGATTGTTTGAAATAGCATGAGGATGTAAGAAGTATAATATGTCTTCTGTTACTTATGTATAGATGATTTTAGATAGTTCTATATGATTGTTGAGCTACTTATGCACTTCGTACATACTTTTACACCATTTTGATATTATATTAATGAAATATTATTCACTTATCAAAAAATAAATAAGGAAAGGAAGAACCGGTTTCGAATAAAATCTATGAAGGGTAACAAAAGATCAGGCAAGTAGAAAAAAGTAACTGCTACTGCTTTGGGAGGATAAATAGCACTAGTAAGATTAAAGAAATAGTCACAGGACAGTAAAAATGAAAATAATCTGGAGTAGGGGGGTTTCCTCTGTCATGAGGGAGCAAGGCACATGAGGGACAAGTCTTCTCATCATGGAAGTGGGGTGGAAGGGAGATAACCAAAAAGATGCTGATGCAAAGGTGATTGGACATGGTGTTAGAGGGTTGGGGGGAATGGATAGAGATGGTGAATAACGAGAAACCATATCAGTTAGGGGTAATAAATGGTAAATTAGTTGCCTTTTTCCCTTTTAACATTTCATGGTGGTTATGGTTTATTAGGTATTAACCATATGGGATCTAATCCCATTTAATTTGATGATATGATTTTAGTTCGATTAATTTATAGAACTTCCATTGGATTGCAGAAGTACTTGAAAAAATATTCAAACTCCTTGTGTATGGCTAGACTGGATAAGATCTTTATATACGGGGACTGTCGCTTTGTTCTAAACTCCTTACTGCTTTCACCATATTATTTGCCTAGAACATTCTTGCTCAATCTTCTTTAGTAATTCTCATGTAAGATTATAGTACTTGGAGGTAAGGGACTTTTTTCTTTAAAGAAAGTGAATTGGGCATTTTGGATTTAACAACTTTTGTTTGATCACCGCCACAACCGTTCATAATGGTGAATTAGCAATCTGTGTACTCCTGCATTCATCGAGTCTTCAATCTTGGCCAAACCTACAATCCTTTTTCATGCATCTTGTTGTTCATCACTTAAACTCTTTTGCATCCCAGGAGGTGGAGGTCATTCAAAGGGAGAAAGAGAAGACCCAAGTCATGAGATGTAGCCCCATTAGGTTTTATTTGGGTTGTGTGGAGGGAGAGGTATAGGAGAACGTTTGAAGGGGTGAAGAGTGAGTTTTTACATGCGAGGAATAGGCTCTTGTCTAAAGTTTCTTTTTGGTGCACCCATGAGGTTCGTGTTTGTATATATGAGTGGGCGATTTTTGTGGAGAATCATATCTTGGTGTAGGTTTCTCTATTTTATGTTAAACTTCTTGTATATGAGGGTTCCCCCAACATTAATAAAATAATTTACCTAATAAAAAAGGAGATCATTCATATATTTACTTGTAAGCGCGAGAAATGTCTTTCTTATGTTGTTTCAAGATCTCATGTCTAATTATGCTGAATTGACTTCTTTATTTTGTTTTGATACGAGTAGAATGTAAAAGAACACCTGCTTATGTACTGATGTTACAGGTAGTACAGCACAGCCTTAAGTCTTTTCTTCTTTGATTGATTATATTGGAAGTTTTATGTGTATTGTCCTTTTGACTTATGGTCTGTTCTTTTTGTATTTTAAGACCGTAAGAAACAATGAGATAACGGTAGTTGTTATTTGTGTGAGATGACGACAGGAAATGGAAATAAGGATGGTCTATACTCTGTTCTGTTGAGAGACTACAAGTCCCATGCTGCTGCAACATGCATGAATCGGCTTGCAAAGTTGAGGTGCGTTAATTAGATTCAGATCAACCATTTCCTTCTGCATTTGTTGTCAACTGAAGTTTCTTTTTTAAGCTGTCATTAAAGGAGTATACTTCATACTTCATCTTTGTAGCTGGTCCTCAGACATTTGGATGAAATAAATGATTAGAGGCTTTCAATTTTTCATCGACTCGGTTCAAATTCTACACATTTCATGTTCTTATAACTTGGAGTTGGTTCTGCATGGAGTTGGTTTTTTTTTCTTGTTGCCATTTGGTTATAGTAGGTGAAGGAAAATTTTCTCCCTTTTAGTGATTTTTTACTATTTAAACTTTCTAAAGTCTTTTCCTCTGATATTGGATGCTGTAGTTATTCTGATTGCAAATTGACTATTCTAGCACTAAGGGGGCCGTTTGGTGTGAGGGATAAAAATAAATAGTGATGGGATAAAATTTTTGTATCTTGTTTGGTTGCCATGTTTGGGATAACTTATCCCACCATTTATATCATAGTGATGGGATAAGTTATCCCAGGATATCTAACCCCAAGATTACTAATCCTAGGATAACTTGTTCCCAACCAAATGACCCCTAAGTTCATAGGCAGTTGGTATTTTGAATTTTCAGATTGTATGCTTACTTCAAAGAAGCACACTTTCAGTTCTCTCTTTTCACTTCAAGCACCATGGACCTTGTCGTTTTGCTGCGCTTTTCATTTTTTAAAAAAACACTGACTTTTTCACTGTTCATGTCTTGCTAGTGCTCGGTGGATTGGAAATCATGGATTTTCCATAGGGATTGATGATGTCACACCTGGGGAAAACTTAGTTAAGCAAAAACAAGGGGAAATTCATCGAAATTACAAGAAATGCGAGGATTGTATTACACAATTTAATGAAGGAAAGCTTGCTGTGCAACCTGGTTGTGATGCTGCACAGACTCTGGAGGCTGAAGTAACTATGTCGTTGAATAAAGTTCGTGACGACATAGGAAAAGTAAGAACAATGTATATTTTCATTTTGCTGCTAGTTTCCTCTAAACATCTTCTCCTGTAGGGCTTGTTTCTATCCAAGACAGGTATATTGCTTGTAAACTCTTTTGTGCTAGTAGAACCTTCCTAACTCCCGATCTCTTCCTAGTTCCCCTGACAGATATAAGGAGGTAAAACATGGATAACGTGAGCTTAGCCACAATCTTCAAACATTTAACACTTCAAGGCTAGGTGCTAAACTTGTGTACTTAGAACAGTAATCATAGAAGGAAAAGAGTCACTCTTGGCTGCTGATGAATTGCTGATCATGTAATAGCAACTCGAATGGAACACCGTAAGCCAATTTGCATAAACCATATCTGATGATGTTACAGTTCAATTCATCTGTTACCTAGGAGTTGCAAAGTGTAAGGCAACCTATATGCACCAAAGCCGTCAAAACCCAGGGGCATAATTTAAATATAATCCTCAAGATCTGCCTCTTCTAAATCTACTGTCCTAAGAGCTTATGTTTCCCTTGTTTATTTGCATCTCTTTGCCAGTCTTCTTTCATATTGTTGTCTATTTGCTGCATTAGATTCTTAACCTCATCTGGCTACTAAGGGGCTTCCATCTTTCCCTAACATCTTATGCTATTCAGGTTCAGTTACCCATTTTCCCTCCACTTTGTATATTTGCACTCGTAGGATGCTTCCCTCTATAATCTTTGATGGCCAATTATGGCAGGATAGCTCTTTTCCAGCTTCTAAAGTTCAATTACAGATTGTTTTCAACTGTTGATTATAGCCTTAGTAGCCCTTTCTTTTCATTTTCCGTCTTCATTGTGGATTGCCTGAATTCTCTTTAATTGTTCTCACAACCAGTCTAAATCTTCTAGTTAAACCCTGATCTCCCTGACATTGCCAAGTCCTCATTCGATAAGTAAAAGAAAATACCCTATCCATGTTGTCATTCTTTTTATTCAAGTTTCTTCTGTTCAATATGAGCAATATTGAAGCCATGTAAACCTCTATTTATTGAATATGATGGAGAGTTTGGTGCATTCAAGCTCATTTTAGAAAATATATGCGTTTATTTGAATTTGGGGTTGGGGGCCATTGGAACAAACCCTTGCCAAATTGCATAAACCAGTCTAAGATCTTACATTATGTTCTTCTCCTTCACCTGGAGCAAAGAGAGCCCAGCCAGTGACAGTGCCAACTTGTAATGAGAATCTTCTTCTCTGCAAGTTGCCGTTTTATGGTCCCACCAATCTTTGCAAAAATAAATTGAGTGGTCATTTGGAATCTAATTTTGGGAGTTAGTAGACATGCTTCTTTTAACTCTCTTTCTTTCCTCTTGAACCTTTCTCTCCCAGAAGTAAGGTTTTTGTGATGTTTAAGAATAATTTTGATCACATTCTGATATGGGAAGGTGGAACAAATTTGCCTGAATATCAATTTTTTTGACAGATTTGTATGAAAGCACTAGACTGGAGGAATAGTCCTCTAATCATGTCACAGTGTGGTTCAAAAGGATCCCCGATTAACATAAGCCAGATGATTGCATGTGTTGGTCAGCAGTCTGTTGGTGGCCGTCGTGCTCCTGATGGATTCATAGATCGAAGTCTTCCGCATTTTCCCTTCAAATCAAAATTTCCAGCTGTGAGTACTTCATGCTACATTTTAGTTTTTTTATTATGCACTGGATCATTAGTCATTTGCTCTTTGACAAGAACTCAAGGTCTTTCCTTATACACCTACCCTACTTGTACTAGTAGTAGGTGGGATTGCTGAGAGCATCCTCATATTCCTGTCCTAACTGTGTAAACCTTCTTTACTTTCTTCTTTGTATTAATCATCTCAATTCAATTAATTTAGCCGCATCAATGTATTGCTGCCATACAATTATGATGGTTCCTTGTCTAAATCTTCAGTAATGCAACGTACAACATGTTACAGGTGTTTCTCATTCACATCGATTGTTGTACTTATACTATTAAATGATTGCCTGAATTGTCCGTCTATTCCACCTATGCAACTTCACATCTGCCCACTCGTTGACTATTGGTCTATCTATTCATTCATTCCTGCACACTTCTTGTATATTGTAGTTATTTTGAATTGGCTGAAGAAAAAGTAATGAACTGGTAACCTATAAAAGTGGATAGATGTGATGCTTTTAAACACATAATGTTGATTCTGCAATTTGACAAAGGAACATGTTCTGTGATGGTTGACATCTGTTGTGGGGGAGAACATCATTTCCTGGGAGGGGGAGACATCCTAGGGACTAGGCACATTTATCGTGTTCTGCAGTGTGATTGTTACTGCTGTTTCTACAATGAGATCCCAGATTATGTCCTTTGATAAGCCACTGCATGTAGGTTTAAATGGTATTGTGGTGCTCGATGTTTGGTTCCAGGATTTTGGGGAAGGAGGGGGACAAATTGAGAAATGGTTGGGCTTACTTAGGTTTAGTATGGATGATACTAAAAATAGAGAGAAGCAGCATATACTTTGATGGTTTGGATTAATTTATATAAGACACATATTTATTGTTGTCGAACCAAGACTTCCAACTTCTTTGTAGTATTCCGGTAAGACATTGATTTTCAGATTTGATCTTTCTTTATTTTTATGCAATCATTTAATTAAGTGACCGGTTAAAAAGTGAGATATAATGATGGAGAGAATCTACTTCATTGGTTGGAATAGGTTATATGACATTACATAAAACATTAATGACACAGAAGCTTGGTATGAGTGGGTTGAGACTTGAGAGAAGGAAAAATACTTTATTATGCAAGGCAGTGAGTAGGAAGGTTCTTTAGAGTTGTATCAACCACATCACAAAGCCTTAGGTGGTCCAGGTAATAATTACAAGAGATGCGAGAGGTAAGGGATGCCATGAAAAATATGAGGATAAGAAAAGCTTGTGGTCCAGATGGTATAGAGGGTTGGAAGCGTCTTGGTGAGGTTGGAGTGGGATGACTTACCAAGCTAATATAATGCTATATTGAGAAGTGAATGGATGATTGGTGAGTGGAGTAAGAGTTCCCATTGTTACAATTATAAAACCAAAGGAGACCCTAAAAGTTGTGCGAACTGTCATGGTATTGAACTTATGAGTCATAAAATGTAACCAATGTTTGTCAAAAGCAAAAAGCTCTAAAAAGCGCTCGAGGTTTCACGTCTGCTTTCTTGGAACTAATTCATAGGCACTTTCCATTAGTTAGACTTCTATTGGGGCTTTAAGCACAAAATGGAGTTGACGTGTGAGCCTTAGTAAAGGAAGTTTTTTTTATGACGAGCTAAGGCTTTGGTGTTCTTGCGAGAGAAAGAAAGATCTGCGCATGGTGTTCTTTCTTTTTTCTTTTCACTTTTTATTCAATTTTGTTCCAAATCTCTTCATCTTCATATTGCTTTATTCCTACACATTAAAATATAATATTAAGCACAAAGTAATATAATACATGCCCCACACCATGCAACGCGAAGCCTGGTATTTAAGTGGAGAAGGGTAGAGGGGCGGGCTCATTATCCACCGAGTTTAGAAGGCTGTGATTGGTCCAAAGGGCGGGTCACAGACGGATTTCTCGGTTATAAAAAAAAATAAAAAAAAATATAATCAATACTCATAAGAGCCCCCAAGGCCTAGCTCAAGTGGCAAAAGGTGGAGGATTTGTGGCTTAGGTCGCAGGTTCAAGCCCCACACCATGCGAAGCCTGGTATTTAAGTGGAGAAGGGTAGAGGGGCGGGCCCATTATCCACGGAGTTTAGAAGGCTGTGATTGGTCCAAAGGGCGGGTCACAGACGGATTTCTCGGTTATCAAAAAATAAAATAAAAATACTCATAAGACGATTAAAAGTACTAAAATGTGAGTAAATAATGACTAAATATATGTATTTTTTCCCGAACATCACCTCCCCACACTTAGATTCTTGGTTTTCCTTGAGTAAGTATTAAAACTTAATCTCAATATGTGTATGTAAATATTGTATAAGCAGCGTATATGGGTATATACATGTCTGATACATAGTTATACATCATAGATATACACGGTTATATACTATTTATACAATATCTATACATTACATATATATTGCATAACTATTTATACAATATCAATACATTACATATACATTGCATACATGCCCTCATTTTTGTTGAAAAAACTGTCACCTCTACAGTTTCGTAAGTAGCCCTTAAAACACTTGTTTTTAAGCCAATATATAATAAAAATAAGCCAAGTGCCATAAGTTAAGATTTTCATTTTGTTGTGAACAGGGATATTTAACTGATTTTGAATCAGTAATAATGTCTTATAGATGCCCTACAATGATGGGATAGGGGATAGATCTTCAATTTTTGGGAATCTGGCTAATGATGTAGAGTGATGTACATACTTTTGGAGCACTTAAAATATTCTAAAACTTTAATTTCTAGCCCTTAACACTTAAAACATTTACTTTCTCCGTTTCATAAAGAATGACCTAGTTTGACTTGGAACGGAGTTTAAGAAAAGAAAGAAGACTTTTTAATCTTGTGGTTCTAAATTAAAGTTATGTCAAATGTACCAAAATGCCCTTTAATCTTGTGGCCTTAAAACATGCCACGTGGAAAGTTGAAGTTAAAGTGTTGCCAAAAAAAGGAAATGGGTCATTCTTTTTGAAACAAGACTAAAAAGGAAATTGGGTCATTCTTTTTGAAGCAGAGGGAGTAATAAATTAACTTCAAAAGACTTAAAAGTTCCATTTCTTTATTTCCGTCAAATTTTGTGGGATTAAAATAACATTTTGTCCACTCTTCCAATCTCTTACAGCCCAACCAAACTAAAATCCTAGTTAGTTTGACTCTGTTTAGTGTTTTGGTTTTATCCTTCTAAAATGAATTATTCAGATTCATCAATTGCAGTTATTTCCTCTCTTAAGGAAGAGATGCTTACAGTAATTATTGCAGCGACTTATGCACTCAATTATAGAAAATGCATGTATGTACCCTTATGGAATGCTGAGTACAGTTCTGTTTGTGATCCAGGCTAAAGGGTTTGTGGCTCATTCCTTTTTTGACGGTTTGTCAGCAACTGAGTTTTTTTTTCACACAATGGGAGGAAGAGAAGGCCTTGTTGATACGGCGGTATGGATCTCCTCTTTCGACTTATTTGTTGGTGGTATTATTATTTCTTATTCGGATATAATATTTGTTTATCTGAATTCTTCATTTGTCTGCTCGACTTCTATCAACAGGTAGGATATGAGTATGGGATACTCTGTGTAGGTTCTTTGAGTTGCACCAAAAAATTGACAAAATGACTGCTTATACCCGTATCGTATACTTAACACACCCGTATCAAATATGAGAGTGCATGTAACAGGATTCTATAGATTCTTGCTGATGTCTTTCTTTGAAGTATAAGGCTAAAGTTTTGTCAGTGTTGAATGTTCATCCATTTTGATTGCTACAGGTTAAAACTGCTGACACCGGATACATGTCTCGTCGACTTATGAAAGCTTTGGAGGACCTTGCTGTTTATTATGACAGCACTGTACGAAATGCTAGCGCATGTATAGTTCAGTTCATGTATGGTGATGATGGCATGGATCCTTCACAGATGGAAGAGAAAAAAGGACGTCCTTTAAACTTTAGCAGATTATTTATGAAAGTTAAGGTATGAACTTCAATTTTAATAGAACCTAATAAAACATCAGTTGTTAGAAATTTTGATAATAATTTCTATTTACAGGCAACATGTCCTCCTGGAGGTGAGAAGAGTTTGTCTTACTCAGAGATCTGCGAAATAGTCAATGAAAGGCTCTCATATCATGATATGACTCCCGAAGGGGGGTGCTCAGAGGCATTCCGTGCTTCACTGTCTGATTTTTTGATTAAAAATTTAGCTGAAACCTTGAAAAATTTACGGGAATCCCTATTATTGGGTGAAGAGCAGTATGAAGGGGATGACCGTGGATATCTTGAAAAAATTGCGTTAAACATATCTGGTATTACTAAGAAGCAACTACAGGTAAATAGCTTTGGAAGTTCCTTTTTTCTTGTGCAGAAGATTTTTTGGTTAATTGCTTGCTCCAACTATTAAGTGGTTTGCTGACAAAACGGCATACAACAATTAAGTTGCTACTTGATTTACTTTTCCTTCATTTTTTAGTGGTTATCCTTTAAGATATGAAATTCTGTTATAATGTGCCGTCATTGAGGATGATGCAAACTAGTTATTCAGAAGCTACTTATTATTTTGATAGGAGTTCAATATGACGTGTTTTCTATTGCTGCTTGACTGTAATTCTTATTGGTATATATTACTGGATAGATGTTTTCCGGTTGACAAAATAAAAATACACAAGGACAATTAAGACTTAAATCTTTGTTGCTCCTTAGTGGAAACTTCATATAGTTCGATCCAAACATTATATGTGGCAGTGAATTTTTATTTACATTCCAGTCTTATGATAAAAATCTCCCTCTATTTCAATTTGTTTGTCTTACTTTTCATCTTAGTCCATTTCAAAGAGAATTTCTCTTTCCTTTTTTTGGCAACTTTTTAGTTTCAACTTTCCACATGACATGTTTAAGACCACAAGATTGAATGAGATTTTGGTATATTCTACGTATCTTTAGTTTAAGACCACAAGATTCAGAAGTCTTTTTTATTTTCTTGAACTTCATGCCAAGTCGGAACTAGACAAACAAATTGAAATGGAGGGAGTAGATCATATAGATTCAAGAACTTTTTTTTAAGAAGTTTTATGTGCTCATGAATAATGAAAAATGTAGTATGTACAATGGAATATGAAAGTTCTACACATTCAAAATATAGTTTTTGTAAAGGAGATACAATTTTGATAACCGAGAAGAATTACATAGCATCAAATGAGACAATAAAGTAATTTATTTTCAATCGAAAGTTAGCAAATTAATTGGTCAGAAGTACGTAACAGGCTATCTTGCTTAATCTTGAATGCTGAAATTCAAGATTAGCTGAATCATGAGAGTAATTATTTGATGATAACCAATTAGATCTTGTTTGTTTTTATTTCAGAAAATGCTCCTCTTTTGAATGAATTTGTGTTTTGGTTTCAATTTTGAAAAGAAGTAAATTCTGCAATGAAAAAAAAATCAAAGCTCAAATTTAATAGGAAAATATATATTAATTGCATCTAAGGCTGTGACCAAGTGGCCAATGACGTGGGATTGAGAATCATGAGGTTTCAGGTTCAAATCCTAGCGGAGGCAAAAATACTAGGTGATTTACTCCCATTTGTTCAAGCCTTAGTGAACAAAGTTACCTAGTACTTGTGTTGGCGGGAGGTAACAAGTACCCTGTGGAATATGAATTCTCCAAATTTGAAAGTTATATACAAGAACCTGTTTAGTTGAAGTTTGTCAAATATTTAGGGAAGTCCAAGAATAGAAAAGAGAGACGTGTAAATTTGAGCAATGGGATTACTTCCTTGACTTTGATGTGTGACATGTGTCACATTTTCTTCAAACTTATCTTACATTCCACCTGTTCCATCAGTATTTTAATAGCCTAGCTCCCTCCATGCTTTTTTGTTTTTTTGAGAAAGGTAACTTGGGCTCCCTCCATGTAATTACATGAAAATGTTTGCTTATATTAACTGTTGTGCTAATCAAAGTTATTTAAATTGGAAACACAGGGATTCTTTGTAATCCCCAATAGTATGACTAAACAAAGCTATAGTATGTAAAATAGACATGAAATCTGTCTGGTACAAGAATTACTAGCAGTACTTCATTGAGGAAATAATTTCAATGGGAAATTAGGAAAAAAGGGGAAAAAGGAACTAAGGGATAACATTTTCTACTTGTATTAAAAGAAAAAAGATAATGCTTAATTTTCTCCAGAATCATAAAGTTACTAATAGCATTGTGCATATGTGTGGATTTTTAATTTTCCTTGCTTGTTTGTAGGTGTTCCTCAACACGTGCATCTCTCGGTATCACCTGAAAAGACTAGAAGCTGGAACTGCAATTGGTGCAATTGGAGCTCAGAGTATTGGGGAACCTGGGACACAGATGACACTGAAAACCTTTCACTTTGCTGGAGTTGCAAGCATGAGTATCCTTGTTTATTTGGAGCTTAAGTTTACATCATCAAAATGGTTTTTGGCTAGTCTAACTGACCTTTTATCATATCATCCTGTTTCTTTAACTCTTTGGTAGATGTTACACTTGGAGTTCCTCGAATAAAAGAAATCATAAATGCAGCAAAAAAGATCACTACTCCTATTATTACTACAAAACTTCTGTCTGCTGCTAATTTAACTGCAGCAAGGATGATTAAAGCCCGTATTGAAAAAACTCTTTTGGGGCAGGTAAGTTTCTTGTATTCATGAAAATTTTGCAAAGCTCTCATAATGGCATTGAACTAAGTTCATTGTGAATACAAATTTATTTCGTATGCAGGTGGCTAAGAGTGTAAAGATTGTGTTGGCATCTCGATTAGCATCAATTGCTATTTCACTTGATATGGAGACAATTCAGGTGTCACAACTGTGTATTGATGCTTATACTGTCAAGCAATCAATTTTACAGACTTCAAAAATAAAATTGAAAGAACATGTAAGATAGTTGTGTTTCTATTTCTGCTTCTGCTTATCAATCAATGACATCTTGTTGAGTGAATTTCCTATTTTCTGCAGCAAATAAAAGTTCTGAATCCCAGGAAGCTGGAAGTTTTCCCTCAGGCTAATAAAGATAAACTGCATTTTGAACTGCACCGGCTGAAAAATAAGCTGCCTGCTGTTGTTGTGAAGGTATGACAATCATCAAGATTTTAATTTAATTTTATATGTGGGGTTTTCAGTTGAGAACGGATTACTCAGTTTATTCTGAACTACTCTGTTGACTTACATTTGTAAAACTTCTTGGGATGTCAGGGTATTACTACAGTTCAAAGGGCTGTGGTGAACAAAGAACAACAAAAAGATCGTAAAAATGATGTCAAAGGGGAAACATATGAGTTGCTTGTTGAAGGGTAAGTTTTATGTATAGCTTCTTCCACGTCCTACATCATTAGGTTGTGCTCAGTTTGGTTTAGCAAGCCTGTAATTTCTACAGTATTCCTAGATGCATTCAATATCTCATAATTTATTTCTCTTTTATGGTAGAGATTCAAAAGTTATCTCACTTCACATGCCTTATTTTGTATTTCTTACGTTAAAAAATAACCTAAGAGGGCTAATTAAGTTATTGAAACCATTACACTAATCCAGAGAATTCAACACCCCCTTTTCAATCAGTTGCTTAAGAGTGAAGTAGAATTGAACTTGGGCAAATCTTAGTCCTTGTGACCTCCTTTTCGGACAAATCGTTTCCGGGCACGATGGCGTTCATATTCTCATTGGTGACCCAAGATCATATACAGTCAAAGTCTGTCCATGAGCATGAGTTCAAGTTTAAACATATCCTACTTGGGCGAGGATAGACTCAAATTGAAAATAACCCCCCACTTCCCACCCCAATTTGATTATCTTCAATTATTTATATCTGTATTTCTCAACAGAATAATTATTTATAACTGTAACATTAGATATTTGTCTAATCTTGTATGTATCAAAATAAATTGGTATTCATTTGCAAAAATAATCTATTTAACTAGTCAATGACTACAAACACATTAAATCCAGTAAAGCTGTTTTGTTTGTTATTTTTTAATCTTTGCGAGCTACAAGTGCATCTATGTGTACTTTTTAATGATTTTAGACATAAGCTCAATATCATAATAATACGTCAAACTAATTGAAATATTAAAATGTAACTATGATGTAAAATATATATGAAAAGAGGAGAATACAGGCTATATTTTATGCCTATGCTTTCAGCATAAGGCTGTCGGCTGGTACATGAAAATTAATTGGTTTCTACCAAGTTTCTTGAGGCTCTAATACCATATTGAAGGGTGTCACCTATAACCCTATTTAAAAGTTTAAGTTGTTAGAAAGGGGGAAAAGTGTAAAATATTTATTTATCAATTTAGGTCTGTAACTTTACGACAATCAAATAAAGAACAACTTCGAATTTATTTTTTTAATCGGGAAATAAGGTATCAAGGGAACAATTTTTTTTGAGAAATGCAACAATTAAATGGCAATTTTTCACACAAGAACATAGTTGGAGCTTTTTATACCAGTTTGTTGCGGTTAAGATCGTTTGAAAAAATAAAAGGATTTTAAAAACGTGCTGAAAATCTGTATTTTATTGTCTCATTGAGAGGTTAATTGGAGGACTACTGACTCATATAATAAAAATGATTTCGTCAAAATAATGTTGTCTGATATAGTTTCAAGGATCCTGTGAAGAAATGTAAAAGAGAATTACAATCCTACTCTACTGTGTTGGTTCAGTTTTCAGCAACTTGGGTTTTTGGTTTTCTTCTCTGGGATTTCATGCTCCAATGAGCTGTTGGTATAAAATAGAAATTCTACATGATACCTGCTCTTTCCTTTCTGCAGTACCGGTCTCCTTGCTGTAATGGGCATTGAAGGAGTTGATGGACGTTATACAAAGAGCAATCATATAATGGAGGTGCAGAATACTCTAGGCATTGAAGCGGCAAGGGTATCTATAATTGATGAGATTAATTATACCATGTCAAGTCATGGAATGACAATAGACTTGCGGCACATGATGCTTCTTGCAGATCTGATGACATATAAGGTACTTCTCCTGGAATAGTTTCCTCATCCAAAAACATGTCGTCTTTAATATCCAAGTATCAAGCTTAATGACATTCTTTGTTACTATCATAGGGTGAAGTCCTCGGAATAACTAGACATGGTGTTCAGAAAATGAAAGATAGCGTACTGATGTTAGCTTCATTTGAGAAGACAACCGACCACCTGTTTAATGCATCTGTAAATGGAAGGGATGATAAGATAGAAGGAGTAACCGAATGTATCATCATGGGCATACCAATGACGATAGGCACCGGGATGTTTAAACTTCGGCAACGGTATTTTTTTGACTTTTAACATGACATTTTATTCTTGAACCTTAATAATATCCTCTATGTGTGCCATAATTTTTTGAATAAGCGAACACATTGGAAGCTACAAAGGAGAAAACTGATTAGTCTATGGAAGTTTTAAGGTCTTATTGCTAAATCAGGAAAAACAGTATTCTCAGAATGGTTTCTTTTTGTTAGAAGTTAGAACAATCAAATATTGGCATATCTTTGCATCCGGCTGATGCAGGACGAGAAGGGAGGTGGGATTGGGAGAAAATTAGAGAAGTATGAGAATGAGAGAAGAATAAGATAGGAACACATAGATATCACCAAAAACTATTTGTTAAGTCCTTTTTTTGAGTTAATGAAACAAGATAAATAAATAAAGCCTTATTCGGGTAGGGATTTCTAAACTAGTAAAAACTCTTAAGACTATTAGAACTCCATCCCTTTGGAAAATATTAAATACCTCAAACTAATAGATAAAATCTTATCTCAAGCTAAAAGATAATATCTCTAACTAACAGATGGAGAAATAGTGTAAGAGCTGGTTCATTTGTTACTCGTTATGACCATATGGAGAGAGAAATCCTGTTGTTTAAAGGAGTCAAAGCAGTTCACGGATCATCTATATTCTTTTAACCTTTCGGAGCACCTAATAGATGTCGATAGATAATTGGTTGCTCTTTGCAGTGGATCATATTTCGCATGGATGTTGTACTATTTGGAATATACTGTATACATTGTGATCAATATTTTAAAAATATTTACTTAAATAGGATTGAGAATAATGGGGTAAAATACATTGGTGATTTGACAATTTTAAACCCATAAACCAAGCCACTGACAGCAATACAAGATGTTAGAGAAAAGCAGGTCATGTAGAGTGAGAGGTTTCAGATGCTTAGAAAGAGATATGTATGTGATTATCATTGTATGTGAGCATAAAATGGATCACCAGTTAAATGGAAATTATTGTTAAATGTTAAGCTAAATCATAGGTTTTATTTATGTGAACTCTGCATCTCATATTTTATCAAAGATTCTTTTATCGCGAGCACATGTTGTGTATATTGGAGAAGTCCTCGTAAACTTGTCAACTTTAAGTTAAAGTGGTTATCTAGTACAATAACTAACAAAAAGGACAGATTCGTAATCTAAGAAGTTATCTACTTCTATTCCAATTACCTACGGTTATGGAGCCAAATCCTTGCTGCATATTAAAGTGAACTTTGTAGGTGTGGTGAGACTCTAAAATCCAATGAAACCCAAACTTCAGCACAGGGAGGATAATACACCGAATAGTTTGGTTACTTTGATCCCTCAAATAATCATATTATATCCATTCATTTGCTGCTCTTTTTTCTTGTCATTCTTGTGAATGTTTTTTAAAGTTTTATGTGCTTTGTACCTTCCAAGATAACTAATTCCTTATTTCCTGGTGTTTTTATCTTCTGCTTCCTTTATGCCAGTGTTGAGCAGGTTGAGCTGAATTATCAACCAGACCCTATTATACTTGAGGCACTGCTGGATTGAATGAATTTTCTGGTTCTGCAAATTTATACTTGAGGCACTGCTGGATTCTGATGGAAGGATAATAGCCGGGGTAAAGAATTTAATACAAGAAGAATAAACACTCTTTCTGTGATATGATACTTTGATGCAGCTGCTTGTTTATATTCCCTTTGCATATTGTGCATCAAAATTTCTTCTTTTAGTTACCATTCTGGTTACTGTTCATCAATATTTTAGTTTCACCCTCTTGGACTTAGAGGAGGAATAAATTGTCGAAGTCGAAGCATTATCAGATTTGATTGGAACAGTAATTGAGGTCAACCTTTCTTGATTTTACCATCTTACCTTTTTTGCCTTTGGGATCGATTTTACAGGTAAGCAACTTGCAATATTTCTTTGTGCGGCGTGATTTGCAGATCCTATCATTGACCATTCAACATCAGGTGAATTTAAAAGAAGTCTTTGAAGGAGACAAAAGTCTTACCAACACTTGAAAGATTGGTTTCAGCAAACCTTATAATGTTGATAGTTACTTTGGCCCTTGTTGGTTGACATGTTTACGTGTACATTATTTGTTTTCATAGTTACTGAAAGGTGAAAAGTGTCGTTAGACTCCCTGCCTCCAACGTATGGTACCGTGTCATTATACCTCCATAGTTGCAAATGCAGAGTATAATGTATAGACTGTTAATGTTAAATTTCTGTTCTGTGATTGAAATCCAAAAAAAATAAAGAGTATTGTTTAATAGGTTGTTACTAATAGTCCCACAATTGTGTATCATACAGTCCATAAAAAAACAATGAGTATCATATGTTAGGTCATCTGGAATGGACACAAAATTTGAGGTCTAGGTCTAAACATATTTTGGAAATTTATAGACTAACATTGAAAAATTGAGATAAGTTTGAAATTCTGATATGTGATGCCAACTCCAAAAGAAGCAATGTCCTCCTTTCGAAACGAAAAGAATCATTTGATAAGTTGTTACCGATGAAGCATAAAATTTATGCTCATACCGAGTGTGTCACACATAATTCAAAAAATTGAGACAATTGTGAATTGCTATTTTGTGACACATAAACACTTAAAAAATTTCGTAACACATAAACTCCAAAAAAGTAATGTACACCTTTCGAAAATAATGAAAGTGTCATTTAATAGGTCGTCACCAATGGATGCATAATTCCGAAAAATTCATGAATGAATACACAAAACCTAAATTTCTGATTCTGTAGATTGACCCCTAAATGTCCAAATCATTTGGTAATAATACAACATTTTAGTGGCGATTAACATTTCTTTAAGTGGCAACAATTTACTACAAATGCATACTTTAAGGCGACGGTATATCTTTTAGCTGCGACTAAAGTTGGTAATAATTCTTACTTTTAAAGGCAACAACATACTTTATAGCGGCAATTAGAGTTGCCACTAATAAAATCAGTAGCGACTAAAATATCTTTTAGCGGCGATAATTATTTAGACTAATGTTGGTTTTAGTCGGGACATATATATTTTTTGTTGCGATTAAAGTTGCCACTAATACAACTTTTAGTGGCGACTGATCTATGTTTTAGCGGCAATAATTGTTCTCATTAATGCAGGTTTTTAGTGGTAACAAATATACCTTTTCGCGGAGATTAAAGTTGCAACAAATATATTTTTTCGCGGCAACAAATATACCTTTTAGCGGAAACAATTATTGTCACTAATACAGGTTTTTAATGGCGACTAATATATGTTTTAGTGGCGAATATTGCAATCACTAGTCTTTAGTGGCGATAAATATACGGTGATAATAGTTGTCACTAATACTTGTTTTTAGTGGCGACTTCTATACGTTTTACCAGCGAGAATAGTTGTCACTAATACAGGTTTTTAGTGGCAACTTATATATTTTTTAGCGGCAACAACTGTTGTCACTAATATTAGTTTTTAGTGGCGACTTGTTTATCTTTTAGCGGCGACTTATGTTGTCACTAATAGAGGTTTTTAGTGGTGACTTATATGTGTTTTAGCGGCGACAAAAGGTGTCACTAATACAGGTTTTTAGTGGCGACTTGTATTGTTTTAGCGGCGACAAAAGTTGTCACTAATAAATTAGTTTTTTGTGGCGACTTCTATACGTTTTAGCGGCGACAACAGTTCTCACTAATACATGTTTTAGTGGCGACTTATATATGTTTTAGCGGCGACTTATGTTGTCACAAATAATGGCTTTTAGTGGCGACTTATGTTGTCACTAATAGAGGTATTAGTGGCGACTTCTATAAGTTTTAGCGGCGACAGCAGTTGTCACTAATACAGGTTTTTAGTGGCAACTTATATATATTTTAGCGGCGACAGATGTTGTCACTAATAATTATTTGTAGTGGCGACTTTTATATCTTTTAGCGGCGACAAAAGTTGTCACTATTAGAGATTTTTAGTGGCGACTTATATATATATTTTTGCGGCGACAATAATTGTCACTAATAGAGGTTTTTAGTGGGACTTATATATGTTTTAGCGGCGATAACAGTTGTCATTAATACGTATTATTAATGGCGACTTATATAAGTTTTAGCGGCGACAAATGTTGTCACTAATACTGGTTTTTAGAGGCGACTTGTACATGGCTTTAGTGGCAACAAGTATACCTTTTAGCGGCGTTTAAAGTTGGGATCACGTATCATAAAAAATTCATGGATTATAGCACACGAAAATCAGGAAATTTATTTTTTTCGCCATATTGTGGCTCATTTGAACTTGAAAATGCGTTTGTTTACCCCTCGGGACAGACTCCCGCCATTTATAAGGTCGTAACTGACGTGCATGAAACATTTCGTCCAAAAACAAGTCGAAATCACGTATCACAAAAAATTAATGGACTATAACATGCGAAAATTGATAAAAAAAATAAAATAATTCGCATTAGGGCTCATTAGAACTTGAAAATGTGTTTGTTTGGCTTACGGGACCAACTCACGCCAATAAAATATCGAAACGGACGTCTATGAAAAATTTAAGCAAAAAACATGACAGGATCACAATTCACAAATCCATGGGCTAATACACAAAAAAGAAAGTCGGGTAATTACTAAAAGTTAGTCGTTAAATGTAAAAATATACTTTAAAAATGATAAGAGTATACGTAATGCTCCAACTCATTACGGAGGTCCTCATAAATTTTTTTCAGAAAACCTTCCAATTCTCTTTTACCATTTTTTAAAATATTTGTGGTACTAATAAGTTTCACCAATATATAAATATCAGGTGCCACCAAAATTTAATCAAATCATAAGAAATTACCTTATTAATAGGATAGATGCAAGGAATTGATGCTACGAATGCCATAGCAAGTGAATCAGAATAAGCCCAAGCCCAGCTACTGATTTGAAAGTCTTATAGTCATCTGTATAAAGCATGTATCAGCGTCAAAATTCATGGGTTAAACCACACGAAAAACTAACGAAGTCATGTGATTCTTAAAAGTTGGCCCCTAATTGCAAAAATATGCCTTAAAAATTGGTGGGACTATCTGTAATGCTTTCAAACTCATTACAGAAACTCTCATAAAGTTTTTTCAGATAACCTTTCGGGCATCAAATACACACGAAAAATCAAGAAAGTCGCTTAATTCCAAAAAGTTAGCCCCTAAATGCAAAAATATGTCTTAAAATAGTGGGATTATATGTAATATTTCCCCAATTCATCACGGAGGTCCTCATAAAAAATTTTAAAAAAAACCTTTCGGGCACCACAAGACGTCAAAATCCATGGACTAATACACACGAAATACCTAGAAAGTCGCGTAATTCTTAAAAATTAGCCCTTAGATGCAAAAATATGTCTTAAAAATTGTGGAACTATATGTAATGCTCCCCCAAGTCATTACTAAGGTTCTCATAAAAAAAAATTTAGAAAAACCTTCTGGGCGCCACAAGGCGCCAAAATCTATGGACTAATACAAACCTAAAACAAAGAAAACCACGTAATTTCTGAGGCCTTATTGGACATTTAGATGCCAATTTACAGAAATTTCGATTTTTCTTTACATTTTAAATTACGAAATTCAAACAAGACTATCTTTGATAGTATTGTTTTTATTTATTTTTCTGGGGTTGGTTTGGTTGTATATCGAAATTACTGCCATCTTTATACAACTAGATGGTCTTGATTTGAAGTACATTATATTTCTGCTGCTCTTCCCTCTCCTTGTAGATAAATCATCAGACAATCTCAAGATCCAAATTTACAACAGAAACTGAACTACATGATTGTTTGAAAAAATGGTGGGTGCATGCATTTCATATATACATTGGTGTGTATAGGAGCATGTAACAAACCAAGATTGACATTGTACAATCTCTCCTCCTCACTCTGTATAATCGAAGATAGCTAATTGTAACTGAGAATCGACTGTGTATTGTTTAACGAATGACCTTCTCCACCAAACTTCGAAAGCTCTCTGAATATTGGGACAGTCATCTCCTTTGTTAAGGAATCGATCGAACCAGTTAAGCAGAATGGTTTGTTGTTGAGCCAAGGGTAGTGTTAGAATAGTCTGACCAAGTCCCTCTTCAACCAGCTTCTTGTCAATTGATCTACCAGCCCTCTTCATCCACCCAAAATCGTCATATAGACTTTCCAGCCATGTCGATAACAAACAATATCTAACATCTTTTGGCACTAACAAATTTCCCCTACCAATTGCAATGCAAAGTTGTGCAGTGATCTTGCTGATTTCATGTCGATACATGGTGGGAATCTTGGAGTGTAGAATGGAGAGTTCTTTTTGTTCTGCCCATAGTTTCACAAACTCATCCCCCATTTTCCTGTCGATTAGGATATCAACTAGCCACTGCAGATTGTCTGCTTCACGAGCAATCTCACCCATTAGAACCCCTCGGTCCTGCTGCTTGTTATCATCCACGGATGTAGCTTCAGACAAGCTAAGTATTAGAGAAGTGAGGCATCTATGACAAAAATGATACAGAGTATCCCTTGAGATATCAAGATTACTTTCATGACTGCTACTATTGCTAGTGTTTTCTCTTAGCAAACGAGATATCACTTTTTTCATCTCTTTGCGGGCTTTATCATCCTTGGCATGTAAAACACCAGTAAGTAGCCTCTGAAGAATGTCATCGGATCTTGAAGATGTTGATGGTTCAGCAACCAGTCTCTGAAGTATATCAGCTGCTGAATCGGGAAGTTGAAGTTGACTGAGATGAGATACTACTTGTTCCTCTTCTTGTTGGGACCAAGGAACAGCCTCCAGATACTCCAAACAAGCCAACACTCCATCATCAAACATAATTGCTGAAGATATCTGTGATAAGAAATATTAATACAGAACATAAAATCATAAACGGAAACTCAAAGTCCCAAGTCATCAGTGTAGTTAAAACTTTGCCATACCGGAAAATTCAAGCTTGGTACACTACCCATTCTGCTAGTTGCCAATAAATCTATAGACTTATAGTTTCTTTTACAATATCTAGCTCTCGATTGACTTCTCATTTACTGAAGGAGCACCCAAGCAGAGGTAAGAGGATGATTTCCGTAAGATGTCCTCTCCATCAGAACTAAATTATCGTTTTTATCATCTGAAGAGATGGATCTCAGGCCTAACCTAACACTAAAGCTAGCTTATGAGGAAAAGCCGAAGGCCATATACAGAGACCACAACCCATTCTCTCAACCAATGTGGGACTCGACACTCCCTTGGCACGGCCAGGACAGGACAACTACTGAAGCATGGATAATATAACACGGGGGTCCAACATTATGATACACAACAACCGTGATCAATGAGTTTTGGCTCCTTACCAAGTAAAAGATGGATCTTGTTAAAATTAGCGCACATAGGAAGGATTTTCCTTAGGAACTCACAACTCCTTTCCTCAACCGATGTGAGACTTGATACTCCCTCACAAGCCCTATGCTGGACAACTAAAGCATGGACAATATAACTCGGGGACTCAACATTGAGAAACACAACAACATGAATAGATGGGTCTGGCTCCGATACTATGTAAAGATATGTACTTTTTAGCCTAACTCAATCCTAGCAAACTAGCTAACGAGGAGAGGATTGCGTAAAATAACTTGATTATACAGGAAAACGAAAATTGAGTAGAAATTGATGATGTTAACAGAAAAAATAAGTATACCTTAAGCAATCCCAGGACCTTGTTAACATTTTCACCCATCAATCTCTTCTTCAAATCATCACAATACATAAGCACCAATGTTTCCACATAAACCTCCACGTCATCACAATCAAGAATCTCAACCGAATGCGACCCATTTCTCTGAAGCTTATCAGCGAAAAACCTACTCCGTCCGACTAGCACTCTCCGGTGAACATCCATAGAAACTTTAAACCCATCACGCGCCGCTATCGTCAGCCTGACATCACCCACCGCCGGAAACGGAGAATCAGCCAAAACCCTCGAAACTCTCTCTTGCGTTCGGTATCGCGATTCGAGTGAGTGTTTGGACTCGCGGGTCTGCTCCTCTGACATCATCTCGAAAAGGGTCGGGCTAGGATTACTGGGTCGGGTCGGAATTTGGATAGGGGAAGGTGGGTTGGAGGTACGAGGTGGGGAAGGAGAAGGAGATAGATATGGGTTGGAAATGAAACCTTGTTTGATCATAGTGGAAACTAATTGATTCTTCGATTTGTTGTTGTTAGGGGAAGCCATTGATGGAGTCAAAATTTGAGCTTGAGCTAAGAGGTTGAAGAATGTGGAGAGCTCTAAGCTCAAAGCTATGGAGGAAACAGAGAGGGAGAGTTGTGTTGGATCTGAAGTTTTGGTAGTGACAGAGTTTATTGGGAAGTCAGGTGTAAAAGTAGTTAATTAATTTTTGGGATTCAATTAAAAAACTATAATAACTACTACTCTAAAAGTGGGTATATTGTCTTTAATCATGTTTGAACAAATATTAATTTTGGGTAAGCGTGGTTTGTTAGAGCATATAAGAATAATGTTAAATATGATATATTATAATATTGATAATAGTTATGGTTATATTACTCATGATAAGATTATTTTTCACGAGTGTCTATAAATATACTATCCACGAATATGATGGAAAGAATGTGAAAAAGATTTTGAGATGTAATTATGTTTTTAATTAGGGGAAAAGAACAAATATACTCTCGAACTATCGTAAATGATATGCAGATACCCCGTCATACTTTCGGGATATTGATGTCTCTGTCATCCAAAAACTATAGCATGTATGCTCTTACTCTAATGGAAGACTAAATAGGGAAATGTGACACAATCTTATATCCTTTAATTAGAAAGCTTGAGTTTGAATTTGAGTTCTAAATATGAAAAACTTATTGTTAGGAAGTGCTACCCTCCAAATTAAGTACTATTTGAGGCAGGTTATGATATCAAATTTCAATACATGTATCAAACACATCAATCTAAAAAGAAGTACCACAAATAATAATGCCAATAGTTATAAAGAAAAAATGACTTTCGTTAAAAGTGAGGGAAGTCTTCCTCTCCCATTTTGTTAAAAATATTTTGATTTGTCAAAAATGACAAGTAAAAAGAGAAACTAAATTAAAAAATATTTAACAAGTAAATAGAGTTGACGGGAGTATAATATACCAATACAAAGTTAATAAGCATATGATATGTATCTTTTCAATATGTTGCTATCATTTACTATGCATTTTTTTACAAATTTATCACTTAATTATATACAATAAGTTAAAATATTAATTCAAGGTGTGAACATAATTGTATAAACCAATCATAGTTTATCACTTATCTTTTACACAACTCAAAACTTTTATGTTGATTTATAGTACTTTGTAGTAAAGCACTTTTTACAACTCTAAAACATTTATGTTAACTTGTGATTCCTTTTCTTTGTTCAAAAAAAGTTTTTTTTTCCTATTAATTTTTAGAACGAATGTGTGAACAGTGATAGAAAGAAAAAGTAAGAGAATATAAACTTTATTAGAATATTGACATATGTGTAAGTTGCAATAATGCTTCCTCCTCCTATTTATTTCCTAGAAGAGAAAATGGTCAAGTATATGTCCCTAATATATTTAATAGAGTAAATTTATTCTTTGCTTTAAAAATTTTTTATTCCTAACTCTGTTATTTAACAAATGGCCCAAAATTTCTATTATATTTTGTAAGAAAAAAATCAGTGTTTGTGGCCAAAATACATCTTTAAATTATATTCCCAACTTAAATTACATCTTCAAATTATTTTTCTTAACAGAGAACGTCCCTCAATTGTTTAAAATTTGACAACTTTCATCCTTTTGTTAAAAATTGTCAAAAAATAATAAATTCTTCACAAAAACATGTACAATTCACACTACTCTCAATAAAACTCCTTAAATCACCCTCAATAAACCAATTTTGTTTATTCTACATGCATCTAAAATAAAATATTGTGAATTTTTTTTTAGCAACAACGTTTTGCATGGTCTTCCTTTTAATTAGCAATTTTGTTTTTATTTACTTTTCATTTGTTTTGATATCAAAAAATTATCCGTTGAAATGTTTTCTTCTTATTGAATTTGCAAAAATTGATGTCGATCGGAGACTGTTACCTCTAATAATGAAAAACAAAACTCGAGTACTAGAGATCAAAATTAGCTGAATCTTGATTACCTCAACTCTTAGTTTGCCCCAAATTTTTTTTTTTTTGATAAGATAAGTGGAGTTTGCCCCAAAAAATTATTGATCTAATGTCATTTTGACTTTGCAAGGTGAAGATGGTGTAAAATTAAACTCCAACTCCATTCAGTTGGTAAAGGAGAAGAGCAGATAATGTCTCCTCGTAGACTCGCACCATCCTAACATTGTTTTTTTAACAACAAACAAGGGTCGCAAATAAAAAATTAAATTTTGGAATCTTTTACCAAACAAATAATAAAATTATAGTTATTTTTTATGAGAATAGTATGAATTGTATATGTTTTTTTTTTTTTTATGAAATTCACTAACTTTTTGACAAATTTTAATAGATGGATGAAAGTTGTTAAGTTTTAAATATTTGGAGAATGTTTTTTGTTAAGAAAAATAATTTAAGGATGTAGTTTAAGTTGATGGTATATTTTAAGGATGTTTTTAGCGAAAAACTAAAAAAAAAACATCATTTTATAGCAACATAATGTTTTGCGAGAATAACAAAGGAGTGATGAAATATTCACTAAGGACCCGTTTGGCCATAGATTTTCCAAGTAATATTTGGGGAAAAATTTGACAAATAGGGTTTGTCCATACAATTTGTCATTATTTTTGGCAAATATCCCAAATTCCCAAATACTAGTTTTTTCTAGTATTTGGGCCAAATCTCATAATTTGGGATTTTAAAAAATTGAAATTTTACACCAAATTTTTATCTTTACAAAAACACTCTCTATAGTAGTTGTTGCGTTGTATTACATAATTTTCTTACGTGAACACCAAAGTAGTGATGAAATATTCAGTTAATATGAAAGTGATGATACGATTGTTGATGAAAATGATGAACAATCGGCTCAGGAACAAAGTCATATGCTTTGTCTACTTCACGATATATGGAATGATGATTGTTGCACTCACTCCAAACTACCACATTGCTCTAGTGTCATGGACACTACTTGTTATTTGTTGCAATGAAGATTCAATTGGCTTGTAATACAAACTTATGCTTAGTTTTGATAGTTTTTAAAACTGATGAATATAAATCATATTTTTCTAAATAAGTGAAATATGTTTCCCAAATATTATGGCCAAACACATAGTGAAATTTCACCCAAATAATATTTGCCAAGAATATTTAGAAATTTATGACCAAATGCTAGCTAAATATGAACATGAAAACATAGTTACTAATGATAAACAAAACTCCAATTTTATCTCATATAATTTCATATCAATAAATCATTACTTAAAACGCCAAATGGATCCTAAATAAACTCCCTCCGTCTCAATTTATACATACTTTTTGAATTTTAAGATTCAAAACAAGTCTTTTGACCGTAAAACGAAAAATATCACGTAAATTGAGACAGAAAAGTAGCAATTTGCTTTTGGAGCGCGAAGTAGAATGAACCAAATTAATTGAAATTGAGAGAGTTAAAGAGTACATAGTAGAAGTTTGTCCAAGGAAGAAGAAATAAGCAGCAGTTTGAAGGCTCTCTCCCTCCTTACTGCGACGATGTTGAAAGTCAGTCTGCTCCCCAGGTTCTCTGCTTATATCCCAGCTCCTCCCTCTTGTCACAAAAACAATAAACGTTTTTCTCTAAACCCCCTGCTTAAACCCTAGCTTTTCTTTTAAATATGTATAACAGTCTAAGTCTCCTCATTTTCATTCTACTCTGGCTTGAATCTGTGTAACCAAGCTCATACTTGAATCTCTGTCTCTCTACTGTTGAGTTTGTATAGATGCAAAATATATACTGATTAAACAAATGAATAGATGCTAAATATAACTTAAAAGTCGATGACCCTAAACATAGGATATACCAAGGGTGTATTTCTAATGATTTACATGGAAAATAAGTGGGTTTCTTATTTATGTTTGAAAAATATTATCTGGAGGTGAATGTTGGGTGGTAACGGGGGTTAGGGGCGACTTGTACAAGTTGTTTTTCCTATTTCCACTAGTGAAGTTGTTTTCATTATTTTTAAGGAATTTGTATTCATAGAGAAAATATTTTTTCCAAAACTTTTGAACAACCGAGAACACCCCACGTAAATTGAATGCTTAAATTACTATGAATCTATTTAAGACCCCATTCCCATGTTATGGAGACACAGAGAAAAATAGGTCCATATTTGTAGCAATGCTTACTGTGTAAAATGCATGGTGAGGACATTACACACACCTTTTTCATCCGTTGCCCATACACCAAGCAGTGATGCTCTCTCTGTAATATTCCTACAGTACTTCTTGATGCTGGATACTCAATAAAATACCGTTAATGATGTAGGAAAAAAAGAATTAACTGCTTAGCATGCAGAGTGTGAATAGAATTTTTTAAAGTGAAGTTGATAATTTTTAAAAAAGAACCTACCTAATATGATGTTTTTCTCTAGACACAATAGGAATCAGTTGTTGCATAAAAAATTGCCTGGAGAGGATGTCAAAGGTTCTATCTGGCAGCATGCCATCAACACTTTTGCGGGTTTTTCTACTATTTGACAGAATGTTGTGGCTGATGGTATGAATTTTATTTTCAGATGTTCAAAAAGTCTCAGTTGTAATCTTGATGCTATAATAATCTTTTTGTCATATCTCTTAATAGCAGGAAAACGGAAGGTCGAGTGTTTGCTCCCTACTCAGTATTTAAAGGCAAAGCAGCACTTTCTGCTGAACCTAGGCTGCCCACATTTAATAGACTGGATGTATGGTCTTTATTATCTTTTTAAATAGAATTAGAAACTGGAGTTGCCTCTCTTGATGATGTTGAAATGATGCATTCACTCATCCATTCTTCTTATTACAGTCTGGAGGTGTTAAACTCAATTGCCGAGGTGTCATTATGTTGACATTCTGGCCATCTGTTGGTGAGCGCAAATATGACTGGGAAAAGAGGCAGGTAATGTGCTTATACGGTTCTCTCTTATTATTGTGTACCACCAGCATGGTAGGAAACAAGTTTAGATCTTTATTTGTCCCTGTAAAGCTCTTCGCATCACTATGCTGAGGGATTCTCGCAAGTGTTACAGCTAATTTTTTCTACATTTATGAGATAAAAGAAGGAAATTGTGGCAAGTAACATCCTGCCTAGCTTGCAAAGACTGGAGATGAGCAACTTATTCCTTTTCATCCTCAATAGTTCCTCCCTATCAACAGACTTCCATACTTTATAATCTGTGCTGAACAAATTCAATCTGAACTTGCACATATCGACAGATATTAAGATACAGCAGGATATTTTTTTTTTTTTGAACATTGGTAAAGTTGTATTCTTCAGCATTAAGGACATGCTGGCCACCTTCAAAATTTACAGCCCTAAGCGAAATTACAAGCTCCCTATTAATTCTATAATTTGATCTACATCTTCTATGCAGAGTTGTTTACACCAAAAAAGTAAAGATACCAAACAATTCCATTTTACTTTGTGAATGGAATTAGATCTATCTTCAAAACATCTCCCATTTCTTTCCTTCCACACTGACCACCATATGCATGATGGTATTAGCTTCCACCACTTCTTTTGAGTCTTGCTACCCCCTCTTCTGATCCAACATTTAAAAAGATCAGAGGTGTGTTCTGGCATAGACCAGCTACAACATGTGATGTTGAGAAACAGCTCCCAGATCTGTGCAGTGAATTTGCAATGTAAAAATAGGTGATTGTTTGTTTCCCCAGTCAAATTGCATAGGAAACACCTAGGGACTAGTTGCTTTCCTTTCTTCTGAAGCACTTCTTGAGTTAAGCAGGCTCTTTTGATGACTAACCAAGTGAAGCATTTCACTTTGGTGGGGATCAATCCTCTCCAAATACTCTTCCAGTGATGATGGTAGCCTCTAACCCCAACTTGTATGCCTTTCTTGTAAGCACTGTTTACTGTGAATTTGCCATCCTTGTTGTGCTTCCAAATAACTCTATCTGGTGCATTTGTTACTAGATTGGTTCCCCCCAATTTTCCCAGGAAAGAAGCCACTCTATCTACTTCCCAGTCATTCAATAGCCTTCTGAAGGATAGGTCCCAGCCTTGAGTTGTCCAGCATTCACATACTCTGGCTTCAGGATTGTTGCAGATTGAGAAAAGATCTGGGAATGACTCACTTAGAGGAATTTGATCAATCCATCCATCTCTCCAAAACTTGATCTTGTTGCCATTTCCAATTTTGAGAAACACATTTTCTTCCATAGAGTTCCATAAAGCTCTGATTGACCTCCATACTCCCCATCCATAGGGTTCTGACACTATCTCTGTACACCATGGGTTCAATTCCCCATACTTTGCCACTATCACCTCCTTCCATAGGGTTCCTTCCTCACTAATATATCTCCACAACCACTTCATCAAAAGGCTCTTGTTTTGGATTCTCAAAATTTTAATACCCAGTCCCCCTCTTTCTTTGCTTAGCATCACAGTATTCCATTTCACTAAATAGTAACCCTTGCCCTCTCCCTCTTTGCCTTTTTTCCAGAGGAAGTTTCTTCTCAGTCTGTCCAGCTTTTTGATAACTATTGGAGGAATTGGAAATAACGACATAACATAAGTAGGCAGTGAATCTAAAACAGAGTTTATCAAGATCACTCTACCCCCCAAGGATAGATATTGAGCCTTCCATCTTGATAATTTTTTTTCTGCTTTTTCCAGAATTCCATCCCATATCCCCAACGCTTTATGTTTGCTCCCTAGTTGCATTCCCAAGTCGTTGTCGGCAATTTCTCTACTTTACACCCTAGAATGCTTGCCAATCCTTGAATCTGAGGCACCTCCTTGACTGCAATCAAGCTGCTTTTCCCCCAATTGACCCTTAGCCCTGATACTGCTTCAAATAAGATCAGAATCAATCTGATGTAGTTCAGCTGTTCGGCTTCTGGCTCACAAAGGATGATAGTATCATCTGCATATAGCAAATGGCTGATCTCCTTTCCATTCCCTATTCTGTCTCCTATTTGGAATCCCTTAATCCACCTGTTCTGTGTAGCTATTCTCATCATACTGTCAAAACCTTCCATTGCTAGAATAAAGAGAAAAGGTGACAGTGGATCACCTTGTCGCAGCCCCCTTTCTGATGCAAAGAAGCCAACAGGTTCACCATTTACTAGTATTGAGAACCTGACTGTTTTAATGCACACTTCTATCAGCGTTTAATTCTCTTCAAGGCTGTAAAGTTTTTGTTCTTCTTTGATGGTATATGAGCAGATTCCTAAGTTTTGACAGGATTGATTGGTCATGTTTGAATGCTTAGTACTTGGTCCTAGCCTGAACCACCAACTTATAGGTCTATAATACGCTTGAGAGATGGTACTTTCATAACTAGGTGAAGAAATTGCTTGTATCTTTCTTGTTAATGTTGTTTTGTTGCTTGGTTTTTCTTTAGAGTTATTAGTCATTTATAAATCTGTCTATTTTTCTTTCTCAAGTGTCTGGATGTTAAATAAGTATCCATCTCTATGTTTGTTTCACCACTCTCTCTTGCTCTTTCTTTTCTTGCACATGTTCACATATCCGATGTACGATTTGACTGACAGATGACTCAACATATTGCAGTTGTTTGCTTTATCAGCAACAGAGGTTGGATCATTGATAAGTATGGGGACCAGAGATTCTTCTGAATTCTTTCATGATCCTTCAATGCTGTCTAGGTTGATTTGCTGATACAGTTCGCTATCTTTTAGTGTACATGTTTACATGCACTCACACACACACACACACACACACACACACACTCACTTTTTAGTACAGAATCCTTGCATCCTACTCATTATTAGTTTCTCTTTATTCTCATCACTGTATAACTAAGCAGATGTTATATGTTACAGTAATGCTAGTCAAGTTAGAAAGAGTTTGTCAATTAAGCCAAATGCTGATGGCAGTGGTTATTTCATTTCATTAAGTATCAGTCTATATGTTCACCTTTTTTAAAATTTTGCTTCCAACCCATAAGATGCATCACAATTTGTTCTGTAATGATAGCTGTCCATGTTAAGGATCAATGATATGCTTATACGTAACTGTTTCCGCGATATGTTAAAACAATGATATATATGCTTTATCCTGTTTCTGTATGGCTTCTGGGTGTGTTTCTTTTGTAATTTGGCAAGCCATGTATTAGTGCTCGTACTAATTGCAGCATTTGCTTTTGTCCTTTATGCAGGTGTTGTTAACAATAATCTCAAAGCCAATGATCGGTTTACTGTTCCTGTCACTACTGCCGAATTTGCTGTTATGCGAACAGCTTTCAGTGCACGATCTACTAATATGTTTCTATTGTAAAAAAAAAAACTATGCTTCCATTCAATTAGTTTTCCTAAGCACCCTGTTTTCTTTTTACTTTGAGATGCTTCTGTTACCTGTTCTTATCCTAGCTCTGACTTCGTTAGTGAAATTTAATTGATGTTGAATGAACATTTTTTATCAGGGAATGGAGCTGTGAGAAAGAAGTATAACTTGTTGTCAGAACCTCATACTTCATAATTTTTTTTGACTAAACTCCTTAGTGCTTACGAGATGTGTACCTGCAGTTACATTGTTGTACAAAGTAATCACCAAGTATTATGTCCTATACTGTTGTGTGCCTTCTACAAATATTTCTCCAACGAGTTGCCGCTTCATTTTGACTTTTTGGCTGTGGTTCTCATTGTCTATTAATAATTTTGGTCTTATAATGTAGTTTGCGTTGCCTCACATCATGGGATGGGATCGCTTCA
Organism: Solanum okadae; assembly: GCA_036553675.1. Lineage (NCBI taxonomy): Eukaryota > Viridiplantae > Streptophyta > Magnoliopsida > Solanales > Solanaceae > Solanum > Solanum okadae. Next base: position 47,717,796 of record CM071688.1, on the reverse strand, counting down.
CTAATCGGCCTTCAGAAAGCATCTCTCAAAGTCCCTCAAAGGTGGTTCCACAACTAATGGAGGCAGAGTGGGATAGATGAGAGTTTGTGTTTATTGTGTAGTATTCTCATTCTAACATGAGCTATATTATCTTTTGGTTATGAAAGGAACTTGCTTGCCTAGTTAAATTTTTGTCCAGGTGCAATGTAACTTAGAAGCTATCTGCTTCTCTTGCATCACAGGTTGATTGTGTCGTGTTGCTCTAAACTTCAAAATGTATTTTCGGAGTTGAAGCTTCAGAAGAGTATATGTTATGTAGTGTTGATCAATCAATTATATTCTGTTAAAATGGAGCAAGTAATGTCTAAGCTATTTTGGTTTTCTATTCTAGGTGGGAATATAAATATCTTTTAATGAATTGTGCCATATGTTCATGCTTCTACTGATGAATTGGGATGACAATATTGCAGTGTCGGTTGGTGGGTTTGACGTTATAAAATTTTTGAGTGATTTTAACTAGGGTGAACAAACCAACCCAAATTGGTTCAACCTGCCCAACTTGTTTGGTGTTTTTGCAGGTTGGGTAATGACCTATTTGTTGAGTTGACCCAACAATCTGAACCCAGGATGGCGCATGAAATAATCGGAACAAAATAGTGCAACCTGCATGGTTACACTAATTTAATAATAAAAAATAAAAGTTTGATGTATCACCATGATTTCTCATTTCATTGACAATATTTATGACTCTAGTGCAATATTCATCTATTTTTCAGATTCTATCATCTTCAAATTTTGAAACTCTCTTTTAAGAGTTTGAAGATTTATAGTGCGTATCTTTTCGTCACCATACGCCTCAGTTTCTAGAGACTTCCAAGCTTGTTTTGTAGTCTCACAAGTAGCAATTTTTTGCAAAATATGCTCTTGAGACTTTGGATTTTGCTCAAGGTTTTTGCATCTTGACGATACTTAGCCTCAAGATTTTTAGATGTGTTCTCATTCTTATCTTCCAGTATTCAAAATCATTTCCATAAAAAAATGGAGTAAGAACAACTGAAGAATCAATACCTTCATTTGTTTGGATGCCATATTTTTTTTTCTCACCTAACCCTAGATTAAAAACGAAAAACTACTCTGCTACCAATTTGTGGGAAATATAAAAGGAGAATACTTTCTTTAGAAGATGCTCAAGCTTTATATAGGCTATCAAGAATGGACGTATTATTACAAATATATGCTTCTTAGAAAGCTAATTAAATTCACATTCTAAACTAAAAAGTAAAATTGATGTATTGTGCAATGGAAATTACAAGGAGTCAACACAGAGCTGAAGAAGTTTTCATTGATATCAATTTGATGATGTTCCAAGTGAAATTCACTCGATCTCGTTGCCTCCAACATGGTTGAACCCTTGAGATGTAACGGCCTGGACCTGAAGATGCCTCTCGTGGTTGCTGGAGCATCATCGGAGAAGAGGTGTTGATTGTCCCTACAACTTTCTAGGTTCTTGATATATTTTTTAGCTGAAGTGTTTTATTGTTTGTTCATTTTCATCCTTTTGTTTGTTTGTTTGTTTGTTTCCTTTTTGAAATTGGACTTGGGTCACTTTTGGGCTTAACTCGTGTTTGTTTGTTTGTTTCCTTATTGTGATTAGGTTGTTGGGTTAGCACCTCCAGGTATGTTCCTTTCCCTTAAATATCTACATATCTTATCACATGTATATTTGATCACATGCATATGAGTTTCGGTCTATAAATTCTTATAAGAAAAAAAAAATTAACCCTTGTTTGATCCTAAAAATTCAAATAAATGAAGAAGATAATTATTCTCTTTACAATGTTGTGGTAGAATATTTATAAACACCATCTATATTTTACAATTTACAAAAATCCATAAGAATACATACAACCAAAGTGGATAGAGATAAATAAAATATACTCCATAAGAATGAACAAAATTAAAGATAATGGAGATGAAGCTAAGGTTGACATAGCAAAGGATGAGGAGAAGTGAAAGAGATCGAGGCGATGAACGTAATGAGTTTACGATTCCATGGCAATTTGTGGGGGAAGTGCAGGTTCTATTTCATGATCAATCTCAAGTTGACTGTAATTTCCTTTCTCTTTGAAGAGTTGAATGTGATGATGCTTGCAATAAAGTGTTCCTTCATGTGCAATGCAGTTTGATGGGCTTATAGTACAACCTCCATGAGTGCATTTGAAGCATGCCTTGTGGTATGCTGCTCCATTCACAGTAACCTTATGTAACACAAACAAACATACATTTAAATTCAATGACATCTATATTTATAATAAAGTGAAAAATGACAAATATACCCCCGAACTATTGTAAGTAGCATGCAGATGCCCTCCGTCATACTTTTGGGATATTGATGCTCCTGCAATCCAAAAAGTAGAGCATATATACCCGTTATACTAACGGACATACACGTGTCATAATCTTATCCACCGATCCGACATTTATTAAATATCTGATTGACGGATAAGATTGCGCCACATGTCCCTATTTAGTCTTCCGTTAGAGTGAAGGACATATATACTCTAGTTTTTGAACAGTAGGAGCACCAATGTCTCAAAAGTATGACGAAGGTATCTGCATACCATTTACGATAGTTCGGGAGGTATATTTGTCCTTTTTCCCTATAATAAATGATTGTATATATATTGGTTACCTTCTCAATGGGATATACAGTTTTAGTGCAGCACACACATTTTTCTCTTGTGCCTGCGAATAAACTTGAGACTTTGTTGCCAGTACCATTCTGTGTTTAACATGACAAAATTGAAATTAATTATAAAGCAGAATGACTGATTATATATACAAGAAATTAAACGCATTCAAAACATTACCTCGTTATCCACAGATTTTTCTGGCTTTGTGATCTTTGGAGTTCCTGATAAAAGATAAGTTGATCAAATACTTAATTATATACAATTATTTCTATTTTTGTATGTATTTCTTCGTTATACCTTCAAAACTCTTGTCCAAACTGCCAGTTCTCTTAAAAAGCTGATCAAAATGAGGCCTGCAGTATATTACCCCTTCAAAGGAATTGAAATTGCTGAGCTGAAATAAGTAAAAAATAATAGTCAGATGTATCAACTGCGGTATACATCATATTTTCGTTTCTCAAAAGAAAAAGAGAGAAAGATTATGTAAAAGCAATAGATTAGTGTGAGCCTTTTGCATACAAAGATGGATGATATATACCTTGAGAGTACTTTTACAATGGTAGCACCTGAAACAAGCTTTGTGATAAATGCGATTATCAGCAGCAAGACGATCCACTAGATATACCGTTTTCACAAGCATTACGCTTTTGTGTTGTTCCAGCAAATGTCATCGTAATTAGATTATTGTTTGTGACGAAAAGAGTTAAAGACAGAGAACAGATATCGGAGGATGAAATCAATTTTCTTTCCCTCTCTTCTCTTCCCAAACTTCTCTCTCTGTCTCGCTCGCTCCCTCTCTCTTATCTCTTGCTAAACTTGATTATTATAAAAGAGCTTAAATAATTTTTGGACTAATGAAATATGTTTGTAGATTCATAGTAATTTACGGGCCATGATAGATATTCCACCATTTTCTCATTAATTATTTCCTTAGACCAAGCTCTTCCACTCCCATAATAAAAATTGTTAGAACCAAGATGATCATACTCCAAAAAAAAAAAACACAAATTTGAAACTCGCCTTAAAAAGATAAGCGGTTATCGCAAATATATTGTAGAGTCTAGAATAGAACCCATAATATCTCCTAATTGTAGAAATGATATCCTACCATTACTCTCTTGAATTAATATTTTCTAATAAGTTAATAAACTTACAAAGACTACAACAAAATCGAGTTATCCCTAATTTCAAGTTTTAAATTCGAAAAGTGGTGGTTTTCATCGAAAACCTAATCTAATAGTCTATTCCAAGTAAATCAATATAGAATAACACATGTTGTGATTAAGAAAATATGTTGTCAATAAATTAACTTAATTAGAGGTTCCATCAAAATCATAGATAAGAAGTTTAGCTACACATGTTCATACCAAAAGCCTATAATAAGAAAAAATATTCTTCGTAATAAAAATTAGTATATGTATAGAAAAATTCCTATATCTCTACTAGTGGGAGTTAGTAGGTGTTATCTTTGGGTTCCAAGGTAAGAATTGACTTACCTACGTGTGGAAATTAGTGTTAGTTGTATTAGCTGTGTAAATTGTACTTTGAGCAATAGTTAGTAGAGCTTATATTGTGATTAGTTGCATAGTTAGTTAGACTGATTGTTAGGCTGTTAGTCGGTTATGATAATTAATAATTCAGTTAGCTTTAGTCACTTGTATAAATAGTAGATCAGATATGAATACAAGTAAGGCAGTTCATTTTACATTTTTTCCAGATCTTCTTTTCTCTTTCTCTCTGCATCTTCAATGTAACAGTAGCCATTAGAGCTAGGTTAATCCTTCCAACATGGTATCAAAGCAAGGTTCCATTGAAGCCTAGCTATTCCATTTTGTTTCTTATCATCGAAGGTATTCATACCAGAAGAAATCTGGAAAATTAGCTGCAGATTGGAGAATCTGAATTTGGGCGAAATTGCGTCCAGGTTCATCATCATATTCAATTCAATTGTTGCATTGTTACAAGGAGCTTGAGTAATGGAAACCGGAGGAGATCCACTTGCATCAGATCCTTCCACACCGCCGCTGCAATCAAATTTGACACAGATTGGATTCACAGATATTCATCCCAGGAATCCTCTGTATCTTCATCCTTCAGACACTCCAGGTAGCATTCTGATTTCACAACAGTTAACTGGCATAGAAAACTATACAGGTTGGAGTCATTCTATGAGAGTAGCATTGTTAGCTAAGAATAAAATAGCATTTGTTGATGGAACTTGTCGAAGAGAGCAGTATAAGGGAGATTTAGAGCATGAATGGGAAAGGTGTAATGCTTTTGTTTTGTCATGGATTACCAATTCTGTTTCGAAGGAATTGGCAAATGGCCTTATGTTTTCATCTAATGCTCACAATGTTTGGATGGATCTAAAGGAAAGATTTGATAAAAGGAATCTCACTAGAATTTACCAGTTGCATAGAGAAATATGCACTATGAGCCAAGGCACTCTTAGTGTTTCTGAATATTATTCTAAGCTTAGGAACCTTTGGGATGAACACATTTCTCTAGTCCCTCTCCCATCTTGTGAATGTGATAAGTACAGGGAATATGCAGATCACATGGAGAAACAAAAACTCATACAGTTTCTGATGGGACTAAATGAAACATTTGCTCAGTCTAGAAGTCACATTTTAATGACAGTTCCCAGTCCTAATCTAAATCAAGCTTACAACATGATCATGCAAGATGAAAGTCAAAGAGTCCAGTCACATATGATTTCAGCTTTAGTTTCACCACTTCAACAATTAGATATGAATGATCCAACTGCTTTGTCATCTATGCACCATAACAAATTCAAAAAACCAAATGATTTGTATTGTGAACACTGCCATATGAGAAATCACACAACAAAGTACTGCTATAAGCTCATAGGGTACCCATCTGATCACAAGTATGGCAAGAAGAATATAGACAAAACTGAAAGGACGCCACAATCTGGGGATGAACGACAAAGGTTTGGAGGTGATAGACTACAGAGATATGGTGGAAACAAGAGAAACCAGGCACACAATGCTCATTACACAGATGGTTTTGAAGTTGGAGGTAACAGACATCAAGGTCAGATCAGTAGACAGGTAGAGGATTTGGAAACTGGAAATTGCTCCTCTGCTTCAATGGTTGTACCATCCTTCACTCCTGACCAATACAAGCACATCATGAAGATATTGGATAATGACACAACCCCACAGGAGAATGCAACGGCCAACATGGCAGGTATACCTCCCAACTCTACTACTTGCTTCAACTCTAGGTGTTTTTCTGCAGGATTAACCAAACCTTCTTGGGTGATTGACACTGAGGCTACCAATCATATGATTTATAGTATGGAATCCTTGTTACAATCCTCACCTGCACCTTCACACTCCAATCAAGTTTTTCTTCCAAATGGACAAACCACTGAAGTTACACACATTGGTTCTGTTTCACTGTTTAACAATTGTGTACTACACAATGTACTTCTAGTTCCTCATTTTGAATATAATCTTCTATCAATTTCTAAACTCACCAAAGAACTTCACTGTTGTGTATCTTTCTATCCTTCTTTTTGCCTCTTTCAGGACCTCTACACTGGAGAGGTGATGGGGATTGGTAAAGAGAAGGAAGGTTTATACCTACTTCCAATTACTACGAAGTCATCTTCACCCACTAAACTAGTTCATTCCTTAGCTTGTTCATCTTCAACTCCAGCTGATCCTTCACTTTGGCATCTCAGACTTGGACATGCACCTACTGCTGTTCTACAGAAGATTCATTCCATCAACTCTTCTTTTCAGCATAAAGACTCCAGCTCATGTCTTGTTTGTCCCCTTGCTAGGCAAACTCAATTTTCATTTCCTAATAGTACTATAAAGTCTGTATTTCCTTTTGAACTTCTTCATATGGATGTTTGGGGTCCATATAAGCAATGTACTTACAATGGTTACAAATATTTTCTTACAATTGTAGATGATCATTCCAGAATGACCTGGATTTACTTGTTGAGATTGAAAAGTGATGTTATAGTGCACATTACTTCCTTTCTTAATCTCATTAAAACTCAATTTTCAGCTACTATTAAAAAGGTTAGATCTGATAATGGTCTGGAATTTTTTAATGCTCAATGTAGCTCTCTTTTTAGATCTCTTGGTATCATACATCAAAGTTCTTGTGTCCACACACCTCAACAAAATGGTGTTGCTGAACGAAAACACAGACACCTACTTGAAATGGCTAGAGCACTTAGGTTTCAAGCCCATGCACCCTTAAAATTTTGGGGTGAGTGTGTTCTTACTGCAACATTCCTCATTAACAGGTTGCCATCCAGTATTCTCTCTCACAAATCACCTTATGAAATATTCTATGGTCATCCTCCTAAAGTGGATCATATTAAGGTGTTTGGTTGTCTGTGCTATGCCACTAAACCAGTTTTTACTGACAAGTTCTCTTCCAAAGCCATACCTTCAGTCTTTATGGGCTATTCCGATACACAAAAAGGTTATAAACTTTACAACATCTCTGCAGACACTTTTTTTGTTAGTAGAGATGTCTCTTTTAGAGAACTCATTTTCCCTTTCAAGCACCCTAAATCTACTTTTCTAATCCCTGAATCCATCACCCCATCTCTCACTTTTCCTCATTCATCTGCATTTCCTCACCCCTTGGATGTTGCTTCTTATCCTATCATGACCAACACCTCTTCTCCATCTATTTCTCCATCTGCTCTTCCTTCTCCTCCTATATCTCCAGAAGTACCTCCTCCTGATCCACTACCACCAAGGAGATCTTCTAGAGCTACCAGGCCACCTCTTTGGCATACAGATTACATCACCAAATCCACATCCACACATCCTATATCTAATTGTCTTTCCTACTCTCATGTGTCTTCTTCCTACAAAGCCTATCTCACTGCTTTTTCTTCTTCTCTATCTGAGCCATCCTCCTATGTCCAAGCTGCTCAGGACCCAAACTGGATCCATGCTATGAATCAAGAGATTGATGCACTTACTGCCAATCATACCTGAGAGGTTGTGGACCTTCCTGTTGGCAAAACTCCTATTGGTTGTAAGTGGGTTTACAAGGTGAAGTATAAGGCTGATGGGTCCATTGAGAGGTATAAAGCTAGATTGGTTGCCAAGGGTTTCACACAACAAGAGGGTCTTGATTATCATGACACATTTTCTCCAGTGGTCAAAATGGTGACTGTTAGGACTGTTGTTTCTATTGCTGCTCAATCTCATTGGCCTCTGTTTCAGATGGATGTCTACAATGCTTTTCTTCAGGGTGATCTTATGGAGGAAGTTTATATGACTTTGCCACCAGGTCTTGGTAGCCAGGGGGAGCATAAGGTGTGCAGACTACTCAAGTCCCTGTATGGCTTAAAACAAGCTAGCAGGCAATGGAATTTAAAGCTCACAACAGCTCTTATTCAGTCTGGTTTCACACAGAGTAAACTGGACTATTCTTTGTTTACCAAAAGGAACCAAGAAGGAATTGTTATAATACTTGTACATGTTGATGACTTGTTGATCACTGGTAATGACAAAGGACTTATTCAGGAGGCAAAGAAAATCTTAAATCACAATTTCAAAATGAAGGACTTAGGTGAACTAAGGTATTTTCTTGGGATAGAATTTGCAAGGTCTGCCAAAGGGATCCTAATGAATCAAAGGAGATATGCATTGGAGTTAATATCAGAATGTGGTTTAGGGGGAGGAAAGCCTACCACAACACCATTGGAACAAAATCAAAAACTGACCAGCCTAGAATATGACAAAGTATTTGAACCTCCAAGTGATGATGCAGAACTAGAAGATAGAAGAGTGTATCAAAGACTCATAGGGAGGCTGTTATATTTAGCAATGACTAGACCAGATATATCTTATGCAGTACAACACCTAAGCCAATTCATGCATGCACCAAAAAAGTCACACTATGAAGCAGCCTTACATGTAATCAAGTATATCAAGCAACAACCTGCACTTGGTCTCCTAATGAGCAGCAGAAATTCAGGGAAGGTCACTGCATATTGTGATGCAGATTGGGCATCTTGCTTATTATCCAGGAAGTCAGTCACAGGTTTTGGAATAAAGTATGGAGATTCCCTGATCTCTTGGAAGTCAAAGAAGCAACACACAGTATCAAGAAGCTCAGCAGAAGCAGAGTATAGGAGCATGGCTACCACAGTGGCAGAATTAGTGTGGTTGCAGGGTTTGTTCAAAGAATTGGGTGCCAAAGTGGACTTACCAATGGAGTTGCACTGTGACAACAAGGCAGCCTTACAGATAGCCTCAAATCCCATGTATCATGAGAGAACAAAGCATATAGAGATTGATTGTCACTTTATTAGAGAAATGTTGCAAGAAGGACTGGTTACAACATCATATATTGCTAGTAGAGATCAACTGGCAGACATATTCACAAAGGCATTAGGGAAGCAACTGCATACAGAAATGTTATTCAAGTTGGGATTGCTGGATATTTTTCACCACCCAACTTGAGGGGGAGTGTGGAAATTAGTGTTAGTTGTATTAGTTGTGTAAATTGTACTTTGAGCAATAGTTAGTAGAGCTTATATTGTGATTAGTTGCATAGTTAGTTAGACTGATTGTTAGGCTGTTAGTCGGTTATGATAATTAATAATTCAGTTAGCTTTAGTCACTTGTATAAATAGTAGATCAGATATGAATACAAGTAAGGCAGTTCATTTTACATTTTTTCCAGATCTTCTTTTCTCTTTCTCTCTGCATCTTCAATGTAACAGTAGCCATTAGAGCTGGGTTAATCCTTCCAACACTACGGGTGGGAGGCGTTATCATGATCTGAGTTTTTGGATTGTAACAGACATTTTGCTACAGAGTTTGTAATGCTCTTTGGATGAAGTTGACAAATCTGTAGCAAAAAAGCAATGTATCAAATTTCACCCAACCCATGAGCTTTCACTCTGCTTCAATCAAGCATTTGGAATCCAAAATGAATCATATCTCGGATCAAATGAATCCAAAAGACAAAGGTACCCTCCCAAATCCTAAAAACGATGACCATTGTATGACAATAGTCACTAGGAGCATAAAACTGCTTAATGATGTGAATGTTGAACCCAATCAGATTGTGAGTGCAAAAAATGATGATGGGATGAAGCTGGAAGTACCTACGCCATGTTTGGTGGATGATCTTGTGAATGATGAGAATGTATATGGGGAAGAAGAAAGAAGTATGAGCCTCCTAGTGTGGTGGTTGACGTTAAGGGAAACAAAGGGGATAAAACTACTAAGGGTGATGAGCCTAAGTGTCCCCCGCCATATCCTCAAAGACTGCTCAAGAAAAAAGAAGAGTACCAATTCAAAAAAAATTATTGAATTGTTTAACAAGTTGTCTGTGAACATACCTCTTACAAATGCTTGAGTATGCAAAATTCATAAAAGAGTTGTTGAAGAAGAAGCGTGTGATTGATGTGGGCACGGTTTAGGTGTCCCACCACAGTAGTGTTGTGATGGCAAGCAATCTAGCTCTGAAGAGAAAAGATTTGAGAGCATTTAAAATTTCGTGCACTGTTGGGAGTGTACCTATTCAACAAAGTCTTGTGTGACCTTGGGAAAAGTATCAACTTGGTGCCCTTAGCGATTTTCAAAGATCATAAACAAACTTTGTTTTATTAATATGAAAAAAATAATTAATTTTTTTGAACAAGGAAATAAATAACTTTTCTTATAATATTTTTTGAATAAGGATCACCGAATTCGAGAAGGACTGCATATGTATCTCATTGAAGTAAGAATTAAATGTGTATAGTTCGCGAAGATTATAAGCAAACTTTGTTTTTTTAATAAGAAGTAGAAACTCTTTTTTTTATTTTACTTTTTTGAACAAGGAAATAAAATATTTCTTCTTTTTTAAAAATATTTTAAAGAAGGATCACTAAATCTAAGGAGGGATCTCTAGTATCTCATCAAAGTGAGAATCATGTGTACATAGTTCGTGAACCTCTTAAACAAATATTTTTTTAATAAGAAATAGAAACTCTTTTTTTAGGCTCTTTCGAACAAGGAAATAAAACTTTGTAGTCCTCTTTTTAAAGTTTTTAAAATAAGATTAATCAAACTTGGGAGAGATGCCTATGTATTTCATCGATGTGAGAATCAAGTGTGCATGATTCATGAAGCTTCTGTAAAAATATTTGACCTTTTGAAAAAAATCTTTTATTTCGGACATGTTATTGCAAAAAAAAATGCTACAACCAAACTCTTTGAGATTTGACCAAAAAATTAGAATATTCTCTCTTTTTATCATTTAATTAATATATTCTAAAGTCAATCAACATTAAAATAAAGTCTTCCAAATAATATAACAAATAACACAATAGTCATGAACATGTTGATCTAAAAAATGGTTCATGTCCTAGATAAATCCGATCCCTATATTGAGTCGCACTAAATCAAATGGACATGATGGAAATAAAGTAGAGCCTACAATGATTAACCATGCCATGAGTCTCGTTCCGTTAGATTTAACATCCTTTTGGAATAGGTGTCTAAATTGGCTATAAAATGATTGGACAATTCAAGTTGAAAAGGGACAACTTACTAGTAGTAGTGCTTTCTCACTTCACTATTTGTTCTCTCCATCCTAAAATATGTGTGACTATAAAAATACTTTCGTAATTGTATCTTTGATATCTCAAAGAAAAGTTTGGGAGCACAACCGCACTTCTAAGTACACAATGTGTGTTAAGTGTCTACCAAAAAACTCCGATGGGCGCATGAGAATACAATTAATATTACAATTCAAACAATATCAAAGTAGTTAATAAGTAGGCATGTAGCACATTAAACCAAACTATACAAAATAATTAAATAAACTAATAAAATTCATAAACAAAGTCAATATTTAGAAGCTTGAGTTCTAATTATTCTTAGCAGACTTTCATCTGTCACACTTTTTTTCCTGCTAAAAGAATGAAGTTTAAAATAATTTTATTCAATTAAAGTGATTAGTTTGAAAATATATTATTTTATTCAGGATTTTCACTTGGAATTGAGATTTGAATCTCAACTAACATTATTTGAATCTCTAATAAAAATGACTTTATTTTTATCGGTCTACGACTAAAAATTCAGGTAAGAAATTATGTTAACCAAAGTGAAGGTATCAGACAGCTCTCGAGTGCCGTGATTTTAGAATAATCACTTATATTTGGCTTCACTTAATTTTTGGATTTATTATGCTTATGCGACTAGAAAGTAGAAATTATTTATGTCTCGCCTTCTTTGATTCATTTTAAACATGTTTAAACTATATTATTTGTATTAATCTGTGATATATAGGTAGCAGTCATTTTCAACCTTGCCACAAATTATTTTATTTGTTTGTATATCGCACCTAAAATTTGCTTAATGCACTTTAGATTGTAATATTTGTCAATTATTATCGGCATAATCATACTCTTAACGATTTAATTTAAAATATAATTGTTAAAATCATTTAAAAGCCCAAAGCTTCTTGTAAAAGTCAAAGGGCCATAAGATATATTTTTTGTTAAAAGTTAATCATTGCAACTCACTGAAGACAAAGTTCCACAATCAAATTTAATTTTCGATCTTGTCACAAATTATTTATTTGTTTGTATATCACACCTAAAATTTGTTAAATGTTGTTTAGATTGTACTTTTTGTCTACTTTTATTATCGGCCTAATCATACGCCTAATGGTTCAATTAAAAATAATAATTATTGAAATCATTTAAAAGCCTAGACCACATTTGTTTTCTTTAAAATTTAAACATTTGAATCTGAATGCACGTCTAATTAATAAGATGTTGTCTTTAGATTTGAACATGGAATAATTAAAATTATTTATTTTTTAACACCTGAATGTAAATAATTTATTTATATGTACATAACAGATATACAATTCAAATAAAAATTAAATAATAAAATTAAATTATTATTTGATTAAAAGAAATGAAACACTTATACTTGCTAGTGGGTGGAAATAGTTTGTAGTGATGGTGGTAATGATAATGACTATTGTTAGTAGTTAGTAATGATGGTAGTGATAGTTATGACGATGAAGATGATTGATATTCTGGTGACTAACATAATACTTTCTTTGTTTCATTTTATGTGAGGTAGTTTGACTCGACACGGAATTTAAGAAAGAAAGACTTTTAAAACTTGTTGTCCAAAATGAATGATAAAAATTTGTGTGACTGTAAATCATTTCATTAAGGGTAAAATAGACATTTTATAGTTAAATTGTTACTTAATATAGAAATGTGTCATTTTTTTTGGACTGACTAAAAAGGAAAGTAAGTCACATAAATTGGGACAGAGGGAGTAATAAAATATTATTTTATCAGTATGCTAAATTAATACTCCCTCTGTCTTTAATTACTTGTCCAATTTTCCTTTTTTATTTGTCCATTTTGATAAATCAAGAAAGTATAATTTTTTTAATCTATTATACCCTCAATTAATTACTTGGAAAAAGATAGAACTTTTTGAAAATTCTAAATTTTTAATTCATCCACTTAATAATTAATAGGGGTAAATGGTAAACTTACTATGTCAATCATTATTCTCTTAAGGAAAAAGTGTATGAAATAACAAACTATTAATTCAAATTAAACGCTATAGTCATAGTTTTTTTTATTTGTAATTCGCAGCGAATATCCATTTTTTGCCATTTGATTTGGTATACAATTAGCCATTTTCGGTATACAATTACCTATTCGGTATACAAATGTATAAAATGCGTTTGTGTTTGTATAAAGCGAGAGAAAAGTGTATATGCAAATACAAATACATATATTTTCGTCATATACACTTATAATTATATAAATATAGATCTTATTATACAAATTACAATGTATAAATGAATTTATACAAAACTGAACAATTTGTATAAAATTGTATATATCTAGCGAATTATACAAATCAAAAGCTCCATAGCAAATTTTATATTTGCTATGGAGTGCAATTATGCAAACTATAACTATAACATATAAATATAATTTTTATGTTTGCTATATGTAAAAGTTGCTCTTTTTTTAATAGATGTGTCAATTCAAAAATGGACAAATAATAAGGAATATAAGTAGCGTATAAATACAAGTAGATAGAGGAAATACAAATATCTAGGGAGAAAAATATCTATCATGTCGACTCACTATAAGCACCGACTCACTATAAGCACAACCCACTCTCTTTGTCTCTCACATCCGCATGACAAAATAAGAATATAAAATGAACAAGTGCCATTTTTTTAATGCCAAAAATATTCAAACAACGCTTGATATTATTCCACATTCCACCATGTTATTGGCCAAATATCACATCGATAAACAAGACGCACTCAGAGTATTATTTAGAAAAGAGATAATGTTGGAAAGATTTTGGATAATATATAAAGTATTTTTTAACTCAGATTTAATTGATATTTGTGACATTTAATTTTAAATGTGTAAAATAGACACTTAAATTTATACTATAAAATTGAATAAGTAAACATACACATATATTTCTTTTTGTCATATTTGTCATTTGTAAGCTCATCGATCTCAATTTAATGATATATTTTTATAATATCTTTTTTTCATAATTATTACAACAAAAGTAAAAATTAATTTCTAAAATAATAAATATTTTGAACAAATTATTTTAAATAACTATGAAAAGTAAATAGGTCGGAGGGAGTACAACATATTTTTTTTATTTTCTCTCTCAAGTATACAACAAATTTATTATTTTATTTGTCAAGTATATAATGTATTTTTTTATTTTATTTCTCAAGTAGTTCTTATATTCACTTTTACTTGTCCATTATATTAAAATCACATTAATTTGTCAACTTTAGCATATCAAAAGTGAAAAAAAACATGTAACTACTAATTTTATATGATTTTTAAAGTCTATTTTAATGGACTTATATAATCTATGGCTTATAGATCAAAAGTTATAAATTTAAAATTTTAACTTATGACTTATTTTTATTATTTTAATTTTAAAACAAGTGATTAAAAATATTTTTTATCCTACCTAAATATTGAAAATCGATTAAAAACTATATTGACTTGACAAATGTAATATAAGTCAATTTAAATAAGCTCTTAAAATGCTGATGATCATAGATATTAGAGCAAACTATGTAGTTTATTTATTTTTTAAAATATACAATTTATTATAACCAAGTAATACTGAACGGAGGAGGAAGTAATTAATAATTGATATATATTCTTACATACAAATGTTTGTAGTTATCAAAATGTGTTTGTTATTGTGTAAACTTTTTGTAGCTCCTATCTAGTCATATATTTTATTAAATATAAAATTTATTTTAATTTTTAAATCTAACAAAATTTATTTTTGACCTAAAATATAATCATTAATTTCTTTTTAAATATTAAAATTATCCTCAAACTTTTATTTATATTCTAAATATAAAAAAGTTTCATTTATTACTTTAGATTTGTTTAACTTGATTCGTAAAATAGAAATGAGTTAAAAGATGTGGAAACTGGGTAGTTCAAATAGTATAGAGTAAGAAAGACACTTGTCATCTCCAATAATAAACCTTCACCAGGCGAAGAAATAGGAAACAACCACGCTTACTCTTTTGCTCCTTGCCAAACTCGTACCTGCCAAAACGGGAAAACTTATTTTCTCTCTTCTCCCATTTTTACATCTTTTTTCTTTTCTTCTTGAATTTTCACATTTTATTATCTCATGTCCTTGAAAACTGGCAATGAAAAATCTTCACTTTTTCCTTGATTTTGTTGATGTTTAATTTGTTTTCTGAATTACAAATATCGTACTAGTGATCTGACATTTTTTTCGAAATGATTTATGAAAATGAGATAGTTCAATCCTGACTAGTTTGAAGTGTAGTTGATTGATTAGTTAATTTCATGATGTTTTTGGGACTTGAAATGATCTCGAAGAAGGTTATAGATCCATGTTTTGTTTTGTTTATGAACTCTATGATTCTGTATAGTGGACTGTACTCGATGAATGAGTTCGATATTGAATTAGACAGTTGAATGAAGTTTTGATCTTGGTATAAAGTTTTAGATCCAAATATGTTGATGTTGAATGAAATTATGAGCTTGAAGAAAGTTAATAGATCCACGCTGTTGAGTTTCTATTATTTTGTGGAATTTACTTGAATAGTTGACTCTGGATGAGTAGTTGATACTTGAATGAAGTTTATCTAGGCTTCTGGGTGTTGTATTTTGGATCCAATCTTCATAAACAGTGTCAAGTGTTTTGCATTTGAATGAATTTTTGGACTTGAAATGAGTTTGAAGCAAGGATGGATCTAGGGTGTAGCGAGGGATTCACCTGTATCCCCTCAACAATTAGGTATTTTTTTTAAAGAAAATTTATGTATATAATATATATAGATTTTGGATCTCCGAACATAAGATTAAACATTGGTTAAGTGGGTGAGGAATTCAAAATTCGGCTTGAGGTTCCAAGTTTAAAGCTCAAACACTACATTTTTATTTTTTGAACACCGTTAGTCACAATCATGGATCCGCCACGGGTTTGAAGAAGGTTAATTGGTGCTAATTTTTTTTTAATCTAAATGTGTACAAAAAGTCCTGGACTGAATCAGATCAAACCATTAAATATACTTCTATTTGTATTTCATTCTCTCCATCATTGAGGTATTATAATCTGGTGTTTAACCGAGACCTGCCTGATCATGATATTTCAGTTTTTCTGAGCTGTAATGAGCAAGATCTTAAATGTTGTATCTTTCTTTACTGTCCTAATGTCCTTAAGTGATCATCTTCAAGTTGGCAGTGAAGACTATATGTTTGAGCTTGTGCGTAATCACCAATGTTGTGGCATTTTGTTAGGATATATGAATGGTTAAATTCTTTGGAGGTGGCATACAATATTTGTTTATTGGTGAACATTCTAATATATCTTCTTCGACTTCCGAAATATAAAAATTGATTCCCATGGTCAACTTCTACTGTTATTTCTTAGTGTCTTACTACTGAACTTTTGGATCAGATTTTCCTTGTTGTAACCATGGGATCTTACCTGAACTTCAAGAACTTTGCTGACACATCACAGCCAGAGAGCAGTGGGAATAATAGTAATTTTTCATTGGTTCGACAATCTTCCATATACTCGTTTACCTTTGATGAGCTGCAAAGTACATGTGGACTTGGAAAAGATTTTGGGTTGATGAATATGGATGACCTCTTGAAGAACATTGAGGAGTCTCAAGCGTTCCCATCTTCTGCTGCTGCAGGGGGTAATTTGCAGAGACAGGGTTCTTTGACACTGCCTAGGACACTTAGTCAGAAAACTGTAGATGAAGTATGGAAAGACTTTCAGAAAGAGAGTGTTATTGGTAATGATGCAGTGGGACTGGAGGATCAAACTTTGGGCAGAGGGAATCTACCTTGGGAGAAATGACATTAGAAGAGTTTTTAGTTAGAGCAGGGGCGGTGCGAGAAGATATGCAACCAGCTGGATACTCAAATGATGTTACATTCGCTAGTGGTTTCACTCAACCTAGTAATAGTGTGACCATAGCATTTCAACAAGCAACCCAAAACCCTGGACATCAAATTGCAGGTAATAATATATTCAATGTGGTCAGTACCACCACGTCTTCACCACAGCAGCCCCTTTTTCCCAAACAAACAACTGTGGAATTTGCATCACCCATGCAATTAGGGAGCCCAGGGACTAGTTGTTGAGAGGATAGGTTCCACCAGCAGGGATACCTGCTTAATTTGTTATAAAACCTCTAAGGTGTCTTGGCCAAATTTGAGTTAGTCGAAATCTTTCTCCACGTATCTCAAAATATTCCATATCTGGGAAACTCTAATATCAAAATTTGATATGGTTCTAAAAAGTTTCGGAGAATAAATGATGGATTGTTATCTTAGATTTGGTTACGACTTGTAAATATAGAGTAATTGCGTAAGCTTGATAATTTAAGTGTTGCATAGATGCTACATGCTAAATAATACTAGCAGACATGCTAAAAGGATAGTTGCCAACATACAAGTACCTTCTTCCTACTATATCCTTAAGTAATGAAGATATATAAAGCTACCACGTAGATTAGAGGAAATAAGAAAACCATGAAATTTAGTTTCACTTGACATGTCTTGTGTCGTCACAACCAATGCAATTTCAAGTCATAGATTCTACTATTTCCATTTCAAGAGCTCCTCGATCTATACGAGCAGCATAAACTCAAAATATCAGCTAAATGTAAAGCAGATGAGCAATACAAAAAAATAATCTGAAATATGATAACTCAAGAGGCATAAAACAAAAGGATCAAGGAAGAATATCTGAAGCATATAGAAACAGGAAAATTTAAATATGGATTAAACAATCAATCAGTGATAAAATCAACAGTTGAGTTTGTCTTCTCAGCGATAAAGAGTAGATAAATATGTAACAACAACAATATCTAAAAAGCATTAATTTTCTACAAGCCTGCTTTGTGGAAGCCAATTTGAGTGATATAATATGCGACCAGTACGGCATCATCAGTTGTGTTTTCGGACCCGGTTTCATACATGTCATAAGTATTCAACTCGCCGGTATTAATGTTATAATAGCAGAGGAATCGATTGTCCTCCTTGTCCAGCCGGATAAACACCAAAGTAGACACATCACAAGCATGAAATGTAATTAGGTCCTCCTTATGATACGATTTCAAGCATTGCAGCTTGATGATGCGCTTTGTTTGTGCCCATTTCAATTTTGTGTGATCGTCTAGTTTCAAGACATGAAGCTCATCTTTTACTAGTTGAGCAAAGGAGAGATGTCCATTCCAATCTAAGAGATGCAAAGTAGTGCTCATGAATCTTTCTCTTGGAAAAATAGTACGACCAATGTAGGTCTCATTAACCATATCTATAATATCAACTTGTATATCATTGATCTCCTCTGTTGTTTCAACAAAGCGAATACAATAAGCAACGCCCCTTCTAAAAAAGAGTTGAATGCTGTTCATCATTCGCCCATCACTAGGCAGTGGTAGCACATTGTCAATGGCTCGCCAGCGATAAGGGACATGAATGTCGAGAGAGAGAATTTCATAACCGAGATTGTTGTTTCCATGTTCATAAACAGAAATTAACTTAACAGAACCACCATAAGGGTTAGAGGTAATGTAAACAAACTCTAGGGCAATGCACAAACTAGGATTTTGGGGATTGGGGATTGGGAGTGCATCACGGAGCTGTTGGGATTGTATGCGGTATATAAAAGTTTGAGAAGAAGTTATCATCTTCTTCTGTAGAGATAAGTAGTGACTACTGCTACAGATTGTGGTAAAGCCCCAACATGTCTCCGGATTGTCAAAATGGAGCTTTGTCAAGAATTTTGCATCCTCAGAGAATAAATGAGTGAAGGGGGAGTGTTTGTTACGAAAGTACAAGAAAGTTGGGTGCAGAAATAGTGTAGACCACAGCTTGCATACGCATTTGAATTTGAACAAAGACCGAAGGGGCAGGTAGCTTAAGATGCGAAATATAATCAAATCGGGAAGTTCAATTCTATTGCAACCACCTAGTAGCTTCATGACTTTAAAGATTTTTTAGGTAAATCTGCAAACAATGAAGGAGTTTGGGATTATTTTTTTGTCTCTTCCAACAGCAATTGCCTACATTTATAGTCGAAGGATTCTTAAATCCCAAATTCACTATGAATAGGAACAGGGCCGTAATTCCAATTCCTGATTGGAAAAGGTTTGTCGTCATGAATTAATTATACGCACACATGCTCCTGTTTTACCCTGCTCTCTAATTTTCCTTCTTTAAACTTTGATTTTTACTTACATAAAAATATAATATGATTGATTCATATATTTGAACTTATTATGCATTTGTAACTAACTAAAATCTTAAAAATATTTTAAACTTGACCTCATGAATATATTTAAGTGTTCCAATTTCAAACTTGGATCGGTGTAATATAGATTCTATCTCATTAATTCAAAAAATTTAAGTGTTTGAGATACCCATTTTCTAATCTCAATTTATCCATCCAAAGGATTACCGCAAACAATCAATTGAGGCAAAATTTTTATAGACATTAAATTTGTAGTTTAGTTTTTATTTACAATGAGAATTTATAAATAATTATTATAGTACATAAATTACATAAAAAAAATTCTCTTCGTAATATAGAAGGATAAAATTTATTTTTATTTGACTTTGAGATGAGGAAATATTTTTTACTTAATTAAAATAATACAAGTTATGTGGATGGTAATATTTTTACGTGGGGCCTTTCTGGATTTTTAGTTTGTTTTTCCTTTTATTTATGAAAAAATTGAATTAATTAAAAGATAAGATTTAAAATTTAAAGTTTTTAAGATGGTTAACTTATAACTTCTCCCACTTTCTTTAATATTAGTTTTCACGAAATAGTTATTCACAAAGCCATTTACAATACATTAATCCTCATTATTTTTTAATGTCAATTTTCAGAACCTAATGTATGCATTGCAATTTAACGCCTCATTCGGTTGTTAAAAAAAATTGGGCTGAACCAATTTATCTTCATATATATATATATATATATATATATATATATATATATATTTCTATTATATAGAAGTGTGAAGACGACCGGACGACCAAGGCTATTTTGGTAATTTTCCACTATATCCAAGGGCAAATCCGTCATTCTGTTCAAAGACAAATCTCTATAATAGCTTTTTCTCTGCATTTCTAGAAGACTCCATTGTTTCATTTCTTTGTTCAAACTTCCAACAATGGAGAATTTCCAGAAGACTTCTCCTAATTGTCCAATTTTTTCTTTCATCCAAACTTAAATTCAAGGCCTACACATTAACTTCATCTTCATATCTGGGTGTGCCTTCTTAGGTCAGCTCTTTCCTCAAGATTAAAATTTTCAATTTCATAACTTAAATTCATAGATACTGTGGTTATTGTTCTACCCAACTCTCTCTTCTATGTTCTCTTTGATTTTTCACCCGGTACTTCAAAATCAGATTAGTTTTCTCTCTCAATATTTTCCTAATCTTCTTTTGGTAGTGTTCAAAATTTTCAATTTTATGGGTTAAGATCATGTCTGCTACTGATATTGTTCTGCCACGTTAATTTTCTTCCTTTTGATTTTCATTATTGCTTATCCTCGAACCAGAGAAATTGAAGAATGCAATTGAAGTTAATAGCTTGTTCAAGTCTTCTATCAATCAATATTTCTTTTGTTAAATTGTTTCTTCTGAATGTCTCTATGGTAATTTTTTTTAATTTGTCATGTATTTCTTGGAAGAGTTTATCTATAATTTTTTTTTTCATTGATATTGACTTATCAAATATTTTTTTCCTTGGTTCTTGTGTGTTAGAAGACAACCAATGAGGATCTTGAGTTGGCCTTGGAAGTTGGAATCAAACAACTCAAGTATGCATGTAAGATATTGGCTTTCAAAACTTCATCTCAAGTACCATGTGCCTGAGGCATACAAATCGAGGTAAGTTTTTATCTATTTGGTGAAAAATTGGCATCTACAAATGTAGACATTTATCACTATTCATATGCTATTACTATATTAAGTTTCAAGCGTTTTCTTTTTATATGGTTGAACTTATCATGTGTATGTTTGAGATTTTTAAAAGTTTCATAATTGAATAAATTATTTTAATTGATTTTTCAGTTTATCACTACTTACTGATATCTAACTTCTTGATTTTCTTTGTTAGATGAGGGAGTTAATTATTGACTTGAGTTGTACCTTCAACACTTTCTAATGGAGTAATTTAATTAAAGTTGAGCAATACTTTCAACAATTACACTGTTAAAACTTACCTATACTACTTCTTCCCTTTTTAAGGACAGAGGAGCTACTTTGTTGGTAGAAGCTGCTGATCAGAAAAACAAATTTGAAACAAAATGGATTACACTACTGTGTGTCAATATGTGATTTTTTGATATACTTTGCACTATTGTTCTATGGCTTTTCTGACATTTAAGTCACAATTTCTTAGTTGACATAAGTCAAATGGAGATTGAAGAGCTGTAACTATGCATAGATCTTCCCCAAAAATGTACAGATAACCTCAAAAAGACTTATCTTGACGTTGGAGATAGGAGTAATACAAAAAGGGAATTCGTGGAGAGCCAGTTGGCCAAGGCCATTTGTAAGTTTTGGCTCTTTTCACATTAACGCATTGACCAAGTTCAAGATTTGCTTCACCTGCCCTTTTTCTTGTGTTTTTCTGTTTGTTTAATCTAATTTAATGCTTTCATGATTCATCATTCATATTATTATTATCCAGTTTGTTCAAGTGATTGTATGAAAGGAAATGAATAAGAGAATTTTCAAAGGAAGATCAAACTCCATTCAAAAGATCAAAGGGAAATACATTTCTACTTTATGTTTTTGGTGTAAAGAGAAATGTATAGTAAATGAAATACATATAGTGGATTTTCTAGGCTTGTGGTAATTAGCTATCTATGTAAGCACACTTTTGGAGGTGGACAGCATATCCTTAATGCTGAAGAATACATGTTACCAGTTTCAAAAAATAATTTAGGTGGAAAGCTTCGAATTTTTCAGCTCTCAAAAGAAGAGACCAGTGTTATTCTTCAATGTATAGAATCAGAAGTAGTTGTACATAAAAAAAATTACCAAGGTGAAAATAGGCTTTGTGAACATGAGTAGCTTGAAAAACTTGTTATCTAGCAGTGACTGCTGGGTCGTAGCTACACTTGCCCCAGCCGAAATTTTAGTTTTGTTTTGTAGGTATATATATATCAGTGTTGACGCATCTTGATATAAGTTAAAGGTTTGCATAATGGTTAAGGTGTTGCAAAATCTTCTTAAGGTTGTGTTCAATAGCGACATAACTATAATTTTGCATATTATGAACCTTGATTCCACTGTTAATCTATGTTGTTTTTCAGGTATCATCAAAACTTGTTTATTTGGCCATTGGTTCAGGTGTAGCAGCAATGCTTCGTAAGTCTTAACTAACTAGGCAAAATTTTGTTTGTGTTGATTGTTTGCAAGTATGAATTAATAGCAAAAGTTACTAAAAAATTGTGTTATTTGTTTGGTAGAGGTGGGTTATTGGGAAAATGCCTGGTGACATTTTTATCATTTGGTATTGGGTTCATCAAGGGGTGGCTTCTAGCACTTGTTATGGTTTCACTTATTGTTCCACAAAACCTATCTCTCTCATTTAAATCTCACTTTATGTTTGTAAGTTGCATCATTCACAGGTGAAAAACAGGTTCTCGAGGAGTATAACAAGTCCTTACAAAAGGCATACAGATCTGGTATAGATGAAGTACTTGCAAGTGGCTTAGGTGTTGGATCGTCCCAATTTATTCTCTTCTGCAATTATGCTTTGGCTTTGTGGTATGGTGGAAAGATGATCTTGGAGAAAGATAACACAGGAGGTTCAGTCTTGAGCATAACTCTAGCCGTGTTAACTGCTTCAATGTGAGTGTCGATGAATCTTCAAACACGTTTTTTTAATGTGATGAATATTCAAACACATTTTTTTAATGTGATGAATCTTCAAACACGTTTTTTTTAATGTGATGATCCATATTTACATATATTCTTCTCTTTTTTGTTTTAGGTCAATAGGTGATGCATCTCTTTGCTTTGCTGCATTTGCAGCAGGGAAAGCTGGTGCTGGTGCTTTCAAGATGCTTGAGACTATAAACAGAAATTTAGAGATTGATGTGTACAAACAACAGTGGAATAATTTTTGATGACATATGTGGAGATATAGAAATAAAAACATGTATGTTTTAACTATCCAAGCAGATCAACAGAGAGAATACTCAACGAGTTCTCATTGTTAATCCCAAACGGAAAATTTACTGTTTTAGTTGGTGGAAGCGGAAGTGGCAAGCCCACAATTATTAGTTTAATTGAGAGATTCTATGATTCACAATCAGGGAAATATTTAATAGACGGACGTAATTTCAAAAACTTTCAAATTATCTGAACTTAAAACATTTATTTGTATAGACAAATGTGTATGAATTAGTATATTTGTCCGATCAACAATAAAGTTGATCAGGTATAAGTGAAAAAAAATATAGTAGCGTAGGAATCTGCAAAATCAATTGATGTAAATGTTTTTGTGCGACTTAAATCGGTAAAGGTGCAGGTTGCATTTCATCTTTAAAGTTGAATCAAATTAGTTGACGAGGTTATTACCAATTCATCTTCATTTCAATTTTCATATGAACTATTTCTGGAGTGTATGTTTATGTGCTTTTTTTTGTTTTATTCCTCTCAGTCACCTGCACTTCTTACCTCCATAGATTTTTTTGTTGGAGTGGTGCTTTGTCTTCTTTGTTGCTTGTTGCATTTTAGGCTGAAACTTGATGGAAAGATGAAATAATCTTTGTCTAAAACTATTAAATTGGCTATGCATTAATAGAAGCAGCACAGGGTGGACTGAAGAGATGGATTGGGCTATAGTACATGCCACAAGTAAAGCAATGCAAGCTGAAGTATATAGAATGAACCTATCAGGTGCAGTGTATTTTATTTGGCAAGAGAGGAACTGTAGAAATTTTCAGCATAAAGAGATGACCACAGAGGTGATCATCAGAAACATCATACGAGAAATCCATTGCAGAGGGACTGGCTGAATTTATGCTTAGATTTAATTTTTATCTATAGTATAGTAGAATAGTTATTTATTTAAGGTAGATGAGCTTTGAGATTGGGATTATGTCCATGTCTTGAGTTTCAAATCTGTACATATTGACATATCTGGTAATAAAAATTACAGTTACCAAAAAGTATTTGTCTGAATTGAACATGATTTTTTTACCATTCATTGATCTTTTAAATTTAAACCTTGACTTTCTAGAATAATTGAAATTAGACATTTCATCCTCATTTCAAATGTAACAAGTGATTTTGATCAAAGACGGTCCAGAAGTAAGTTGTGATGTAACAAGTGATTTTGATCAAAGACGGTCCAGAAGTAAGTGATCACAGCTGAAAGATGCATCTATTATTGTCTGATTTATAAATACTATATGAATGTAATTAGTACTCCTATATATATGTTCAACATATAAGGCCTATATTATGACATTCACGTGAATAAGGGGTCGTTTTTGTTAGGAAGGATAACATTAAATAGTCTTCGCTATTCTTTATTTTTATGACAATTATTCATATTTTTCTATTAAAAATTACACTATATAAATATAATTTAAAATTATTTTATGATAATTCTTCATATTTTACAATTAAAAAATTGCACTATAAAAATATAATTAAAATATTATATTATAAATATAGTGTAATTTTTATGTTTATTTATATTTTGATTTTCATAAATTCTCTTTTACTTTAACAAACTAAGATGAAAATTCTATTTTTAGGTAAATAAAAACAAGAATTTATTTTTAAATATATACGGTAGCATCATGGGAATGCGCACAAATAATTTGAAAGTTTAATTTTTAAAAATGCATAACTAAAACTTGTAAAGAACATATAAAAAAAAACTAAATAAAATGAATGGTATTTTTTTATAAACAAATAATTTGTTCTTAAAATTTACGCAATGCATATTATTTTGTATACAATAAACCAAACAACCAATAAGAAATAATCGCAACATAACTTATCCCATCATGATTACTCTCATTATAACTTGTATTTTTAAATAAAAAAAAATCGACCCCTAAATAACATATTTGGCAGCTATATTATATTCAAGATAGTAAATTGTTATTAATTGAAATGTATTTTTATTTAATACGCAACAAATAATATGTAATGGTGTTTCTATGGAACTTGATCATTTATACTCTGCAATATTATGCCCCTAATAATACTAAGCGTTGGGCCCGTGATAGCATGGGCCATACTTATCTAGTATATATAAGAAACATAAACAAGGTGATGAAGTATCTCTATGGCCTCCATATGCATTTATCTTTTTTATTTATTTTTTGGCCATTTTTCTTATTTAAATTAATTATTGTATTGTAAAAGTAAATTACTTAATTTATTATAAATAAATATTTTATTAATGGAGGAACATTTACAACAAAAACTCTTCACATTCTTTTTTTATTTGTTTGCCTCACTTCTAACCATAAAATGAAAATATTGTTTTATATTTTAAGTATTTTCCTCTTTATTATTTAATTTATTCACAAGGATTTATTACCATGACTTACACCTCTTTAATTTTTACTTTTAATTATATTCATAACTCCTATAATTTTTATGTCCATAATCTTCAAACTTAAATTTTTAAGTTTATAATGTCTTATGGCCGGTATTCCTTTATTTTGTCTATAAATTCATATTTAGTTTCATGAAGATTCACATTCAAGATCCATGTAACAAAAAAAAAACCGTATATGAAGGTAAGATATATTTCATTCTCAAGTCTTTCTTTTTATTTATATTTACTTGGACATGCTTTATTATTTTGTTTATGCATGTATTATCATTCACTATGCAAGTATGATTAAAAAAAAATACCTTAGTATTAATGAATAATTTGTTGTCAATATGCAATTGTTCTTTCTAATTGTCATTTTTCGGGATATAATGGAATTTGATTTGTTAGATTTAAAGAGATGATTATTATTTAGTATTGCTAGTACTATTGAAAAAATAATATATAAATATATTACATATAGTTTAAATTTCTTCTTTCTTTTAATATAATTATTTTTTAATTGGTATATGATATTTTATTTACTCATATAATTTTTTTATTTAATTGATAGAATATGATGAAGAATTTGATATATGGAGCAAAATATGATGGTGGATCTACTTCCAAAGAAAGATGATAGAAGAAGGGGGGGAGGGGGGGGGGGGGACATAATTAGAGATTATTTTTGCTAATTTTTTTTACTTTGACTTGATTAGTTACTTAGCTACTTTTGCTAAAAAAAAGTTAAACTTTGATTTGTATAAATAATTTAGCTACATGTATTGTCAATGCTTATCATTTGGTCCTTTAGTATTCTACTTTTTTTTTAATGAAGCACAATTAATATAATTATCACATTTCAACAACAAAAAAATTATGATGGTTAGGAGTTTCATTTTTAATATACTTGCAAAAAGTAATTGAAAAATAAAATATTAATTTTCTAATGCCATTTTTTTTGTGTATGTAACAATCTATTTTTGTTGCTATTCTTTTTTATTTGAAATGTATATATAATATTTATGCAGTCACCGATTATAATATTTTTTGTTCATTTTTTATATTTTCACCCCTTATTTTCATTTATTTATTTTACAAATAAAATAAATGCATAATTATTAATACATTTAATGTCTAATAAAATTATACATTTGAATTATTTATAATTCATGTCTCTTCATCTTACTTGTAACTTCTAATCTTAAATACTATTCATAACTTTATATGTTGCATTTTTCATAATTCTTATAAATATTTAATTAGTGTTTTAAAAAATATAATAAACAAATGTAATAATAAAGACACAATAAAAAAATTCTAATTCTTTTTTACGAAATTAGAATTCATGTAGAAAATTAGTATTCCTACAAAAGATAGAGGAAATACAAAATATTTTCAACATAATACAATATATTGTTATCTCAAAGTATTACCTCTTATTCCATTTACTTCACCACAGTGAATATTTTGTTATACTATATGCATATGAATAGTTTGTAGTTAAAAAGATGCACAAAGAAATTCTATTTTACATGTTTAAAAAATTAAGAAAAAACATATCATATCATAGATGAAGAGAAATATCAATATTATCGTATGTATCCGACACTAATCTAAATATAAATTTTACATATTATTGTCTTATAAATATTTCATATAGTCGCGCGAAGCGCGAACAATTTCACTAGTTTAATAATAAATGGTGTGGCATGTCTCCTATGCAAGTACATTGGTGTGTCTTTGTCTATGCACAATCTTACTTTTATTTTCGGTCAAACTCATTTTCTTCTTACTGTTATTTTTATCCAAAGCTTAAAAAAAACTATTTTCAAATGGTAGATATTAATTGTAAAAGATTATACTCCCTCTGTCCCTAATTACTTGTCCACATTTCCTTTTTAAGTTGTCTCTAATTACTTGTCCATTTTGACAAATCAAGAAAGGACAATTTTTTTTACCTATTATATCCTCAATTAATTACTTTGGAAAAGATAGAACTTCTTGAAAATATTAAGTTTTTAATTCATCAACTTTATAATTAATAGGGGCAAAATGATAAACTCACTATATCAATTATTGATTTCTTAATAGGTGTGTCAATTCAAAACCGGACAAGTAATTAGGGACAAATGGAGTATATTTTATCATTATTATTTATATCTCATTTGTTTGCAAATCTATATTTATATATATAACAAAGGAGAATAGTTTGCAATATGGTTTTGCCAAGTTACAATAATAATAAATTAATAATAATAATTATTATTAATCACCAATAATATTTTTTTTAAAGAGTAATTTTTCATAACTATGATAATACATATTCCAACCTGCTTGAATATTCCCTTTTTATAGGAAGTTAAACTTTTACATAAAAAAAATAAAAATTTAATAAACAGGTTTAAAACTCTTTTCTTGGGGAGGTTGTCAGATTTTTATATTTACATTAAGATAAATTTTAATAATAATTAAGCTAACACGTGGTAAAAGAAAAAAACTAAATTGTTCTTTTTTTTTTTTTGTTAAAAAGAAGATAAAAAGCGAAAAAAAATCTAACAACTTCCCCAAAAAATAGCTACCCGTAGAAGAGTTCTAACTGACAATTCATAAACTTATTAATTTTAGATATTGTAAAATAAATTTAAATACATTTAATTTAAATATTAAATTAAAATATAAAGATATAAAATAATAATATTATTAGTTCTATTATTTGTGAACTTTTATTTGCTGCATTCTTTATTTTCTAAAAAACAATTTTTTTTTATATGTATGAGTAATATTTTGGATACTATAAGATAAGGATATTATAAAATCTTACATTTTTCAACAATAGATATCATATTGAAATTTGAATTAAACAGAATTAGAATTGGCATGAAAATTCTGCTTTAGAAGTCTTAATAATCTTTAGTGATACATATGTACGATGTAAGTTTTCTTTTTTTTTTTGCTTCTTCTCCTTTTATTTTTTAGGGCAAATCACATAAATCCCACTAGTTTAGGTCTTAATTATTAAGATTCCCAATAGTTTCAAATATTACTTCCTCTACCATATTTTATGATTAGGATACATGAGTTTGAATCCATGAGATACATGTATCTGTCGAATTTTAAAATTGAGATACAAAATTTATTTATTTAAATTAATTGGTTGTAACTTATTTCCTTAATTAGAGAAGTAATTGAGGATTTTCAAAATACATAGATAATTAATTTCATTTTATTATTCTTTGAAATAGTAAATTCATTAATATTACTAATATAAGATAAAAACATGTATATCTTGGTAATGTAATTTGATTAATTTCAAATTATTACTCTTAAAATAATAAATTCATTAATTTGATGTATCTATTATCAATATATGATGTATCCAACAAACTAAACATTTAGATACATGAGTGCCATACAAGTACATTCATATGTATCATAGAAGTATACATCATTAATTTCATGTATTTGTTATACGTATCTAGTATTAATTTTATATATATATATATATATATATATATATATATATATATATATATATATATATATATATATATATATAATTAATACTAGATACGTATAACAAATACATATATATATATATATATATATATATTAATTTCATGTAACTTTTATATGTATCTAGTATGAATTTGATGTATCAAGAATCAATTGCATATGTTATATCCAAAAACATGTATCTCGATTACATATTAAACATATACATCTAATTATGTGTATCTAAATATGGAATATACAAAAAGAAGAAGCATATACATCTAATTATGTGTATCTAAATTTCATACGTTATATCCAAAAACATGTATCTCGAATACATAATAAGCATATACATTTAATTATGTGTATCTAAATATGAAATGTAGTTGAAACACATGAATCTATGAACAAATCACGACTGTAGAGTATCTGTCGTATCATTAATATCATTGTGTTGTTAAAAATCATGTATCCGAAATTTAATATATAGTGGATACGTATACATGTTCAGATACCCCATTACTAAAAATGCAACTCGGATCTTAATTAAGATTATTACTTATTGGATACACATGTTTCAAGGGCTATATCAAAGTAATATTGGTACTACCACATCCATATCACAGTAACCAAAGAAAGTTTTAGAAGAACACCAGCAAACAAAAACTCTATATAATATTCCCTTTGATCCTTTTGCACTGTGGCATAACATAATCAAAACTAAGATCCATTTCTTTCGAAGACAAACAATCAAGACCCACTATGAATTGAAAGTTTTCTCTGTAGCAGTTACTGTGATTGGAACTCGTGATAAATGAACAATACAAAATGATATTTGGGTTCAGGAGAATTTGTGGTGATGATATCTTGAGAAGAAGAGAGTAGATTAACTATTGTTTAAATGAAATTGTAAGGTGAAATTCTTGAATCAGAAAGGAGGAGACATAATTGAGTGATAAACATGGGAGGAGAGAATTAAGAGATAGTGATTGATTTGGAGTGAAAGAGTTATTTAAGCAGATAATTAATCAATAATAGTTTTAAGGGATGTGGGTATCTAATAGTATTTTCAAATAATATATTAATATATGGTATAAAATACTAAAAATGGTAATATATGTAATTGTTTAAAAGTAAAGATAATATTAGTATATATAGTAGTGATGTATCTCAATATAAGTATTTGAATAATGAATAAATGTAATGGAGAATCAAAATATGCAAAGCTCCTTTTAAGCTACCATCAGTGCAAAAAATGATTACGATTTAAGTGTAACACCTCGGTCTTAGAAAGAGCTAATTTTAGAAAAGAATTAAATTGGAAATAGCCAATTTGAGAGTAGTGCAAGTTATTCTTAAGTGGTGAGTTTTTGGTCAACTTCAAACAACCATAACTTTCAGCACATGATGAGTTAGGTGGCCCATTAGATATCAAATGAAAGATCTTTGAGTCCTCTTTTCAACGCCACCGAGTTTTCTATATTCTGAGTTTGGATAAGGGAGATATGCCGTTTGAGTTCATCCTGTCCAGTTAAGAAAATTCATCCGAATTAAGAAGAGGTATTTTGGTCTTTTCCTTATCCCACTAAGTCCACACGCTTTCCCACCCAACGCTTGGAAGGTTAGGACAAAGTTCAAGAGGAGAAAAAAGGAGAAAAGCTTCAAGCGTTAAAGATTCTTGCGATCGTTGAGGAATTTCGCCAAGGATTTGATCCTTACGAGGTATGTAAGATTTCATAGTGATGGGTTCATTCACCCTCACGCCAATCATGAGTTTCTTTATTAAATTCGTCCATGAAATCCATGTATTGAGGTTCTTGATGAGTTTACTTGAAGTTTCGCTCTTCAATCTTTATTATTGGAGTTTGATGAGTTCTTGAGGCGAGGGTCTTGAGTTTGAGGGTTTTTCTTGAGGAGATTTGAGTAAATTTTCATCTACTTATGTTGGGTTTAGGAATCTAAGAGAGTTTGAAAGAAATCAATCGATACTAGGTGAACTAGGACAAAAAAATGAGAAGAAAAATTTATCAGAACTTTCTGGAAAAGGGCTGGGGTAGCGCGCCTCCGATGCACTAGCAAGGCTGGCGTGGGGCACCAGAAACCAGCCCCAGTAATGGGAGGTCTGGCACGACGCGCCCCTGTGCCACAAGCGTCAGGCCAATTTTCTTCTTCGTTCTCGTTCCGCACTTGTTCCTTTGAGTCGAGCTTTCATTCTCTTCTTAATTATAACTAATTAAACCTCCATTAATCATCTATAGATCCTATATATCAAGAATGATGACTCTTGAATTCACATTTTTAATTCAAGATAGAGTTAAGAGTAAAGTTCGGGGAGTTCTTTGGGTCGTTTTGAGAAGTCTTTTACAAACTTTTAAAACTTGTTTTAAGACTTGAGTACTTGAGCATGAGGATGAGGAGAGTTGAGTTCATGTTTTCAAAATGAATATAAGGGAACTAAGTATTTCTAAGAGTAAATGTTTTACATTTAAAATGAGAGGAAACTTTGTCTTCCAAATGAGTTCATGAGGAGTTTTTGAGCACTATCTCTTTTCAGTGAACCATTTGAGTAATAATCTCAAAGTTTGAGGATGAGGAAATGTTTTTAAACATATGAGCATGCGTTATATTATTGAGAGTAGTATTGAGCACCAATATGGGGACCAGTTCAGACAACTCAAAGTCTTCGTAAACCCTGTATGCCAACATGGGTAAAAAGGGTCATACTTTTTAGATGATTCCTTATTCTTTTAATTATAGCTTAGTGGATCCACTTAGTTGATGATGTCTTTTACTCCGGTATGGTATATGACTCTTTTGGCAGCGTGGGCGAGATGTTGTATCATCACATAACTCATAGTGATGGTTGTTGATTAGAGAATCTCCCAAATGAGTAAAAAAGTTACTATTGTTTGTTTAAATACATTGAGTTATTATCTACTTTTTAAAAAGCTTTCTTTATAATGCATCTTCATTGTTGCTTTTATATTGAACTGAGTTGAATATTTCTAAGTTTTAGTATCCTTGAGTTGAGTTGAGTTGAGATGAGGTGAGTATGTTCTTCCTTTTTATCAGTTCAAGCTTATGTCTGTGCTTTAGAGTTCCCCTTACATGCTTGTACATTCTATGTACTGATGCCATTTGGCTTGTATCTTTCATGATGCAGATACAGGTAATCAGGGTTATCAACAGACGCTCCGTTGATACCACTTGCAGTTCCAGGGTTGCTTATGAGCCTCCTTTCTTCGAAGGGATCCACATTTACTTTCAGTTTTGTTAGGAGGTCGTGGGTCTTGTCCCGGCTTCCCTCATAGTTATTAGTGGTTTCATAGACAGTAGTGTTTTGAGGAGTCGTTTCATTTCCATTGTTAAATGTTTAAGACTTGAGTTTCCTTCTTATGGCTAGTTGAATATTTTTGAATATTCTGAGTTATGTATTTTAAGACTTTTGAGTTAAATCTTTACTTTTGAGGTTAATTTATTGTTGAGTAAGTCTTCCGTTGAGAGTTGAGCCAGGCCAAAGGTTTGCTTGGGGCCAACAATGGTTCTCGAGTGCCAGTTACTTCCAGGGTGTAGGCTCAGGGCGTGACAAACTTGGTATCAGAGCACATAGTTCAAGAGTCTTAGGGTGTCTAGTAAGCCGTGTCTATAGAGTCTTAGGTAATGGTGTGAAGCGCACCACGTCTATAATTATGAGGCTACAACATTTAGGAACTATTTCACTTCTTTCATACTCTTTTCGTATGATAGAGTTCAACTCTATAAAAGCTTCATTCTAATTCGTGCTTGCACGTATCGTTTAGATCATTCCTTCACGAAGAGCTTTTCGAGGTCGTCCTGCTAGGAGAAATGTTGATCCCCAGAATCAAGGGGTCCCCAATGGACTGAAAGTTCAATCCCAATGAGAGGTCACTAATTCTGAGTTCTGGGATGCTATCTGGATGTTGAGTCAAGTTGTGACCAACCAAGCTGGGCAACAGAGAGGGATTCATCAGGATTTGGCTGATACATTAATGAGTTCGAGATTTAGACTCATTTAGGGCTTTGTTTTGATAGTTTTAGCTTCCTCAAATGCCTAATTTGTGCTAGAAACTGATGTTAAAGCCTTGATTTTCAAGTATTTGGACTAAAGAGCAAAACAAGGACACTAACAGGCAAAAAGGAACAAAACAAGCTGAAGAAGTAGAGAAAGGCAAACTTGGTGAACGCCAAGACCACTCGGCGAGTCGCCGAGTAGCTCTTCAGACCGCCCAAAGTTCTAGTGTGTCAGCCTTGGGGAAAGAAACCAAGTTAGCGACATAAAAAGGGGAGTCGACGAATTGCTAATCAATTCTGCAATAAGAAGATGGATCACCCAAAGTTACAGGACTTGAGGATGCTGAGAACCAATGCATAACGACGATAAAAGAGAGCAAACGACGGCTCACCGAACCACTCGGCGACCCAGACTTACCTCGCCTAATGGCCTTTTGTGGCTAATTTTTGGAAAACTATAAATTGGATTTTAAAATTTCATTTGGGGAGTCCTCTTCCAGATATTACAGTTCCCATTATAGACTTAGAGTTTGCTTTAGATTTTTTAGTTCAAATTGTACAATTTTGAAGGATTTGGAAAGTGGGTTTTTGAATTTCATTTTTGGAAATCATTGTAAAGGCTTGGAGACTCTTACCCATACCATGGCTAATGCATTTGGTAACCGTTCTTCTGTTTTCATGATGTGTGGCTAAAATCCCAATGGGGTGTGATTATGGGTTGAATTAGCTTATGTGTATTGCTTATTACTAATTTAAAATGTTATATTGAAGTGGGTTTAATCATTAGCTGTGTTATTATTTATGAATTGTAGTTGCAAATGCAGTTCTAACTTTGAGTTCTTAGCTTGCTTGAGAAAGAGGTTTTTGAACCAAATCTTGTGATTAATGGTTTGTAGGTATTGGGTTGATGTGGGTTCAACTAGAAAGAGTGAATCCCAAACCAAATACTACCTATCTTGCTCGAGAGATAGGATGTATTAAGGTTGTGGGATGTTCTTATTTATTAAGCTTGTTGATGTTCGAGAGAAATCACTTGAATCGAAGTAATTGTTCGAGAGAAATCTATTTCACTCATAACCCAGCCTACCCACTGATATTTAGCTATTTATTAGTAGTTTTAATTACCCATATAGCGAAATTTGCCTATAATCAATCACATCCAGAGAATATCTCTTTATATTGTTATTTCAGTTTTGTGTGACTGCGTTGTAGCTGATAATTGCAAACCAAAACCCCATTTGACATTTGTTTTCACCCCATTTGACTTTTTTACATGTCTTTTTCGATAATCTCTATTCATATTGCTGATTGGACCACGTTTGTACTTCGTAATTGAATTTGAACACGTACAGCTCCCTGTGGTTGGACCCCAACTCTTTGTTGAGTTTTATATTGCTTAATGATCGTTTGCACCTAGAATTGGATGAGGTGTGCTTGAAACGTTAATCAAAATGGAGTCACTGCCAGGGAGTGGTATTGTTTAAAATTCTTTTGGTGAAGTTAAATTGTGATCTCTTTATTTGTAGTTGAATCTACTTACTCTAGTTTTTGGTTTTATGTTGAACAGAGGAAGAGATGAGCGTAAACCGGAGTAATGGTAGCCAAGTGGACCACCAAGACGATATTGGGAACCTCAATGATGTAAATGATCCAAAATGTCAATGACCCTATCCAATTGGGTGGTGTTGGTGCCATTCGTCTACCTCCGGCTGAAGGAAAGGAAAGGTTGTTTTTCATATCACTAGCACAATGCTTCAGCTCCTACAATTGAAAGGATTATTGTGGGGGGGGGGGGGCTGGCTGGCTCATGAGGATCCCCATGAGCATATTCGAAACTTCATGGATGTTTGTGGTCCGTTCTCATTTAAGAACATATCACAAGAATCAGTCTGTCTCGGGTTGTTCCCATTCTCTTTGATGGTCGAAGCTACCAAATGGTTATCTGAGTTACCAAGAGACTCTATCACCTCTTGGGATGAGCTTATCTCAACATTCCAAGTGAGATTCTTCACCCCATCGAAGATGATGACACTTAGAGATAGCATCCAAGGTTTTAAACGCTTGGAAGGTAAGTCAATCCACGAGACGTGGTTGATATTAATGAAGTTGGTGATGCAATGCCCTACTCATGGACTTCCAAATAATGTGCTGATGCAATACTTCTATAAGAACCTCAACTCGGTGAACAAAGGAGTTAATGATCAACTTGTTCTCGGTGGTATAATGCAACAACCTTATGAAGTAACATCTCAACTCCTTAATTGCATGACCAAGATCAATAGGTCATGGTACACTCGTGAAGACCAAGTCTTTCCTCTCACTTTTAGAATGACAAAAGTGCTAATAAAAAGGGATCAAGAGAGAGACCAAAACATGGCCAAAATGATGACCCAGCTGGATATCTTGGCTAAAAATATCATGGGTGTTGGTAAAAAGAGTGTTAATGCTATGTGTGCTGGTAGAGTAGACCCTGATTCAGCATAATTTGAAGCGTTGTACAATGATGAAGAGAACTTCCTAGCCAATCAATGTGGAGGTTATCGTTCAAACTACCCAAGACCTGGTGGAAATCAAGGTTAGAATAGAGATGAGGACTGGAGAGATCATGACAGAGATTGGCATGATCGTAACGCCACCTGGAAGGAGAGAGAGGAGGACAAGGACATGTATGTCCCTCCCCATGAGCGTCAAAAGGCCAAGGACTCTGAAGGTAGCCATACAAAAGATATGTCCTCATGCATTCTCTGTAAAGTTGAAGGGTCAGACAAAGTGTTGAAAGAGATGAAAGAGGATGTCTCAACTCTTAATCAAACAGTAACATCTCACTTAGTCTCTATTAAGCAGTTGGAGACCCAAATGGGTCAAATTTCTTCTCATTTGAATCGAAGACAACAATGAGGGTTGCTTAGTGACAGAATGGCAAACCCAAAAAATGAAGCTATTTGGTATCCTCGTCGTGTCACGACATTAAATAAGGCACTTTTTGGTAGGCGACCCAAGTTTTTAATGCTTTAGTTTTTGATTTTGAATAATGGGTGTTGACTGTCCAGGTTGAAAAGTGAAGAGTGTTGGAAAATGGGTAGTTTGGTGATCCCAAAGTCCAGTCGGTGACACGACAAGTAGGTCCGCGTACCTCAACTTGAACTGTCGTTGGAACCACCAAGCTTGAAGGGTCTGTAAAACTCGGTGGGCTAAATGCTTGATCGGTGACTCGCTGAAGAGGTTGTCCCCGATTTTTTTGGTCTT
Organism: Solanum okadae; assembly: GCA_036553675.1. Taxonomy (NCBI): domain Eukaryota; kingdom Viridiplantae; phylum Streptophyta; class Magnoliopsida; order Solanales; family Solanaceae; genus Solanum; species Solanum okadae. The sequence goes on along the minus strand of CM071688.1, from coordinate 47,681,202 downwards.
TTAAACCCCAAATTACTGGGAGTCCTGTAAAACTTAACGAGGTAAAATACCACTCAGAGAATCGCCGAGTGAGTCGGAGAGCACGACTTACTCCGCCGAAGGTGCCGCAAGCTGAGAGGTTTTAAAGGCCGAACGGTTTAAAATTTAAAAATTCTTCACTTTTTCTCATTTCTATCTATCGTACCCTCTCACCCAACTTTTGATCTTCCATATTATATTGCCTTTTACCCACATTTGTGTGTGAAATCGCGCTCAGAATTGTGGATCTTTGCCACCTAGTTATACAAATTTGAAATTCGACATACATGTTAGTTTTCCGAACCCCGTACCTTAATTTTGTCATTGAAATCAAATGCAATAGGTAATTTGTGGTTGTTTTGTGTTGGGTAATCGCTATAATCGTGTTTTGAGTGTTGTTTTACCCATACTGAATTGAAATATGGGCCGAAATGCTTAAAATTGATCGATTCACATGTCTTGTTTGTTAAAATTGGTTCTAAATTATTGAGTTGCGATATAATTGTGTTGGGTATAGTGGGGTGAAGTCTAAGTAACCTCGAATTTTGCTAAATGATGTAATTTTCCCAATGATGGAGCATTTGACGTCATTCTTAAGGAAAAATGTCGTCAAATGGCCAATTTTGGCCAAATAAGGGGCAGTCTGAGTACCCTGAGGGCATGGGTAGTATGGTATAGTATTAATTTAATGGTGTATATGTTTGATTTTGTATTCAGGGGCTGAGGGCTTGATTTTGAAGCTTGGGGTTGAAAACTAGTGGTGAGCTACGTCGAGCGGTTCGGCGGTTCGCCGAAGTCCCTCTCAGATCACCTTTAATTTCAAATCTTGGTTGAGTTTGCTTGTAACTTTCGGCGAGATGCCTGAGATCGTCGAGTTCACTTGGTGACTCGCCTAAAAGTCTTCTTGATAGCCCTTTCTGCGCCCCTAACCATTAAAATACACTGTAAGTTTCAGCGGGCTACTTCTAGCTCGCCGATTGGTGCCGGCGATTCGCCGAATGGCCCTGCACATCGTTGACCTGTCTTGAGATTTTAGAATTTTTGCGCTGGTACTTTTGGTGAGCCCGATCTGGCTTACCAAAGTGACTCGGTGACTCGCCGAACGGTTCGACAAGTCTTTCTGCAACTAAATCTCTACATTTTACTTGAACTATTTCTAACATTTTTCTATGTGTTTTGCAGGAATGGCTAGAACAAACTTGAATGATAGTTGTATGCCGCCTCGAAAGTGGGCACAATGGGTCGTAATAGATGAGGAAACAGTTGCTTCCAGCACAAAGGGAAAAAAGTAACCTCCAAAGGGAGGCAATGGAAAGGGCAAAGTTCCCATAGCTGAGACACTGGAGTACAACTCCGGTAGTGAGGGAGAGTCATTTGATTCTCAGGCTTTATTTTCTGAGCTTGAGGATAACCAGGTTTTACTCGCTCAGCGAGCAGAGCTTCGTTCCAAAGCTCGGCATGATCCATCTAGGATTCTAGAGCCGATCCCTCCTGCTTCAAATTCAGTGCCAGCTCTAGCACATACGGTGGTTCCAGCATCACCAGTTCAGGGTCCTCCTCCTAGGTTGCTCAACCGGTTAAAGGCCGAGGGGTTGAGGATCATCCTGAAGAGAAGAGATTGTCCATAGATGGTGTAGTGGACAAGTATCCAGATGTGTGGTACGCTCTCTAGTTCCACAGATTTGAGATCTTCATCGAACCCCGTGGCACATACATTCCTACGTGGGTCCGGAGTTTTATACTGCTTACAGTGATCTAGTACCCCAGGGGAAGAAAAAGGCCAGTGCCTTCAGACCGTTGGAGCCTGTGATGGTCTGAGGGAAGCAAGTGAGAAGTAGGAGCAATGAGATCAACATTGTGTTTGAGAGGGCTACAAACATTGAGCACGAGTACCAGAGTATGATCACTAGAAAGACTCTGGATGACCTGAAGGGTTGGCTAACCTTCCTGATTTCTGACACCACCCTAAGGTGGATTGAGGCTGGAGTGCCTATCGAGAAGTAGGACATAAACATAGCAGCTCGGTATTGGTTTGGATTCATCAGCAACACAAGCATGCCATAATAGAATGAGTCCATTCTCTGCCACCCAAAGACGGCCTATCTCGGGTTTATCATAGCCCAGACTCGGTTGAATTTGATTATCGAGCAGGAGATGGCCATGAGGGCTAAGCAGTGCCAGACGTCCCTTCCGTTGATTTGTGTGGTCGGACAAAAGTTCCTCGTGATAAGAAGATGGATGTTGAGATCACACCCACATCTTTTACAGACATTCGGCGTATTGAAGCCGAGTACACATAGGACGAGGCCGATAGAAGAAGAGTAGCTCCAATGGACACATCCTCAAAAATTGATGTTGTTACGATACCTACAAAGGTAGCCTTTCCTGCTCCGGCCTCTAGCGTTCAGGTACCTCTAGCTCAGTTCCTTCTAGCACTCCGAGTACTTCCTCTGCTCCCCCTTCCGCTAGGTCTGCTGTTGGTACCTCTACCTCTAGACCTCTGATCACTCAGGCCATGCTTCTCAAGATGGGGCACATATCCCATTCTGCCGATGTGCGTGCTTCCCAACTAGAGGCCTAGGTCTCCTAGATGATTGAGATAGCTATTACTGCTTCATTGACACCTCTCAGGGTTTCTATTAATGCCCGCACATCGAGAGTAGAGATTTGTAAAAGAGGGCAGGGTGTGACTGAAGCGGGACAACTTTGAAATTCGATGTTTCTGAGTTGAGGAAGGATGTGGACCATCTGAAGTCCACAGACTTCACTTCGCTATTTGGGACGGTGGAGATCCCAGATGATCCAAGTGTTGATGTTCCAGCCTGTACAGAGGTACCTCTGGCTACCACCGGATATGATACTAGGGTTGATGTTGCTTCTGTTGAGTCCGAGGCCGAGACAGATAAGGAGAAACTTGAGGTGCGAAATGAGGCTGTTTATGAGAACCTGGTTGATATAGAGGGTGTCATATTCGAGAGAGCTAGACAGGACTCCTTAAGATATATTTCTGTTGCAGGCTCTAATGGAGCCAATGATGACGAGACCCCAGGCACTGATTACCCGACAGATTGAGCGGCTGGGATGCAGACGTCACCCAGGCTTAGCTTGGCAGCGTGATTTTTTCCCCTCCCTCTCTGTTATTTTGTGATACTTTGTTCTTGTTTTAGTTGCTTTTGAGGACAACTACTTTTTTGTTGGGTAGGGGTGCGGTATTTCCATACCTACCTCTTGTGATTTTGACTTGTTTTGTGAATATTGGGTTGTGAATATTGGGGTTCATTTATATATCTTGATCTTGTGGATGTTTTAGCTTGTGGCCCATTGTTTTGAATTGGAAATGGTTTTTGAACCAAATTTTAAGAATTTTGCCACCTCGTTTGTGTGTGTTATGACTGTTCTTATGCTAATTTGAGTGCCAATTGTGGTCAATACCGATGACTTGAATAGTGCTCCTAATTGAACAAAATGAATGTACGGGTACGATGAGGCAAACGAAGTGTACATAGGCAATATGTGAACTTTTAACATCTCGTTGTGACTAGCCGGTTGTCGAATGAGTCTTTTGTGATGAACATTGCATGCTAGCTAGAAAGTGTGGAGTTTTATTTGATATTGGTACCAATGCCTTGTGTGATGAGATAACTTTGAACATTGTGTGTGATGACACCTAGAATTTACCCCGTTGGTCTGGTTGAGTGAGTGATGCAAGCACTTGAAATGATCTTAGGCAAGAATTTTGAAGAGTGAAACAATTTGATAATATACAAGGATGAGAGGGTGTCTACCCCTAGGCCATAATGCATGAGTAATGAGTCCCTATGGCCCACTTGCTCTAGATTTGGTAAGAGGCATGAAGGTAGGTGTTTAGCCGGTAGGGATGGTTGTTATGGATGTGGTGAGAGTGGCCACATGAAGAAATATTGCCCTAAGTCAAAGGCTACTATAAGAGAGGGTAAGCAAGTTGCTTCTAGTGGTGGTGATGTTGAGCCTCAAAAGAGGAATAGGTTTTATGCTCTCCAATCTAGAGAAGATCAAGAGTGATATCCTCATGTCCTTTCCAGTATGTGTTTTATCTTTAGTAAATTGTTTTCCCGATTTCTTGTCTTTTGTGACTTGTTATCTTGGACTTGATGTTGTCCTTGCCATGAATGATGTTTAGAAAGCACGTGTAGGCTTACTCCCAAGGGGGAGATAGTGTGCCTATCCAATAAGGTCTTTATGTGATTATGTGCAGCCATGATTTCCTTGTATGTATGTTCTTGAAGATTTGTAGGCCTTGTTAGGATTGATCTAATTGCATTGTATTGAGCATGTTGTAGCTAGGAGATGTTAGTTCCTCCTTGAAAATGAGTATATACGTTCTTTTTCATGCATTTTGGGTTGGTAGATGTAGTTCCTACTCCCTTGAGTTGCATTGGATATGTTTAGCTTGGAATTGAAGTTTCATTGGTTGGTTGTGTGCATGTAGATGTAGTGCATGCATGATGGGCTGCTAGTCTAGAGTTGTTTCCTTTAAGAAGTGTTTAGAAAGGTCATTCGAGGATGAATTTTTCCAAGGGGGAGATATTGTAACACCTCAGAAACTAGTAGACCAAACTAGAGCCACAAGCTAGGGTTGTAAGGTTTGACATATGTGAAATAGAGTCGTAGATGAGACTTTACGTGCTTAGAATGAAGGGTATAGTGGTTGAACGTCAAGATACGTATTAGGCATAGTAGCTTAGAAGACCATTTAGAGTTTGGTTGATCATGGGAAGGGCAAGTACCAAGGCAAAAGGGCAAGCCTAAGCCAAGGGGCCAAGGCTGCCAGCTACTGCCTAAGGGTTCACGACCACTTTCACGAAAAGTGGTCTTGACCACGGTCTGTGAAGGGATCCGTGAATACCCCTTATTCCCATGGGAGGCAAGGCCTTGAGGCCAAGCTACTGCCCAAGTCCACGAGCCACTTCATGGTCCGTGGCCTTGACCACGGTCCGTCAAACTGGTCGTGAAGGTGCCTTAGGGAAATGTGGGGCTTAGATAGTTGGGAGGGCCATTGGTCAAGGGACCACAGGCCGTGGTACCCTTGACGAGCCGTCAAAGTGGCCGTGGTGCCTGGATGGGACTGCCAAGTTGAGGGACTTTTAGGTAAATTCCTAATTCGACTAGTTTTAAGTGGGGGTAGTTTTGTATGTGTTTTATACACCTATATATATGATTTTAAGTCTTTAACCCCCAAGTTTAAGTCACTCAACACTAGACCCAAATCAAAACCCCAAATCATTCCTCTCTCAAATATTTCTCTCACTAGAAAGAACCTCCATTGAAGAAGAAGCTAGGGTTGAAGCTAAGGTCAAGAACAAGGGCTCCATTGCTAAAGGATTGTGCTAGGGCTTTGATTAAGGTATGTTTAGCTTTTAATCTATGGGCTCTTCCACCCATAGAGTCCCCTATAATTTCTCCTAATTTGTGAAGAAAAACCCCAAACAAGCTATAGTTACTTCCAATGTATGGGTTTTAGGTGGGTATGATTCCAATAGGTTGGATAATACTCATATATGGTTATTTTAGTGTTGATTTATGGTATTATGAAGAATTTATGTTAATTCCTTGATTAACCCTAATTTTCAAAGTATGTGGGCTTATGTCTTTTGAAGAGGAATTGATGGTTCTTGATAGATCTTCTAGAATTGTCACCATGTATAGAAACCTATTCAAGACTAGAAATATGAAATCATGAATTAAACTAGACTTATGCATGAATGATAGAACATAAATTGAAATGATTAGAATTGGGACTTTTTGATGAATTATGCTTAGAATTTGCCATGACTAAGGCTAAGGACTAATGTGTCTTCTGATCTAGACTAGTATGATGATTGTGGAGTAAAGCTTGAATGTAGGGTTTGAAGTCATAATGTTAATCACTAAGGCTTAAAGAGTAAGTCTAATATGATAAAATAGCTTGCATAAAATTGGTACATAACATAGATAGAGTTATGGTGGAAGGCTTTTACCCACATGACCTACCTAGAACTATATGAATGCATGTATGTAGAATGTGAAAGGTATTCTCACATAGAATGGTTCTAGATTGAAAGGCTAATCACCTAAAATGAATCATGCTTGTTAGAATAGAATAGCTTGAGGTTGAGCCTTATGATTCCTTCATGTATAGTTGAATTATGTAGCTTGGGACGGTAGTGTAACACCCCGTATCCGAAAATAGAGATTTCAGATTTCTGGTGTTACAGGTGGCACTCACGGACACCATCCACGGACCGTAGATGGACTCACGGTCCATCCTGCAGGTCCGTGGATCGTGACAGAAAAATTCCCCAGAACTCAGTCAAAAAATTTGGCTAAGTGTTGACCCACGGCCGGACTTACGGTCCGTAGGTCAAGTCACGGATCGTAGTTTGTGTCCGTGGATCGATGCCCCTAAAGCCCAACTTCAGTCTCAATTGACGATTGACCAGCACGGACCGTCAATCGATCTACGGTCCGTAGGTCTGATCGTAGATGAGAATCAGCAGCGAGTTAGCTGAAAATTGTTGATGGATCAACTTCAGATGGTCATAAATTTTAGCACAAAATGAATTAGGTGTCCCATGACCTATGATATGATATATAATTGAATTATCTTTCCAACGCCACTGAGTTTGCTAAATTCTGACCTCCGAGTAAAAAGTTATGCTTGTTTTAGTGAATCACTGTCGGGCAGACTCGACCTACTGACCCAATCGACGGACCGTAATTAAGTCAGGGGTCTTTTGGTCTTTTCCTATTTCGTTTAACCCCTAAGATACGTCGTTTAGACCCTAAATCATGAGGTTTTAGTCAGTTTAAACCTAGAAACATAACTAGAACTTACCTTAGTCAAAATTATTAATCAAAGCTTAGAAAATTAGAATCAAGAGAGGAGAAAAAGGTCAAGAACCCTAGTTCAAGAACGCAGCAACGTTCCATCAGTTCCAACCCCAAAATTGAAAGATTTCTCCGTGGAATTCGCCACTAGGTATGTGGAATTTCACTAGTGGGTTCCTTTCACCCATTAGGTCCCTAGAATTTAGTCAGTTTCTTGATTCCCTTATTATGAATAGACCTAGGGTTTCTAGAATTTCAACAGATCATCATGAATTAGTTATTTAGATGTTCCAAATCAGATTATCATGTTATTACATTGTTTCTTGCATGAATTTCAGAACCCTAGCTATGTATTTCTTTAGTTCTTGAATTACACATGCTAGGTCATATATCTCAGTTATTCAGTTAGACATGCCTCAGTTATTAATGCATCATTATCAGATTAATTGTTGCATTCTCAGTTTGCATGTTCAGTTTTGAGCTATTTAGTACTTTACAGAACTCAGTCATAATGTGTTAACCACTTAATTCATTGGGAGTAGCATAATACCGAGTTGGACTACGGTTCAGCGTACCCATATAGTCCCCGAACTACGAGCCACGTAGGTGTAAGTCCCCTCTGTGGGCAACATCAGTTTAGTGATCACGCCAGCATGCCTCTATACCTCTGGCAGGGTATATTGGGTCCTCTTGATGGGGCGTGTACATGGGACTCTACATTTAGCTCATTTGGTTTTATGTCTATTATTAGTAGCTCCCACAGTTCAGTTAGACTCTATTGTATTGACCATATCTCAGTGCAGTCAGTATTCAATCAGCATGTTATAAATTGGTCATTGCATTCAGTTAGCTCAGTATTCAGTATCTATATCATGTTCAGATTATTTCATTGATTTATTGCTTTGTTCAGTTATATGTTATTTCAGCTTTACTCTATCCTCCATGCTCAGTACCTTTCAAGTACTGACGCATACGTGCGTTACATCTTCTCGTGATGTAGGTTCAGGTTCTCAGCATCTAGATCATGCTTAGATCGATTCCCGATCATTAGTTCAGCAGCATCAGTGGTGAGTCCTTATTCTTCGAGGACTAGTGACATGTTTATCTTTATCGCTTTTAGTCTTTAGTTTCAGTTTTGCTAGACCAAGTTGCGGCATGTCCCAACATTTCTAGTCAGTTTAGAGGCTTATTTCAGATATAAATAGATTCAGCTTAGTATTGAGTTAATATCTTCCTTGTATTAAACTTATCAATTTTCATTTATCTCAGTTATAGTATATGGGTATTCCCCATCTTTTCAGATTTATTTATTATTTAGTTTCCGCATCATTTTATTATCTTTAGTATGCTCATGATCATGCCAGCAGAGTTAGCTTGGGATCACTTGTTATCCTAGGTCCCGTGTCCGCGTCTCGAGGGTAGCTCGGGGCGTGACAAACTTGGTATCAAAGCATCAGTTTTAAGTGTCCTAGGATGTCTAAAAAGCCGCACTAGGTAGAGTCCTTTTCATGGGTGTGTAGTGCGCACCACATCTAATGAGAGGGAAGCTACAAAGTGTTTTAGGAAATCTTTATTTTCTTGTTACTCTTATCGTGTGTAAGGTATGATCTAAATTCCATTCTAACTCGACGTTCTACGTTTCAGTGATCATGCCTTCTCGTAGAGCTTATGCTAGGAATGTGAATGCCAGGAATACGAATGCCAGGAACGCAAACGCATCTTTTCCAGTTTCGGATCGTGAAGTCTCAAATGCTGAATTCAGGAATGCCATTCAGATGTTGGCTCAGAGTGTCGCTAACCAGAACAATCAGCGGGTTCAAGCTCCTGTGAATACAAATGGTGGATCAGCAGCAGTAAGGGTCCGTGACTTTATTAGGATGAATCCGCCTGAGTTCTTAGGATCGCAGACTAGTGAAGATCCCCAGAATTTGTTGGATGAGATCAAGAAGATCTTTGAGGTGATGCAGGTCAGTGGGAATGATCGGGTTGAGCTAGCATCTTACCAACTGAAAGATGTAGCTCATATCTAGTATACCTAGTGGAAGGAGAATAGGGGTACAAATGCCGCTACTATTACTTGGGATTGTTTCAGCGAAACCTTTCTAGACAGGTTTTTCCCCATAGAGTTGAGAGAAGCAAGGGCCCAAGAATTTATGAACTTAAGGCAGGGTAACATGATTGTCCAAGAGTATGGGCTCGAGTTTAACCAACTCTCCAGGTATGCTCCTCACATGGTTGCTGATTCCAGGGCTCAGATGAATAAGTTTCTGTGTGTAGTGTCAGACTTAGTGAAAACAGAGTGTAGGAATGCTATGTTGTTGGGAGACATGAACATCTCTAGGCTCATGACTTATGCTCAGCAGGTTGAGGGTGATAAACTTAGGGAACAAGCTAAGGAGACTAAGAAAGCAAGAATAGGGAACTTGTCACGACCCAAGCCTAGGGCCTAGACGTGACCGGCGAATGAGGAACCCGAAGGAACCCCAAACAAGCCTCATAGCATATCATTACACATCCTTGGTCGCGGAAGCAATTAAAATGACCATAAACGATAAGCATAATCAAGGGGAAATCGGGACTAAGGGAGCAAGAGAAAAGAGAATGATACAAAAATACCATAGATGAGTCAAGCTCAAGCATAATACACAACTTGTCCAACACCACCTCTAAACATAGGTACTTAGCGGGGGCCAAGACAAACTACCGGGCTCACCCTCATAGTCAAAACATAACTAAAAAGGAAAATCCTTATACATAGCAAAAGATCATAAGCAACGTCCCCGGAATGGAGGACTCACCAATAACCTCGATAGAGAATCGTATTAGCCACGCGGAGGAGGATGGTCAAGCGGTGCTCCGGTCCCTACATGGTGACATCATGTAGGCATAGAGTATGCATTAGTACGTTTGAATGTACTAAGTATATGGGATGCAATGCAATGCTACAATAGATGGACATCATAGGAAAAAAAGGCATAATCATAACCGATAGATAGCGCATTAATGAAATGATATATATAATGACGCTTACACAAAAATCATATTTAGTGGGACGTAATACATGTGTGGCGAGTGACCATCAATATAGTATTTCCAAGGCCTACCACCCCCTTGGAGAGGCGAAAGAGGTACAAACCCCTCAATGTGGTTACCCGGGCCTACCACCCCCCGAGCTAGGGACCAAGGTACAAACCCCTCGATGTGGTTATACGGGCCTACTACCCCCCGTACTAGGCAACCAAGGTACCAACCCCTCGATACGGTTACCCGGGCCTACAACCCCCCGAGCTAGGCTTGGTCGACTCACAACATTTATATAGAGACAATCATATACATGTATCCATTTCATCATCATTTCAATGATTGTATGACCATCCGACTCATAGGACGTACATTGAACCTTCCATTTCCTAAGAATTCTATAAGTGAGCATTTTATCAAACACATGGTGGGCTATTGTTCATGTAAATGAAATCATGTATTTCAAGAGTACTAAGTCCAACCAATTCTGAGATACATATAAATCAGCCCACCAACAACATACATATATATATCAACCTTCATAAATTGATCATGGAAGCATGAAAACCATAAACATCACATAATAATTCCATTTCATGATAATATGCAAAAATAGACCATAATATGATGTGTAGTAGTAATTCCATAATTCAAGAGTTCATAAATGATCATAAGGACCCATAAACTTGAAGTAAAAATAGAGGATAAATGGTTGGACTTGTGGAAAGGAAGGTTTCCACAATCAACCCACATACCTCAACTTTGGAGAATCCTTGATGAAGATTGGAATGGAGAATTGAAGCTTGAGATTGAGTCTTGAATCCGGAATTAGAACTTGAGATGTTTGAATTTGGTTGAAGATCTTGGTGGAATTTTGGAGAGGGTTTAGAGAGTGTTTTTGAGTGTTTTGAAGCTAGAAAGAAATATAACTAAGTATGGGACATAACCTCTTTTTATAAAAGAAAAACGTCTCCAGCCCGCTACAGTGATTTAGCTCACTGGAATTTGCAATTCTGCCCGGACAGGTTTTACAAAAATGATCATAACTCCCTCATCCTAACTCGGAATGAGGTGAAACCAATTGCATTGGAAAGCTAACTCGAAGGGCTTTAATTTAATAGGTAGTGGCCCTTCCAGTTCCTTGTGTGCTAAGAGATATGCCCCTTTAAAGTTGACCCTAAAAATCGCATTTTTTGCGATTTTCGAATTTTGATACGCTTGCTCTAAAATTCGGGTTAGACCCATTTCCCACTCAATTTGACCCCCTGAATAAGAATATGAAGTCGAATTTCTGAAATCATGCATGAATTTTGAGATATATGGAAATTACAATTATAGGTGTTTCCGAAGCACATTTTCGGGCATTTTTGGGGTCGTTTCAGAACTACGAGTATTCCTAACAGAAATCGGGTGGTGGAAATCGCTCGCAGTTTCAGTAGAAGTCTTCGACTCCAGCACCTTCATCAGCTAGTGTTCCATCCCCCAGGTTCCGTAATGATCAGAAAGGTAGGGCATCAGGCTCTAAGTCTCAAGGTAGTGTCTCAGGCACCAAAACCTACCCAACTTGCCAAAAGTGTAGTAAGAACCATCCGGGTGAGTGCCTTGCAGGAAAGGAAGGATGCTTTGGGTGTGGTCAGTCTGGTCATAGATTGAAGGATTGTTCTTCAAGACAAGGTCAAAGGGGAAATAATGGTAAAGCTCAGTCTACAACTTCAGCAGCACCAGCAGGTCGCCCGACTCAGCAGGGTAACTTTTCTGGTACTGGTGGTGGACAGCGCCAAAACAGGCTCTATGCTCTTCAGGCTCGTCAAGATCAGGAAGATTCTTCTGATGTAGTCACTGGTACGTTATGAGTCTTTGATCTTGATGTTTATGCATTGTTAGATCCAGGGGCTACTTTGTCTTTTGTAACTCCTTATATAGCTGTCCAATTCAGTGTTAGCCCAGAAACTCTTTCAGAACCCTTCTCAGTCTCTACTCCAGTCGGTGACCCAGTTATAGCTAGACGGGTATACAGAAATTGCCCTGTCACAGTCTCTCAGAAAGTCACCTCAGCAGATCTTGTAGAGTTAGAAATGGTAGACTTCGATATCATTCTAGGCATGGATTGGTTACATTCCTGTTATGCCTCAGTCGATTGTAGAACTAGGATTGTTCGTTTTCAGTTTCCAGACGAACTAATCCTAGAATGGAAGGGTAGTAGCTTAGCGCATATGAGTCGATTCATTTCTTACCTTAAGGCCAGAAAGATGATCTCTAAGGGTTATCTCTATCATCTAGTTCAGGTTAAGGATTCTAGTATCGAATCCCCAACTCTTGAGTCAGTCCCTGTAGTCAATGAGTTTCCAGAAGTGTTTCCAGATGATCTTCCCAAAGTTCCTCCCGTAAGGGAAATCGACTTTGGAATTGATCTCCTTCCAAATACCCAGCCTATCTCTATTCTTCCTTACAGAATGGCTCCAGCTGAGCTTAAGGAATTGAAAGAGAAGTTGAAAGACCTTTTAGATAAGGGTTTCATCAGACCTAGTATTTCTCCATGGGGTGCACCAGTGCTGTTCGTAAAGAAGAAAGATGGTTCTCTCAGAATGTGCATTGACTATAAGCAGTTGAACAAGGTCACAATCAAGAATAAGTATCCTATCCCAGGATTGATGACGTGTTCGACCAACTTGAGGGTGCTAGTCATTTCTCAAAGATAGACCTCAGATCAGGTTATCATCATCTTAAAGTCAGATATAGTGACATTCCGAAAACAGCCTTCAGAACTCGGTATGGTCATTACGAATTTGTAGTTATGTCATTTGGACTAACCAATGCTCCTGTAGCTTTCATGGATTTGATGAACAGAGTGTTCAAGCAGTACTTGGACTTGTTCGTCATCGTCTTTATTGATGATATCTTCATTTACTCTAGGAATGAGGAAGAACATGCAAGTCATTTGAGAGTTGTTCTGCAAACTCTCAAGGATTGCCAATTATTTGCAAAATTTAACAAGTGCGAGTTTTGGTTACAATCAGTTGCTTTCTTTGGGCATATTGTGTCTAGTGAAGGAATTCGAGTAGATTCCCAGAAGAGAGAAGCAGTGAAACAATGACCCAGACCTACCTCTGCTACAGATATCAGAAGTTTCTTAGGTCTAGCAGGTTATTACAGAAGGTTCATGGAAGGATTTTCATCCATAGCCTTACCATTGAGTAGGTTGACTCAGAAGATGGTCTAGTTTCAGTGGTCAGATGATTGTGAAAAGCTTCGCAGAATTGAAAACTAGGTTGACTACAGCTCCTGTCTTGACTCTACCAGAGGGTTCAGATGGTTATGTGATCTATTGTGATGCATTCAGAGTCGGCCTAGGTTGTGTGTTGATGCAGCGAGGTAAGGTTATAGCTTATGCTTCTAGACAACTTAAGGTACATGAGAAGAATTATCCAACTCATGACCTCGAGCTTGCAGCAGTGGTGTTTGCACTCAAGATTTGGAGACACTACTTGTATGGTGTTCATGTAGATGTGTTCACAGACCATAAGAGCCTCCGGTATGCATTTACCCAGATAGAGTTGAATCTTCGCCAGAGAAAGTGGCTTGAGTTCTTCAAAGATTATGATATGAGCGTGCATTACTATCTGGGTAAGGCAAATGTAGTAGCAGGTGCTCTTAGTAGATTATCTATGGGTAGTGTAGCATATGTTGAGGAAGAAAGAAGAGAGCTAGCAAAGGATGTTCATAGACTTGCTCTCCTAGGAGTTTATCTTATGAGCATATCAGATGGTGGTGTAATGGTTCAAAATGGGGCAGAATCTTCTTTGGTAGTAGAGGTTAAGGAAAAGCAAGACATTGATCCAATCTTGCTTGAACTTAAAGGTGCAGTCCACAATCAGAGAGTGGAGGTTTTCTCCCAAGGGGGAGATGGTGTACTTCGCTATCAGGGTAGATTGTGTGTTCCTGATGTGGGTGAATTGAGACATCATATTCTCGCAGCAGCCCACAATTCCAGATATTCTATTCATCCAGGCGCCACTAAGATGTATCGCGATGCGGTAAGTCTATTGGTGGAATGATATGAAAAGAGATATAGCAGATTTTGTGGCTAAGTGCCCCAATTGCCAACAAGTCAAGGTAGAACATCAGAAACCAGGAGGTATGACTCAAGAGATTGACATTCCTACTTGGAAGTGGGAAGTGATCAACATAGACTTCATCACAGATTTACCTCGTACTCGCAGACAACATGACTCCATTTGGGTGATTGTTGATAGGGTTACTAAGTCTTCTCTCTTTTTGGAGGTCAAGACTACAGATTCGGTAGAGGATTACGCCGAGCTTTAAATTAATGATATTGTGAGGTTGCATGGGGTTTCTTTGTCTATCATCTCAGATAGAGGTCCTCAGTTTACCTCTCATTTCTGAAAGTCATTCCAGAAGGGTCTTGGTACTCAGGTTAACCTTAGCACAACATTTCATCCACAGACGGATGGTCAGGCAGAGCGTACCATTTAGACCTTAGAGGACATGTTGAGAGCTTGTGTGATCGACTTCAAGGGTAGTTGGGACGATCACCTTCCTCTTATTGAGTTTGCCTACAACAATAGTTACCATTCCAGTATTCAGATGGCCCTTTATGAGGCGTTGTATGGGCGTAGATGTAGATCTCTAGTTGGTTGGTTTAAAGTAGGTAAAGCAGCCTTGATAGGACTAGATTTAGTCCTTGATGCTATGGAGAAAGTGCAACTCATTAGAGAGAGACTTAAGACTGCCCAAGTCGCCAGAATTCTTATGCAGATGTGAGAAGAAGGGAACTAGAGTTCCAAGTTGATAATTGGGGTTTCCTGAAAATGTCACCTATGAAGGGAGTGATGAGATTTGGCAAGAAAGGGAAGCTCAGTCCCAGATATATAGGTCCTTACCGGATCTTGAAAAAGATTGGTAAAGTGGCTTATGAATTAGAGTTGCCAGCAGACTTAGCAGCAGTGCATCCAGTCTTTCACATTTCTCTTTTGAAAAAGTGTGTGGGTGATCCAGCATCCATAGTGCCATTAGAGAGTGTGGCCGTGAAAGATAGCATTTCTTATGAGGATGTACCAGTTGAGATTCTCGATCGCCAGGTTAAAAGGTTGAGAAACAAAGAATTCGCTTCAGTCAAGGTTTTGTGAAGGAGTCTGTCCGTAGAGGGAGCTACTTGGGAAGCAGAAGCAGCCATGAAGTCCAAGTATCCTCACCACTTTCCTTCCGATTCCATTCCAGCTTAAGGTAATAGTTCCTGTTCAGTTTTTCAGTCATTCATGCGAAAATTCAGTCTTAGAATCATGTTCCTTCAGTTTGTACTTGCATTTTCAGCATATTTGCATGTTCTTGGAACTCAGTTCAGTTAGAAATTCAGTTCTCAGTGTTTAGTGGTAGGGATTGCAGCTCTCTCCCTCTATTTCAACTAGATTAGTCTTCATTCGAGGATGAATGGTCCCAAGGGGGAGATAATGTAACACCCCGTATCCGAAAATAGAGATTTCAGATTTCTGGTGTTACAGGTGGCACTCACAGACACCATCCACGGACCGTAGATGGACTCACGATCCGTCCTGCAGGTCCGTGGTTCGTGACAGAAAACTTCCCCAGAACTCAGTTAAAAAATTTGGCTATGTGTTGACCCACAGTCGGACTTACGGTACGTAGGTCAAGTCACGGATCGTAGTTCGTGTCCGTGGATCGATGCCCCTAAAGCCCAGCTTCAGTCCCAATTGACGATTGACCAGCATGGATCGTCAATCGATCTACGGTCCATAGGTCTGATCGTAGATGAGAATCAGCAGTGAGTTAGCTGAAAATTATTGATGGATCAACTTCAGATGGTCATAAATTTTAGCACAAAATGAATTAGGTGTCCCATGACCTATGATATGATAGATAATTGAATTATCTTTCCAACGCCACTGAGTTTGCTAAATTCTGACCTCCGAGTAAAAAGTTATGCTTGTTTTAGTGAATCACTGTCGGGCAGACTCGACCTACAGACCCAATCGACGGACCATAGATTGAGTGACGGACCGTAGGTCCAATCCGTCAGTCACTCTGACTGCAATTAAGTCAGGGGTCTTTTGGTCTTTTCCTATTTCGTTTAACCCCTAAGATACGTCGTTTAGACCCTAAATCATGAGGTTTTAGTTAGTTTAAACCTAGAAACATAACTAGAACTTACCTTAGTCAAAATCATTAATCAAAGCTTAGAAAATTAGAATCAAGAGAGGAGAAAAAGGTCAAGAACCCTAGTTCAAGAACGCAGCAGCGTTCCATCAGTTCCAGCCCCAAAATCGAAAGATTTCTCCGTGGAATTCTCCACCAGGTATGTGGGATTTCACTAGTGGGTTCCTTTCACCCATTAGGTCCCTAGAATTTAGTCAGTTTCTTGATTCCCTTATTATGAATAGATAAGGGTTGAGGATGCTTTTCATGGTAGCTTGCATTAGTATAGGCATGGTAGCCTAGGATTGAGGATCTACACTCTCCTATGGGTAGCTTGAACTAGCATTGTTAGAATGCCTTCATGGTAGCTTGACTTAGTTAGGCCAAGACCATTTCATGGTAGCTTAGGATTGAGACACTATACTCTCATAAGGATAGCTTAGGGTTGAGGATTCATACTCCCCAAAGGGTAGCTTGCATCATATTGAATGTTTGCATAGTAGCTAAGTTGGTATAGTTGTATCCTTTCTTGGATATCTTGGATTGCATGATAGGGTGTTTTCCATGGTAGTTAGGTCTAACATAATAGTATGCTATTCTTTGATAGTCTAGAATGATGAATTGTAAGCATTGAGTAAGTTAGCCTAAAGAAGTACTTAGTGTGAGTGGTAGTATGGGATGTCATTCATACATGGCACAAGTATGACTTGAAGCTACTTATGAAATGTCCTCTTATGTGATGTATGCCTATCTTGGATTATTGATATAGTTACCTTCCATGATATGATTGATTTAAGTTGTTAGTTCCTTGTCAATATGAAGTAGGTCAATAGTGACACCTAGAAATGATAAATATGAATATGGTGATTTCAAGGATACGCTTAGTATGTATGGTATTATGGGATGCCCAACATGCATTGCACAAGTGTGCCTTGAGGTTACTTAGGGGTATACTGCTCTTATGTCATGAAAACCTAGGTCTTGACTATGAAGGTGGACTATGACCAAGAATGACCAAAGAGAGGTACTTAGCTTGGATAGTATTATGGAATGTTATATTTGCCTTGCACAAATATGCTTGGGGGTGGCTTGTGAAGTAGTTCTCTTAAATATGAAAGACTAATGGTTGAAGTATGAAATTATGAATGTCTTATGTTGACTAACCATTTGAGATGCTTTATGATGTTGTGCTAGCTTTCATACTTGGTACATTTTGTACTAACGCATATTTCCTACATTCTAATCAAATGTAGGGTGTTGGAGATTGAATTGCTTTGGAGGCTAGGTTTCTAAGGCGCTAGAAGACTTGAAGAATTGATGAGTCCTCATAGCTTCGAGGACAAACCCACTATGTTCCTTTTTTGTCATTTCTTATGTTTTAGACTTTATATGGGCTGCGTCCCAAGACTTTTATTCATGTTATTCATAGATGGTATGAGATAAAGACTTAGTAAAGACTTTCGCTTGCTTATGAAAATGTTTTAGATTATTTCAAAGAAAGTTTTAAATGTTCCCTACTTTTCTATGATCTTATGTTATGATGATGTTAAAGGCTTGTATGAGACCCCTTCGGGGTCAAGTACGCCATGTAACTTCTAGGGGGTACCCTTGGGTTGTTACATGGAGGTACCATCTTGCTAGTATGTCACTAAGGACAAGTTTCGACATAACAAACTTGATGGATTTTCTCTAGAAATAAGACGAACAACTTGAGCTTGAAAATGATGTTTCATCTTTTGAATTGAGAAGACTAGCGCCAAGCACAATTTTTCTATTGGCGAATAGTTCAGCTCATTTGGTGTCATCGTTCTACTCAAGTAGTAAAGAGAGTTTTATTTGCCTTCACTATTATTTTGAGCTAATAGGGCTCCTATGGACCTTTCTTGTGCCGCAATGTAGAGTATCAAAGGCTTTCCAGGTATAGGGGCTACCAAAACTAGAGGTTTCGCTAGATATAATTTGATACTTTTGAAGGCATCGCTAAAAGGAGCACCTTTCTTCTGAGATGACCGAATGGTTGGCATCTTCCTGCTAAATTTGAGATGAACCTCCTCAAGTAGGCTAGCTTTCCTTGGAAACTTTTTAACTCATGAATAATTTGAGGCTCCGACATCTTCGAAATTGAATCAACTTTAGATTGATCAATTTCAATTCATCGATGTCTCACAATGAAACCTAGGAATTTTCCAGAATTAACTCCGAAAGCACACTTCAACAAATTTATCCTTAGTTGATATATTCGGAGCAACTCAAATACCATTCTTAAGTCTTTCAAATAATCATCCCTCTTTCTCGACTTTACCACCAGGTCATCAACATAACATTCAACATTTTAACGGAGCAAGTTATCATATATATTTTGCATAGCCCTTTGATATGTAGCACCAGCATTCTTCAAACCACATGTAATCACCTTGTAGCAATAAATACCTTTAGGCGTGCGAAAGACGGTGAGTTATTCATCCTTTAGTGCCATGCAGATTTGATTATAGCCAGAAGAACCGTCCATGAATGACATTGCCTCGTAACCGGTGGTGGCATCAATCATTAGCTTCATAATGGAAAGAGAGAACTCATCTTTAGGACACGCATTATGGAGATCCCTGAAGTCAACACAAACTCGAATTTGGCCATTCTTCTTACTTACAAGAACAATACTCGAAATACATGTAGGATATTTAACTTCACGAATGAATTTTGCCTCAATGAGTTTGTTAACTTTACTTTCTATCAATGGAACCAAGTCTGGCCTAAAACATCTTTGGGCTTGCTTAACATGACGAGCACCATTTTTGACTGTCTACTTTAGGATTCAAGCCATACATTTCTTTATAACTCCAAGCGAAGACATCTTTTGTTCTTTGAGTATATTCACATAAGAGATTACTTCATCAACTTCTAGAAAGGCACTCAAGTAAGTTAGTCTTGGGTCTTCGTTAGTGCCAAGGATAACTTTCTTTAAGGATTCTACTGTGGTTTCACTCCTTCTTCAAGTTCTGGTAGAGCATCTCTAGCATCTTCTCTTCTAGAGGATCATTGTCATTGACAGATATATGACAACATCGGACAATATCTTCCAACATTTTATCAATCTTTGTTTGAGGCAAGGCATCGTGCTCATTCTGGATTGTAACATGATGTGAGGGGCCGACACTTTATTCATCTTCCTCACGCTCTTTGGTGTAAACCACAATGTGAGTCTTTGCATTTAGTTCCTCTTTAAAAAAAACCACTAGTTCCACTTGTCGCCTCATTCTTGAAGGAATCAAACTTTTGAAATCTTTTTGAATTGTAGATGAAGCCAGCGTTGTCACTTTTAGATAACTTCTCTGATGCTTGTTGTTCTTCTTCTTCAATAGACCTAATCTCTCGAACACATAAGTTCTTGCAGTCGATTATCCGAGTCGATCAAAGAAAAAGGGCTTTTTATTGGGAACAATGACATCATCTTCAAAAGTTCTATGATTATTGCTTGCCCTTCTTATGGAGATGTGAATTAGTGGTGGTTGGTTATAGCCTAGGACTTCACGTTCTTGCTTGGTTATAGCCTAAGCATTAGGATCAAAACCTTCTCTTGTGCGTTTCGTAGGAAGTGCCACATCTCGCACTTGATTTTGAATGATCGTCTTTCCTGGCAGCTTTGAAGACACGTTTATTGTATCGATCCATCTGATAGGAAGACTTAGTCCTCTTAATGCATCTTCTTGAATGTTAGATGATTTGACTTCTTCTTTCTTTACTTTTGGAACATAGTGAAGTCCAGAAGTTAGCTTCTTCTTTGAAGACATGATCTTCCCTTCATTATGATTGGGACAAAGTTATTTAGTGTCAACTTTTGCCTTTTCGACAGCCGCATCGATTTTTTTGCTTGTGATCCTATCAAACTTGGTTGATTTGACATCATTAGATTTTGCCTCTTTAATAACATAACCCTTAAAATTGAATTTCGCATCGGCAAAATGTGTCTCAACTTCGGTGAAAGGATTATCATCCACAACTATCTTTTTTTCAATCCCGCCTTCAAGATACTTCAAACATTGATAGTAAGAAGATGAGACGATATGAAGTCTTTGCATCGATCACGTGCATCCATGTGCTTGATTGCAAATCTTCCATGTGTATTTCTAATTTAATAGAGTCTATGGACCTCTGTCCCCCTTGATTGAATCCTTGTATCAACAAACAACTTTCACTAAGTTCTTCAGTTGTGATGTCAAGTTCCTTTAATGTGTGGATAGGCAAAATGTTGACTCCATATCCTTCATCTATTAAGATTCTATTTATTTTTTTCTCTAGCACGTGACCCACCATATATAAAGGATGATTGTGTAGTGTTTCACCAAATAAAATATCATCATCTGTAAATGTGATTTTTGTATCACATACATGTACTTCTTGGGAAGAAGGTTCAATAGGTTTTTCAAAAGGTGAAAGAGACATCATTGACGAGATTTCCCTTGTTACTTTTTCTTCATCACTATGAGACACTTTTGGTGAGGATTCACTTGTTTTCCATCTTTGTCAGTAGGAGACACCTTCATTGTTTCTTCCTTATCATCATTGAAACATGATTCCTCACCATTGTCTTGAGTAGTCTTTGTGCAGAACGAACTTGGTAAGAATTCATCTAGAGTCACAGGATGTCGGGTTTTTTGGTAGTGATACACTTCTAGCTTTGCCTTCTTTGGGCACTTGATTGACTTCTACCTCACCAATTTCTTCACCATCTTCCTTCTAATTGGTTGCTCAAATGATTCTTTTCATAATCTTGACTTGTTGCATCTTCGCTTAGTCACAAAAATCCAACCTTCATAACCATCTATATCAACTTGAGATTTTTCTTTCTCCAATGACTCTTCTTCATTATTTCCAGAGATACATATTTGAACCGGATTGAGTGAGACGAATGTGATGGAGATTTGGTTAGAACTAGCTTTCTCATCATCAAGGACAATTTTTTCTCTCTAACTAATTGCATCACTCTAACCTTGAAGGTAAAACATTTTTCAAGAGGGTGACTCACAAGTCTATGATACTTGCAATAATTTGGGTTATTAGCTTTTCAGGCTTCATCAGGTTGCTTCATCTCTGGCAACTCAATGAGCTTTTAACTCAAGCAACTCATCAAAAATATCAGAAACGTCAGAATCCAAGAAGGGGTATTCATTTTCTTGCATTTCCCTTAGGATCGACTTTTGGTTCGAATGCGCTTGGAAATTTGTTCTCACACTATGCTTCTTGCCTTCCTTCGTAGTGAACTTCACAGGCCATACATTAACATTCATGGATTCCTTGTTGTCGTTCTTGGGCATAGATTTGCTCAATTTCTTGGGTTCCTTCTTGTCCCTTCTTTTGCGTGGATCGTGGACAAACATCATATCTTTTCCAGCAGAGGACATTCTCAACTCCATATCATGAGCGCGAGTAGCTAGATCTTCGAAGGACTTTGGTTTTATTCCTAGTAGGATGTAAAGAAGCTCCCAATGCATCCCTTGAATACACATTTCTATCGCAGAAGCTTCACTAAGCCTATCTTTGCGATAAAGGCTCGCGTTCTTCCATCGATTTATGAAATCTATGACCGGTTCATCCTTCCTTTGGTGAGTATTCGTGAGTTCTACCATGCTAACCGTACGCCTTGTGCTATTGAGCGATTGAGAAACTCGTGCTCTAGTTGTTCCCAACTATCAATAGAATTGGGCTCGAGATCTGTGTACCAATCAAAGGCATTTTCCTTTAGAGAGCGAAAAACCTGCTTGACATGATCGTCATCATAGGTTCCATCATTATTACATGTCTCCACAAAGTGTGCAACATGTTGATTCAGATTTCCTTTGCCCTCAAATTGTTGAAATTTGGGAGGTTGATAACTAGTAGACATTTTGAAGTTATCAATTCTTGTAGTGTATGGCTTAGCATACATATGAGAGGACTTAGTGGAGACT
The DNA here is from genome assembly GCA_036553675.1 of Solanum okadae. Classification (NCBI taxonomy): domain Eukaryota; kingdom Viridiplantae; phylum Streptophyta; class Magnoliopsida; order Solanales; family Solanaceae; genus Solanum; species Solanum okadae. Next base: position 47,659,201 of record CM071688.1, on the reverse strand, counting down.
TCATACTTATCTTTTATTGTGCCTTCAATGAACTCCTTCAAGTGATCGACTTGGATCATTCCTTCAAACGAAACTGGCATCTCATTAACAAGCGGTGCTTTCTTCACAAGATCTTCGATCTCTTGAACTTCAACACCTTTTCCAGGCGCATGACTCGCTTCTCCATCTAAAAGTCTTTCCATCTTATCCATCAACTTATCAATTCGAGATTCTTGGTGTTGCACATGCTTTATCAATCCTTCAACCAACTTTGTTAGATTTGCAAGTTGTTCCTCAGGAGAAGAAGCAGCAGTCACCATCGTTTGCATGATCATTGGAGATGTAGGAGAGTAGCATGTATTGTCGCGTAAGTTGATCTTCAACGGACTCACGTTACGTGATGCAAGTTGAGATGATTCATTGGTTAAATCATAATTCTCCCTTGTGCTGGATATCTTGGAACCAGATTGCTCAAGTAGAGCTAAGGTCTTCTTGATCTTTTCCTCCTTCTAAAGCATTTGTAGAGGAACTTGATCTTTTGGAGTTGAAGACCCAAAAACTAGAGTTGATGCGGACGACACTTGAAGTGTTTGTTGTCTCAGCGTAGCAGCCTTGATCCTCGTAACTGCTTCAAAACTTCCAATGGTAACACCAAGAATTCCTTCAACTTTAGTAGAGAATTTGGAGTTAGTGGCCTTAGAGGCAGTTGATTGAGAGTTGATCTTCATGGAAGTCATCTCGATATTCTTTAATGCTTGAAAAGTTGAGATGAGAGGAAGAGATTGTCACACTAGGCATGCCAGAATTTGTAGACAATAAAATTTGCGTCGAGAAAATAATAATCAAGAACAAAAAATAATGCAACAATTATTTTATTGATTTAAAGTGCGAGTGTTACAATCTCTATGATTCCTCTGAATTCGCCTTATCGAATATAATTCAAGGGCTCTTGAACTTGAACTTGAACTTGATCTTAATCTTGAACTTGAACTTGATCTTGAACTTGAACTTGAACTTGAACTTTATCTTGATCTTGACTTCTAGTTGAATTCACGGGCTTCGAGCTTGATCTTGAATTGGGTGGTCTTGATCTTGATCTTGATCGTTCTTGAAACTTGAACGCTTAAATTCTTGAATTCTTGAACTTGTAGCTTGTAGAGAAATCTGCGCCTTTTGATCCACAAGCTTTCTCTAGCTTTTCGTTAGAATTCTTGGTCCTCTTTTCTGAATTATGAGGACCCATATTTATAGTTTTAAAATAGAGGAGTTGTGTTGGAATAGGATTCCCTTCGACCAATCAGATTTAAGTGACATGACATATGAGTTTTATGGAGCGGACTTTAATTAAATTCATATTTATTGAATTTAAATAATTAACCCAATTATATTAATCCATAATATTTATTTGGATTAATATATTTATGAATTTAATATAATCCGAATAATTTTATAAATTTATATTTAATAAATTTTAAATGATTATAGGAATATTTTCCAATTAAGCTCAATCTATGAGAGATGCAACGCTTAGCATGACTCAAATGAGAAACACACAAGTTACAGAATTCAACAGCTCTAACAAATTCAAGCTATAATCCAAATACTCCTCAATTTGTGATTTTCCCCATTTGATCACTGGATGGTCTATTTCAACCACAAGCTTGAAAATACATCAACACATTTATGAATCTGTCTCTGTCTCTGAAATTGGCAACACTTGTTCAAGATTTTGGATACTTCGGATTGAAAAACTTGCAAAGAAGAAGCCAATACTGTGATGATTTTCCATGTTTTTCCGAAAATGGCTAATTTTTTCAACCAAGAGTACCATATCAAACAACAACAATAAAAGGAACGTTTTTTTTTGGAAGGTAAAAGGGGGAATTGAGTTGATTTGGTTTGGTTTGGTTTTAGTCAATACTTTGGTTTATTTATATAAACTAGCAGCGCTCAGTTCTATGACACCTTTTTCTGCCTCATCAAAGAATTTCCTTGCCCTCTGAATTTGCTTCTTCATAAAGATCCTCTACTTATCAGTCACTCTTCCAGCAAAAATGTCTTCATCGGAGAGCCCTGCCTGTGCTAATTGATCTTGAGGTAAGTATACTCTTCCTCTTCTTGCACTGTACAAAAAGAAATATTTTAAGCACTGAACACATTGTACTTCAAAGGGCATTCATAGGAAGATAGAGGGAGTGGGTGAGACCATAGTGAGGAGTTTGTAGGGAGCTGCGAAGAAGACACAATCATTGTTCTCATAATGGAGTTATTCTCCTTTTGTTTTTCACCTGTGATCAATTTTTCTTTTGCTTTCTTACTCCTCCTTTTTATCTCAACTTGGAATTTGATGTAAGGTAAGTTCCTAATCTATAGTAGTGAGTAATGACTTTTCTGATGTGATTTGGACTTACCAAGTTGAATTTAGTTTGATGCTAATTAAGAAAATCATTGAATGTGATTTTTCCGTATTCTCATATTACAGGATAGTGAATCCTTGTAGTACATATGTACACCACCATCGCAGCTAAGGCAACTTTATTAGCAGGCATAGACAAGGTAAAACATACAAGTTTTACAACTATCAGTTTCGCCTTTTTATACACTAAAAAGATAGCTCAAGCTGAATATATGTCGAATAATGGATCTAAAAAGATTTAGAAAGTAAATCATTAGTGCTTACCTCAGATACCCTTCTTTCAATTGCTGCTTCAAGACATTGAATCACTATTTTTCGTTCTGCATCTGATTTTATCGGGGAACCATCTATGTCTAATGCAGTACTCCTTCAATGAGAACAGAGTTTGTAATATTAGTTCACAAATTTTCAGAAAATTAAACTATGAAAGAGATTTCGAAATGAATAGAAAATTGTAGTACCTGGTGCACTACTGGTCCTTCAGCATCAACATTGCCATGGAAAACCACATATGCAATATCGGCCAATGTAAAAATTGTATCAAGGAGAAGCTTTGGTCTATCCTTTCACCGGATTGTCACAACAGAGTAGTTTTTATCTTACCAATCAAGGACACTCGCATTAGGCCTCTCTTTTTCATTCAATCCCCCACCAGCAGCATGTTCGATCTTCATTGAACCCATGAAATTGTGAAATCAAAATTGGGCTTCACAGAGAAAACAACAGAGAAGAAAGTAAAAGAGTGTAAAATCAGAAAAAATGACACGATGTTGAACACGCATTAGCTACTGAAGTAGGACAGCAAAAAAACTTTTTATAATTCGTCAATTTACCTTGTTTGTCCCAAATTCACCATACAACATGTGTTACTTTAAGTACAACCTTTTGTTGCTGTGTTAGTCCTTCTAACTGCCATTTCTAAATAAGGATATATATATATATATAATATGATATAGGTGGTGGGCTTCTGAAATACATGGGATGAGTTGTTTTTGCACTTGGTATGTTGCCTTGAAGGTGCATTTTACGTTTATAACCAGATAAAAAAACTCTATACTCGTTTCAGTGTTTTTCTGTTTGAATAGTATAGTGGTCCTCCTACGGATTTAGATAGTAAATTTTGAATACCAAACAATTCAAAGAAAAAAAAGAAAGATAAACATACTGACCACATTTTTATTATAATATTTTCTTACACTCCCAAGTTTCAAACTTCTAATTATAATAATAATAATAACCACCAAACACTACAGTATAGTTGAGCGGTATCAACTGGACTATATGTTGGGGAAAATACTGCAATATTGATATTGGACTAAAATTATAAAGTGATAAATAACTTATCACAAATAATGTGTCGTGGCAAGTCACTGTCTTGAAAGCAATTTCGGCTCAATTCCGGTGCAAATCGTTGTAGCCGGTCGCTCCCCAAGGTTCCACAATTACTCTCAAACACGTGCATTTGTGGCTGAGAGTTTGGAGGTTGCTCAAAACCAATTGCCAAAAAATATTCTAAGGATAAGAAGAAAGGAGGAAGAAGTTTTTCTCTTCTTTTTGTTTATGTTGGTATAATATCTTCTTGTTAACAAAAGGCCATTCTTATATAGGATTTGCAAAGAGGAGTTTCAAAGTGAAGAGTTGTTGTTCATCTTGTATTTCTAAGATACTTAGAACAAAACTTTGAAGAACAAAGGTTAAAGAGTATTTTCAAACTAGAAAATTAAAACTAGTAGAGAAAATAGAATCAGAAACAGATTAGAAAACAATATAAAAATATTTTTCTCAGAGAAAGAAAATCGAGTCAATTGAATGCACAGTGTCCCCTTAAGGAAATTATTCCCCTCAAGTACCCGAGGTTAATGGAATATATCCTCCCAGGATAGAACGATCTTACTCACCGGTGTATCGGTACCTAAAACCACGGTGTCAGCGAACCACTCAACAGCAGTAAAGTACACTTAGATACTAGATTTAGTAGTAGTAGAAGAAGTCCAGAAAATTAGTTCAACTAAAATGAGAGGAAATCCCTCAATTTATAGAAAACAAAGGATAGTGTGAAAAAGTTCTTATTGTGCCTTACCGGAAAGGTCACAAACCTTTGGAAAAGTCACAATCTTTCGGAAATGTCACAACCTTTCATAAAATGTCACAATTTTTCATAAAAGTCGCAACTTTTCAAAAAAGTCACAACTCTTCATAAAAGTCGCAACTCTTCATTTTCCATTCACACCTTTTAAAATCCAATAAGAGTTAACTTTGTATAGCGTATTGTGAATGTTAATGGCATTAAAGGCCATTACACCACATTACAGAAACTCTCCTTTTTGTTTTAGAACGGAAATGCTATTTCTTTGTAACTTATTTTACAAAGAACGGAAATATTCTCTTTGCATTACACAAAATGAATAAAGGTGTAATTAATTTCACTATATCACTCGATAGCTGTGGACTGTGAGTTTTAAGTTCTATTTTCAAGCTTCTTACCGCAATTTTCTTGTATAATAGTAATTTTTAAAAAAAATCTAAAAGATAAAAAGTTATTATAGTAGTACTAAATACTAAATACAAGTATTTGTTACGAAGAAAAATGAATTAATGCCTATATAATAGTACTTAATAAATTGGTCTTTTACCTTAGAGAAGGGACGGAGCCAACTTATAGTCAAGGGGTTCATCTAAATCTCTTTAGATGGAAAATTAATTTTTTTTATATATGATTAAAATTATTTTTATATATATGTAATAAATATCAAATTTCCTTCGACTAGTTAATATGTTTACTTTTTTAAATTTTGAAATCTCTTAGTAAGAATTTTGATTCTATTAAAGAATCACTTGCATTAGAATAGTGACAAGATAAACATTAAGAAGTGACTAAAAAAAATGCCATTTGCAAAATCAGCGGCATAGCCACACTGGAAAGCAGAAGAAAAGTTTGGTCAAAGGGTATTATCCGTGTCATCACACACGTCTCTATGAAGTGGTTTTTTATGTATTAGAAATTTGGTGACCTAATATAATAATTTGTTTACCATATTATACATAGAAAAAACTCAAATATGTTATTAAACTTTTAGAAAAAGTTTATTTATGTCATGGGTTTAAAGTCTGGTTCATCTATCTCAAATTTCAAATTTCTTTAAATCATCACGAAATTAAATCACCTCAAATTTTAAGTATAGTGTTCTTCCGAGCTAAATATCAAAATTCAATATCTTTTGAGGGAGAATTCAACCTAACTCAACAAGACTCACTTGAAATTTTTTAAAAGTTTCAAAACTTCAACATTCTTTAATGGTAAAATTTTCTCCACAACTTCAAATCATTTGATATTTTGAATATAGACTCAAAAAACACTACGGAAAAAAGATCCAATGTCAAAAACATGAATCAAAGAATTTTTTTGAAAATTTGGGATTGATTTTCGTTTTTTTTGGAATATTTTTTTAATACGGGTACACTTTTTAAGCTTTACAAATGATTTTAGAATATCGGTGTTTTTAAAAAAGAAATTAATGATGTAGTCGAAATTTGAGACGATTTCATGAAGAATTGAAGATGTTAAAAATTTAGGAGTTGTTCATTTTCTTCATGTGTTCTTGGTGTTCTTAAGGAAGAACAAGCAAAAAGAGTATATTTGATCCAAAAACTTCAACTGAAAAGTATTAAACCTTGTTTGGGAGGTAAAAAATGATTTTGTAAAATTGGAGTTAAAAAAATGACATGGATGAACCTTTTCTTTAACAATAATGTGTCAAACTTTTAATGGATGACATAGATGAATTTTTTCTAAAAATTTGATGACATATTTGAGCATTTTCCCTATATATAATATTAGGATAAATTATTTAAATCTTTGGAAATATGAATTAACAATAGCTATATCATTAGATAATCCTTAATAGCAAAAACCATTTCATTTTCTTCCACCTTAGTGTTATTATTATCCAACCAAAAGTCAAACTCAAGTTATGTTTTAAAAATAATCTTTTTCCGATACAAGATATATATTAAGTGGATTGGTTAATCCTCTTTTGCGATACATGATATTTTTTTAGGTGGATTAATTGGTTGATCTATTTTTGCGATCTCTCTGCAAAATCAGACGATTATGTCTGCAATATAATAAACAAACTTCTCATCACATATAACATTAACTATATGTTAAAACTAAAGCATACTCTATTCGCTTCAATTTAATTAACTATATGCGCGCAGTGGCGGATCCAGAATTTAGAGTCTCTGGGTGCCAAACAGACTCATCACCTAAATTATCTTTATGTTTGATTCGAATTACTCATCTTTTCGATTTATATGACAAACAGTGGCGAACCCAAAAATTTTACCAAGTGGGGTCAAATTAATTATATAGTGTGTTTTGTTTCAAAAAACAGATTGAATATATATGTATATACCATGTATTTTTTCGACGAAGTGGGTTCATATGAGCCCACTTGCAACAAGATAGGTCCGCCCCTGATGACAAATCAATCAATAAAATGGGAATAAACATGTATAAATTTTTTAAAAATTGTTTGTAGGCTGTTTACGAAAAGTTTATGGTGGTTCATAGTGTTCATTTGTCAAAAATCAAATAAACATAAATATATTAATATTTATTTTGATTTAAAGTCAAATAATTACGTATTTAAAAAAGAGTTAAACTAAGATAAATTAAGATATTTGTTTTTAACTTCTACAAAATCAATTGTATTATTTTTAGGATAAACACAAATAGTTATTTAAAATTACTTGTCAATCAACAAAATATAAATATAATTAACCTATTTTCTTTTTTTCATTTTACTCTCTCCATTAATTTATAGGTTATTTTTTGTTCTTGAAAGTCAAGCTATAAGATGTATTTTTTTGTTCCTTTTTTTAAAATTATATAAACATGACAAGAATCGCAACTAATAATGTTTTTGGTTGAATTGCAACTTAGCGAGAAGGTAATATTTATGAACAAACATAAGTTGCAATTCTTATTATGTTAATGTAATAATAATAAATATTTTAAAATATTAATGAAATTTCACATAGCTTGAATTTCAAGAATAAAAAAATATCATATAAATTGAGAGAGTATGTATATATGTAGGAGTTTATGAATGATTTTCTATTTGGGTTACATGAAAATAGTAGGGATAAGGGTCTGAAAAATACCCCAACTTTGGTCGAATTTGTTGTTGCGATACTAAACTTTCATGAGGACCTATTACCCCCCTGAACTATTTAATAGCGTATTTTTTTATCCCCCTGAATTATTTAATAGTGTATTTTAAATGTATATATGTGCCCACATGGACACATTACTATTTATAATTTTGCATTATTTTTTATGCCACGTGGAAAAATATATATGTTTAAAATACGATATCAAATAGTCTAGGGAAGTAATAAGTCCTCATGAAAGTTTAGTATCGCAACAACAAATTCAACCAAAGTTGGGATATTTTTCAGACCCTTATCCCAAAATAGTACCAAAACTTATATAATTATTGGTTAAAATTACTGATGATCTTTTTGTTATAATTTCTTGTTGCAGAATATTTGACGCATTTAAGTGTTTATGAAATTATTGAGAAGAGAAAAAAATAATAATTTATACCTCTTTCTATTAGTTATTAACTTTTTCTTTTACTTCTTTAAGAAATTATAAATAAAATGATAGTTTACTATTTTAATCTCTAAGATAAACATTTTTGTAATTTTTTACAAATTTTGTTTACACTTTAAAGAAAAATTAATTGTTAGGATAAAGAAAAAAAAATTAAAAATTGTTGTTTAATTTTGTTAATTGACAAATAATTTTTAATAACTATTTTTAGTAAAATGTAAATAATTAATATAGGATAGAAAAATAATATCTAATGTTAGGAGTAGGATGAATTAGGCTAAATTTCTTACTTATAAAATTATTTAAAGATAAAGAAAGTAGCAAATAATTTGAAACAATGGTAAAAAAGAAAAAGGTTGAAAAGCTATTACTATGATTTATGAGAGGAGCCTTCAGTTTTAAAAAAAAAAAAGTGAAAATGTGTCAAATGGGTTCGATCCCGTGACCTGAGGCTCAAACATTTGAGCTTTTACCACGGGCACCACAGAGTACTTTGGTATTGTGGGTGGCGGATTCATTATTTATATATAGACGGTGTATATATATACCTATATACATAAAGTTTCCGTCGAAGCTCTTGGGTGGCATGGCACCTCCACCCGCCTGAATAGATCCGCCCATGTATGCGCGTGATACTTCAATATTCTTATGCTAATTTATATTAGAAGATAGTCATTAAGAATATTTTTCAACATCTAGGTTTTCAACTTCTCGGTGCATCAATTAATACTCCCTTCATTCGCTTTTTAAAGATTAATAGCATGAGATTTCTTCCTCCAATTTTTCAATGACTTGATTTTATCCTTCAATTTTCCTTGATAGACTTTGAATCTTGATCTTGTTCAAGTGGTTGCATTATCATCATTACTATGCTCAGTGGCGTACGTCAAATTTCTAGGAAGTAGTGTCGATATTTAGGGAAGAAAAGATAAAAATTCAATTATCATAAATGTTAATAGGCTATATCCTCGACTCATTGGTTTAGACTAGTATTAGGTTGGAAGAGGTTTTGAGTTCAATTCTTCTTTAATTTACAATATAAAATATATTCTTTTTATTACAAAACTAAGTTTTTAATTACAAATATAGCAATATAAAATACACACATTTTTTTTCGTTAGTGTGCTTATTTTTGGGTCTCATAACAAGATCTTTTTTTTCTCTATTCATTATTCATCTCAATCACAAGAATATTCTCTCTCTTAATGGGATATGTTTCTCTTTCTTCTTACTCTCCCATCTTTTCCATTGTTAGTATCTTGGTAAAACCTCCATTCGTGATACTCCCTCTGTTTCAAAATGAATAGTCTAGTTTGACTTGGAATGAAACTTAAGAAAAGAAAAAAAACTATTTAATCTTGTGATTCTAAATTAAAGTTATGTCAAATGTACCAAAATGTCATTTAATTTTGTGGCTTTAAACATGTCACGTGGAAAGTTGTCACGCCCCGAGCCTACACCGGAAACGTGGTCAGCACCCGGAGACCATTGCTGGCCCCAAGCGAACCCTTGGCCTGGTTTTCTTAACTCAGCGGAAACCTAACTCAACAGAATAACTCAATGCAATGCAATGTTATAAAGCAACTAACTGATAAAAATCTGGCCAAAAAGGCAACTCGAGTCTCAAAATAGAATATTTACATATATACATAGATGAGAGACTTAAAACTAACTAACTGACTAACTGTCTATGAAGCCTCTAAAATACTGAGATGGATGTTGGGACAGACCCCGCAACACCCTAACAAAACAAAACTATGAACACAAAATAATTGAGTCCTCCGGAATGCAAGGAGGCTCACCACTGACTCTGGAGTGCTCAACTGGATCAACGGCATGCTGGATGCTGATCCTGGGTACCTGTGTCTGCATCATAATAAGATGCAGGCCAACTGGCATCAGTACATGGAATGTACGAGTATGCGAGCTGGAAAACTAAGCAACATAGGCTAGAAGGAAATCTGGAAGAAACTGAATAGCTTACCTAGCTCAACTCAACTCAACCTGACTGACTTCTTTCAATATAAGGCAATTTAAAACAAGTGCGATATAAAGAAAGACTGTTTAAAACCTGCTATAAACTCTGTGTGTATGCAAAGATACAATAAGCCTGAGATGTATATAGAAATACAAATGAACTGATGTATATAAAATACAATACTTTCTGTGTATGAAAATACAATAACTAATGTGGAAGTTTCTCTAATTGACAACCATCACATAAGAACTATAGTGATGACACAACGATCGACCTCACGCTGCCAGAGCATCTTATACCCGGCCAAAGGTATAAGACCTGAACTGCCTAATGGATCCACTAGTCTATCTGGAAAAGGATTCATCTAAAAAGTATGATCCTTTTCTACCCATGGTGGCTAACATGGTTCTATGGGGGATGTGGGTTCTTTGAACGCTCCCCCAATTCGGTGTTCGATATTACTCCCAAAAATGTACTGGCTCTTATATTTTTAAAACATATGTTTTCCTGCTGATTGAGATAATTACTCAAAAACTAGCCCGAAGGCTCTTTGGAAATCTCTGTTTCCAACCTTGTTTAAATGTAAAAACATTTCTTTAAAACTTCTTTGGGAATACATAGTTCCTTAATAACTTTAAGAAATGAACTCAACTTTAAACTCTTTACTCAACTTGAAACTCTTGACTCTTTATTATTTACTTGACTTGCAACTTGAGCCTTAGAATGAAGTTAAAACGTTCAATAAAGACTCTTGAACAACTTTAAAGACTTTCTTTGACTCACTTCCTTAACTTCTAGATTTAACTCTTAATTTCACTTGACTTGGAAATTAACTCTCTGTCACACCCCAAATTCGGATGTGATGGCACGTGTCCATTTCCCACCGGACACGTCAGCCTAACCCAACCACAATGATAGAGAAGTAGAAATACGAGAATAAAAGATAATAAATAAGCGAAAGACTTTAATTAAGACTCAACACTACCCAGAATTTGGTTGTCACATGTACAAACCTCTAAATACAGAATTCGAATAAAAATATACAAGTCTCAGAGTATAGTTCTCGAATAGAACAAAACTGAAAGTAAAGATAACTCAAGGGCACGTCTGGAATGAACCGCTACCTCTCGAGTATGTCCCGAAACTCAATCTGTTAAAGAAAATACTAAGCCGAATCTGAGAGAGCTGTCAACCTACACAATTGTGTAGAAGCAAGGGTGAGTATCGAAAACCACAAGTACTCGCAAGTAACACTAAACTAAGCTAAACTAGCAGCTACAAACAACTCCTTTCAATCCCAATCGAACCACCAAAACTTCATTCTAACAGCGAACCAACAACCTATACTACACAATTCATAATCAACAGATATATCCAACAGTGTCTCAACATCAACCTCATATCCTCATATAAGAGCAAATAGATCATATATCACATGAAGAGGAGCAAATAGGTAAAATCCACACACCACAGACAAAGATGAAGTCAAATGCGATGCAAATGCAATAATGATGTCATGTAGTCGTTATGCATGTCTGTCCTACGATACACATCTGTTGACGTAATCAGTCCACGTTGAATACTCAAATCAGAACCCATGGGGGCCACACATGGACCATGTATCACCGCCGGAACCAGATCCCATCGGCATCCAAATCGCTAGCCGGAGCTAGTCCATCTCATATATCTCTAGCCGGAGCTAGTCTCAACTGTGTCTCATATCCATCCATCCTTATATCAGTGTCTCAGAACTCATGCAACAGATAGTTCACACATGGGATGAATAATGAATATGCACATGTCATCAATCACAATCATATCACGATCACATCATAGTATTACACATCATCTGTCTCAATCACAACCATATCACGGCCACATCATAGTATTACACATCATCTGCCTCAATCACAACCATATCACGACCACATCATAGTATTACACATCATCTGTCTCAATCACAACCATATCACGACCACATCATAGTATTCATTATTCATCCCAAAACCCTCACTCTCACTCTCACTCTTACTCTTTTAAAATGGGACAAAATGATCCAAAAATCATCCTAACACAATAGTATAACCCCAAAAGAATTAGCTAGGGAAAAGACCAAAATGCCCTTAAAATTTCCGGACGGATTCCCTGCCAACTGCCCAACTTTCAAAGGGCATAACTCGCTCATACGAACTCGAAATTGAGCAAACTCAGTGGCGTTGGAAAGATCATTCCACAAGATTCACAAACATAACTGGAACTACTCCCAAATCATCCTGATATACGAGTTATGACTGCTCAAAGTTGGCCAAAACTCCCTGATTTCCCACACTTTACCAAATTTTCAGATTTTGAATTTTTATTTATTTTTCCAAAAATGACTATTTTCAATTTCAAGCTTTTTTTTCATAGTTATTTCAAATTGTCGGATGTTACAAAAGTTGAAGTTAAGGTGTTGCCAAAAAAGGAAAAGGGGTCATTCTTTTTTAAACAAACTAAAAAGGAAACTAAGTCATTCTTTTTTAAACAGAGGGAATAATATTTTTGGTTCTTTTCTATTATTATTTTTTTATAAAAAAAAATCACCTCTAATTCAAGAATGAAAATTATTTTTTACTATGAAAACTTTTATAGATTCTACTTCTAGAAAAAGCCTTAGATCAGCCCAATTATATGTTCTAAATTACGTTTTGAGTTGAATACGTTCACTATATTCCCTATAAGTGAATATTAAAGAGAAATTTTGCCACCAATAATGAAATTTATTCTCTGTTACAACTAATTCGCCAAAAAAAGGTAAGGAGAAAGATTTTAGTGCAAATTCTCTCATTATTATCCTCAAATCAGCAAAAAAAAAAAAAGTAAGGAGAAAAAGGTTACAATTCTTAATTCGAAGAAGATCCGCATGATCATAGTACATATGGTTTGTATCATGTGGTTCATAAATAATCAGAATAATTTTTAAACACAAAAATATTTTACTGTATACATTTTGGTGGCCGATATGGTACAATTGTTGATGATATGTTATTTTAAATAGTGATATATATTAACCTTTGGTGGCTGATCTGGTACAATAATTAGTGATCTGTTTATTTTTAATTGTGATATGTTTTAATGTATACATTTTGATGGATGATATAATTAAAATATTGGTAATATGTTGATTTAAATTTGATGGATGGTGTGGCTAATATTTTGGTAATATGTTTGTTTAGAACTATAAAAGAAATTGATTTACAATTGATGGTAAGGTTGATTTTATTTATATGTTTCAATCCTACAATGCATAACACCATAATCTAATCAAGTATATACCAACTTTTTAGTATCATCAAGATAATTTACATAGTGTACAATGTGGTGTAACCTTTGTGTCAAATTCAAATTCTTATAACTATAACAATAACAAATAATTAGTGAATTTGTTGGTTAAAAAATAATGGTGATCTGTTGATTTTAAGCTACAATATGTTGTAGTGTATATATTTTGATGTATGATATGACTAATTTTTTGGTGATATGTTGATTTAGAACTATAAAAGATATTGATTTATAATTGATGGTAAAGTTGATTTTAGTTATATGTTACGATCCTATAATACGTAAACATCATAATCTAATCAAGTATGTGTTGACACCCAATTTTGACCGTATGCAATTCGAGTGAATTGTTGAACTTCTTTAATTTCAAACAATTTGAAATGATCGTTTTTGAAAATTCCTAAAAAGATATTTATATTTTAAAAGCTTTCTCTAATTAGTTTGGTTAGCTTTTTAGAAATAATTATATAATTTTATGTATTGATTTATATATGATTTTTATCTTTTATATAAACATTTAATAGATAGCCTAAAAAATAAGTGTTTAGTATAAATACATATTTATTTCCTTTAAATTAGTGAATTTTATATTATTGTATAATTAGTTTTCTATTTTAAGTAATGAACTTATGTCTTGATAATTATTTTGTATTGTTTAAATTAGGAAGTTCAAATAATTAATCGAAATTATCCATCTCATTTTAGTTTTGGCCAAATTTAGTTGTTTGACTCAATTTGGTTTGAATAGCAACTAATATGACCAATTTTAAATAAATTAGGCCATTCTGTTAATCCCCACACATTCCCAGGCTCTCACACGTTCCTTTCTCTTTTTTCTTTTCCAACCCTCACGCGCTACTCTCCCCTTCTTCTTCCAAAAGACGCAAAAGTCAAGTCGTCCGCCCATCACCCCTGTCAGTTCCGCTCCCAATTTTCAAAGATTACAAACCTCGAAATAAGATTTGTTGACTTTGGCTGAGATAAATCTCACCCAAGTCTGATGTGGATTAACAGATATTACATCGAATCTGGATTTTCGGGGTAGGTTCTCCTTTTGCTTGTTTTTCCTTCTATTTTCTCCGATCAATCTCTCATCTCCCGCTTAAATGGCTATTTGAATTCAAACCTTTATTTTTGCTATAAATACATGGTATTGGTGTCATTTAGAGATACGGAAGAGAATAGGAGTTTGAAGGTTGGAGAATAGTATTCTTTGGAATCGAACCCACGAAGGTTTGAGCCTCGAGTTTTTGATTTTTTTTCAAGTTATTTTGCTCATCTGTTGGTGTTGGCGGTTCGAAGTGGAATTCGCTCAGCTCGTTGTCTCAGCTCTCTGGTAACATCTTATTCTTATTTCTCTTTTTCTCTTTCGAAGTAAGGTATACCCTGTTCTGTTTTCTGCAAACTGATAATTATTTTTTGGAGGGCTCGGTTGTCTGATGCTTTAAATGGACCTCAATGTTAACCTTAGTTGCTGCTCGTCATTCTAGTTTCATTGATGTTCTGTGAATCCCGTTAGGATCTCCTATTCGTGTCGTTATATTTCTCGCTTTTCTTATATAATTCTCCTTCTTGCTTGCTTGTTTGGTGGAGTCCGAGTCCGATAATTGTTGTTTGTTTTAGTTTCAGTCTTATCATGTTTGAAGTTAGCTGTTCAAAACTCTAAATGGTTGATACATAACAATTTTATCGAAGTTTCGATGTTGAATAGTAACTAGTTTTTCAAGTGGTTTGGTCCGCTTTTGAATTATGTTTTCCTTAACATGAGACCTCTTTATATGTATAAAACGCAGTGGTTCATCTATCTTGTTCCAATCTTGTGTAGTGTTGTGTTTTGGCTACTTAGATTGGTTAAATCATGTTAATATATGCCTGGCAGCTTTGTCCACATTTTGGATGCTTTAAAGTGTTCCGATTTCGCATATTGATATGTTGGTATCCCCAAGCCTCAGTTTTCGTATGGTGCCATTTTAATCTTAACTCATCCCTCAGCATGATCCAATTCTGAAGATGTTCAGAAGATGCACATAAATATAGACTCGAAGAAGATGAAGATTGAATATTATTTCAAGATGTAAATATTACAATCTATTAGGAGGTATTTATACACTTTCTTAGGCCAACTAACTATCCAACTAACTTCTTGAATGTGTGACCTAACTTCTGATCTTTTTCCTCATTTAAATCAACAACTTTCTTCTCAGGTACTGCCTCAATACTCCCCCTCAAGCTAGGAGAAGCAAATATGTTTAAGACTCCTAGCTTGGATAATAGATATTCATGTTGTGGTCTGTTAAGACCTTTGGTTAGTACATCTGCAAGTTGATTTTGTGTTGGAACATAGACCACCTTAACTAGTCCTTGTTGAATCTTCTCCTGATGAAATGACAGTCTATCTTAATGTGTTTAGTACGTTCATGATAGACTAGGTTGGAAGCCAACTGAATAGCAGATTTGCTATCACTATATACTTGTACTGGTAATCGAACTTCAATCTTTAAATCCTCCAACATTCCTACTAGCCATACTAACTCTGCCACAGTGGAAGCTAAGCTTCTATACTCAGCTTCTTGAGATAGTGGTCTGTTTCTTGGCCTTCCAAGATATCACTGGCTCTCCAAGCTTAATTACATAGCCAGTTACAGACTTCCTTGTAAGAGGGCATGCTGCCCAATCTGCATCACAATAAGCTGTTATTTCAGTAGTAGGCTCACTAGATAGCAATATACCTTGACCTGGTTGTCTTTTAATGTATTTGACAACTCTAAGTGTAGCATCCATGTGAGACTTTTTTTTGTTGATGTAGGAATTAATTTAAATTTTGAACACGGAATGAAATGTCTAGCCTTGTTATGTTTAGATATAACAATTTTCCAATTAATTTCTGGTAGGCACTTTGATCCGTTAGTGAATCTCCTTGACTCTTTCCAGTTTGATCATCATACTGCTTAGAGGTCAACTTGATATTTAAATCCATAGGAGTTCCAGCAGGTCTTGCTCCTGACAATCCAAGCTCAAAAATAAGATGAAGTGCATACTTCCTTTGATGCATAACCACTCCTTTGTTTGATCTTGCAAACTCTATCCCAAGAAAGTATTTCAACTCTCCCAGATCCTTCATTTTAAAACTTTGTTGTAGGGATATTTTTGTCTCCTCTACCAGCTGTAAACTACTTTCTGTCACCAAAATATCATCAACATATACCAAAATTATTGTAGTTCCTTTAGTGGTCCTTTTTGTAAACAATGAGTGATCATGCTTGCTTTGCTTGAAACCAAGCTTCTGAAGAACTTCTGCAAACTTGTGATTACATTGTCTTGGTGCTTGTTTAAGCCGATACAATGATTTTTCTAGTCTACACACCTTAGTCTACACACCTTATTCTCCCCCCGGCCGGAAAACCCCTGAGGCACAAGCATGTAAATTTCATCCTCCAACTCACCATTTAGGAATGCATTGTATACATCCATATGATGAATGTGCCAACTCTTGGACACAGCTAATGCTATAATGGTCCTTACTGTGACCATTTTTACCACAGGAAAAAAAGTTTATGTATAGTCTATTCCCTCTTGTTGATTATACCTTTTTGCCACTAGCCTTGCCTTAAACCTTTCTACTTCTCCAATAGACTTATATTTAATTTTATAAATCCATCTGCTAGCAGCCAATAACATAGCAGACTTCCCTTTAGGCATCTCAACCAGTCTCCAAGTGTTGTTCTCTTCTAAAGCTTGTATCTTAGCTTGCATTGCTTCTACCCACTTTGGTTCCTTACTAGCCTCAACAAAATTACTAGGTTCAGTTAGCACAAAAGATGCAGCAACAAACTCCTAGTAAGACTTAGACAAATGACTGTATGCAACAGAGTCAGCTATATGATATTGAATCCTTTTACTGATATTACAAGACACAAAGTCTTTAATCCATACAGGTGGATGCACTCCTCTTGTGGACCTCCTAGTTGCCACTAGTTGTGTTTCACTAGGAATGATATCCTGACCTTCTACCAGTTGCCCTTGTATTGTACCTTGTTCAGTGTTACCATGTCCAGTGTTATCAGTTATATTAATTTTTATTCCTTGATCATATTGTGTCTCTTGTAAACACCTATGATGATCACTACTGTTGTTCACCTTGTTGTCGCATTCTAAGTTCCATTCCACATTCACCATGTCATTCTCCATGCTACTTACAAATGGACCAACCTCTTTCTTGGATAAGGAAGTCATGAAAGGAGACACTGACTCCTTGAATATCACATCTCTACTCACAAAGAAATTCCTAGAGGCAAAATCTAACAAAATGTAACCTTTCTGAGTTTATGAGTACCCCATATGCCTCTTGACTTCTCACAATCACACCAGGAGATGGCACCAAGGCTTCAAACTCATCCCACAAGATTTTGAGCTTCGTAAAATATACTGAAACCGAGTCTGGACCTTGTTGCAGAGTTGCAATCTCTTTATGCAAATTGATTGTTCTTGATCCATCCAACTGGTCAAATCTCTCCTTTAGATCATTCCATACACCTTGAGTTGAAGAAGCAAATGCCACTCCTCCTAACAAACTCGTAGATACATAATTCAGAATCCACGAGAGAACAAATGCATTAACTCTCTCCCACTGACCTCTTAGATCTGCACTTACATCCTCCTTTTTACAAGATCCATCAACTAACCCAATTTTGCTCCTTCCAAGTAAAGCCAATTTAATTGACCTACTCTACAATGCGTAATTCTCAATACCAATAAGTTGGAAAGAGATCAAATTTGCCCCACTGATATTAGCAGGACTCAAGAACAGAGTATGATTGTAATCTACCCCTTGAATCATCGACATAACTTGTATGGGATTCGGATTGACTTCCATCACTACTACTTGCAGTTGTTTGATCAACAGTTACACCTTGAGTCAGGTTTACTATCTCTCTTCTTCTTTGATTCGATTTGCGGAACCTTAAGAAAAATTTTCCTTTAGATTCTGATCTTCAAGTGCTCTGATACCATGAAGATTTTTAGAAGATGCACAGAAATATAGACTTGAAGAAGATGAAGATTGAATATTATTTCAAGATGTAAGTATTACAATCTATTAGGAGGTATTTATACACTTTCTTAGGCCAACTAACTTAACTAACTAGCCAACTAACTCCTAACTAACTTCTTGAATGTGTGACCTAAGTTCTGATCTTTTTCCTCATTTAAATCAACAACTTTCTTCTCATGTACTGCCTCAATAAATTCCCTCATATTATGCGTGTTAGTTTATATTTTTAAAATGAAAGTGTTGTGGTATTTGATTGTTTAAAGTTCTTAGTGGTGGATTCATATCTTAGCTTTTCATATTTCAATTTCTTTTGGCTACCTTGTTGTATAGTTTTCTTTCAACATTCATGTAATTAGATCCTATTTTGTTTATTGGGAAACTCTTGAATTTAGCCCCCTTTGTAATGCAATGTGTATTTGTTTATTTCATTTTAATCGAAGAATTACTTTCGAAATAAGAAGTAACGTTAAGCCAAATTCAGCATGATCAATAATTCTTTTTCTTACCTCTTATCTGTTGCTTTGCTATTTATCAGTAAGAGCAAATTTTGTTCTTGCATTTTTCTTCCCATATGTCATTTTTCTATTATTTTTTAGTTTTCAATTGTACATGAATGTGACCATGCCTATGCCATATGATAATCATTCCCTCTCTAATATTAATATTGTTTTAATTCCCTTTAGATGTTAGTCTTGACATTTTGCTTGAATGCACATTTGGTTACATTCTGATGGGGATTAAATTAATTAGTACTCACATGATCAATATTTTGGATAATCTTGTTTGATCAGTAGTATAGATAAAAACTTATCTTTTTTTTTGTTTTGTTATGCCTATCAACTTAATATTTTTCTTAACGTGCTATGACTAGTTTAGATGAACTAATCCGTATTGTTTATTTTACTCACATGTGACACCAATTCGATTTCACTTTGGACTGCATTCTTGCAATTTCTTCGAGTTGAATTCATTTGAGTCAGCCCCATCGATTCGAACAAAAGGGAAGCCAAAACGAGGAGAGTAGGAAGGAAATAATGCAGAAAAAGGGCTGATATGCAGCCTGTATACGTTCAGTATACATTGATATACAGATTGAGTGAAGCAAGATACAGACAGAAATCAAATTACATGTTGCAGAGGTTGAAATAGACTGTATATATTGGTATGCAGTCCGATATACAGGAAAATCGGTTAAAATACAACCCATATACAACAATATACCCTTGGTGTATACACAGGTGTGGGAGAGCAAAAATGGGCTGGAAAAAGACCCAAATAATGCAGTTGACCCATAATTAGATTTAGGACAGGTTGGACCAAAGCCCAAAAATCTGATTTTTGCTTTTCTTTTATTATATTATTTTTATTTTATTTTATTTTAACTCTTAACCTTTTATTTGATTCAGTTTAATTTAATTAAATCCCCAAAGATAAACTATATTCTTTATGTTTGTTTATTTTAATAAAATGTTATTTTTTATCAAGTCTTGTATTTTATTGACAATTTTTAGTGAAAAACTTTTAATTTATTCTTCAATTAATTTAAAATAGTTTTCTGACCAAATTGGCAACGAGGTTGGAAACTCTGATATCCCGTACTGGATTTACATCACCTCTAACATTTTTTCCACCCACTCAACTTCTTACTCCGCGAATAAGACAGCCCTTTCCTGTCCAATGGATCTGGCAGCTGAAAACTCCTGAAAAAAAAAAAATTCTTCCTCTGGTTTTGTGCCCAAAGCCGGCTGCTTACTCGAGCCTATATTCACTATATTAACATTGTTCCGGATCCGGTCTGCCAAGTTTTTCATAGTAATAAAGAAACCCCTAGTCACATCTTCCTCGAATGCTTCATAGCCGAAAAATTCTGGTTGGGTATGGGTATTACTAGGGGTGTACATGGCCGGGTTGGTTCAGGTTTTTCAAATATCAAACCAAATCATTTGTGTCGGATTTTTAAATTTATGAACCAAACCAAACCAATAAAACTCGGGTTTTTCAACCTCGGATTTTTTCAGGTTTTTTCGGGTTTTTCGGTTTTTCGGGTTTTTCCGTTAAGTATTCATATACAACATATAATTTACTTATACTTCAAATATTTCTTTAGTCCTACCAAAATACAACTATCTAAGATGTTTCTTTAAAATATAAGACAATATGATATGATTAATGACACTAAAATATCCAACAAAAATAATAATAATGAAATTGCGTAAAACAAATATTGCAAATTAACAAGTCAGAATGAAAATGATCATAATTTAAAAGTACTAAATCATGCTAAAATTAAGTTTTATAAGTATTAGTTACATGACTAAATATTAAAGAAAATTAAAATTAGATTATGTATTTTAATTGTCTAAACCAATGTAAAACTAAAGAACAAATATTCAATATTATTGTCATTCTTAGTTTCTTTTTGCATTAGTATAATTTGATTTTGATTTAAGCTTTATTATAATTACCAACATTTGTGGACTATAATCTTTATTGGCCCATTCATAATTCTAAGTTTCAAACTTGAAATAATATATTAAAAGATAAAAACTATGGAAAAGTATAAGAAATATTTAAAAATTATATCAAAGTAAATATTTTTATGTATAAAATAAAATTTTAAAATTATATATATAAATTCGGGTTGGTTTGGTCTCGGGTTGGTTTTTTTTAGTTAAAACCAAACCAACCCAAATATAGTCGGGTTTTTTTTTCCAAAACCAAACCAAGTCAAACCAAACCACTAGTCGGGTTTTTTTTTGGGGTTGACTCGGTTTGCGGTTTGGTTCGGTTCTCGGTTCGGTTTTGTACACCCCTAGGTATTACTATCGATAATATAGGTTTCCAAGACCAAGAACATTGGCTCCATAACTAAATACCTGAATTTTCCTAGCAATGACAGCCTCTAGAGTGGATTGATCTACTCCCCTTCACTATTTGACTTATATGGACCAACAGAAACCAAAACATCCATAAAGGAAAACCTAATTTCCTTTCACACTCCTTAGTAAGAAGCAAAACCATTGAATATATCCATCATACTTTAGAACCTAACAATACTTTAGGTTTTTAGCTAACAACGACCCCTCAATCATATATTCTACCCACTCCTCCTGGAGCTGTCGACGAGTCCCTCAAAGCAGACCAAGAAGGGGTACTAGCTAGTAAACAAATACTAAGGTCCACATGTAATAAGTTTGCTCGTTTCGAGAACCTCTCTGTAATCACTAGTACTAGTAGTGATCATGTATTGTTTTAACTATATATAGTATATATCTTTTTCTACCAAAAAAAAAGTATCGTAATCGAAGTAAATTTGAAGGAATAAATAAAATAGCAAAATTGTTTTCAATTATTGACTTTTAGCGGTTATTGTCTTTTATTGCCCCTGAAGGATTATGATCATACATTTGCCGCTATATCTCATTCTAGAGAATAAATTAGTGACAATTATCTTATTGTTGCTAAATAATCGCCATTAAAAATACTTTTTGATGTAGTTTACTCGTTTAATTTTTGCTTGAAAGTTGAAATGAAGTATTCCTATCTGAGTATACCTTTTATTTTTTCACTAGTTAATTTACTCACGCTCCACGCGATCACTAAATCTTTTAGTGAGTCCATCACGTAATGATTTTGTAAAGTAGTTTATATATTGGAAAAATATGACAATGTTTAAACTAATTAGTATTTATAAAAGTTACGTCTAATACTTTTCATTTTCCTTTTTCCTTTTAATTAAAACACACAAGTATTATTATAAAATAATAATGTCTAATCAAAAAGATTTACAAATTGAGTGAATCAGAATAAAACAGGCACTTTTTCGTGGTCCATGATCATCAAAATTGCTCCAATATAATATTAAAAAGAAAAACAATTTACATATTCCTAATAATAAATAAATTGAACCACATTTAATTCAATACTTTATTTTAATCACATAAGAGAAGTAATTTGTGTAGTCACAAAAATGGCTAATTGATTTGTGTTTCACCGGAAGAGAGTCTAAGTTTTTTCTATTATAATGCGAGACGATAGATTTGTATACTCAACCACTCATTTCGTATGAGTTTGTATTTTTGTTGGATCCTCCCGACAACAGTCAATTGGACTTTAATTTCTCCGCTACCCAAAAAAAAAAAAAGAATAAAGAATGATACTCAAGAATATTTATATTTGACTAATTTACACATGCCAATATACTCACTTATTTTTCTTTAAAAAAAATTAAGACCGAAACTAATTAAACAAAAGAAGGATATTAGTCATACTGTCTGGAATTAATGTGTGAATCCAAACCATATCATATATATATATATATATATATATATAAGAGATTAGATCCTGTTCAAGTGAGGTCGTGAAACCAAAAATAAAAATAAAAAGAGATTAGATAAGAAGCAATTTGGAAATTTTTTGGCCAAAGTTAATAAATACTATAAGCAAAAATTTCGAATAAAAAAATAAAAGTATTTAATTTAAAAATATTATTTGCTTTACCACGGTTGAAGAGTTGGAATTGAACTCTATCATACATTTTCTACTCTATTCTATTGATTTTTTTAAATTTGAATTGGAGATACAATATTTTCTCAAAGATATATCTATACTTTTCATTATTTACTATTTGATGTAGTCATTTACTCATATTTTATTTACCAACAAAATTATTAGAAATGATGGTTCATATTGAAATTGAACTACACATTTTACTATGAAAGAGTTGTAATGTACAATGTGTTTAGTGCTGAAACATTAAACATTGAAATCATCAAGTCTAAATCTAGACAATCTATCTATATATCATAGGAGAAGAATAAATGACACATGGTAGCATTACAAAATTTTAGAATTTTAAATTATAAATAATTAAATATTATATAACTAATTAAATATTCTAGATTCAAAATTTAAAATAAAAATACACACGTCAAATAAAGATCAATTGGTGCAGAAAAACGACAAATGTCAACACCACAAATTTTCATAATTTTAAATTATAAATATTATAAATATTATTTAACTAATTAAATATTCTAAATTCATAATTTGAAATAAAAATACACATGTCAAATAAAGATTAATTGGTTATTTAACTCCACTTCAATGCACGTTAAATAGATTTTTTAAAGAAAATTTAATCTAGGACAAATTTACTATGTATAAAAAATTTAATTTATACACTTTTTTATTACAAAAAACGTCAGTTATATAAATTAATTATTAAAATTAAAAACTTAATTTAAAATCTAAAAATAAAAATATTCATAATTTGAAATAAAAATACACATGTCAAATAAATATTAATTGGTTATTTAACTCCATTTCAATGCCCGTAATTTAATCTGGAGCAAATTTACTATGTATAGAAAAATTAATTTATACACTTCTTTTTTTTAAAAAAACAACGTCAGTTATATAAATTAATTATTAAAATAAAAAACTTAATTTTAAATCTAAAATTTAAAATAAAAATAAAAATTGCAAACACTAGAAAATAGAAAAGAAAAAATAACTGACGAGAGGGAATTGCTCGGATGATAAGCCCCCCTCACTTCCAACCCGAAGGTTGCGAGTTCGAGTCACCAAGGAAGTAAAAGGGGTGGGAGCTCCTATGGAGGGTAAAAGTAAAAAAAAAATATATATATCTAATTTTTACTAGTAATACTTTAACTTTTTACCTTTTTAAAAATTCATATTTTGCTTTAAAAAATGCTCCTAAATTATAGGGACACATTAAAAGAGTAACTGAATTATCCATCTCTATTCAAATTCAATTAAAGTTGCAATATCCTTTACACTGATTCGTTGTATTATTTACTGAACATAATGATTTGAGTTGAAATATATTTTTTTAACAAAAAAAAAACTCTTTTTTGTTGTATAAAATTTTCCCTCTTCAAGAGGAACATATATAGAAAATTTTTCAGGAAAGTATAGAAATAATTTTAAAAAACTATTTCGTTATATGAACAACATTTTTTTTTTATTGAAAGGAAATTTTTTAAGAAACTGAAATTTAAATACATAAAATTTGAAATTGAATTAATACTTTACAGTTTTAGAGATGGTTACAACTTTTCCAATTTTACACAATTATAGGGGTTTTCAAATCCATACATCTATATATCTATATATGTCTATATAGGAGCGGAGATACCGCCTACCATCTTATGGTCGTAGATCTGAAAACCTCTCATCTTACGGTGGTATCTACTCAGCAAATTGCACGACAACGAAAAGTTGATATCATTCATGAATATGCATATGATTGGAATTTTGACATTTATGGATAACAAGGTAATAATTGAGATCAATTTATTTTCTGTTCAATTGTTTTGGAACATTTATGGAAATATTTCTAGTTTTTCTGGATTTAAACTTTTATATTTTGTGTTCTACAAGATGCTTGAGAAAATTTTCATATGAATAGAACTTTATAGACTTATACGATGCATATCATAATAAAAAGGCAGAATATTGCGATTGGGGACGAATTTCTATATCATTGATAATTACTTTTGATAAAAATTTCTATCAGTAAAGTCTATGACCATCTATATCAATTTTAACTAAATTTTATGATCATTCTCTATATTAGAAAAGGAGTTAACACATATCTCAATTTTACAAGGTCTTCAAGTTATGGTTAGAGTAACATGTTTCTTTCTGAAATTTTTTCAATGTAATCATTGCTTTTTTGATGCTTCACATATTAATTTCGTCATAATTGATGTGTTGCTGATATGAATATTTGGCTATTAAAATGAGATGAAGCTTACTATTGATACAATGATTGTTTTCTAACAATAGCCTAATATATAGCCAAGTAAAAATTTCTATTTTTTTGCAATTTCATTTATAACCTTCTCAATTCCTTCCCTTCCGATTCACCATTTGTTTCTTCACATCAAAGTAATAGTTATCATGACATAAAAATGATTAAAATTTGAAGATTGTCATTGTTAAAGTTTGCTTCTTTATTCGTGTTTTGATAACTAAAACTATTTTTTAATAAAGCACATATTTTTAATTTGACAATTTACACTATTTTAATGTGTTTGTTTGCATAATCTACCTTCTCATTAGAGAAATCACCATGAATTAGATGTAATAAAATTTTAGTTGATTTTGCAAAATGAAAAAGTTAGAATTCATCTTTTACTATCAAGTTATAATACCATGGTTTTACTTTTTAACACAATAGTGTGTTAATTTAAACCACATAGGACTTTTGCACATTATATTTCAGTCGATTTCATTTTGATATATATTCATCCATACATACATTCTTAATAAACTACAGTTAAATTGTGTTCAACTTGCCATATAATTCTGCATATATTGAGCATATGACAAACTTACCGTTAATAAATGTTCTCAAGAATATCTTATTCTAATACTTAGTAGTTAGTACAAAAGAAGAAATTAATTCTTTTTTACATTTTTTTAATCATAAATATGATGTTAGGTGTATAAATTCTAAATTTAATTAACTCAATTGACATTTGTTATTGAAATAATGAAATACATCATCTTTCTGTTTCTCACCATTCAAATTTCCCCTTATCCTTCCCTACTAGCCTAACAAAAAAATAATTGTCGATCAAACATTTTACATTTCACAATTGATAAATAAATTTTAAAAAAATAATATGATCAAGTAAATAAGATAATTTTTTTTGGTGGTATGGTGTGTTTTTTAATTATGATATTTTCATTTGTCACTGAATTTTCTTTGTTATGTATACTTATTTTTTTACGAAATTATATTTAATTAAATGAAATCATTTTATTTTATAGGATTGAACTAGAGGAGTGTGCTAAAGAGGTTGTAATATGCTTCACAAATTATATTTACATTTTAGCAAAAAGTATAGTCATTATTTTTAGTACTAAATTTAAATTTATTTTATTAATTTAAAATTTAATTAATTAGCACAAATATCAATCCATCATTGGATACATATGCTATTAATCTTCATTATAATAGGAGAAGGAGAAGTTGTTAGAATATTGTATGGTGTCTTTGAAGAACATATCCTCACTGCACATAAAATAGGCTAAAATTTTATTAACATCAAGTGTTTAGATAAAATAAAATATTATATATGATTACACATACAATTCTATTACACTATAATAATTCATATTGGTTATTTTTATGTTAAAAAATTTATTATATTTTAGAATAGCGCATCGCGCAGGCACGGATACTTATTTAAAATTAAAGACAATTGATTTCAAAGATGTAAAGGTACAGAGCTGTACGTACATGCATGAGCTGATGAATGAATGCTTATATATATATATATATATATATATATATATATATATCATACTTGGATTCTTTCCAGGTAACCGTATCAAGTTTGCTATAACAAATTTCAACTTGTTGTATCTGTTCACCAAACTTGATCATGATTTATAAATTTTATATAATCACTACAAGATAATTGAAATTAACTATGAGTTTCATGGGTAATCTATCGTTAAATGAAACTTGCGATAAATTTTGTTGTTTACATATAAATTTCATCGGTTGGTTATTCTTATTTTTCTAATATTGAATATACGGAAAAGGGCCAAAAATACCCTTGTACTATTCGAAAAGGTTTAAAAATACCCCTCATCCACCTATTGAATTGAAAATATCCCTCTGTCAACCTTTTTGGTTCAATATTACCCTTTAAACTAATAACCTTAGATTTTTTAATTATTATATTTAATAATTATTACGTGGCATCTTTTTATTGGATAAAGTTAAATTCCAACTCACCTGACCCATATTGACATTCCTTGACCCAAACCCAATTAAAAGATCCATATTGAGGGGTATTTTTAATCCAATAGATGGATGAGGGGTATTTTTAAATCTTTTCGAATAGTACAAGAATATTTTTGGCCCTTTTCCGTTGAATATATGATAAATTAAGTCTCACTGTTTGGTGTATTAAATGTCATGGTATTAATTTTGATGTTGCTTTTCAGTATTCAATTTGTACTAGTTAACAGGTCCCGCTTGCCGCTTTGCGTGGTAATAAAAAGTCATAAATATATTTTTACAAGATTAGAGTAAGAGACCTTTTAAAATTTTAAATATTTGAAACACTTCATCTCTTTTCAAATTTAAATGGATTAAATTAACACTTAATAGAATGTGTTTCTCTATTTTTGAGCTTTATTATATTAATAATAAGGTAAAGGTGAGAAAAAATTAGTCTAAAAACTATTTTTTCCTTAAAAAGTATGTAAAGAGAGAAATAAATTTGAAGATGAATTTATGCAGTGTACATATTTTACAATATATATATTTTGTCATTGTTGAATTATATTTGTGTACTTTTATCATTTATTTCTTAAGAATGAATAAAGCAAAAATTAAACAGGATCCGTCTGCCCTAATCTAATAAACCATCTCTATGTTTGGGAGTACAAAGTTAGGAGAGACACAAATGCACAAGATACTAAACCACTAATCATCCAATTCTTTGTAGGCAGAAAATAAAATTTAGGATATTTTTTTGGACGAAGCGTAAATATATTTAGTCAATAGATTCGACTTTGCTCCCAAGAAATGATAATATGACTTGGCAGAGACACATGTTGCTCCATGCGTCACCGTCCTCATGATAGTCAACAACATATTAAGAAATCAAAATTCAAAACATTTAAATTTCTTTCGTTGAGGCGCGGATATTTTGCTGAGATTCAAATTCATGGCAACACATGTTTTCACTGGTACAACAGTACTCTTTTTAATTTGTCCCCTTCAGGATACAACAACTCAATCACAAAGTGTAGCTTAACAAACTCTGGACAAAAGTTGAGTCCAAAGCTTCACAAAAGGAACACCTCCCTTCAACTAATAAGAACTCTCTTTTTACTAATTTTTATGCACTCTATATTTTTTTTGTTCTCAAAACAAAGAAAGACCAGCACTATTTATAGGTAAGAAATTATTTCTTGTAATGAACAAAAAGATAATGAGATAGGAAATTAGATAGATAAATGATTTAAATGTTACATGATGAGTTACAAGCATAACGAGGTAGAATAATGAATATATTATAATAAGATGGAGGTTACAATGGTTTTAATGAAAAATAAAACCATTCTTGCCAACTAGTCAATGTTCACTAACGTCTACAAAGAACCGAATCTGACAAAAATATGTTGCATAATGAAAATGTAACATAAAGCACTAACTCCGAATGGAGTAATACAACAAAATGACACTAATTATGCCAATATAATGAGACTCTAGATGCCCTCTAAATGAGAGTAAAGAATGACATATAATGCCCATGAACGGGCAAAACTTATTGTCAAAGTGGCAACGTACTAAAAGATGCATATTATTATAATTTAAACTGACATACTAACACTTTATATCCCAAAAGCATATCGCCAAATAAAACTGAGAATATCAGTTTTTCTAGACAGTACAAGTCATAAACACTATGCATTTTTTTTAGCAACATCAAATTTTTAAGAACTTACAATTCCACAAGCACAAAATGAAAAAAGAAAAGTAAATTATGAAAAAAATAGTGTGACATACAGGGTGGACAAAATTGATAAAGCTAAATTTTACAAAGTCACCTTCCCTTTAGCGCAATCACTGTCTAAAATCATATTCATACTGTTGTATCGTAATTTTCCAATCTTTTAGAAAAATCACTTTTTGAAATATTCTAAGTATAAAACAATTTGAGAAAAATACTTAGAAAAGAGTCGCCACTTAATTTTTTAAGGAAATTAAGAAAACTTATAATTTTCAAAAATTTAAAAAGAAAAAATCATTTAAAAATACCAAAGAGGGTTCGGGATTCAATTTACACTTCGAGAAGGGTTTAAGCATTTGAAGTGTCCGCTAACATGCGGTTGACCTGCGACTTGACTAATATATTTGACTATTTTTAGGAAAATAATGATTTAACATAAAAAATAATAACTTACAATATTTGATTAACTTTGAGAAAATAATTAAATAAATGACACATTTTATTTCATTTTATTTTTTTAGAGAAAGGGATCCAAAATGAAATATTTGACTCGAAATACAAGTGATTAGAATATTAATAAAACTAGATTAATTAGAATTTATTTAATTCATTTTTAATAATAATTTAAATCAATTTAATAAATTAAAGCATGAAAATCATTTTAAATTAATTGCCTAACCTTTTTGAGAAAATGACCAAGTAAGTTTATATTTATTTATTTATTAATTAATTGAAAAGGTTTTGACTAACATTTTTTAAAGTTTATTTGAGAAAAATACTTTAACTTAAAACAATTTTAAAATGACTAAAATGTGATTAAGTGAAAAGCATTAAAGAACATCTCTTTTTAAGAACCAAATGTTTAACTTCATTGAAGATATAAAATTTTGACCAATATACTTAATTAATAAAATAAATGAACACAAAAAATGTCTTAAAATTAAACCAACACAAAGAGAATAACTCATCTTTTGGGGAATCTAATTAAGCTAATTCACAATTATAAAGTTAGAGTTAATCATAAGAAAGCAAACAATAAATAAAGACAATAAAATAATTTAAAGGTAAAGGGGAAATGAATTTGGGCTTGTGGCTCAATCCCGTTTTTGGGATACAATTGTTGTATACGAGTGTATATTAGCACGTATATCAGCTCTTTCTGTATATCTCCTGCTAACGAGCACCTGTATTTTACCTCATCTCTGTATTTTGACATGTGATTCACTGTATAATGAGTGTATACTTATGTATACAATATGTATTCAACCCATTTCTTGGGCTTTTGAACATTTATGAATTAATTTCCAGCAGTGTTGGGTCTCCGAGACCTGTAACAGCTTCCGAATATGTAGGGGGACCGACTCGATGGAGAAAATGCGAAAGAAGGAGTCCAAGAGACTCAAGGGAGAGTATTCATGCATAAGAAAACAAAGGAGATAAAGATGAGTAAATGAGCAAATCTATATATTAATATAATGTAGGAACATGAGTCCGCTGATGTGGCACCCTTCATAGGCCAGAAATCACATTTACTATTTTTTTTGGACTTTTCCCCTCTAATTTTTTCAATTATTTAATTTATTTTAAATTAAATCTTTAGCAACCCATACAATCATTAAAGAAAAAAAGTAATTGTCAATTAACACAACCCTTCACCCTTCCAATATGAAGTAACTGTTTTATATTAATATATTAATTTAAATAAAATCTTTAACAGCTCATACAGTTATTAAGAAAATGTAACTGTCAATTAATACACCCCTTCACCCTTTCCAGAGGAAGTCCAAACGGCATCCTATTAATTTCATTTATGTCCAATTATGGTACAAATAATAGTAGGAAGCTCAACTATGGCATATCATCCACTAAGCTATATGCAAAATTTGGATAAAAAATTTTCCCTGCATGCTTCTGATTAGCCATCGACCAAAAACCACAAAAACAACGGAAATATCTATTGGAGTCTACTAGAGGTATTTCTTTGTTGACAGTAAATAGGGATTAATTTGAATTACATGGAGGAGGAAATTTTTCTTTTTCTTTAGATTGTTGATTTGTTCTTTTTTATATTAAAGCAAGATACATGTTGGTGAAAAAATGAAGTAAAACGTTATCATATTAAGTTTTAAGAGAAGGTAGAAAGAAATATGTCAAGAAAAGAAGTAAATGTTGCCAAACGTTATAGATGTTGAAAAATTGATGGGTGCGACATAATGGAAAGGAAAAAGGATAGGAAATATTCAAAGACAAAAACTTGCTAAAGAATCGAAATGTTTATTTTTGTGTGTGAGTATTTTTTTAATTTGCCTTTTTTGTATGTTCTAATCTCTCTCAAAAGTGTGATTTTTTTTCTTTGAGTATCTACTTATTTTATAAAGAAGTACACAACCACTGAAGGGAAATATATATATATATATATATATATATAAAAGCTAAACATAAATAGAATGATGTGATACTTACATATATATAAAAGCTATATATATATATAAAAGCTAAACATAAATAGAATGATGTGATACATATATATTTCATTTAATATTTAAGAAACTGTTAGGGTATATACTATTAATCATGTGTTTAAAAATAGTATTCTAATAATTTTCAAGATTAAATATCTTAGTGGGAGATTGTTAGGGTATATACTATTAACCATGCATTTAGATATAGTACATTATAATAATTGTGATAGTTAAAAGTCTTAGTGGGAGATTGTTGGGATATATACTATTAACCATGTGTTTAGATATAGTATTTATTATAGAATAATTATTTATTTATTTTAATAGATCATATATTCGTTTATGGTGCTTGTTTACTTATATGGTAGATGATTTAGTGTATAGAGTTTAAGTTTATACACAGAGGATTAAATCATCGGTTCTTATAAGTATAAAGTTTTTTTTTGTTCACAATCTAAGATGGAAATTGGACATGTCATCGGGACGATTGTAGCACAAGATTATATGTAGTTTATCTTGATTATGGGAATGGTATAGTTCCAACTTCTTGTGCTAGTGCATTTTGTATGTATTGAACGGGACCGAGTAGAGATAGTTGCTTTAAACTGACTGACAAAAGCATATTCTCTAAACTATTAAATGTACTTATATTCTTAATCCTGATATAACTATTATGATCTGTATATGTTAATCATCGTTTTGATTTATTAAACGGTGAGATTCTAAGATGAGTCAATATTCCTGGTAGATTGGATGATGATAATATATATTGGTGAAATAATAAGTTAGTTGATGGAATCCATGTCTCGGTATAGAGATTGATGATATGCCTTTATGAGAAGCTTAAAAGTTTTCATCGTGTCAAACCTTGCAAGTGGATTTAAGAATCCGACACATGAAATAAGTTAAGCAATGCTCTAAAGGAAATTGATCATTGAATTAAGTTCGTCAGTAATTTAATTTATTGATTAGTATTTGTAATCTTAACATGGGGAATTTCAAAATATAAATAGAGAAGTGCAATTACGAATTTCTAATGGAATGATTTGTAATTTATTATGGTAAGAATAATTCAAATTAATTATTTGGAATTATTTTCATAATAGGAAGCCTCGATAATTAATTATGTGGTCCTTACCGTGCCCATATTTATCTAGAACTCAGAATTTATTGTAAAGGGAAAAAGGAGAAGTATGTGTCTTTCTCTATTCTAAGGAAAGGGAGAAGTATGTATCTTTCTATGTTCTAAGGCAGGGAGAAGTATATCACTTTTTCTATTCTAAGGAAAGGAAGAAGGACATGACTTTTTCTTTTCTAAGGAAAGGGAGATGTACATGTCTTTCTATTCTAAGGAAAGACATGGTATTCCTTTTACTTGGACTAAGAAGAAATCTCTATAAATAGGGATTCTTCTAACCCTTGAAAAATAACTTTGTCCATAAAATACTTGTCCACCCAAGTATTGAGAGGGTTCTGAAGTGAACTTGGAATCACTGTAGAAGACCGTAGAACTGTGGTCTAGTTTGTGGACTAGCTTATGAATTTGCTTGAAGTTTCTAGCTTGTCAACTAGCTTGTGGATTCACTTGAAGGTATCGGCTCACGCTTCAAGAGGTAATTCTGAATTTAAATTCAGAAAGTTTATATGCCCTAACATGATTGTACTTGTTCTAGTCTAAACAATGTTTGTCTATTATTCATGTAAGTTGTATGATTTTGGTATGCTTCCACTGTGCATATAGTTTTCCAACAGAAACTACATAAAAATTCCATCCATATATATAATGCTACTTAGAAGATTCCTTTAACTAGGTTATTGAGTTTCTTTTGAAGTTCAAATAAGTCTAAACATATAATTGAGAATAATAATTTATATTTAATAAGTTAAAAGCAGTGTTACAATAAAATTAAAATAAGAAAAGTAAGTGTAATATCATAAATTTTAAGAGGTAATTGCTATAAATTCAAATCCAAACCATTTTAGAAAAGCTAAATTCGAAGAAGGTTTATGAAATTATTTATTTATGCTAATTAATTTGCATGTTAGTTCTACGTTTTATCCATTTATATTAGAAAATAACATAATTTTTAGTGGAAGCAACTTTAAACTAATCCTTGCACAAATGTCTTAACCTTTGTTTTATTTATATACTATAATAGGTATATATTCCTTCCTTTTTCTGTTAAAGCTATTATTTTTATTTTTATTACCATGTTATAATTATGTAAAAGAACACACTTAAATGGATACTACATTCATAAATTATAAATTATAACAACTCTAACATTAAAGAATAAGTGTTAGATTGTGCTAATTTAAGGATTCTTTTATTTTATTTTTGATAAAATCAATGTCTAATGAATCTAAGTCAAAATTACAGATATAAGTATTAGAATTTGTAATATAATTTATTTGGATTTGAATATCGAAAAAATCGTTAAAAACATTAATAATATTACTATAATTCATAAAACAAAAAAAAATATTTTCTTATACCGCGCGTAACGCAACCAAGTTTTCTAGTTCTTTAATAAACTAGGTGATAAGGCTTAAGGATAATCATTTCAACAATTTGTCCTTCACCACAATTTAACCAACAAACACATTACTATCAAAGAGCTAACGTCTTGACATTTTGGAATTAATCGTAAGACAAGTAAAATTATAACTTAAAGCCAATGAGAATTAAGAATATTTCATGACCAATATATACTTCTCATAGTGAATAAAGAAAGGCAATCAAAGGGTGTCTTCATAACACCCGATCATGACACAAGGACCATTTAAACAACAATCAATACTTTCAAAATATATGGTAATTAACAGAGGACTAAAACGGATTAGTAGCTTTGGAAACTATCACACATTGACTTCAATATTTAAACACAGTGAGCACCAAAATGACAAACCTCAAATTTATAAGTGCATTTACAAATTACGGAATTAATACTAAAACAAAACTTAACTTAAAATATGTGAAATTAACTTAGGCTAGGAAAAAGACTAAACTCCTAGTTTGATCAAATAGAAGTCTAGATAAAAAAAAAACTTGTCATGTTAGTGGAGCAAAGGTTCTAATCACCTTGAAACAGTAGGAAAATTAACCATGCTAAGCAATCAATAGTGAACTAGCATTTGATAAATATCAACTCAATACTATTACCTAAAGATGTGATGAATTAAAACTCATCTGTTAATCACAAAAAAAAAAAGTTTATAATTTAGACGATATTGAGGCAAATTCCTGCAAGTAATAATAAATTTAAATTTCAGGTGAGTATACTAGCAGTCAAACGCAAATACAAAAGAAGGATGACTACAAGACTATTCTATATTCACACTAAATTAGAGATAACGAACAAGTTGCTAGTAGATTAAAACTTTGAACAATCATCAACCATGAAGAAAACATGGGCAAGAGTAAATCATCATGCCAAAGAGAAAATACTAAGAGATAAGTAAATAACTTAGAAAACAGTAGCTCTAAACAGAGAAACACATTTGATATTTTTCAATAAAATACTAACAGTAAAAAAAAAAAGTGAAAGAAAACATTTTTAGCTAACTAGCATCAACCAAACTCCAACATATAGGGACTAAAACAAAGCTAAGAACACATGAACGAAACGCACAGAAGAACTACGCATCGAACAAAGCTAAAAAAAAATCTATCTCTTTTCGGGCAGCGACTGGGATGACGAGCTTGGGCAATGATTCTTCTACCGGGAGGTTTAAACACTAACAGCAAGCCTAGAAATTTAGAACTAGCTACGAACAAAGATTTTCTCGGAAGCTAGGATTAGAGAATCGCTTGAAATTTTTGAGTGTAAAACGACTATTGCTTCAAAACTAAGCTCAAAAATCGTGTCAAAATCCAATTTTTCCAAAAATAAAAATAAAAACCTCCCCCCTTCAAAACGTTAACGGAATGGGAATATTTATAGTTGGAGAATGAAATCAATTGGGGGAGAAACCGGGTAAAATTTTAAATTGAAATCCGAATTTCTTGCTCCATTTTCAAGACAATAGTAGAAAGATTTTGAAAATTCCTTAAAATGGGGAAAAAGAGACGTGAGGGCGATGGGTCTGCAGGGTAGGAGACGCGATTTCCGGGCTGATTTAGCGTGATGAAGACTAAGGCAAGCATGGGGTGGGGTATTGCTGGTATGTTATAGCGGCTATTGGGTTGTAGGCGCAAGGGAAAAGAAGAAGTGAAGTTGGGTCGGTTGGTTGTGGGTGTTGCTGGAAAAGGGGTATTGAATTGGAATTATTGTTGAGTTGTTGTTTGGAATGGGCTGGAATTATTTGTTGTATATGGAATTAGAATTGGGCCTTTACGAAGTGGCCCAAAATTGTTCTTAAAAGATGGGATAAGCAATTGACTAAAATTGTTATTAAATAATAGATTTCAATCATAGCCTAATAGAATTTAATTGGTGAATTCGACTAAAATTTAAACAAGATGAGTTAATATAAATTAATTAATGAGCTTCTTAATCGTAACGAAATAAAAAAAATAACTTAATTATAAACTAACTAATTCAATTACAAAACTAATTAACTCGAAATTATAACTATAACTTAAAGTAAATTAATAAAATATTTAACTAAAATGTAAAATCTTTTGTGATGATTTTCAAATATATATAAAACAACGTGATTGCAAAAATATACATATTTATTATTTAAAAATGATAAAATTACTTTTAAAATAATTTGAAAGTATTTTGAATTTCATAAAACTCATTAATTCAAAATTAGCCATCCCTAATATTTAAAATATAAAATCTTTTTTTGAGACGAATTTCGAATAATCATAAAATAAACTAATTATATACACAATTATGTAAAACATTTATAACATCTAAAAATTATGAAAAGTGACAAAACTATTTAAAAATCTTGCAAACTATATTATTAATTATTTTTTTTAGAAATTTTATAAAACTAATTATTTTAAATCGTTTGAAATTGGAGAAGCTCGAAATGATTAATTTATATTGTGGAGGGTCAAAATTGGGTGTCAACACATACCATATAATACAACTTTAAAAGTAACGGCAATAGCTTCATGATGTTACTGTATCTTTAAGAAGTTAGGGACAGAAAAAATTTTGTCCATATTATTGCCTTTTCAAGTTTCAAAGTTCTCAAACATTAGAGGAAATCAATATACATATACATGTCTTGATTTGAAACAAACTCCTGAAAAATTAGTTTGAATTGTAATTTCAATAGTAATCGCCGTTGCTAGGATGATCGGGGGCTTTGTTCCAACATCCCTCATAGTATTAGAGGCTTCATAGATAGATAGACAGTAGTTCATGAGTCCTTTTATTTTTCAGTTGTGTATGTTGAGACTTGAGTTGCCTCTTTGGCTAGTTGAATGTTTTATTTCTAAATATTATGAGTATTTCTTTGAGACATTGAGTAAAGTTATGCTTTTGAGTTCATCTTGTTTATGAGTAAGTCTTCCGCTAAGAGTTAAGCTAGGCCAAGGGTCCGCTTAGGGCCAATAATGGTTCTCGAGTGCCGGCCACGTCCAGGGTGTAGGCTCGGGGCATGACAATATATCTCATTTATTCTTATTCTTTAGGCATCCTTCGAAATCCACAACTGTGGGTCTCAACTAAATTCATTCTTTTTAAATCGAGGAAGAGATAAAACAATAAACAAATATAATAAACATGTGATATACACAAATAACAAAATAAAACAATAATATAAGAAACGACCTAAGATTTGCCTAACATGAATAATACACACAATAATACATAAAAATATCATTTGAACTTCGTTGAAATAGCTTCAATGGGACGCAACTCCGGGATACATATAAACACACTTAGTAAAAGTGTTAGTAATAAATAAATAAAAATGAGAATAAATGAATCAAATAATAAGTTAAAAAATAAAAAATTGTCTTATGTACCTGAGAAGCCTTGGAATACTTTTTTGTCCAACTTAATATATCTTGGAAATTTTTTTGGGTTCTCTACTAGTTCCATTTGATCACATCTCTCTAATACTTTTTTGTCCTACCTCCACCCATCTGCATACCTCCTACAACCAATCTCTTGCAAGTCGCAACTCCTCACTGCACCGTCAGCACACCTCCTTTATACATGTCCAAATCATCTTAGTCTCTCTTTTTTTATCGTGTCCATTATGGAGGCTACTCTCTCCCAAATAACATCATTCCTAATCTTGTCACTCCCAGTATGCTCACACATCAATCTTAACAAAAATTGAAAACCAATCGATTTTATTTTTTTGGTTTTTTGGATTTTATGCCCACCCTTTAATTCAACTAAAAAGACATGTTCTTACAACACAATATAACCCGCACATAGCCTAATTAAATATCCGCAACATATAATTATTTTAATTAAAAATAACGGATGACCACTAAGTAGGGGTGTCAAAATGAATCCATACATAGGTAACCTGCCCAACTCACCCAAAATTTTAAGGGTTGGACTCAAGATAATTTGAATTAGATTCAATCTCAACTCATTCAAGCTTAACCCATTTTAAGAAAATCCCCAATTAAGCCCAATTCAATCTTCAATTTCAACCCATTTTAAAACTCTTTATTAAGATATGTTTCTATATTGAAGGTACTCCCTCCGTTCCATTTTATGTGAGGTACTTTGACTCGGCACGACGTTTAAAAAAATAAGGAAGACTTTTAAAACTTGTGGTCGAAAATAAATAAGTGTTTGTGGGCTGTAATTTAATTTGAATTTATTGTAGATAATTAATGATTAGCATGAAATAAGGGATCCAAACTAATTAAGAATATTCAGTTTCCTTAATTCACTCTAATTTGTTAAAATTAATTCAAAAATCTGATTTTAAAAATCAATTTCCATTTATTTAATAAATGATTAATCTATTTATGTTTTTTTATTATTAATTAATATTATGTAATTAATAAGGAAAAAATGAAAAAAAAACGGAAATAGGGGTGTCAATTAAATTTGAATTAATTTAAGATAATTATTAATTAGCATGAATTAAGGAATCTCAAACTAATTAAGAATATTCAGTTTCCTTAATTCACTCTAATTTGTTAAAATTAATTCAAAAATCTGATTTTATCCATTTTTCTTCCACGTTTCTCTCTCTTCAATTTTCTTCCAGAAATTTTGTCACTGACGACTAATTGAAGTTTTTTTTTTTGTTTGAAAAATCCTATTTTTTTTATTGATGGACAACTACGTATCAATATTAATTAAACATGGCGGAAGATGGGATCCTTCAGGTTAGTATTTTTAATTGTTTACTATTTGTATTTGGATTTCAGTGAAATGAAAAAAAAAAATGAAACTGTAAATCAAATTTTGTGATTTTGTTTTTGTACATCGTCACTATATTGAATGTGATATGTTTTTTTATATAAACAATACGTTTTGGCCATAATACGTATTAGTTGTTGTGAAACTATAATATTAGTGATTTTCTTGGTAAGTTTCTGTTTTTGGTAGGGGTTTAATGTCATCATATTTATTTATTTTTGGTTATTTTTTATACTGGCAAAACAATGATTTCGTGAGAAGTTGCCGCAATATATGAAAGATTTGAGTATAAATGTATAACATATAAATATTTTTATCGTTGTAGATTGGGTACG
Organism: Solanum okadae; assembly: GCA_036553675.1. Taxonomy (NCBI): domain Eukaryota; kingdom Viridiplantae; phylum Streptophyta; class Magnoliopsida; order Solanales; family Solanaceae; genus Solanum; species Solanum okadae. The sequence continues at coordinate 47,620,231 of CM071688.1, read as the reverse complement.
TAGATCAAAATTATAATATTGATTACTGTTTTTTTTTCCTAAAAAAATTAATTAAAATGTATAGTTTTGAATGAATTTGTTAGTATAAGTGTAATGAATTTGGTATGAAAGTGTATTCACTAATGCGAAAAAAAGGTTATTTAGAATTTTGAAGAATGGTATGACAGTTGTTTTAAGTTGGTATGAAAGTGTGTTAACTAGTTAGTAAAAAAAGTTATTTAGAAATTTGAATAATTGTATGAAAAATGTTTTAAGTTGGTATGAACTTTGAAATGTTATTGTTTATATAAGTTTTGTCAATTATGTATAAATTTGTGTGAAATGAATGAACTATTTGGTATGAGAAATGTATAAATTTGGTATAAATGATGATTGTATGTATGAAATTTGTATTTAATTGGGTATGAAATCTGAAATTTTATTTTTTAATGAAATATGTTTGTAGTTTACTGCCTGAATGATTTTTGTATGAAAAAATAATGATAAGTGTGTATAATTTTTTATTTTTTTTGTATTATGTAAGACTAATTGTTATTTTTTTTTTAATGAAACAGGGAAATATGTTGGTTTTCAGATGGAGGGGATTATATATGAGTATTCTAGTCTTTATAGTTGTCTAGTAAGTGCGATAACATCGCAACTAATGATAGATGCTAATATTCACAATATAGAGATAAAATATATAGTTAGTGATAGATGTCCCCCTGTTAGTATCCACAATGATGTTGGTGTTCGAGTTTTTTTAGATCAAAAGAAAGCTAATGTAGATTTCTTTACGATTTCATATACTTGGAAATGAAATTTATTCCAAATTAATATATAAGATAGTGTAAATATTTGTACATGTTTCTGATTTCAGATTCCAGATTTCATAGACGTGATTCATTAATTATTCATACAGATTTCATATACTTGGAAATAAAATTTATTCCAGATTAATATATAAGATAGTGTAAATATTTGTATAGATTTCAGATTCCAGATTTCATATACGCGATTCATTAATTATTCATACAGATTTAATATACTTGGAAATTAAATGTATTCCAGATTAATATATAAGATAGAGTAAATATATAACAAACTTTATACCAATCTTATTCAAGTTTCATTCCAACACGAACTTCAGCTTATATCACACATATTATACCAACAGTAAATCAATTTCATATAATCACACAATGCATATCATTTGTATACCAATATTATATCACAATTAATACAATATCCAACCATCAAACATTAAATTCAGTGTCATACACATATTAATCAAATTTCACACACATTTCATCCATTAATTGTACAATTTGAATACACACTGATATTTTAAAATAGTGAATCCAAATGGTATGAAGTCTGTATATTATTAGTATCCTGAAATTATAATAGCCAAACAGTAATTCATATGTAGATGATATCTGATTGGAAGAAAACATATGGTATTATATATCATGAAATACTTAAACACAAAAAAGTTGTCCAAAAGTAGAAAAAATTGCATGTAATTCTAAAAAAGTAGAAGGTGCAATCAACTACTTCAAATTTCTTGTATGTGGTCTAGGTGTAGGATAATTGGTGGCATCCGGAACATGTTCTTTTGCTATGCGAGGTCCACCAAATTTGCTAGCAACCGTACCAATAACTTCACTCTCACTGATCGCGTCATCCTCACTCTTTGTATATACAGTTAATAGACAATTACACTATTGTTAAAACACAATTCATACCATTTGTATAGCACTATTATATCACAAATCATACAATATCCAAGAATCAACTGTTTAATCGGAATCATACACATATCAATCAGATTTCATACACATTTCATCCAAACAACTATTTCGAAAATAATATAAGAATAATGTGATATTTTTAAAGAAAAAAACAGTAGTTTTAATAATGTGAAAATAAATTGAATATAATACTTATCCTAACAATTTTTTTGTCTTTTTTAGGTGTTGCTCAGTCGTCAAAACCATCTACAAGATAGACATTCATTGATTTTCACAACTTCAACATTCATTGATTTTTTTCCTTTTTTCTTTTTTTATTCAGTAACAAAATCAGAATCAGAATCATAAGGGGTTTCAACATTTTTCCCCTTCTTCTTCTTTCCTTTCGATTTATCGGACTCACCCTTTTATTTGAGTCGTTTTTTTTTCTTTCTGTTTTTGATCTTTCAATAGAGATGAACCACCCCAAGCAGGAGTTTCAAACAATGTTTGGCGATGGTGTTTGAGTCAAAATGTTGAAAGATGGAGCATGAACTTCATCGGTATAAGTTCCTTCGACTAATAGAGGGCTCTTTTGAGGAGTTACAACAGTTTTCTTCGACATGATTTTGTTGAAAAAACTAAATTGAATGGAGGATTGTGAAGTTGGTGTAGTTTGGTGGTGAGAAAGATGTGATAGATGAAGGTAAAAGTGGGCTAGTGTGTTAATGGCGTGTAGAATTGGATGAGCGTGGGGGAAGGGGGTGGGATTGACGTATGGGCGATTTGGAGGAGGGTGGGATTGACGTATGGGAGGTGGTAACGGTAAAGAAGGAAACATGTTGTAGGTGAATCCCTATATCTATGTAACTGATAATTTCAGATTTAAAAAAGGAACATAAATCAATTTAATTACATATTATTAATTAATAATAAAAAACCATAAATAGATTAATCATTTATTAAATAAATGGAAATTGATTTTTAAATAAAATTAACTTTAAATGATATGTCATAACTCGTAAATAAACTGTTATAAGTAAGAATTTTTTAAAAGTATGTTTAAAACCCGTAAAATTGACTCTTAAATGTGTATAGGGCGTGATTTTTCCAATAAATAATAGAAATGTGTGTAGTTGTAAATCATTTCATTAAGGATAAAATGAACATTTTACTGTTAAATTGTTACTTTATATAAAAATGTGTCATTCTTTTTTTGACTGACTAAAAAGAAAAGTAAGTGATATAAATTGGAACAGAGGGAGTATGAATTATTATCTATTTAAATCTTGAGTTGAAATTTAAATTGTGATTATAAAAGTTAAATATCATTATATTAAAATTATTGAAATTAAGCGGATCAAATTGGGCGGGTCAAGGCCCAACCCCTTTTTAGCTCATTTGAGCCCAATCCATTTGAGCCCAAAGTAAACTTGGACGGGTCAAGACCCAATCCAATTTTTATTTCAACCCATTTTAATATCTCCCATTTCAACCAAACCCGCCCATTTAACCCCCCTACCACTAAGCCATAGCTATAAATACTCCTCTATTTTGAAAAGAAAGGAAAATAAGTTCATTTCATTCATCTTCGAAACAACTGCAAAAACAGAGTATCAGAATGTTAGCGCGCAAGATAGTGCACTGCGAGAATCTGAAGAAGGAATACAATAATGCAATTCAGGCGCTCCAACACGAAAGGGGAAAGCTATTGAACAATGCTCCACAACTGAAGCCATGGCAATCAAGGGATACTTTGGCTTTTCAACTCCAATCGATTGATACTCAAGTTAGAGAATATCAGCTGTTGATCTCCTCGAATGATTTGAAGTTAAGACAGCTGAGGAATGAGAACGTTCATGGGTAAGGCATCATTTTACTTGTTTGATATGCAGATTAAGATTTAAAATTGTTAATCTTGAAGGAATTTCTTGAACGGTGACATTTTGGTTTGTTTGCTGTGCAGATTAAGTTCTACAATTGTTAATCTAGAATTTTTCTTTGAATTGTTACATTTTGTTAGATATACAGATTAAGTTCTACAATTGTTAATCTAAAAATTTTCTTTGAATTGTTACATTTTGTTAGATATACAGATTAAGTTCTAAATTTGTTAATCTATAAAAAAAATTCTTGAACAGTAACATTTTGTTTGTTGGATATGCAGATTAAGTTTAAAATTGTTAATCTAGAAGGATTTTCTTGAACGGTGACATTTTGTTTGTTTGCTATGCAGACTAAGTTCTAAATTTGTTAATTTAGAAGGAATTTAATTGAAGTGTCACGGTTTTCTTTTTTTCAGTCTGTCCTATAATTCAATGGGCAGAGACTACAAATCATGTCTACTTGAGAATATGTTACCCAAATGTCAAAGACCAGAAGATCACCTTTGAGGATGATAAAACCTGTTTGGTAACATGTATTTCTGGGGAAGGACAACGTCTCTGTAGATTAAAGTTAGAGTTGACAAAAAAAATTAATCTTGTGGTAAGATCCAAGTTTATTTTATTTCTGTCTATTTAAGTGTCTTACTAAACTATGTCTCACAAACTGGTTTTGAAATTATGTTTTAAGGCTACCAAAGTGGATATCGGAGACACAGTAATCAACTGTATTTTGAGTAAAGAAGAGCGCAAGTTGTGGAGAACACTGGTAGAAGATGAAAGGACAGATCGTTATTTGATTCAATTTATGGGGGAGGATTGGATTTCACAGTTCTGTTTGTTATTCTTTGGGAAAAGATTACAACGCCGGATAAGCAGGCAGATTATTCTACATTACTGATCTTGATTTAGTTGGTATTTTGTCAGGGCTGCATAAGCATGCAGACCCTATATTGTTTTAGTGGATCTTAAACTGTGTAATACTAACTAGTGAGGCCTAGTTGTTTAGAAGAGTTGGCTTGTATGCCAACCGATTATTCTACATTACTGATCTTGATTTAGTTGGTATTTTGTCAGGGCTGCATAAGCATGCAGACCCTATATTGTTTTAGTGGATTTTAAACTGTGTAACTACTAACTAGTGAGGCCTAGTTGTTTAGAAGAGTTGGCTTGTATGCCAACCGATTATTCTACATTACTGATCTTGATTTAGTTGGTATTTTGTCAGGGCTGCATAAGCATGCAGACCCTATATTGTTTTAGTGGATCTTAAACTGTGCAACTACTAACTAGTGAGGCCTAGTTGTTTAGAAGAGTTGGCTTGTATGCCAACCGATTATTCTACATTACTGATCTTGATTTAGTTGGTATTTGTCAATTACAAGGGCTGCATAAGCATGCAGACCCTATATGTTTTAGGCAGAAGTTCAGAAGCCATTAATACGGAGTTGTATGTTGTCGTAGTTATTGTTTGATGGGTTGTAATGGCTGGTTTCTTCTTGATCAAATTCCATGACCATCCTACTATGTAATGTGTGAATCATTTGGTTTGAATTCATGGGTTGTTTGTGCTTTCTTCTTCATGTCTGTTTAAAGTGTATTTTCTCTTGTTTGTTCATCTCGTCTTAAATCTTCATCTAGTTCTCTTCTTGCTCAAGTCTAGTTCCTTAGGGTTGTTGTAAGATAGGTTTGGTCTTGATTCATCATGTTAGGGTGTGTAGCAATTCTGTTTTATTTTTCTTAGCAGGTATTATTTAAATTTATGCCTCTTGCCTAGTTTGGCTTCTCTGTTTTCAGTTTGCTACCTTGAAAGGATCATATGTGTGGAAATCTGATGCCTTTTGCTTTAGTTTTGAACATGAGAGTGTTATTTTTAGTAATAAATTATTATATTGTGTTAATGGTTTACTTCCAAATTTGGTTCATCTACATTCAATCCGTCACTTATGAGAGTTTAAGTCTGTTGGAGTTTGAGCCTAAATTCGTGTAGTTGATTGTGTATTGTTTCTGGCTTATCTTAAGGTCAATCTTGTTGTCTAGCTCCCATTTGTTGCCTGCCCAGTTGTGAGTTTGATCTCGTGATAGATACCTGGCTTATATTACTTTGCATCTCGCACGACCACAGCTTTTAAACTTGACACCATTCCCAAACTAAGTGAAATGCATGTGTCTGTGTGTTCTCTTTTGTGCATCTATCAAAATTTATCCATTCATTGTTTGTTTGTTTCACTTGACGTGAATCTGGTGAGATGCAATATGTTGAAGTCCGAATCTTTTTTTTTGCGTAATCAATTGAGTCTCATTTGTAGTCCAATCTAAGAGCAATTTTTGTTGTTTTAACTTCTGTTTCGTTGCTTATGCATTCATGAGAAATCTAGAGTTGTTCATGTTATCAATGTGAGCCTAAAGTGTTTGGCAGTAATGTTTTCTTTTATTTATTATTGATGTGCTTTGTATTATTAGATTATGAGAAGTATTAGGCTATGTCCCCATTTATTCATTCATGCTTACTTGTTAATTGATCACCTCTGCAATATATTTCTATACTCATTAAATGTTCATCACGTGGGACTCTGTGTATTTGCTAAAAATCTATACAGTAGCACTTGTTTTAACGACGAAAAATGTGCTTTTTCTTCTCTTAATTGGAATGGTCCTGCTTTCCAAATATCAATTGGTTATTTAGTATTAATTGCATAATCTGTTCCATTTACTCTACTTACCTGTGATTCAAATATTTCACTAAGATTTTGAAATCTCTCCACCTCTGATTTCTTTTCTTTTTGCTTTTGCCTGTTCACATGTGAACTCCGCTAGAGTTCTCCATGAACTCCTCTCCTTGCATTTTCACACTGGGTCAAAGGCCCAACGCTTCTCTTTATCGAATCAGCCCCCTGGCAAATTGTGAAACTGATGTACAAGTTGAAGATGATAAATATGGGGTTTCAAGTTAAAATTGCAGATCTCAAAAGCCCCAAAAAGGGAGCTGTATACTTTCTGTATACACTCGTTATACAGTGATATACCGTCTTAAAACAGCGAAGTGCAGGTCTGGTGCCAAATACAGGTGCTCGGAAAGTTGATTTAGGCTGTATACGGATGATATAAAATCTGATATACAGCGAAAAGGGACGACATATGGTCCATATACAATAATATACACTTGATATACATACAGGTTTTCAAGGGCAAAAATAGGGTCAAAGCCCAAACACTATTGCAGCAGGCCAAAGAAACGCCCAAATTCAATTTCTCCTTTGCTCTCAACCTATTTAATTGTGACTATTTATTGTTAGTATTTTATTAACTCTAATTTTAAAGGGAAAATTACGGGTTAAGAAAACTTATGCTACTTAATTACTCATCATAACTATAGTTTGCTATGATTACCACTCGCGACTAACATTATATATTAATACGTGGGCTGACTTCGAGTTTGTATGATTAGTCATGTTTGTGTATATATAACTCATCAGAATATACGAATACATATGTATAATATACAATTATCTAACCGATATATATATACAATTCACCTATCTCCCACTCTCTTCCCTCTCTCGCACACCTCTCTCCTCCCTCTCCCAATCTTGCTCGTCTCTCTCCTCCCTCTCCCTATCTCGCTTGCCATATATACAAATGCATATGTATAATATACAATTATCTAACCGATGTACATATACAATTCACCTTTCTCCCACTCTCTGCCCTCTCTTGCTTGCCTGTCTCTCCCAGTCTCGCTCACCTCTCTCATCCCTATAACATGTAGCTACAAATTATAATCATCAAACTATAGCTATGGAGAGTAAATAGACCATTTTTGAGTGGCTATATGTGAAAGTTCCCTCAATTTTAAATGACTTAATTAAATTGCCCAAAAGATGAACTATATTCTTTATGTTAGTGTATTTTCATAAGATTTCATTTTTTTTTATCAACTCTTGTACTTTTATTGAAAACTTTTACTTAATCTTCAATTAATTTAAAATAGTTTTCATGCTTTAATTGACCAATTTGGTTCAAATTATTATTTCTAAAATGATTCAAATAAATTCTAATTAATCTTATTAAAATTCTAATCATAATTAGATGTTTCAATTAATGTCCTCTTTTCTTAAAAATTAAAAATTGTTCTTTGTTTAACCATTTCCTCAAGTTAATCATTTTTCTAAAAAATAGTCAAGATATAGTCTAACCAATTCGTAGGATATCTGTGTGTTAGCGGGCACTTCCCTTAGGAGAACCTCTTGCTCACTTTTTCTAAATTTTTAAAAACTTAATATGTTAGAGTCTTTTTAAATTATAAATTTTCTTAACTTCTTTAAAAAATTAAATGACGACTCTTTTCTAAGTATTTTTCTCAAATTGTTTTATACTTAGATTATTTCAATAGTGATTTATCTAAGGATGATAAATTTACGACATAACAAGATGGACTGTTCAGCCTGAATTTTCACATCCATAAGTCTTTTTCAATTTTGAGATTGGCCATAATACCATTTTCTCATGACTGGATGTTTTCTCTTGCAATATTTAGCATGAAGAAAATCTCTTAGCAGACTATGTTTAGTTCTGAAAATCCATCAAATCTTTGCATAAATGTTACAAAAATCTCTTATATAAAAAGAGAACCCTAGGCCTGCCTATGTGGCGCCACTACAAATCATGATTCCCTTTTAATTTATTTATTTCCAAAAGTAGCATTCTCTATCTCTCAGCAACCTTCACAACCGTTACCACCATCTTACAAATTAAGCCTCCATCAAATCTTTCATATGTATAAATATCAGTCCCCTTTGAACTTACTTAAGCAACTGATCGCCAGATAGGAAAACATAAGTTTAACCAATTGGTACCAGAATGAAATATTGGGCCAAGCTATGTGTGTTAGTTGGCTCAGATGTATATATCACAGGTATACCATGAGAATTTTCTTTTTAATTTTGAAATTGTGAATGTTTCTCATTTAATCCTATGTATACTTGCATTATTGTATGCATTAGTCTACTGTTTCTTCATAATCTTACTTCACCTTTGGTGATTTGAGTTAATCATTTTTTTTGTGTAGGGGTGGTATAATATAGATTGACGGTCAATGCCATTTATTAGAACTTTGAATTAATATATGAAGTACACGTTGTTGGATTTTAAAAGATGTGAATCAAATATGAAGATGTGTGACTTTTATGAAAAGTTGCGATTTTTACGAAGAGTCGCGACTTTTATGAGAATTGTGACTTCTATGAAGAGTTGTGATTTTTATGAAGAGTTGCGGCTTTTATGAAAATTCTGACTTCTATGAAAAGTTGTGACCTTTCCGAAGTGTTGTATTTTTTCCCAAAAGTTGTGACATTTTCGATAAGGTACAATAAGCATTTGTTCTCACTACCCTTTGTTGTCTATAAATAGAAGGATTTCCTCTCATTTTAAACCAACGAAATTCGAAACTTTTCTTCTTCTTCTACACAATTAAATATTCGTGTACTTTGCTCTTGCTCAGTGGTTCACTGTCACTATTATTTTTGTATCAATACACTGGTGAATATAATCATTCTATTCTGAGAGGATCTATTCTTTTAAACCTCGGGTACTAGAAGAGAATAATTTTTTTAAGGGGACAATGTGCATTCAGTAGACTCGATTATTTCCTTTATGTTTCATTTTATTGTTACATATCATGATATGTTTTTACAATCGTTAATTTATGTTGATATTATTAATTGTTGTTTTTTTAGTACATGCTTTAAACTTTATTGTTTATTTTTCTGCAAAGTTATTGTTATAAGTATTTGTTAGTACAGATTAAATAACATATGTTAATTGAGTATTCACACAAGTTTTCTCTATTGAAATTGTTGAAGGTATAATAAAAAAAATTATTAAAGATACTACCATATCTTGAAGACAAAATTCAAATTTGGTATACCATTGTAAGGACATAAAAACCTTCAAAACCTTATTGCACCTTGAAGTGCGAAGTAAACCATGAAAAAAAAAAAGAATTAATAAAATTTTGACATGGCTTCAAGAATGTTGTGCAGGATTACCTATAGTGGCATATGACTAGATTAGAGTGTCTTTTAATCCCAAAAACATAGATAACTATACAATAAATTAATTGGTTATATTCAATATGAAGTATGGATAGATTCTCAAGTTTACTGTAAGTTGTAAATATTTTTCTTGAAGTAATAGATGTGTTTCTTGACACTGCGATTGGAATAGAAGTGTAGTTTCAAATTGAACTTCATCATTCTGATATGCTGATTTTAAAAAGCACCCAAACAAACTGAATAATTTTGTGTAATATTTTTCCCTTTCATGTAGATATGATAAGTTGAATTGTTGTCCAATATGATGTATTCTCTCTTTAATTTTTCATTTTAATAATTACTTATGATACATTTAAATAAGGAACTTTAAAGCTATCTATGTAAAGCAAAAGACAGGGCTGATCTTTTTACACGTTATAATTAGAACATTTGTCACTTTTTTGAGCCTTTTAAAATTTATTTATCCCTTCACCAACGATTATTTATTTTGTTACAAAATTTAATATATGAGGTTGATGTTCATTTGATTCCCCAAAAGTACAAATAGTATCATTTTCTGAAAGCAAAAGGATTAATTATAAAATCAAACTAAAGATGATTGATTGAAGGATAAATGATAAGATGCCATAATTATCATTTTTTTTTATATTATTAATGTTCGTTACTACGTAATCTTGTATGTAAAATAATATAATGTTTTAGTTTTAATGACTGTTAGATTTTAAATATTATTTTATAAATTTGGTGATACTAAATTTCCACGCGTGGCACGGATAATTTTACTAGTTAATAATAAATGAATAAACAGTGACCTTTGCCACATGTTTAATTTCCACATAAATGTAGAAGATATGGTTGGGAACTCATTAGTGAAAACCATTTTGAAGAAAGACTTGAAATCAGTTCCCAAACCCAATTTTACTTCAGAAACTCAAGTTCATGAAAACTATCAATCTATCAATCCGAAATCTTGATTTGAACACATAACCCAACATAAATAATGGGTAATTGAAGTTTTAAATTTAAGAAATGTCACTCAATTATTTTATCTTGAAAAATCTGATTGAAATTGCTCCACTTAGTTCTCAAGGCTCCAACAATGGAAAACAAGGAAGAAACCCCGAATTGGGATCAAAACACCGCTAGGGGTCATCTGCGAATGCAGCCGGACAACCCATATATGAGCTCGCAAATGGCCCTACACTCCGTGAATGCGATCATGCCTCCGCGATCACAGAGGGTTGGCTTTAGCAACCCAGAAATGAAAATTCAGCCAACTCAAAAATCATTGAAAGATCCCTCGAAATTCATTCGAAACTCCGTACACATAAGTCGTATATGCAATTTGACTAAACTCGACATTTCGAACACGATGAAACCATCAAAATATGAATTTGAGGTCTACTTGACTTGAAACTCGTGAAGGTTATAAGAAATAAACATAATGTCTAAAAAGGTCAAATCAAGCTCGGAATCTCTAAAAATTCAATTGTGATCTCACTTAGGCCTAAAATCGTCCCTCGAATCAATAGAACTCTCGAAATTCTGATTCGAGTATTTGAACCGGAAATTTTTTTTTCTACCAAAATTATAATTTATTTTTTAAAAAAAAATACCACCTACTAATAATTAAGGGAAAAGGCTCAAATATGAAATCGAACTATAAGAAAAAGCTTATACATCACATCCGTTAAAAGTTTGATTTATCTATGTCATTTCTATTAGAGAAAAGACTCATCCATACATGAGTCAAACTTTTAACGGATGACATAAATGAGCATTTTATCAAAGTTCAATGGCATATTTGAATCTTTTCATTTTTAAAATAATGATTTAATTAATGATGTAGCGAAATAATAATTGACCACGTGTAAAAAAAGATCTTGAAAAATCAAAACTATTTTCAGTTAACAAATAATTGCATGGATGAGCCTTTTCTCAAAAGAAAATGACATAGATGAGCCAAACTTTTAACGGGTGGCATGAATGAGCCTTTTTTCAAAGTTCGATGAAATATTTGAGCATTTTCCCAATAATTAAACTCCCACCCCTACTCTCCTCAAATATCATTTTGTGGGATTATATGATCTTAAAAAAATTTTAAAAAAATGTTTCCCTTGTTTGAGGATTGTAGCGTAGGAGTACTGTATTTGCCGTCAAATACAAGATATTGTGACATCTAACTATCAGCTACTACTATATTGGTGAACATATTTAAATCTATTTATTATATGATAGATATACTTGAAAGTGAATCATTCAGTTGCGGTGTTTATAAAACAGAAGGTCTTGTCTAAGGAGTGACATATTTGGATGGAGTCTCACTCATAGAACAAGAGTATATGCTAGTGTATTACGACTTACGTAATTGAATATTAGAACAGTTTTTCACTTGTTTGCACCCCATTATTGAACTCATGTAAAGGAATTAGGATGCATTAATAGATAATGAATTAAATATAGAAAATTAGGCTTAACAAATTAATTAACTCAACATCTACTGAGGAATTCATGAATTAAGAATTACAAAACAACCAAACTATGCATATAAAAAGAACAACACAAACCATCAAAGGAAGAAAAAAAAACAAATGAAAAACCATCATTTTATTTTTTACAAAATCAACAAGTAATTAACTGTTGCAAGGACGGTCTGAAGACCACTTTTCTCCACTCATGCACTTGATTTGATTGGGATATAAATATTTTCATTTCTGCAACAAATAACAATACATTAATTATATTCTCCAACTATAGATAATGTAGAATAAATTAAGTATTGACAAAGAGAAATGCTGGTACCTTTTAGAAAACATTTGTTTGTAAATCCTCCATCTCAGGATTGATGTCTTTTCCTTCTTTCTCAGCTTCAGCTCCCAAAAAAGGAGCAGAATCTAGTTTGGGAGGGTTCTGAAGAGTTGTTTCACATGTTATTTTCCGATAGATACTCGACTCAAGTAAAACATATCAAAAATCAAGTGCGTAAAGTAAATACAGTAGTGAAGAAGCCATACTGAAAGCAACGGGAAGAGAACAATGGGCCACTTTCTATCCTAATCCTTGATCTCCAAATCTTCCTATCTAGGGTCGTATACTCGGTAAATTGCTGATATGTCATGTAATGCCATGTCATGTGTGATCACCTCTCCCCGATACTATGATCACAGTTTAGAGGTGGATCTAGGGCGTGTTCTGTTGGTTCAACTGAACCAATGCTTTCAGCTTGAATATGCATACACATGCAATTAAAACATTTGAATTGTATACATATAATAAGACTACACTCATCTCGAACCTATGACTCTAGATTCTGGTTTCACCTATGTCACTGTGGATTTTGATCCTTCACAGGTTTATTTCAGTAAATTGTATGTCAATGTACCCCATATTCATCCGACTTACAAGAATCAGCCGCGGGTGAGTTCTGGTAAGGGGTGAATTGTCACTCTCATCTTAAGAATATTTGTCACACAACAAAGAACTTGAAATGATGAGAGAAAGACAGATTAACAAGCTAAAGAAAGAGCTCATAACAATACCATGCAACGAATTAATGCCCAATTCACACCCCGGAAGAACGGATGCTGCTTGATTTCGTTTGATCCTTCACGAGATCCTAACCTGTTTTTGGGATCTCTGTGCAACAATCTGTACATTAACTGCTTCGCGTGGAGACTAGACTGGAAAAGGAGAGTACAAATAGACAGTTTTAGAAATTGGAGGGGGAAAATGCACTCTCACATTTTGAATCGAGGCACTTAAATTCATTAGATTGAAATAGCATACCTGTATGCTTCCTGGGAATTTTAAATCCTTATGTAGTATATTTGAGAATGTCTTTTGCCTTGTCTTTCCCCTGAATGGTGTATAACCATACAACATTTCAAACAAAAGAATGCCTGCCAAACGACAATTTATTCGTGAAAAATAGCATAAACAATTGAGGCAAGTATGGTGTAAAAAGGCCTTGGTGAAGATTGAAGGATCAACCAATATCAACACTCGAAGAGCAAATGAATTCTAATTACCAAGAGCCCACCAATCCACTGCACTAGTGTGCCCTGCTCCAGTTATGATCTCCTGTTAAATAGACAAGCGAAAAGAGATTGTTTAAAGAACAGGATATACATGAATAACAACTTGACCTATTATACAACTTTCACAAACATTGATTGTAAGCATCTATAAGTAGCTCCTTTTCAAAAAGAAAAGGAAAAAAAGGTCTAACCGGAGCTATGTATTCTTCAGTTCCAACAAAAGAATTTGATGCACGCATAGGTTCAGCCATGAAGATTGGATTCTGTTGGCCTTTTTGATGTTTCTTCTTTTCGTTGATTTCTGGAACTAAAAGCTGTCCAAATAATCAAAACAGTGTATTGGCATCCATTAGTAACTAATTATGTTTGCGAAGTCACCTTATGAGGATAAGCAATATTTTGCAAACCTGACAAAAATTATGAGTTAAGTACCTGTGGTTTGCAAGATGTCAAACAGGAAAGATCAAAATCCGTTAAAGATACATGCCCACCACTCTGAAGCAAGACATTTTCAGGCTTCAGATCCCTATAAATTATACCTGTTGGAAAAAGATAACTCAGGATACATGGAGATAGATTTTTCAACTCTTTAGATACAAGCGACAAATAGTACATATACTAATCATTTGCTTTGATTGATATGTCATCTGCAGCATTGCCACATTTACTCAAAGATCACTCACCATAAGGCATAAGTATTCTTATTAAGCATTAATCACTCCATTCACCTAAAGTCAAAGAGAATGGTGTACATAGTTTGAAAGAAAGAATGGAAAGTAAGAAAATAGATACATCAACATTGATTCATGAACACACGTTCTCCTCAATCGCTAATAAGGTATAGGAAATTGTTTGATCATGCAAGTCTAAAAGTTGGTAGAATTGGACTAGTTAGAAAAGAATGAATAAAGACGTTCTGATTAGTCAGATCTAATTGTGTATATATTACATGTGGATATAAAGGCTACCTTGACAGTGAAGGTACTCCAACGCTACCACTACTTCAGCGGCATAGAACCTGCACAAAACAAAAAAACTGTATGTCAGCAGAAGCAAAAAGGAAAATATCTCAATAAATGTTTAAGAGACTGCGAGAATATGATATCGAAGTCTCAGCTAACTATGTAGAATGCTTCTTCGATAGGTATAATTGTAGACTATTTTGTTTTCCGAATTTGGTGATAGATATGTTTTTTACGTACCTTGCAGCATCTTCCTTCAACACCTTTGTTTGTTGTCTATCTAGAAGCATGAACAGCTCTCCACCAGGGTAGTAATCGGTTATTAGACAGATATGGGTTTTGGTCTGAAACACAGCAAAACTCAACAATTCAAATTTGTACACAATACCATTATAATTAAGTATATTCATATATGCATATTATCAGTTCACTGAAGTCATCAAGTATCAAATGTTGTGATGCATTTCCTTCTCATAACAATTTTCTCAACATAATTATAATCCCTCTTATCAAGTTCTATGTATCTAACCTGAAAAGATGCATAAAGTGCGGGAAGAAAAGGGTGGTCCAACATATCTAGGATTTCTCGTTCTGCACAAGCTCTATGCACCTGCAGGAAAGATAAGTGGATCCTTATTGAAGATAGAATAATGAGAGAGTATAAGTTTACATGTTAGAATGGGAACGGAGCTTCATATACACCACAGTCAAGATTTGATTAGTTTCCATCACATTTAAATATTGAACAGGTTTAGAAAACTATGAAGTCAGAAGTTAAAACGTTCTCTTCACAAGGATGCGTAGGGGTGTAACATAAGACGAGTATTTACACGACTACATAACTTTGTAAGTCCCATAAAAAAGGTGGGGACAACAGCATAATCTCTAATCTCTAAAAAGGATGCAGCAACATTTGTGATCTTGCAATTTAACTCTTTACCTTGTTTCGGTTAAGCATTATACTCTTATCCATCGCTTTCATTGCAAAGTGCTGGTCTGTTCCGCAAAGCTCCACTAAATGCACACTGCATGTTCACAAGTTATTCCCAAGTTAACCAAGATAGCATAAACATTCATTTTGGATGACTGTAGCATCTCATAATACTTGGTCCACTCTACAGTGGGACAGCCATGTTCTTAATAAAATGTACCTGCCAGTATCGCCCGATCCCAGTGGTTTAATTGGCTTAAAATGCTTCAAGCTTATCGGTTCTCCACTCTCCATAATCTGCAAGTCACAAACCTCTTATGAATGGAAGGGGCAGTGAAACGTCAAACTAAAACTATTATCAGGGGAGTATAAAAAGGGATTTTTACACAAATAGCCAGCCGGATTCAATGTTCACTTTTCCTAACCCGTATACATAGATCATACATTAATTATACACGATTATAAATATAAACAAAAAATTTATCTACCTTTTGTATTGCTTTCCAAGATGGGCTGTCCTTCCTGTGAGGCTTTGGCTGAACAACTTTTGAATGATTTCTCCACAAATCCTCTGGTTTCTGCACATCAGTTCAGCAGTTTGTGATCAAGCTCGTACAATTCAACATCTACAGATAGTCCTAAACAGTCATGTTCAACATTTTGGACTTACCGAATTGGCATCTGGAAGCTCTCGAACTGCTTCATCAACATTTCCAGCAGTTTCTTTTATCTGATAGGAGACAAATGAAAACCATCGTCAAGATAGGCCTCACCATTCAAAGTGAAGAACATATATGACACATAAAACATGAATTAATTCCATTCGGTATATATACGAATGCTCAAACTAAGTCACCATTCTTGAGTATTTATGTATCTGTCATATCACTACGAGACATAAGTGTAAAGAATATCAAAAGCTTATGTGAACTAAAGGCAACTCAAGATGATTAGAGTAGGATTAGACCAGCTTTGCACTCTCTGTTGCCTTGTCTTCAGGGATACTGTTGTGAAGTGGCTCTACATGCTGACTTCCATCTAGTTGCACTCCAATGAAGTACTGTACCTCTCCCTGATTATAAACAAAAGAGCCATTGAATAAAGATTTTAAGAAAGTTTTTGTAGAACAAAACTTCAGAGTCGCGGCACTTTTATCTTAACATCAAGAACAAAATTAGTACTAATATACATACCTTCTGATCACGCATAGGCTGAAGGTGGAACAAGTTCCAGAACTTTTTGCCTGAATTTTTATAGGATACATCAGTTGCTTCAACAATAAAATACTTTGTATTTTTAACCAAAAGATCCAAAATTCTCAATATTTTTGGGGATAATTGATGAGTAAACACAATAAGTTTGTTACATCTTTTCAAGTAGAACCAAATCACAGTCTTAAAGTTTGAAAGGGAAATGGAAAACAAAAGAAATTACTAAATTTGAGTAAACAAACTTTTCCTTTCTTTGATTAACATGAGCTGAATCATGAGTGCACATGCTTAAGTTTGCTGATCCAACATAAAATTAATTACTGGTTGATCCATCTAGAGGCAGATGTATGCATGTTTGCAAATTTCCTGCTTCAGATCTCGAACTCTATAGACATATAGGATTTAAGTTATATATACGGACAATTTTTAATTTTTTTTGCACTACCTATAATTTAACTTGTTGTAGCATGTTACCTGCCTTATTTTTCAGGTTGTTAATTGTACTTATGATGGACAATTACTTGTAGTTATCTTTAGATTATTTAATCTTATCATCAGTGTATAGAAATTAATCACATAGACAAATATGAGAAGAACGGAAAAAAAATAATTTGAAAGCATATATACCAGTCTTAGTGTAGTTAATAAGCTGGACAGTGACATCAGTTTGATTATCAATTGCCTGTCTGATTTTCTTCACAGTAGCTGGATCAGTTTCAGGACCTTGAAGAAACCTATAACAATAGCAAAACCAAATAGCAACAATATAACGAGTTAGTCATTTTGGTTCTCTTCCTTTGGTTTAAGTATGCACCACTAGCTAGTGCCATGGTCCATTATCAATACTCTCTCCGTCCCAATTTATGTAGTGTTATTTGATTTGCCGTAAATTTTAATAAGTAAAGGAAGATTTTTGAAATTTATAGTCTAAACAAACCTTAGACATTTGCATGACTATAAATTACTTCGCTAAGGATAAAAGAGAAATATTAAAATTAAGTGAAAAATATGACATATTTTTTTCGCAGATAGACTAAAAAGAAAAATGTGCGACCTAAATTAGGAAAAAAGGAGTAATTGTTTCAAGCTTCAATTGCACTGCATCACCGACCAGAAGTC
Organism: Solanum okadae; assembly: GCA_036553675.1. Taxonomy (NCBI): domain Eukaryota; kingdom Viridiplantae; phylum Streptophyta; class Magnoliopsida; order Solanales; family Solanaceae; genus Solanum; species Solanum okadae. Next base: position 47,602,323 of record CM071688.1, on the reverse strand, counting down.
AAAGCTGAAGAGCAAATTTTGATTAATCTTTCTTATGATTATCAACAAACTTCTTTCTTGATATTGCGTGTTGTCTCACACATCCATCATTTTAAAAAAAGAATATGACACTATATTTTCCAGACACTTATTAACACTCCACTAGTAAAAATATGTGAACTAGTATTTTAATTTTATGAAGTAAAATAATTTTTTCAGAAAATTTTAAAAATATTTTGATTATAACAAAATTAGTACACAATTGGGATCTCAACACATCATTCAATATTCATTAACTCGACTTCAATTTTTTTATTTAATAAAATATGGTAAAGTTTCAAGAATATAGTGGATATATATATACCTGCAGTTTCTTCCCAAGATTTCTTCACGGCTGTACTCTGTCAGCTCCAAGAAACTATCCGATGCAAAAATCTGATTTATCAAACACAAAAAAACATAACGTTACACAAAAATAACTGAATTAATCGCGATCAATATGGATGATACTTGATTTTAATTTTTGAATAAAAAGGTGATAAAGTATGTCTTACAATAGGATTATCAGGCAGCCTTGGATCAGTAATGACAAAGTTCTTCTCGATACGTTCAAGAGTCGTTGCTAAATCAATACCTTTTCTCATTTCCTTCTTCCTCACTTTGTCATCAACACTAACTGGTCGTCCATCGTTGTCACTCTCATCATCATCGTCATCGTCATTATCCATTGTCATCCTTGCCTCAAAATCATCATCATCAGTAGTCATGGTAGTACTAGAACGTTTTTTCTTCATAATCCTGTACATACGTAATTACATTATATAAGGTAATGTTATAACATTTGTATATTGGACGTGCATGCATTGCATGTTTAATGTCATACGATCGCAATAAGTATATTTGGAGAGTCTGAACAAACATATTTTATTGAGAAAAGAGAAGTTATAAGTAATAATTACCCCATGAAAGATAGACGAGCAGATTTTTTAGGTTTCTTTTCAGGGTCTTCGTTGATTTTCTCCATCTTCATGGTGTTGGTTCTAGTACCAGCATGTGAATGTCTTCTTGCTGGTGCTTTATTCACTAAATTTAGCTTATGAGTAGTAATGCCAACATCCTGCTTGTCTTGTTCAACTTGATCTCCTTCTGACTTTCTCATGAAAGTTGGTCTATTATTTGTTGATTCACTAAGTGCTCTTGCCCTTCTTGGATGTTTTATTTCTTTCAATAACTCATTCACTGAATTATTAGCCATCTCCTTCTGACGCACTGTAGCGGAGTCAAAAGTTTTATTAAAGGATTTCATAACAAAAAATAAAATTTACATATTTGAAAACTACATAATTTTTATGATGAAAGAATAGTACCATCATAGCGTATCAATGATTCAGGAAGGCCATTGGGTCGGACAGTTTTTTCCTTGGAGCCTTCTGTGTGCTTGCTTACCTCAACTTGCATTCTGCAGAAATTTTATTTTTAATTTCATTACATTATTAATTCGTATGTATTTAATTAATTATCATATACCTACAGAGTTAAGGAATCGATTACTTGTTGGATATGTTTATTCATAAACATTTGAATATTTTGTAAAGCCTATAATCTCAACGAATTATCTGGTGAGCAATTTAACAAGTAAAATGTATTTAATGAATAATTTAAACCTCAAAACCCAAGAAATTCAAACAAAAAAAAACTCGACTTTTATATTAATTTAATTTGGTTTATAAATTAAAAAATCCGACACAAATAATTTGATGATATTTGAAAAACTCTACCATGCTTGTTTATGTTTTATTTTTTTTGTTGTTGATTCTTGATTGCATAATTGTTACTTCTTTTACAATATTAAAAACTACTCGATTGGTATTTGACAAAGTATCTAACGTATCGTTTACATGCTTTTTTTCTCTTAGTAGTTATGATCAATCTCTCTCTCTTCTTTCACATTTCACACGTGGAAAGTTAAATTTAAGTACTCTCTTTTTTTGGCATGAATTTAACTAATTTATGTAATGTATTTTTCTTTTCGAAAAAAATGATGTTTTTTATTACTAAAAAATAATTTAACTTTTAACTTTTTCTTAGTCTTAATAAGATAATTGTAATCACATAAATATGAATATTTTGTTTTAAATCACAAATTTTAATAAATTTTTTTAAACTCTATATACAATCAACTATTTATGGAGAAACTACATAATTACACAAATATTTCTACCATATTTATTAATTCTCACTATAGTTTGAAATAATTATATTTTATCTCACCATTTAATGATTTCATATTAGATTTCAAGCCAGATACATGTTTTTGCTACCAAATACATTGACATAGGGAGAGAGGCATGTGAGAACAAGAGGAGACAAGCGAGATTATTTGTCTATATATCTCATATACATGTTAATCACACTAGATACAGATAGTTGATGTGACTCGCATGTATCTAGAATACCAGAGTGATGAGCGAGATATGAGAGTAGTGAGCAAGATGGGAAGGAGGCAAGCGAGATTTGTTTGTGTATCCTAGATACATGTAAATCCACTTTGATACAGTGTATCTAGAACAAATTACACCTAATTTTGACCCTATATATATAGATTTGGACATATCAAAATTTGGTAATATTCATAATATTATAAACTAGTGTGTATTTAAGTAATTAGCTCTAAAACTAATGAAATTTCCGTAATTATCCAACTATATAATTAAACTATACCTACCATCATGAACAAGTTGAGGGAGAATTGAATCCATCAAGTTCTTTTTTTTGTTGTTGGGGAGAGGGGGGGGGGGGTGAGGGTACAATCCAACAAGTTGTATGGTGCATGAGAATGACTCCAAAAGTTGACAAGTAAAAAGGATGAAATAGTAAGAGTTCATGCAAAATGTTGATGGTCTCCCTATTATGATATCTATGAGAGAAAATGGTCCAAAACAAGGCATTCCTATATTAAGGCCCACTATCTCCCTATCTTAATCATGTATTGAATCTTTCCATAGATAAGATGAGGACAAAATCCAGCTGGTTATTTACAAAAGAAAAGCAAGAATTATTGAAAAGATAAGGGAACAAACCCCCATTCAACCCACAACAAACCCCCCATCCAATCCGCGTTATTTCGTCTTAATTTGTTTGTTTTACTTTTTTTATTTCAATTCGTTTAAAAATATATCTTTTTTTTCTTTTTTTTTGACAATTCTTTAATTACTTTAACTTTTCACTGATATATTTAAAAATATAAGATTAAAAGACATTTTTATATATTTTACATATCTAAAATTTAACATCACAAAATAGAAAAATCTTTTTTATTTTATTAAACTCCGTGTAAATAAAAATTCAGACAAATAAATTGACATAAAAGAAGTAATACCTTTCAATATATAAACTTTGGACCATTATAATTTATTAAGAAAAAAAATCTTGGACCATTATTCAAGTATGTCATTTTCCTAATTATTATGTGTTTTTCATCTTAGTACTGTCTAAATTAGTAAATACAGGGTCCTTATGTACTCGTTTAGTTTATATACCTTTAATTTAACAGAATAGTAGGTAGTTAAATAATGGAAAAAAGTTCAAAATATATTCGAACTTTGACCGAAATTGCTATAACAATCTCAAACTTTGGGTAGTACCTATTATCTCATGCACTACTTAATAGTTAATAGTGTATTTTAAAAAAATATAATTGCCACATGAATATCATAAATATTGCATCATTATAAATAATTTTATTCGTATCATATATTTGTAAATACATAAAAATAAATGTGTAATAGATTGTCACAATAATTTAAACGTGTAATCGATTTTTCGAAATAAGTTCATTTTTACTTACCCAATGAATTTGAGAACTTTGCCAGCATCATCTTTGATAGGTGCAATGGTGAGGAGATTCCAAAAAGGGGTCCCATCCTTCTTGTAATTTAGTAATCTTCCACAGTAAGTTGAACCCGTTTGCAATGCTTCTCGGATCTTAGCCACATCCTCAGGATCCGTACCCGAACCCTGCATGAACCGACTAAACCCGGTCCAACAATAAAATGAAATATCAAAAGAAAAGTAAGACAAACAAATAAATCGCGGAAATAGTTTATTGTTATTACCAGTTTCTGCCTATAACTTCCTTTGATGTATAACCCGTCATCTTGAAAAATCCAGCACTTGCATACAGAATCGGGTAATCGGGTTTGGTTGCATCCGATACCACAAATGTTTGTTGAAATGTTGATAAGGCATCTCTTAAATCCTCTGAAACTCTTGGAATTCCCCTCTCTTTACCTTTAATTTCATAATTAGTCAATTACTCAACGAACAAAATAATGTTTATCTCAAATCGATAAATGTATAACGATATACGATTATGGACGTGTATTCCAATTCACAACTCATTGAACGTGTGATTTAGTGTAAGTATGAAAAAGTTCCAGAAAATTTGAATTTGAAGTGTATGTTAAAAATTTTGTATATAAATGCTTACCAGCTCCATCATCAGAAAATTCGCCGGAACTCCGACCAGAGTTGCCGGAATCTCTTCGAGAAGTTTCTGTTTTACCATTTGCATCATCTCCAGAAGTTCTAACTTTAACTCCTTGCAATTTCCCAGTCTCATCATCAGTTTTCAACACTAGTCCCCACTCCGCTGCTCTCTGTGCAGCAGCACCAACTTCATCCACTGCCGCCTTCGAATTAACCTTCTCACCACTGGTAATTGATTTCTGAGTAATCGGAGAAGTCAATTTCGCTGAAGCCGGAGCAATTGCCATCCATGAAGTGGCGATTTCTTCATTTTCGTTACTCGATTTGGGAATTGTGATTAGCTCTGGTTTTTCCTCTGTTTCAGGGATGGTACTACCGGTAATGGACTCGCCGCCGGTCCAATTTTTCCATGAAGATTGTGATCGGAAAACTGGATTTGTTGATCGGGAAGAGTAAGTTGAAGGATTGAAAACTTCTAGTGAACCTCTTGGATCTCTTGGCAATGGTGGTATAAGAGGAGATTGCTTGTTTTCTTCTTCCATTATTTCTGCGTACACAAACAGTTCTCATGTCTGTATCAAAGCACTATATATATATGTGTCTCTGCTCACATCAGTTTTATCTCCAGTTACACAAAAGCATTTCATTTTTACTTTACATGACGATATTTGATTGGACGAAACGTTCAGTAAAAAATATATAATATAAAGATTGCAGAAATTTATACTAGATGGATATGCAAATAGGGATTGGGGATAGGATTTCAAGGTGGGAAATTGAAATTCTCTCTAACAGAATAAAAATTCAGATAGTTATCCTATTGGCCTATTAAAACTCTCTTACACCTTGTTTGGATGGTTGTATTGTATTGTTAGTTTAAATACAATGTTTGATTTGATTGTTACATAAATTCTACTATATGGTATTGTTACGTAACGACGAAGAGACTCATTTTACTTAACGATTGATTTGATGTGATCGTATTGTTACCTTAATATTTTCTTTTCATTTTGTCTTTATTTATTATTTAATAATTATATTTCATCATTTATTCTACTTTTTCAGAGTATATCGTGTACCCTACTTTTCTTGTAGGTTTATTATTCAAATTATGAATGTGTAACATTATATAACGACGGAGAACGATACAATTTGTACAAATACTATATGCATTTAAATAATATAGTACGATACAATACAATACAATACAATACGATACATTGTGAAATAATATGTAACAACCATCCAAACAAAGTGTTATATAAATTGATCCCTTAGCACATGTAGTTTATTTAAAGGGATAAGGGTCTGAAAAATACCCCAACTTTGGTCGGATTTGCTGTTGCGATACTAAACTTTCATGAGGACCTATTACCTCCCTAAACTATTTAATACCGTATTTTAAACATATATATTTGCCCACGTGGACATAAAAAATAATGCAAAATTATAAATAGTAATGTGTCCACGTGAGCACATATATACCTTTAAAATACATTATTAAATAGTTCAGGGGGTAAAAAATACGGTATTAAATAGTCTAGGGAGGTAATAGGTCCTTATGAAAGTTTAGTATCGCAACAGTAAATTCGACCAAAGTTGAGATATTTTTCAGACCCTTATCCCTTATTTAAACCATGTCATCATGACATTATTTTAGCTTTTAGCATATGTTATTAAGCGTAATAATAAAATTTTAAATATAAAAATGTCTTAGTGTTTTAGGGATAGATTAAAAAGGAATAAGAAAACCATATAAAGTTGAACAAAGGATGTAAGTATATTTTTAATCATATAAAAGTTAAACAACTTAAAATCTTGTAGTACAAAAGTGTCATAATTGTTATGTTTTCATAAATGCATGTACACTCTTCTATAGTATGTATTTTATATTTATGATCTTAAATATATTATACCATTAAATTTAATATATTAATAGTATTGATTTTTAAAATAGAAGATGAATAGAAACAATTATAAATGGACATATTACAAGTCATTGTAACTTAGCTAGATATTTAATATTAGTTGAATGCCTGTGACAGAAAATGACTGAAAAGAGCAAGACTTAGTAGCTTGAAAATGATATTTTGTTACTGTTAGTTTGTATGACAATAACAACACTTGAGAAAAGACTATACAAGGATAAGCTTTACGTGATATAAGACGAGTCATCGTGAAGGGGTGGAAAGTACTTTTTTCTCCTTAATAGAAGATTTTTAGATCGAGCGCTGAATATAAAATGATCACTTTGATTAGAGAGCGCTTTACATTTTATATGAAATTTAAATTTAATCGGATCTCAATACGAACACGGCATACTAGGTGAATAGAGACAAGAGTTAAGGGCAAAGTAGGAATGAAAATGCTAACTTTTAAATAGTATGAGTCCATCAATGAACCTTTTGTGGAAAGAACACCTGAAAACCTCAAATTTAGAAGGGTAATTTTGTCAAAGAAGGGCAAATTAGGTTATTTACTAAAAGTTGCTTGAAAATATTATATGTAGTTCACTATTTAAAGCATTATAGCCTACATTTGCTGTCTTGACAATGACATTAGGACGAATATTAACCTCAATAAATACTTGAGGACTTAGTTGGTACGAGGGATAAAAAATAATTAATTTTAGAATTAGTTTATTAATGAGTTTAATTTATATTTTGTTGGAATAAAATTGTGGAATATTTATTTTCTGATAAGTTATTCTAAAATTATAATGTTATTTTTATTTCAAATAGAAGACGAAATAACAACACCTAAATAACAAAACCTGAAATAATTAATAGCAGAATAACTTATTCTCCAGTCAAACATGTCCTAATTAGTGAAGTGTTATTGCTTGATAAAAAATCTTATGTTTATCGTGCTGAAGATAAAACGTAATATATTTTATTGATATGACTTACTTATTAGGTTATTATAAGATAAAAATTAAGAAATCATTTTTTTGACGATATATCTCTTTTAGTGTATATAAAATTAAAATTTTGAGTTGACTCGTATTTAGGGTCATTCTAAACCTGTAAAGACGATATGGTACATGAGCCTAATTCAATTGCTCATTTCTCTACCGACGTGAGGCTTCTTAACATTCTTCCACATGCCCAGACCTTAACTGGTGCGTTAACGCTTATAAATGGGGGTCCAACATCGGTGAACAACAATTGGGACGAGTCTGGCTCTAATTTCATGTAAAGATATGACACCTGAGCCTAACTCAACCTCAAAAGTTAGCTCATGAGCGAAGATTATATTTGTCCAAGTCCATACAAAGAGACCAATTTCTCATCCATCTACTGATGTGCGACTTCTTAACAAAACCAAAGAACAGAACTACGTGTGGAGCGTAGCAATACAACTCGAGTTTGTTAAGTTTTGATGGGAGGGGGGGAGGGGAGCAAAACAATGTGCGCAATGTAATTTTTCAAAATATAACAACATATTCACTGTAATTTCATAAATAGACTTTGAAAAGAATGGTGTGTACGCAATCTTATCATCAGCTAATCAATCTTTCATTCAATAAGGTAGGCTCATAATTAATATACAATATACCTGAAGAGTAGGATATAGATGCTTTTGCCTTAGATTGGAGGAGGAGTTAAGTAAGTAGATATCCTGCAGACTTTACACAAAGTTGATCTATTTATATACTCCACAAACAAAGAAGTCTCTAATGATTTAAATATTGGGATTGGACAAAAAGTTATGTATGTATACAACTTTCTTACTGGCACAAAAGGTTAAGAAGAGTGTAATTAAATAGAAAAGTAAGAAGAAAGAATGATTGTCATTGAAGAATTATCTTATCCCATGCCTATACAACTAGATTTCACATGGCATAAACACTTATCCCTATGCCTTCATTTCAATGATCAACATAATACAAAAACATTTGGAATCAAAAAATGAAAAAAAAATATAGAAGAAGAATGTTGGAGATTAATTTTCTTGCATCTAAAATTGTTGTTTCTTGATTTGATATATTGTATCACTCTCTCACTTGCATTGATGAGTTGTGGGCTTAGATATTTTTTTGAAAAAAAAAAATTCAAGTGTATGTGTTAGAAAAATAATAAGGAAATACAATTGAAGAGAAGATGACTTTGATGTATGATGAATCACTTTTCTTAAAGAGATATTACACGTACACATATTGGAGAAAATACAAGCAACTCCTTTGATGATACAACAAAGTCTTGTATATGTCTGCAGATTTTACTCTTAGGCTATTTCTAGAGAGTCCTTATATTTGTAGAACTTAAGAGATAAATTTTCATAATAGTCATGTTATTTCATAAACAAATGACTAATTTTTATAATAGTCATGTTCTTTCATGAATAGATGTGTCTGTTCAATTTAAGACATCTATATATTACAAAATATCCAACTCTGGTGTGAAAGGGAAAATAATTTTAGTTTTTTCATGTTTACTTAGTTAAAATGTTTTTTAAAATGATTCTTCTAGTGGGAGTAAAAAAAACAATTTCATAAGTGACATTTCAAACTCATTGTCTTGTGCCCACCCTCAACCCCTTCATCACCAACAATCCCCACTCCGCCCTTATGGTAAATTATAGTTTTGTTTGAATTTGCTTCACTTAAACTTGATATATCGTTTTCCATCCCATCAAATATTAAGAATTCAACGTCAATTTAATTAATATCTAAGACATTTCAACGAAGAATTTAGAATATTAAATCAAAAGGCAAACAAGATATATTGTACTGTGTTATCTGTGAATATCATATAGGGGGTGTGGGGGGGAGGGGGGGGGATGTGAGGCCTTTCTTGTTGTCTATTGTTTTTGGACTTGGGAGGTCTCTCTAGTAAAGCTTGTAGGGCTACTCACCATATCTTACTACATATTACTCTCATGCTTTTTTGTCTCACAATTTAGAGAAATAAAAGACTAGACGTTTTTTTGTTGTCATGTGCTTTTGCTTTTATACGTCGTCTGGTTGAAGAACAAGTTATTTAATTTTAAATTTATGATAATATAATTAATGAGACATGTTTTTTAATTATTGGAAGATATTTAGTTAGTTTTGGACTAAAAATGGAATATATTGGATATGATATAAAAAAATATTCGATTTAAACAGGATAAACTGGAAAAAACTTCTATTTTCAATTTATAACCTTGTTATGGTTGTAAAATGTTGAGATAAAAGCTTTAGAGTAGGGAAAATGTGTCATTTTATTTGATTTTTTTATATAGAGATTGTTATAGAATTTACTATCTCAGAATTACTAATTCTAAAATAAATAGTTGTATCAATTATGAAAAAGAATAAGCCACATGAATTTATCTCGAGGTTATAATCACTTGGCCCACCAACAAAACAACCCCTATAGTTTAATTTGTGCATATTATAATTTACCTTTTTTTTTATAGTAAAGTTAGATCCGATCGAATTACAATCAAATAGATAAGTTTTTCTACAGAACATCTTCCATAATTTCAAAGTTGGACCCATAGGAGTATATCTACCTACATCCACGTGTCCAGATGAAAATGAATCAGTAACTATAAAAATAAATCAGGCTACTCTTAATCAGAAGCGGACATAGGTGAGGTTCGTGGTTCGGACGAACCCACTAATTTTTTCGTAGACCGTATATTTATATTAAAAAATTAAATAAATATACATATGTATATTAACTTGTGAACCCTCTAAAAAACATTGATTGACAACTAATTAAGTGGTAAAAAAAGTGGTGAAAATGATTTTCATACTAGTGTAGTAGGTTCGAACCCCACTATCAATGAAAATTTCTCTTTACTTTTTTTTTAAACATGTTTTGCAATATTTTTTTGTTCTGTCCTAAATTTTAGAACCCCCAAACTCTTAACTCTGGTTCCGCCTATGCTCTTAACTCACGGAAATTTTGAACTCTTAAATCATTGAGTCAATCTTTACTTTTGTATTTAGGTGATTCAAAATCATATACCTATACGTAACAAATAAAAAAATTACTATCTATATATATACAATGTATTTTTTTAACGAGAGGATTCGAATGAACACCCTCCCAACCCTAGATCCACCCTAACCTACTTATCCTCATCTTAACTACTTCTCTCTTGTGTTTCTTTCACTAGTATATTTTTGACTGAATAGGTTCCTTTGTTTATATACCTAACAAATGAAATGGTGGGGACAAATGACAATATTAGCCAGAGAAATTAAAGGAGTGTTGGACCTTAGGAGCATGTGGTGTGATTAGATAAGTCATGTTTCAATGTTGGCAGTAGAAGAATTAATTTATCTTTTCTTATAGTTTTTGTTTGTGGTGTTTATTAGGTTTTTGAGTAGTCAATTTACACTTCTATAGTTCACCAAATTCCAAATCATATCTAAGATATTGTATGTATGCAGAAAAATAATTAAGGGGAATTAAAGAAGATATTTCCATTGATCACTAGATAGGAACAATTTTTGTCTAAATTCAACTCTATTGTCCTTCCACTAATTTTGAAATAATGTAAGTTCATAGTAAATTATTCTAAGTTGTTACTGACTTATACCTTTCAAGTAAACACTCTCCGACTCTCTAGATCCGTCCTCAATTGAATAACCACTATATAAATCAACCTGATAAGGATTCTGAATGGATGGAATTCGTACGACAAGGATAGGACTTGATCGTTTGTACATATAGACTTTTTGGGTGCTAAAATCCAAAGTCGAGAGGGAAACAACCTAGATCGTACGCTAAGATCCCTAAGCAGTCACTTAGTAGAAAAGGAAGTGATCGAGAGATGACAACCAGAATGTTCTAATTTTAAAAAAATTGGGTTAATTTGAAATATTTAATTCCAAGGGCATGGCCCACAAAGTTGGAGGACCCAATTCATGCTACCAGCTGTGCAGGTATTATGGGTCATGTGCTAGTTTACTCACATAAGCCCCAAAGAACGTTTCGGTGCTCTGTGGATCCTTCACTTCGATCCGTTTGGAAAGTGATCTGATAATTGAATTTGAGTGTAATTTAGTATAATCATACAAGAATACAAAATTAATAAGATCTCTACCCCATTCTTACATAACAAATTATATATCTATCTTGTCGGTCCTCAATCTCATTATGAATTACCATAACAATTTTTTCCTTACGATATCTAGATTCGTTATTTTAAGAGAATGATATAATAAAACGATCAAGATAAAATTCATTGAATTAAAGATTAGATGATTGAAATGAAGAATTGCTAAATACAGGGTGTTATGTGATAGAATAATTAGAATGTCTATTAAAGTGAAAGATAAATTCTGCAAAATAGTTACAATACTAATATTATTATTGCACTGAATATTGGGTTGCTAGAGATGCAGTTAGATAAATATGTGGTAATACAAGATTAGATAGGAATAAAAATAGTATTAAGGATAAATTAAGAGAATTAGGTCGTTTAAGATGACATGGTCATATCTTATATCGACCTACATATGCAATGATTCATAAGTGTTAAATTATATATGGTGAGTGAAAGTATTAAAAAGGGACGAGATAAACCTAAAATTGTATGAAAGGAGGTCGTATGGAAAAACCTACCATATCCTGAAATCAATACAAACTTAATTACAACTTGTCTGATCAGACTTCTAATATCAATTTATTTTGAATAGTACTTTATGTCAAATCTACTTTTAAGATATTGAAAATAGCTCATAACACCTTTTATTAACCTTTGAGATCAAACAATAATCTTAACATTTTATTTTTCAACTCAAATCTACCCCTAAGATTTTAAAAATGATCGACTCAAAATATTTTCCATTACCTTTGAAATAATAAAAAAATGACCTTTAACGTTTTTTTTTTCGACTCAAATCTACCATGACCATCCACGAAAAAATCAAAAACTTTAAATTGCCACATGGCATCATCTAAATATGCCACGTCTAACATTTATAATATCAATTAAACTCACACCATTTTAGCAAAGTAAATATATAAATATAATTCAATAGGTTCAAACAACTCACATAACAAATCACTCTTATTACTATAATTTTTAATTTTAATATTATCTGCGCATAGTGTAGATTTATTCATTCCTCTAACAAACTTCAAAAAATTAATCCGATTATGTCTCTTACTCACCAATTTTCTTCTCCATCATGAATTATTGTAAACAAACTCAACCATTTTAATTAATTAATCTCTTCATAATAACAATAATACTTATAATGAGTGCTTCTCAACGGAGTTTCATAACTTGGTTATTTGTCTTAATATTAATCATTTATCTTATTTACTCTTCAAATTACATTCTTAACAATGATGATTGTTCTTCCAATATTGATGAAGTTGATCATCTTTCGACGAATAATAACACGTCTACGTTCACTCTTCAAGATGAAGAAAAAAACAAACAAAATGATGAATATTATAAAAATGTTCGAAAAAAAGAAGAGGAAACTAAGCTCAAACATGTTGTGTTTGGGATAGCTGGATCGTCGATTTTGTGGGATAAAAGGAAAGAGTATATTAAATTATGGTGGAAACCAGGAGAGACAAGAGGTGTTGTTTGGTTAGATGAAAAGATCAAAACTAATAACAATGAAGCCCTACCTGATATTAGGATTTCAGGTGATTGCGATGACATGTTTTTTTTTTTTTTTTTTTTTTAATATTGATGGTTTCGATCTTTAGGTTTTTATCGTTGAAATTATTATACTTTTTGTAAACTCTATATGTCGAAAATGATGAGTTCATGAGTTGAACATTGGGTATCTTTTAATAAATAATTACTGATTTTAGTAATATTTTTTATTTATTACCACTTATAGCAATACTATGTTAAATCTACAATATGTATTAAAAGTGAGTTATGTATGCAATATATATGTATTATAACTGTTTTTCTAAATATATTATGATTGTTTGGTAAGAAATTGACACATTGTATTTTAAAATGTGTGATGAATGTATTATCCATTAATAAAACTTGTATTATATGTGAATAATAAATTGTTCTTTGTAATATGTATTAAAATTGTATTATAAATGTATTAAAAGTGATCAAGTGAAAAAAAAATGTTATTGCTATAAATGGTAAATATTTTTTTAATATAGTAAATTTATGTATTATATACAAGTATTGATCCTTTTTTTTTCAGATGACACTACAAATTTTCATTACACGAATCGACAAGGGAGAAGATCGGCTCTAAGGATATCTAGGGTTGTTTCAGAGACGTTAAGGTTGGGTTTGAAAGACGTGAGATGGTTCGTGATGGGGGATGACGATACGGTATTTTTTGTGGAAAATGTAGTTAGGGTTTTATCAAAATATGATCATAACCAATATTACTATATTGGTAGCTCTTCAGAAAGTCATGTACAAAATATATTTTTTTCATATTCAATGGCTTATGGTGGTGGTGGATTTGCAATTAGTTATCCATTGGCAAAAGAGTTAGAAAAAATGCAAGATAGTTGTATACAAAGATATCCTGGATTATATGGAAGTGATGATAGAATTCAAGCTTGTATGGCTGAACTTGGTGTACCACTTACAAAAGAACGCGGATTTCATCAGGTAAAATTTTTATTTGTACTGATAATATAAAGAATTTTTACACTATCGTTCTGTGTAAGTTTGCATATCATAATAGGTTATTAATTTCGTAAATCATGAATGGTTATGTTTAGTTATCGTTTAGGTGACTAGAAATTATGTATTAATTGATTGATATACTTGTTTTAATTGGACATTTGAGTTTACCTATATATAGGAGCATAGATCCCATGTGCAAATGAAACATATGATCACTTAATCATGGCAAATGGGGGTAATAAAGTCACCTTTCTTTTATCTTGTAACAAAAAAATCACTCAATTATTGATCGTTATGTTGCCCCGACACTTCAATAATGTTTCATTGGATGTGTAGTGTGTGTTATATACTCTAAAAAGTTGTGCATTTCTTGAGAATCAAACACGGGTCAAGCAGCATCTTTTAAAGAGTCCAAGTAACATTGATTATAAGCTAAACTCAATTCTTATACATTTTGACTTTATCATAAGTCATAGGCTATGTTGCTCAAATTCTTAAAAAGGCTATGTTGCTCAAACTCTTAAAAATAGCCGCCTGGCGTATGTTGAATCCTCCGAAAAAATTGCATTTTTTTGAGAATTCAACATGGATACAAGTTCATACAACAATATTATTGAAGAGCCAGAGTTACATAGATTATAAGTACTCTAAAACATTGGCTGAAATTGATTATCTTTTTTTGTTTTGTTTGTGGTAGTATAGTATAATGTATACATGGAAACTTATACTATCGATGATAAATCATATGCTATGTTGCTCATATCGTCAGATATGTATCAGATGCTTCAAAAATATAACATTTTGGAAAGTCCTAGCTACATAGATTATAAGTATTCTAAAGCATTTGGCTGAAATTGATGATATTTTTTTTGTTTTGTTTGTGGTAGTACAGTATGATGTCTATGGGAACTTACTAGGCCTACTGGGAGCACATCCAGTAACACCACTAGTCTCACTTCATCATCTTGATGTAGTAGACCCAATATTCCCAGGAATTTCCAGGGTTAACGGTCTCCAACGCCTATTTGAATCATCGAAACTCGACTCAGCTAACCTAATGCAACAATCAATTTGCTATGACAAAGAGAGATATTGGTCAATTTCAGTGTCATGGGGCTATGTTGTTCAGATAATTAGAGGAAATGTTTCACCTAGAGAACTTGAAATGCCTTCAAGGACATTTCTCAATTGGTACAGAAGAGCAGATTACACTGCTTATGCATTCAACACTAGGCCTGTTACAAAACATCCTTGCCAGAAACCTTTTGTGTATTACATGAACACCGCGAAATTTGATCATTCGAGAAATCAGATTATTGGGATTTATTATAGACATAGAGAGTCTTCACCTTCTTGCAGATGGAAAATTGAGTCACCTGAGAATATCAACAACATTGTTTTGTTGAAAAGACCAGATAACAACAGATGGCAAAAGGTACAATTTTTAACACTTCTATACATACATTTGTCGTATGGTGTCCAGATCAATTTGTGCATATCGACTATAACACCTTTTCGTATAATGTTTTTACTGGATTTTTTTTTTTCTTCTGGTGCAGTCTCCAAGGAGGGATTGTTGTGGTGTTTTACCATCAAACAATAACTCAAAGTCAAATTTGTACATGTGGGTAGGCAGTTGCAGAGATGGTGAAATCAGTGAATTGTAGCTGTTAGGGAGAGAGGCTTTACTTCATTTTTTTCTAGTTTATCTGTAGTTCGATTTTTAGGCCATAGAAACTATCCAAACATTGGAAGTATAAAATGAAATTGCAACACCTGAATCATTCAATATTCTCCCTGTGTAAACACCACACTAATTTACACCATTGTAGCTTTTTGTACAAGTCAAATCTGTTACCAAATGAGATGACATATTATAGCTTATATAGGCTATTTTGCCTTGAAATCACATTCTATATGTCTTATTTTTTTGTGCAAGTAAAGACTAGCAAGGCATTCTCTTGCACCAATTCCTCTCTCACAAACAAAGCTAACAGCTGTGGCAATATCTGTTTTGGAGACTGATAATACGATAACACGAGTTTCAGCTAGCAACTGTTGCATCTCAATCAAATGCATAGAAGGAATACTTCCTCAACAACAACAGAAGTTGAATGAATTCACAGTGTAAGTTAAATAGCATGAATTTCTTACAAAGGTGTAACATATGGTACCGAAAGGTTCTAAAGGAAGTCCAAAGAGAGCATTTTTAGCCTTCTAAATGCACTGGAAATGTTACAACTCTCACCAATGAATCGGTCTTGGATCAAATTACAATAAACAGTGAAAATTTAATAATGTTCAGTATAGTAACGAATACACGCTGTGTAATGTCTTCAAAGTAGCAAACTAAAAATGCAGGAAGCTCATCACCACATGTAAGCTAAAACGACTGGAGACATCTTCTCTGCAGAATCATCTGGTTAACATTCATATTAAGGATAAGAATATGGAAGTTGAGAGATTAATGATGTCAAGGTTTACAACTAACAAGTTCATAGGGGTCAAGAAAACATTCTCATCTATGTTAGACAGGTAGTTTGTCAACAAAGTGAACTATCAGAATATCCAGATCAGAAACTAATATATGAATCATGGACTAGATAAAACCAATTCATTTCCCAGAAGTAGTAAGAAAAAACACTACATAAAGTATAATGTAAATCATGAACTGCAACATAAGTTCAACTGGTCAAGTACAACTGCTATAAGCTTGAACACATAATGTATAGTTTATGGGTTAGAATATTGCTTACTGATAGCCAAACTTCTGTGCCCTAATCACAAAATGGAGTGAGATCAATTTTGAACTGCTGCTTCCCCTTGCTAACTCTCTGTAAGAAATGTGATATCAGGAAAAAAACACAAACTGCAAAGTGCTTGGAAGAAAGGAACACAGAGATATACAAAAAATGCTAGAAGCATAAGCTAAATGACAACATATACCACCATTAAGTAGTTTGATTTCTTTGTTCCTTGTATTTACCAACATCTATTCATTGTTTTAATTCACTGATTTTTTCTGTAAAATCCAGAAGTTTTAAGAAAGGCAACTTTTATGAGTTTTACTCATGTTTTCATGAAAGGGAGCCTTGGACAATTGTTAACTTGTCTCCGTGTGACCTAGAGATCATGGGTTCGAAACGTGGAACCAACCAATGATGCTTGTGTCATGGCAGGTTTGTACATTACACCCCCTTGGTGTGCAGTCCTTCAACCCTGCATGAGTGCGGGATGCTTCATATCGAGCTGTCATTTTTTCATTTATAGTATTCTAATAACAATTAATATATCACTTTGCCAACTACTTCCTCCATTTCTATTACTTGGCACACGTTGACCTGACACATCCCTTAAGAAAGCTATAATTAGAGGTATATTTTTACTAAACTAACCTTATTAATGATGCTTTAGAACTTTAAATTTGACTACTACTTTATGTAGCTATTTAATACTAAGGGTAATATGGGAAAAAGTGATAAAACTCTCTTGATTTCTGAAATGGACAAGTAAAATGAAACATCTATTTCTGGTATAAGGGCCAAGAAAAATGAAATAGAGGGAGTATATTTATTTTCTGGCGCTGCTTTCGCAAAGACAACCTGTGGGGAGACGAGGGGCATGCATTAATGCTTTGATATCTGCATTAAAGTGCCATTTAAGAGAGACAATTGTCCAACTTAAACTTCACCAAGTTATTTGGTTAAAACGCACATCAAATGAGCATTCAACTCCACTGCAAAGTAGCCAGATGTTCCAAAATTATAGTCTTGGAAATACCCTTGTGGAACAGGGAACTACATCTACATCTCCTAACAACCCTCTTCAACTCTGGTATAGACCATAGCATCCACACCGGCATCATTCTAGGGTCAACAGGCAACAGAAGATGCTAAAATTGGCTACTACAGACTACTTATTAATTAGGTTAGATGAATTAGGAAAACAAAAAACATAATTGAAATAAAGAAAAATTAGCAAATGTTTTGGATAAATGACGTAAGAAAAAAATATAGAAGAGGAAAACTAGGAAATACAAAATTTTGATTAACCTACTCTTTAATGCATTTCTCCTATCATTTCCCTCCTATGTCATATACTTCAAGCACCAAATATGCCTGCTATAGCTTAACACAACCTACTCAAACACCCAGTGTTTTGGATATACCATAGCACCTTAACAGTCTCCCTATATCTTCTACAACTGTTGGTACTTGGAAGCTTAGCTTCATTTATTTATGCAACAAAGAGTGTCAAATATGCAATTCATGCTAAACAGAAATTGACTTACACCAAGCGTAACAAGCTCTTCTAGTAGTTCCTCCAGATGACGCAGAGGCTGAGTCAATACAAAGCATTGATCAAATTAATAGCTAAAATCAGAATGCCACAGTTTCATTTTAAGGGAAAAAAAGAGGATGTCCCAAAAGTCTCAACATATAATATAGTTTGCGTGTAACTTACCCACTGTGTTGGACCATCAACTGGAGCACTCAGGGGATCATTGTGCACCTAATGAAAAATATCTCTGATTCAGTTGAGCAGATTTTTTTTTGAGAATGAGTTGAGCAGAAAATTAAAGCAAGTTTTGACAAAACGGATAATATCCTAAAAGTTCAGGAATCTCAAGAAGGCTTGAAAGTTTTTCTTTTGAATGAATGCACCAGCTAAAGTAATATCACCGCATTTTGATTCCAACCCTCCAGTTCCTTTCACTCTCCTCTTAAACAAGGAGTAAATATCTTTTTCTTAAACAAGAAGTGCAAGCAGATTGCAACTTTACAAATACCAGATGCTCTTTTATACCTCCATAAATATTCCATCTACACCCACAGCAACAGCTGTCCTGGCAATACAAGGAATTAATTCACGAAGACCGCCACTAGCAACACCACCACCTTCCAGCTGTACAAGAATGCAGAACTTCAATTCATTGACATAGAATAAACTTTAACACTAGATCCTAGAAATGGTCTGGATTATGCGATTGAACTCATGATCTTAGAACGTTGAATTGGCTACTGGTTAACAGTTGAAATAAATTATTAACAGTTGATTCTGAGGCTTGAAAGATACAAACAGCACAAAGTCAGGATGATGTCATAATGAAAGAGAAGATAGGCAATTAGGGGTTGATTCTGTACACAGATGTGTCTAACATGATATGGAAGAAGGAATTTCTGCTAATTAAACCTAAAAAGCTTCAAACTAATTAAACTCCACGAGTCATAGTCATGGACTCAAAGTGAATGCTTATGCTGTCAATAAACTGCACGTATCCATTACTGATCTGCTATGGTAAACTAGAATAGTTTCTCCTTTTCTTTACAATTTATCAGTGCATAGCATATCAAAGACTCCTCTAAAGATTTTCAGTACTCTCTAAGGAAGGGTAAAAGAACAATGCACCTTTTGGCCTGCAGGCTGTTGTAATGAATGAGTTATATCAGCAACCTGAGATATAAGAATGTAAATGAGAAAAAGTACATCCAAAAACAAATATCTATGTATAGAATAAGTGGATTCCTCCAGTTATTTTATCTGGGGATGTAATAATAAAATACAGTGACAAATAAGACTCTTACAACAGGGCAATTGGCCTCCCTCATCCACTCAAAGTTCCGTGGATCTACAATCAAGTCATCTGCAGAGTCAAATAATATATGTTAGATTTAAATACTTACGGTAAGATTCCTCCTTACCGAGTTTGGGAACAGCTATGCTTTGTGAAGGTCCTACAGATAGAGTAATATCCACCCCATCCACCTAAACGTCTTGCCTTTACTGTTATATCAGGAATTACTCCACTTATTGCTCGACTTAAAACGAATAATGGATTTGCTTCTGTCCACCCTAGGTCCCCACCCCAGAATCATTTTGCATCTGGCCTTTTATGCACCTTTCATGAACACCGAGTTCATTTATCCTATGCTTAGCATTGCCCATTAGAAGATCAGTGCAGAAAATTATTCACAATGTACTTGTAAATCTTCAATACCTTCCTTTCCAGATTAAAAAAAAAAAACTCTGAAAATAACTTCTCAGAGACTTGCTTCCATCCAACTAGAAAAAGTTAATAAGAAGAAACAAACTGAAGAAAACTTACTATAGCCAAACATTGTTCCTCTCTCACACACCATGACATTTTGATTTCCAGCCAATCTCACTTTTTCAGCAGAATTTAACATCACCTGAGAACATTGTAGCATAAGTAAAAAAACAGACAGAATATGAAACCCACGAGTGAATCCAAGATAAAGGACACAAATTTATCACTGTTTTGACAAGGGCAAGTGAAAGGAGAGCTAAAAAGAAACTGAAAAGAGGAACGTTACTTACTGATTGATCTAATTAAAAAAAAAAAAAAAAGGAAAGTTACTTACTGAAGAAGCACAAAACTGGCCCTTCTTAATGTTAATAACTTTTCCAGTCTTGGCAGCTGCAACAAGTAGGTCGGTCTGTCATAAAAGGCCAAAAAGTAGATCAATATGGCTGCTTCCTCAGAAATGTATTTAAAATTTGGGCAGAAAAAGTCACAATATCTTTCTGAAAATGAAGATTATAACCTGCCTACATAAGAAAGCAGGAATTTGAATTATATCTGCAACCCGGCCAACAGCTTCACACTGAAAAAACACTGTTAGATGCAGTTCATATTGGAAGGGAAACTACTTCTGGACCACCAATATTCAATGATGAGCTGATATACAAAATGGATAAATGAACTGAAAATATCACATTACACGGATACCCGAACTTATTTTTTTGCATAATATGTTTCTGACAAATTAAGAGTCCGTACAACCAACAACACACTAAGCTTTTGTAATCTTCTCCAACCATAGAACAGAACATCCATGACATTCTCAGAATTGTCGGAAATGAGGAATATCATACAAAAAAAAGTATTTGTGGAATGGAAAAACCTTAAGTTGGCCAATAAACTTAAGAGGAATAAGAATGGATGAGAAGAAAAAATAATGCACAATTTATTTACCGAAGTAACATAATTTCCTAAGTGAATATTGAATTAGATCATCAAATTCCCCGATCAAACAGAATATCAACAACAACAACAACAACATGCCCAGTGAGTTCCCACTAGGTGGGGTCTGGGGAGGGTAAATTGTACGCAGACCTTGCCACTACCTCGTGGAGGTAGAGAGGCTGTTTCCGGGAGACCCCGATCAAACAGAATATCACCACAAAAATTTTAATTATAAATGGCAGAGTGCCACCAACATATGCAAACAAATTTTACCTGAATAGATTCATGAACATCAGTAACAATGGGTACATCATATATTGTTTTCACCTTTTCAAGGATCTGCAACAAAGGAGGAAAAGTGATTAGTTATATGCTGGAAGGGTTTATGTAATAGTGGAATTCATACATGAGATGGAATATAACATATTAAGCCAGGCTGCAAAATTATATCACAAGAGAAGAAGGATTAAAGACCTTCATTCACAATATACATATTTCTAAAACTGATATAGGAGTTCAAAAAACCAACATGAAACCAGAGTATTGTGATATCCTTCCAGAAATTAAAGTGCCTGATGTTTCCAGCAAAGTAATGGCACTTTTATACCTTCAAGCCTTCAGCCAAGCCAGGACCACGGAATGATTTAGACGAGGTTCGATTAGCCTTGTCAAAGCTCGACTTGAACACAAACTTCAACCCAAGTCTATTAAAAAAAAAGAGAACTCAATCATTAAGTGCCTGTTTGGCCATGGATGTTTCCAGGAAAACTGTTTGGAGACAGAATTGTTACAATTTTCCGGAATCGAAAAACTCCAAAAATCATATTTTTAACTCCAAATCACTCACAACTACTCAAAAACAACTCTAATTTGTATACATGTCCAAAAACAGCTCCACTTTCCAAATACCATTCAAACTTGAAAGCAAATATTACTTTTTTTTTCAAATTTCACAATTCTTATGTCCACTAAATTCATAATGAAAAACAACAATAATGAATCTCAAATTGGACCATACGATCAAATACCATTCTTAGAGCTAAACTGGTGAAATGCATAAAACTGCAAAATCCACTTGTAAAACAACTAAGTACATCCCAAAATCACATATGACACTGTAAGAGAGATGAGAAAGTTACTTGGAAGTGATATTCTTCAAGTGTTTGGCCATGTAAAGAATGTGATCCTCGGATTCAATCACATTTGGACCTGCTAGTAAGAAAAATGGCTCTGCTGCCTGAATTTTTTTTTGGATTTCAGACAGTAATCAAGCAGTTAGTCTTTAAGCAAGATGCGAAAACGAACAACTTTTGAGAAAATAACATCGAAATTTTGAAACCTTGAGCTGGTTGAAGAGCAGTGATGATGATTCCATTTGTTCGCCGGAGTAATTTTCCAAAGAGTTCGCCGGAGTAATTTTCCGAAAGTGAAAGCAAAGCAGTTATTCAGATCCAGCTAGCTTGGATGGAATTTGGGCTTGTGAGCTCTCAGCTCATAAAGTCTAAAGCGGGACGGGCCCATAATGATTTATTCCTTTACTCTTTTTACAAAAAAAAAAATGAAAAAATTATCGAATTATACAATTATTTATGACATATTTATTAATTCTCGGAATAGTTTAAAATAATTACATATTATTTCACTAATTAATATTTTTCTATCATATTTAAAGTCATATACACCTAGATATATGTATTTTTGCTGCCAGATATACTAAAATACAAAAAAGGGCAAGCGGGATATTCTTTGTATCCCATATACATGTTAATCACATTATATACATGCATATAGGATGTCAGATACATTCTGAAATACAGATACATAGGGCGAGAGGGGGGGTAGTGGAGAGTGAGATAGGAAAGAGGCGAGCGAGAGAGTTAAATACATGTGAATTCATGTAGATACAATGTATCTAAAACAAATTACACATAATTTTGACTCTATGTATCCGAGATACATGTATCTAGAAGAGACAGATACAATATATGAGGCCTAAAGTATGGTAAGGAACGTAATATTGCAAATTAGGTAAAAGTTTATGTAATTATCTCTTAAAATAGCGAGATTTGTGTTGTTTACCTTAAAAGAAAAAATACTAACAATTTATGTTACCAAAGCCAACACATCTATTTTGTGCTCCCTCTGCCAAATTTATATGACTTGTCTAAATTTTGAGAGTCAAACATATTTTTTTTTAGATATTTTTAATTTTTAATTATTGTAATTAAAATAGTCTTATTTAGTTTTAAAATATGTAGTAATTTTATTTTGAAAAACTAATTATTATTTTCTATAGCCAATGTATGATAGTGGTCTTTGATTTTTGTCCATTTTGCTCATTTACTCAAATTTTGTGAATCAAAATATCCCTAATTGTGATCTAAATTTATAAGGCATGAATTTAGAGAACATTTACTTTGTTTATCAAAAGTTTTTTGAAATAAGATATATTCACAAATTGAACTCAGGTCTCTATCGGCATAAATTTTGTAGGAATTAAATCATGTCTTATAAATCATCACTCGTGAGTTATAAATTACTTTAAGGCATAACGTTTTGCAACTAAACTTATACATCTAAGCACATTGTTTGCTAACTTAATCACATAATAGAACATTAACTATGCAATTAAGCAAAACAGACAGAATTAAAACTAAAAAAGTTTCAATCTTGCTAAAGTTTCTCATTTCTTCATGAATTCACCATAACAGAGCTGATTCAAGAAAAGAAAAAAACAGAGCAGTGAACCAGTTACTCAGTACATTGATCTTCATCACTGCAGCAAAAAGATACTAACACTCAAAAAAACCATCAATTTCTCAATGGAAGATGGAATATTTGAATCAGACCCATCAATAAAACCTCTTCCTCTTGCAGGAAAAAATGGTGGAAATTTCGGCTTTAATGGTGGACTAGGAGCATCAGGTATTGGTGGACTTTCAACAGGAGGAGATAACAGGGGTTCAGCATTATTAACAGAGTATTCAAGAATTTTATCGACCCCATGAAATGTGAAAGCAAGATTTACGTAAAGATCTGGGTATGTGATTTGAGACCCATCAATGGTGAAATTGGATAAAGAATTGTTGGTAACGATGATGAATTTAGAAGGCAAAAGAGTTGGGATTCGAGTGTTGGGTTTTAGCTGTTGGAGATCGGAGAAAGAGAGGCGTTGTGGGATTATGTGATAAGCGATTAATAATGGGTCTAAGTTTTGCACACCAACTGTTTGATGATTTGCCATGGCGGTTTTTCCAGGGATGAAGAAGGTGGCAGTGAGTGGAAGAGATGATAAATCTGCTGAAGATAACAAATTAGCCCACCCCACGAAATCCCCTGCTCCGATTAATGCCTCTAAGATGTTGTTCAGTTGCTGTTCTTGGATTTGGCGCTGTGTTAGCGACGGCGGTGGAGGTGATGACGTTGATGTGGTTGAGAAAGACGGCGTTGGTGGTGGAAATGTAGGCGGCAGTGTTGGTGAAACTGATGCGAAAGAGATGAGATGAACTGAAGTGTGATTCAGATATTCAGGCACATCAATTCCTCCATTGTTGACCTTCAAGTTCGATTTTCCCAGTGTTGATGCCAAAGAGACAAGATGAAATCGACTTTGATTCCGTGATTCAAGCATTTCAGTTCCTCCATTGTTGGAATTTCTCAGTGGAGTTTTGTACTCTGTTTTCTGATAGAGATCCAAGTCGTACTTCTGATCATGAACAGAGATCAAGTTTTGCATCATTCTCACTGTAAAAACATTCAAATCAAAGATTCTTAACTTCAGATTATGAACAGAGATGTATGAAACTCAACAAAATCAAAAAAAAAAGAAGAACAAAAAACAGAGAAATTCAGATCCCATGCTTACCAAAAATACTGGTGTAAATCAAAAGGTAGAGTAAGAAGAGAAGCGTAGCAATGGTAACAACAACAGACATCCGTAGAGCCATTTTCATGAAAGTTGTTCTTGAGCTTTTCTTCTTCTTCTGTAAATTTTGGATCTCTGAAGAAGAAGAAGAATTTAGCGGTTACTTATGTAAATAAAATTCAGTTAGTTAAAAAGGCGGGAGATGTTGTTACTGGGTTTTCATGTGCCAAGTTATTGTTAAAATCAGTTATACAATTGCATTATAGCATATGCATGCAATTATATTTAAGGACTTTTTTAAAAATGTAGATAGGTGTGTGATTGTTGAATTCTTAAAAAATAATGTATATTTACTTGTTCATTTTAGTAAATTGAGAGAATTTCTATTACCCTATTCGTCTAGTTTATGTGACATCGTTTGATTGGATAAGAAGTTTAAGTAATAAAGAAAAACTTTATTATGTTTACCGAATTGCTTCATAATTCATACTTTGTAATGTGTTTAGTGAACCCAATAATAACATAAATGGAGATGATGTTATAAGATAGTTGTCAATTAAGAAAATGTAACATTTTCTTAGACGGATTAAAGAGGGATGATGCACATAAATTAGGATAGATGGAGTATTTTTTTTTTCCCATATTGCGCTTAGAGCTCATTTGATATGAGGGATAAGTTATAACTAATTTCGGGGTTAATTTTAGGATGAGTTTATCTCGTGTTTGGTTGGGATAAAATCATGGAAGAACTTATTTCGAAATTAGTTATCCCAGATTGTAGTGTTATTTTTATGTCGCATTGAGAGTGGGATAACAATCTTAGAATAATTAATCTTGGGATAGCTTGTTCCCCAACCAAACAACCCATTTTATTTAATAAACGAGCCCTTAATATTAAATAACTAGATGAAGTGGTTATTCTCTTCGTTTCAAAATAAGTGTCACCTTAGCAAAAATCACGTCCATTAAGAATTTAATAAGTTAAATGTGTAGTTTACTAAACTACCACTGTTTAATAAATGCCTCTTAAAAATTGAATACTATTAAGAAGATGGAACATATTGGTATAGTAAGAAAAGTATATTAATTATCGTCTTGAATTCTTAATTATAACACTTATTTTCATAAGAGGTTTATTAAGTCAATTGAGGTAAAATAATATGAAAAAGTGAAAGTAATTGTTATTTTTAAAAATATCAAGATAGTATTATTAGTTTCACATTTAAATTATTTAGTAACCTTGACAAATTATATGTATGAATGAAAACCAATTTCATTTGAATCGGTAGGAAGATTCATGCTCGGCATGATGAGATTGTTTGTAACATGTGAAAGAATTATATTAAAGAATAATTAGTTACTAGTATTATTATTGACTCATCGATCTTTATAAAATTATAGGTATTTGAAAATTTGTAGTCACAAACATTTCTTTATAAAAGCAACATGATAATATGTGTTTATTAAAGTGGTACCGTAGGATATATAGTTTGATCTTATTTCCGGGTGGAGAGAGGAGTAGTCAAATTAGAGTTCTAACATATCATTAATAAATTTAGTTTAGTAAAATACACCTCTAATAAAAAAAAAATTAATGAGATGTTAAGTCAAGTAATATGAAACAAAGAAAGTAGTTGTTACTTTAAAAAAATGCCAAGATAATACTCCATTCCTTTTTACTAGTTACTACTATTTATTTCACCAGAGTCGATGACTAATTTTTGGAACTAAATTAAATTAGAATTAATTTCATATTTAAAATTTAGATAATTGAAAATTGTTTGAAAAATATTATTATAAGTTACAATCTTTTTCATATAAACATGATAAGAAAAAATACATCTTAAATTGTTGGTCAAAAATCAATACATTTTAACTATCGAAAAGCGCAATATACCAAGTATAAAAAGAACCGAGAGAGTATGAACTTTCATCTTTATCGTTACCCCATAAATAATGGAGAAAAGAATACTAACGACAACAAATAATATGATAATCGAACGAAAAAAGAACAATAGATAATCGAAAATAGAAGCAAAAGAGAGAAGTAATAGAGATGAATGAATACTCATATTTCATTTCATTTGAATGAATAACAAGGCTCTGTTTTTCAGTTTACAGAGAATGAGATATGAATTCGACAAATGTGTTTGAGATTATGAATTCACTACAGAAATACCATTTCTTGAACTTGAATCAATTCGAGTATTCATCATTTCTTGAACTTGAACAATTTGGGTATTCTTCATTTCTTGAACTTGAATCAATTTGTGTATTCATCATTTCAGAATGCATCAGAAGTGTTTTTTAGCTGCACCAGAACCAGTGTGTTGTTAAATTAGTACCAAGAAATCAACAAAAAGAGAAAGAAGAATCATTCAGAAACAGGGAAACATACTAATAATGAAGCATATATATATATATATATATATATCTACCTTGTGTGACGGCAGTGGCGAATTTATGTGTAAAATTTGGGTCACCCGAACCCGTGGTCCTCCGATTAAACTCGATATATTACTTGTACAATTATTAAAGAACATATTAAATAAACACTTGTTGAACCCGTTTTTAAAGTTGCTGGATGGTTCACTGGTTTGACAGCCAGATTTTAACACCAAGGTCCTGAGTTCAAACCCAGCCAGCCACAATTCACTTCAAATTTTTTTAGTAACTAATAACACTCGGTTTTTTTTCCTGGTGCATCCGTTTTCTTGAAATCCTGGATTCGCCTCTGTGTGACGGGATTCATCAGCAACAGTATCAGCATCGGCGAACCAATCGAAAATCCGTTCATCCATTCTCTTTCCACAATAGCAATTTCATGTAAATCCATTCAGCCATTCTCTTCGTTGATTTTTTTTTTTCTGTACAAAAAACAGGGGATATGCAATCGTTATGTGAGGAGTGAGATTTTATATCGACTCTACTTGTTAGTTAAAAGTCGGTTATTAATTTGTTAAAACGGGGAAGGCGCCAATTCTTTCCTTTTTTTTCAACTTCCAATTATTTTTAAAAAGTTACGTGTATATTTAAATGATAATAATAATATTTTTTAAGAAAGTATACTTTAATTTTAATGTTTTATTTGATTTTCTTCACTTATTTTGATATTTATCTGAAATTAAATTATTTTAAATATAAGAAATTTGAAGTCAAATCAAAAGGAAACACAAAGAAAGTAAAAGGAATAAATAAAATAAATTATAAAAAGAGAAAATATAATGAATGAAGTAAAATATAGTCATATATATGTTGGATTTTGGGTCTTTTTTCCTTTCTATGTGGATAAATAAAAGTCCACGGTATTGGGTTTCACTCCTTTCCTTTGTGGATAAATTTTGCCCACTTTTGCTCATAACCCCAATATTATGGTGCATATGTAAGACTTTCTTTTAGGTCTTATTTTGAAAGAATCACAAGAGATTGAGAGCAGCAGAAAAGTGAGAGAGTGCAGATTTTCGCACAAGCCCTAGTAGCCAATTTTAAATTGCGATTCTCGCTTCGTTTCTTATCCGATTGAGCTGATTTTGGGACAGCTTGTTCCTTTCAACTTATCTTTGATGGGAACTGATAGAGGGTGATTTGGAGTCCTGTAGCTCCATATTTTTGCTCGTGATCAGTAGTTGTGTATTTGGTGATTTTGCTTCTTTTATTTCTCTAGTTTTTGGTGCTATCTTATAGTTGTGTTGCTCATTATTTGGCACTTTATTGGTGCCCATTTTGGAGAACACTTTTGTAACTCTTGTTGATTTTAGTGGAGCTTTGGCCTTGTGATTTTTACTCTTCACACCGAAGAGATTTTTCACGTTAAATTTGGCGTCTCATGTGTTGATTTATTTTGCTTGCTTGGTTGATTTGTTTGCTGCCCCAAACAGTGTTTACTCTTGCATTATTTTGTCTTCTCTTGGTTCAGATAGAAGGGAAAGTTTTGACTTGAATTTTCTTCCATTATTGCCCTGTCGTGCACATTTATTTTGTGTTTGCCTTTCCCAACAATATATGCAAGAGAGCTTATGAAGAATTCATTTATCGCTACATTGATGGTTTGGACGGACGGGATACTTGATAACATGACTGACAGTGAGATTGAGGAAATTGTTTGTAGAAGGATCAGCGAGAAGTTGAAACTAAAGGAGTTGGCTAAGAAGATTGGATGCGTTGCAATGAAGAAACGAACGGTAGATCAACAACTAGTATGAAAATCGAATACGTTGGCAATGACTTCATTCTTTTTTTTAGCAACTCTTTAATTATAACTTTTTCTTCGACTTCAGTTCAAATATAACATTTTTAAGCACATATGAAAAGGGAATACATTAATGAAGAAGCTATGATGGAAGTAACGGAGAAAAGAATACTAACAACGATAAATAATAAGATAATTGAAGGTAATCAAAATGGAAGCAAAGAGACAAGTTGAATCAAGTCTCTGTTATCAGTTTTGAGTTTACTTGTAGAGAAATATGTAGACTCTCTGTTTTGAGTTTAATTCGACAAATTCAGTACAAAAATACGTATCAATTTGAGTATTCATCATTTCTTGAACTTGAGCAATTTGTGTATTCATCATATCTTGAACTTGAATCAACTTGAGTATTCATCATTTCTGTGAAAATTGTTATTTATCCATTGGATGATCATCAACAGATTCAGTCCACCAGTAAAAACAGTTGAACACGCATTCGTCCATTCTCTCCTTCCACAACAACAATTTCGTCAACATCTTCAATCAATCATCAATTTTCTTCACTTTTTTTTCTGTAAAAATGGGATATGTGATTCTTATGTGAGGAGTTAGATGTTATATATATTCTACTTAGCTAGTTATAGTTAGTTAAATAACTAATTTGTTCAAATACTAGTGTATTACACTGTATGTAATTCTTACAGTTAAGTTCATTTAGTAGGGTATATAAGAATAATGTATGTTATTTATGTAACTATATACTTCGGTATAGTATTCGATATTTCAGTATGTTATTTCTAAATATCAAATATCATATCGAATACTAAACAATTTAAAATGTATACCATAATACCAAAATCACAGTATCGAAAATTTCGATATGGTATGTTAATTCGATATATGACATACCATGCCTACCCCCACCTACTGTTAGAAAAATGACTCACATATACCTTTGCGTTTACAAAAGTGGTTCACGTATACACTTACACGTTTTATCTGATGAAAGTGAAAAAAAGTAAATCCAATATATATTTTTTTATAGGGGTATATTTGATTCTTTTCAAAAATGACTCACATGACTTCTTCGTTTTTACTTTTGTAGACTGTAGTTATCATTATTTGAGTTTTTTATTCTTATTTTTATTTTTCTTTCATTTTTTTTTGTGAAAGATATATTGTAATTTTTTATAAATGTAAAAAAAAAATTAATTACTTTCCAGATATATTGTAATTTTTTATAAATTTAAAAAAAATTGTGACATATATGATAAATTTTTACAAGAAAGTTAGTGAAAAAAATAAATTTGATCATCAAAAAGTAAATTTTAGAAGAATCAATTACTATATCTTTTTGAGCAACTCTTTAATTACAATTTCATTGTTAGTATTTAGCTTTCAGAAACAGGGGAATCATTCAGAAACAGGGGAATCATTCAGAAATCTAATTATTCAGAAACAGGGGAATACCATGAGTGAATAACCAGTAGAAACCAAGGAAGACGATGATGCAAACCAAGAGAACAATAATCCACTTGGCGATCCGTGTGCCACGGGATTCATCACCACTCGGCCATTCTCTGTCTAATTCCTCTCATAAACCTTGTGCCACAGGATTCATCACCAACAGTATCAACATCAGCCAACTCATCGTACACCCCTTCGTCAATTGTCTGCTTCCACAATGACAATTTCTTCACTTTTTCTTTCTTTTTTTTCTGTAAAAAATGGAATATGTGAGGAGTAATTATATACTCTAGTTGTTAGTAAGTTTGTTAGTTAAAAGTCGGTTATTAATTTGTTCAAATTGGCGCTAATGCTTTAAAATACAATTATTCTATCAATGTCAATGCAAACAAAGTACTCTCCGTATTAATTTAGGTGATATTTTAATATATATAAATATAAATGATTTAAAATATTTTTTTCATTTTATTTTACTTGTTCATTTTAGCAAATTGAGAAATAAGGGAAATTATATTAGTTTACCAAATTGCTTTTATTAAAGTCATTTCAGTACTTACTTTTACTTGATTTTTCTTCACAATAAAGTATTAAGTGAGAACCAATAAGAATTAAACGAGGATGGTGCCATTGAATAGTTGTCAAATAAAAAAATGTGACATTCTTTTTCAAACGAATTAAAATAAAAAGGGCATCACATGAATTAGGATAGAGGGAGTGTGTGTATATATATATATAGGGATTCTAGTTCTTGGACAAAATTTCGAGAAAAATGAGGAAGATGATTCTTTATAAAGTTTCCACTAACTTGGGCCCATTTCACATACCTGCTTGCATCGTCTCGCAAAAACAGGAATAATTCTCTGTTATGAAGTCGTACGGATGAATAATTTATGATTAAAAACTAGAATCGTAGGCCTTCAATTTGATAGGTCGTAGACTCTAGATCTTTATAGATTGAGAGAAAAACTTTGAGATATTTGACCTAATTTTAGAGAAACTCTTAAAAAAAGAAACTTGCAATAACTTTCGCCAACTTTTATTTGGCAACTCGCTTATTTCAAAACTTAAAATACACTCTTGAACAATTCAAATAGGTCATACCATGTACTAATTTAGACATTTCAAAAAGGGTGGGGTGTTACGATACACCTTTTATTAAATATTGTAATATAAATTGTTACTTAAAGAAAATAACGATAGGACTCCCTCTATTCCTTTTTTAACTTATCACAATTCATTTCACGGGAGTCGATTCAACTAATTTTCAGAGCTAAATTAAAGTATAAGAAATTTAAAATTTTAGATATTCGAAAACAATATGAAAAATACTATAAGTTGCAATCTTTCTCATATTAATATGACAAACTATACATCTTAAATTATTAATCAAAATACATGTAATTTTGACTCTTAAAAAACGCAATGTAATAGTAACTAAAAAGGTATAGAAACACTATTTCCACATAGGCTTGATTCAAGTAAAACATTTTAAAGCACATATGAAAAGGGAATACATTACTGAAGAAGCTATGACAGAAGTAATGAAGACAAGAATACTAACAACAACAAATATTACGATAATCGAATCAAAGAGAAGAATAATTAATCTAAATGGAAGCAAAGAGAGGTGTAATAGAGATGAATGAATACTCATATTTCATTTTATTTGAATGACTAACAAGACTCTGTTTTTCAGTTTACAAAGAATGAGATATGAATTCGACAAATGTATTTCTCGTTTGTTGAAATTCCATAACAAAGAATGAGATATGATTTCTTGAACTTTAATCAATTTGAGTATTCATCATTTCTTGAACTTTCAGAGACGATACGAGATGAACTGGACTGTGATTCACAGATCCGGCATATCTGTTCTGCCATTTTTTATCTTCAAGTTCAATTTTCTCCCTGGTACAAATGTAGGACCGTTCGCCTGTTGATACGGCGACGGTGATGCTGAAACTGATGGTGGATGAGCCAAAAAGCCGCGATGAACTGGACTGTGATTCAGTGATTCCGGCGGCATATCAGTTCCACCATTGTTGACCTTCAAGTTCGATTTTCTCACTCGTACAAATGTAGTGCCATTCGCCTGTTGACACGGCGACGGTGTTGCTGAAACTGACTGTGGATGAGCCATAAAGCCGAGATGAACTGGACTGTGACGATTCAGTGATTCTGGCATATCAGTTCCGCCATTGTTGACCTTCAAGTTCGATTTTCTCAGTGGTACAAATGTAGGGCCGTTCACCGGCGGCGGTGTTGGTGAAACTGACGGTGGACGAGCTGATTCCGAAATGGGTTTTCCACGTTTCTTAAACACTCTGAATCTCGCTGTAAAATCATTTTAGTACAAAAAAAAAACAATCAGTATTTGAAAATTCAAGAACAGAGAAAGAACCCCATGTATGAAAATCAAAAAAGAAGAGCAGAAAACAGAGACCCCATGCTTACCAAGGATGGAAAACAGAGACCCCACGACTAAAAAGAAGATGACAACAGAGACCCCAATTTTGGACTTTTGACTTAGAGCCATTTTCACGGAGAGCCAAAGAAGGAAAATTGGTTATTGAGCTTTTCTTCTTCTTCTGTAAATGGATCTCTGAAGAAGAAGAAGCAAATCTGAGCGGTTACTTATATATGTAAATAAAATTCAGTTACTTAAAAAGGCGGCAAAATTCAGTTATAGAATATAGTTATTGGATGAATGGGAATGCAAAAGGGTGTATTCTCTAGTAATGTACTCCTTTATCCTAATTTTTGTAGCACTTTTAAGGATTTCAAAATTTAAATAAGGTGAGAGTGACTTTTGTGATGGATAAAATGACGAAAGTGAGACTGAGATAGTTTGGACTTGTGAAGAGGAGGTGCGAGAAATAGGTTACAGAGGGTACGAGGAGATGCAAAGGTAGATTGAAGAAGTATCAGGGAGAAGTTATAAGACAAGATATGACCCAACTTTAGGTTCCGAGGACATGAGTTTAGATAGGAGGGTGTGTAGGACACATATTAGGATAGAGGTTAGAAGGTAGTGTAGTATTTGTCTTGCTTGAGGTGGTTGGTGTTTGTCATTGTACTAGTGGTATTATTATTGTTTAGTGTGTTTCGATTATTGCAATATTGTATTGTTGTTTTGCGTCTTTCTGGTACAGTTTGTCGTACTTACGAGTTACTTGCTATATTTTTTTCACTAACTCTTTGTATTGAAAATAACCTCTCTACCTCAATAAGTTAGTGGACTAGAAGGTTTGCGTATATTTACCTCAATAAGGTTTGCGTAAGGAGGAAAAATGAAGAGAGAAAGAAGCGCTTATATCCATACAATGAGGGAAAAACTTTTGGAGAAGAAGGAAGGTGATGAAGACAACCAAGAGAACAATTTCTTGTGCGACAGGATTCATCATCAATAACATCAGCATTCATCCACTCTCCGCTTCCACAATAACATTTTCGCCAACATCTTCAATCAATTTTCTTCACTTGTTTTCTTCTTTCTTTCTGTAAAAAATGGATCATGTGAGGAGTTACTACTCTACTTGTTATGTATACTTGCTTGTTATGTAGTTAGTTAGTTAAAAGTCGGTTATTAATTTGTTCTATCAATGCCAATGTGATATTCTTTTATATTTTAACATTCAAATAAGGTGATTGCAAGTGATATTTTTGTGTGCAATAAAACCTCACTAAATTAATAATATTTCTAAGATAATTTTTTTCTCCAGTCCTGATTTGGACCAATGGAAAAAGTCCTCATTACAATAAGATAACATATTTTTAGAAGACCCTTATATAAATATATGATCTCATTGATATTATAAATTAATAATTCTTTAAAAGTACAAATATATTTAAGACAATTAGAGAAATACTATTCTATTGTGTTTTATTTTTTTGTTAAAATTTAAGTCTAATTGAAGTTTATCTAACTTTTCTTATTGCATCCAAAAGTTTTGGTGTTGCCTTTTCGAACTGTACAAATTCTTTTGTAAAATTTTGTGGATTGACAAATAATGTATGTAACAATCACTGTACAAGCAGAAGGGATAAAAATGTACAAGAACCAGGTCTGTAACATATCTCCAAAAAAAATCGATGAAACAAATCTTGATTGTATTAAGAGAACAACAAGCAATAATTCTACGCTTCTATAAAACACAACAGAGAGAGAGAGAGAAAGAGAGATCGATCCACGAGTGTCTAAGACAAGAAGAATCAACTACAACAAGATGAAGAAGAACATGTTCCTATCAAGTGAAATAGTTCATTTAACTTTCATCTTTATACCTTTGAAAAATCATATTGCATCTACACAACTAACTACCCTTTCCATTTACACAAATGCAAAAGGAGAGTATTTGTTTATAATACGTTAGAATATGTGCTGCACCTGTTATCATGTGACACAAAAATTGATAACAAGGCAAGTTTTTCTATTAGCTTAAACCCCGAAAAGGTTGGATGAGAATACCAGTAGGAGGGGCACCAATTTGGTTCTTCAATTTAGTCCCTCTGAATTTGTTCTGTTGTGACGTTCAACGATAATGGGGCTCTTTTGATCGTCTATTGATCTCGTTCTGTTATGACCTTCAATGTTAATGGGGCACTTTTGATCATCTATTGATCTCGTTCTGTTATGACCTTCAACGTTAATGGGGTTATTCTGATCATCTATTGATCTTGATTTTCTAGAAGAAGAATTTTTACGCGATCGTTGGGGAGGCTGGGCTTCAGGGTCATACTTTTGGGAGGCAAGGTAGTTGAGAGCAGTGACAATATCAGCAATGAGAGGCCGCATATTAGGTTGCTCCTGGACACACATTGCAGCAATTGCAAGAGCTTGGTATAAACCCCTCACAGGATAATGACCTTCTAGTACAGGATCTGCCATCTGGTGGAATTTCTTCCGGTCTTTGAACAATGGTCGCGCCTGCAAAAGTAGAGTTATCATGTTAGATAAGTGCTTCATAAGCAGATTCTCGTAATCATTGAAAAAAAAGTAGGACTTCCAAATATTATAGTTCACAGCAAGAAAATCTTAAACGCGTTTCACACTGGTCTATTCATTTTTATGTCTACCCGTTCCATTCTTTCCTGAGAGGCCGAGGAGATATCAACAAATGTCCAGTCACATGCTATTTACGATTAACAGATCAGGTTTTGGGGCTCATTCTTCCATGCCAAATTGTCATATGTAAATGAGGCTACATATAAGCAATATTATTTTATAATTGCAATCAGCGGCAATTGGAATGATATGATTGAGTGCTCAACAAATAGAGGAAGTATGTTTCAGCACATAGTTCTTAAACACAATGAAAATAATAGTCTCCTTACAAGTCAGCGCATGGTGCTCAACTTAAGATATGTTTATTGATCGACTAAATTTTTGAAGCATACATCTGTCTTTACCCAAAAGAAATTCAAGTGGTAGCTATGTAAAGTTAATTATCAGTAATTAATGTATGAACTAACATAGCGTACAAATCAAAGGACTTCATCTGATATATCAGGCACAGCGGGGCTGAATAGATGCATCAATGATACAGAGACAAGAATACTTTACAAGCCATATATACCTGATAATCATGTCCAAAAAGCTAGTAGTGATGTGTATCACTTATTTCTGTATTTTATTTCTTACATTTTTACTTGATGAATCTGTGTTACAATATAATTTTCTAGTCACTTGTCAAGATTCTGAACTAAAAACTCTAAACCACTATGATGTTTAAAAGGCACGAATGCAATAACGACCTGATTAAACCAATACAAGATTCTTAAGTGAGGCCGCATATGGCCATGTAAAAAGGATACGGGGAAAATGTAGACCTTGACCTTCACCGGAAAAATATTGGTAGAATTAGCTTCTTAGTAAAAGTAACATTCTATAGTTGCTCATGGATACTTAAATATAGGCCATTCTGGACAGCCCAGCCAGCACGACATCAGTTTCTACTTTCGAAGGCCGCCCATATGTACATGACTACCCCACACTCCACACCTTTCAATATGACCAAAAATGAAAAGATGACTCAGATAAGTCAGCATCAACTCTTTCAAGCACGAAGAAGAAAACTTGTCGCCTAAGAACTTCTAAACTGTTATGTATAATAGGCATTCAAAGGGGTTTTAAAAGGTCTTGGATTGCTACAAATCTACATTCATTGCCTTATGTTTTAAGGTTGGATGCTCAGATTTGTAGCATAATATAATATCAGAGCTTAACTCTAGCAAGCTCATCCTCACAGTCGTAAGTTCACATTGATTAAATCCAGAGTTAGATTACAGATGCAGGAGGGTAAAATTTATATGTCCGGTATAAAAGGCATAAAAGGGGGTTTACACAAGTCTTAGGCCACTCTATTTATTACCTTAATATTTTGGGGCTGATGCTCAACTTCTTTTACATAAACCGCAAACAAGCAAACAAGAAACAGGAGTGGACAAACCCTGTCTTGTCTGATAAAAAGTAATAAAGGAAAAATCATGTGTTATAACAGCATAACCACACAAATTCACATTTCACAGATAAAGAGACAAAGACATCTTACCCAAGCAACAAGGTTTTGCTCGGTAGCAGATCTAGTATTGTCGATTGCTTTCCTGCCCGTAATAATCTCCAAAAGAACAACTCCAAAGCTGTAAATATCTGATTTGAATGTCAGTTGGCCAGTCATAGCATAATCTGGTGCACAATATCCATATGTGCCCATCACTCTAGTAGAGACATGGGTCTTGTCTCCAAGAGGACCCACTTTAGCCAAGCCAAAATCAGATAACTTTGGATGGTACCCCTCTCCAAGCAGAATATTAGAGCCCTTCAAGTCACGATAAATAACAGGTGGTTTCATTTTGTCATGCAAATACTCCAGGCCCCTTGCAGCACCTGCAGCTATCATCATTCGGGTGTTCCAATCAAGGCGTTTTTTATCTGACCAAGGGTCTGCAACATACGTTTATCAAGGCCAAGAAAATTAAAATATGTTGGAAAGTAAGAAAATCCAAAAAAACAAATCTTTTCAATGGTATTTCTTCAGTGTACGGCATACCATGTAAATGGTCTTCTAATGAACCAAGAGGCATGTACTCGTAGACCAACACCCTATGATGTCCCTCGACACAATAACCAATTAATTTGACAAGATTGGGGTGGTCAGCCATACTTAAAGTGAGTACTTCCACAATGAATTCCCTGTTGCCCTGACATCCATCCGGGTTGAGTTGTTTGATGGCTACAACCTTCCAGGAAAAAAAAACAGGCCTCAGCAAACAAACCAATTATCCTTAAATACAACCACTTATGAGAACCAAGAAAGAACAAATACACGAAAGCTTCAAAACAGCAAGAGAGCCATGCAAGCAATCTCCTACAAGCAGCAAATTTTGATTAATCTAACAAGAACGGAGTCGAGCTGACCTGACCAGTATCTGCCAAAAAACCTTTGTATACTTTGCCAAAGCCTCCTTCACCCAAGAAGTAGGCTGCTTTAAAATTTTCTGTTGCGGCCACCAGTTCATTAAATTTAAACGCCCGTGCCCTATTCACTCCATTAATTTTAATTCCATCAGTTTCCCCATCTCGGGGAATGCTACTACTACAATTGCCATCCATCCTAGTAATAGATTGGTTTGCATTTTCAGGCTCTTCCTTCTTCACAACTTTATTTTCACTCGCCTTTAGTGTATCTACACCATAAAAAAAAAAAAAGACACCAAAAACCATTAGGATTGAAAGAAAGTGAGGCCCATTTGAAGAAGAAAACGACATGAATAAGCACATGGATAGTAAAAGCCAAAGTTTGCTGATTCTCACATAATAGTATACCAAGATGACCTCAATGATTACATAATCTAAAAGGAAAGGAAGAGTTCTTGAACACAAAAGACAAAACAAAGAAAGAGACTTTCAAATTACATTACAGCAAGATATTATACTTCAGTGGTACCTCAACAATCAGCAGCATCAAAACCAAAACCAACACCAAGAACATATTCATTGTAGTCCCACAAAGTGGGGTCTTTGGTGGAGAGGGTCGAGTGTACCCAGACCTTACCCTGCCCTCAAACGTAGAGAGGTTGTTTTCGATAGACCCCCAAGCTCAATAACAGAAGTACAAGAAACAACATAAACTACAAAAAACAACAAATAATCGAAGGACCATCAAAACCATCCATCCAAAAAAAAAACATAAATAATTAAATTAAATAAATAGAAAAAACCCAAAAAGTCAAAAGTTCCAACAGATGATGTCTACAATTGCTTGTACACTAGATACTTCCTAGAAGACACCCCTCACATCAGAAATTAGACTTTTTTACAGATAAAAACAGCACCGACGCATCAAGAATTCAACTTTTTCTTCTCTTCTATCAACAATCAACAAGCCATCAGCAATTTCAACAATACCCATTAACAAAAAAACAATCAAATCATAGATGCATGCAATAATCAGATGAACAAAAACCAAAAAATCAGTAAAAAGGGCATGAAATTCCATACCCAAAAATTCATTTTTTAAGCAAAAAACTCAATCATCGATTAATTTCCAACAAACCCCACATTGAATTTTCCAAAAGGGGGCAAAATTATTCCAATCAGAAAAATGGGTAATCGAACTTTATATTAAAAAAAAAAAAAACCTGATTTGGGGTTTGGTTGATCATCCCTTTTGTATTGATTATTGGCTTGGATTCTCTTTCTTTCTCGTTTCTTCATAGATGGATCACCAGAACAAGGGAAACAGCCCATGGTTTCCACTTTCCACAAATACCAAACAAACTAGTAAAACACTATATATTTCTCTCTCTATATCTATATATCTATGAGTATGAACTTTCTTCTCTTATTCTTCTTCTTCCTCCTTTTTTCGAGAAGAAAAGAAAGCCCCCAAAACAAGAAGAGTTACAGAACTTTTTAGCTTAGAGATTTTTGGCTTTTGGTGAGAGAGAAAAGGAGAAAAAGAAAGAAGAATGGAGAGAAGGAGCTTCTTCTTAATAGTAGTACTACAATGTTTTGGTTTATTTTATTTTATTTTTGGTGTTAATCAAGTGTAACATTTACTAATTGGGGCAATCCAATCAACAACTTCAACATGTCATACAAGGGACTTTTAGGTCTTTTTGTGTCTCTATTTTGTATTCTTGTCTTTTCTCCTTCTTTTACTTTTTTTCCTTTTTTTGGATTTTCATTCGGTGTTCAGAGCACATATGGGAGATACGATAAAATTTGAATTGCACATCGTATGACTTATTTCAGAGTGGTGCTTCTAGGGGTGGCACAATTGGACGGGTTGGATTAAATTTGGGCAGGTCAAAATGGGACAAGAGAAAAAACGGGTCAAGACTCGACCCAACTCAAATTTGTTTGGGTCAAAATGGGTAAGGTAACGAGTCATAACCCCACCCGACCAATTTTTACTAAGTTTTAATAGCTATATTTGTTATTTTATAAGCTTTTATTACCTAATAAATTTTTTTCTTTATTATAACTATATATAACATATAAAATCAAAAAAATTAAAAATATATCGACGAGATTTCTCAAAAATCAATTTGGGTTACATATCAACTCAATTTTTAATGGGTTGAAATGGATTGAGCTAACAAATGGGCAGGAACCAACTGAAACCTAAATGGGTTGGGTCGAATTGGACGGGTTGGGTTGATTTTGCTATCCCTAGGCCGTAAGTGATTCTAACATGATTTTCTCCGTATCCAAAGCTGTAAATTTGAAACCTCTAGTTAAAGTGGAGCAATCACACCATTGCACCACACATCCATGTTGGTTCTTCTTTTACTTTCTAAAGATTGATTTGGTAGAGTGTATTAGAACAATGTTGAATAGAGGGGTCATTTAGCCGCATGTATAAAAATATTGCTAAATAAACTGTATTAGTTATATTTACATTATTTCTTTTGCATTATTTGATTTGATGCATTATATAAAAATTATAAAAAAAACATATTTACACACAATTTTTTTAAATTAGATTTTTTGTTTCCAATTTCCGTTCTCAAATTCTCGTTCAATTTATTAATCATTAAGCTGCCTTGAATATAATTTTAAAATAACAATAAAAAAAAACTTAGATTTTGTTTTTGCTTAAAAATAGGGAAGCCTCAACTATTCCACTTTTGTTTACTCTATTTTGAAAAGAGTTATTCTGGTCAGATAGAATTCAAAATTAAAATTTTATGAAATTCAATAATTTATTAGAGTAATTATTATTTAATAAATTTTCTTATATTAATATTTCACATTTAATATGTTGAATTACTCGGCTACGCGGAGAGTAAAATCGGCGAGCCGGCGCCGATCATAACGTAGTTTGACTTTCAAAACAAGCCAATAAGATATTGACACATGGAGATTAGAGAATTATTGTTTTTTTTAATTAATTGTGGTTTAAGTTTTGACCAAACAAACAAGAGTCAGAGAATTTTCAGAAATTTGGCTGAATTTAAGGAAATACAAATACTAATATATTATATTAGTACATAAATTAGGATAAAAAAATATATATTAGCGCGTATCAGTCAGTTCGGTTGTGATTTTGAAAAAGATTATAGTTCAATTTATTGGTTATTCATTTATAAATATGTTAACTGTTACAGAAACATTAAGATATTAATTTATCGGTTATTGATAGTTATTAATTTGGTTATATGTTTAATTGTTAAGATTTGATACAAAAAGATTCATTGAAAATCACTTTAGAAATAAGGTGACAAACCAAATGAAATATACACTTGAGTTGAGTCGTTGTTGACATATTGCATCTTGATCAAAAGCAAATACATGCACATAGTTTTCTTTCATTGTTTTTTCTTAGTGCATAGGAAAGAAGAAATGGGGAGGGAATTATAAGTGTGGGGAGTCGAATCCTCATAAATAAAGTAATCAATCAATAAGCGATTAAAATTTCACTTAAAACGTTTTTGTGAACCCAATGAGATTCGAACTTGCGTTCACTTTTATTTACAAACTACATCAAAAGTACATGTTCATTTTACATGGCTCACTATATCAAAAAAATAAATGCTTCCTTTTATTTGTCTATTTTAGCAAGTCAAAAGAGTTTTTATATTTTATTCTTAATATTAAGTAACTATATACAGTAATAGTAATAATCAAATTTAATGTTTCAAATCATTATTTAATAAGATTAATTTATAAGATGTTTGGCCAAACTTTGGGTTAATACCTCAGATGGTCACTCAACTATCCAGTCTTTCTCAGAAAGTCACTCACATGGTGACTTTTTAGTGAAAATTAAAAGTTGAATGACTTTCTGAAGCAAAAATGGATAGTTGAGTGACCATCTGAGGTATTAACCCGCCAACTTTTGGAGAAAATAAGTCTTCCTGAAAGCAGCAAAAAATATTTGTCAAAAGCTAAAATATATTTTTCTCTAAAAGCATTTTAATGAAAAGTGCTTTTTTTTTTAAATAAAAAAATACACTTAATGACACTTTTAATAAAATTTAGAAACACTTTAAAAAAACTTATCAAACATTAATTATTGACATTTAATTTATATCCCACTGTATATTACATGACTGAATTTATCTAAGTTCCAACTACCAAAAAATGATATGATATTTAATTTACATCAGTCGAAACTTAAAATAAATCTAACCCACAAAAATCTAATTTAAATTTACAAAAACCTATTTCCCCAATTATTTTCTAAAACAATATACTCAATTTAAGATAACTATTTTTAGAAATCACAATAAATAATTTGTGAGAAAAAAAAGTATTTCAACATCAAAATTAGGTATATATCAAGGAAAATATCATTCAAACATAAAAAAGATATTCTTCTCCAATATTATTATTTCCCTGACAAAAGTATAGAGAGAATATATTATATTATATTATATTATATTATATTATATTATATTATATTATATTATATTATATTATATTATATTATATTAGAAAGAAAATTCATTTCCAATTTCTATGGTTCTTCTTTCAAACTTTTCCAAGAATAAGACGTGCACTTTCTTTCCCTTACAACAAATATAATTTTAAAAAATATAATGTTTTCACCAATTTGGTAAAAATATGCAGTCCCTTCCACACACGTGGGGAACATATATTTTTTCAAGATTATAAAAAAAATGGTTATACACATAGTCCATGTTATCATACGTCTACTTCTTGATCTGTCGGTCCACCAAATCACTACTATTGTAGCGCTAATAAAATTAGTCAACAACATGCCATAAAATAGTTTATACATGTATGGTGATCGTGGAATAGTAGGTACTCGATATTTCTTTATTTTTAATTAAATATGGTGAGTGATAAGTCAGACTTCTTTTTGTGGTTGAACATTTTCATTAAGAATCGGTAAGTTAAGGATTTTGAGTTATTTAGAGATATCTAAGGATATGACCTAGTGATCAATAATGAAGTGATTGAGAATCATAAGTTCTCGTATTCAAATCTTATAGCAGAGACATAAATATTAGGTGATTTGTTTCCATTTTTCTTAGCATCGGTGGACAGATTTATCTGATATCTATTACTGGTGGGAGATGAAATGTATCTCGTGGAGCCTTGATAGATAGAATCACTTGTTGTCCTTTGTTGTTGCTGATAGAAGGTTGAAAGTATCTCATAGAATTAGTTGTACACAAGTTGATTCAGACACTACAATTATCAACAACAAAAACATAGTGAATTTAAATTTTAGATATATATAAAAAACATCTTACTATGTAAAATATATTTTTTTATACATAATATTAATCAAATTTTAAAACGAACATCAAACATTGAATTGGCAAACTAAAAATATATAGTGATGAACCTTCATATTCTAGAAGCTCTACCGGTCCTTCCCATTTTTCAAAATCATCTAAACACGTCGTATTTATTTTTCGATCTAACTATGGATATTATTTCTTGAATATTTTAAAAATTAAAATTTCTATATTTTGAATTATATGGAAGTACTAAATATAATTAGAACACTTTTTATAGTTAAAATTATTTTAAAATTGGAACTAAAGATTGGTTTGCTGTCCATATTGTAAAAATAATGTCAAACTTTTATGGGGAAAAAACATTGGCATAACAAAGCTAAAATCTTTAAGAGGGCAACTATATATTTTTTATGCTAGATTATTTGTTAGTGAATATAATCAAAGTAATAAGTATATGAATAATAGATGATAAAACAATGGATAAAAGATATAGAGTGAATCTTATTATATTATTTTTGGCATAATTGTCTAGCAACGTCACCAAAAAAATAAAAGTGTACGAGCTTCAGTTACGAAAATTACATCGAATACAAGTGGAGGAAAAAGAAGTACTCCCTCTGTCCACTTTTATTTGTCATGTTGTGCTTTTCGAAAGTCAATTTAACTAATTTTTAAAGTTAAATTAGATTACGTTAATTCGATATTTTTTAAAAAAAAAAATAGATATTCAAAAACTATACGAAAAGTACTATAAGT
Source organism: Solanum okadae (assembly GCA_036553675.1). Taxonomy (NCBI): domain Eukaryota; kingdom Viridiplantae; phylum Streptophyta; class Magnoliopsida; order Solanales; family Solanaceae; genus Solanum; species Solanum okadae. The sequence goes on along the minus strand of CM071688.1, from coordinate 47,558,295 downwards.
TACAATTTTTTGCATATCAATATGATGAAAATATACATCGTAAAATGTTGGTCACAGTTCTTATTGTTTGACTCTAAAAAAGGAAACCATGACAATTAATTGTGGACGGAGGAAGTAGTATATATGTTTTTTGGCATAGTTGTCTACCTCCACGATTGTCACGTGTCACCTTATGATACGTTCGGACTTAATTTACACCATAACTTTGCGTAATTGTTTTAACCATCAATTTCTTATTTAGACAGTAATCTTCAATTAGATGTGCTTTTTGGCACCGAAAGTAAATTACAGAAACAGAAAGTATTAATTAAATGTAATAAAGAAACTTTTTAGAGTGGCGACAAATAAAGGATTAAGCCTAACTGCTTCTAATTAATTTCTTAACCGTTCATGTATTAATTATTAATTAAAGGAGTTTGATTAATGCTTATACTTGATTAACTTCTAATTATGAAGTGACAAATAAGTGGACATATGTACTTATGTCTAATTAATTAATATATAGAAGATTTTAATCACCTTTTTAGTCGTGAACGATAAGTTGCCTATGATTAAGACACTAATGACTAGGATTTTCACTAGCTAATTAACTCTTTTATTTTAGCAAAGCGTTAATATTAGGTGGGGAATACTAATTTTAATTTCTTATTTAGAATAGTAATTGAAAGCAACCGATGAGTGATGACAATAATTTACTGAGACGTGTTTTGTATGAATGAAGTCATTCTTTAAGAAAATGTTTTTCGTTAAAATATTGTTTTTCTAATGTTTCGTTAATTGAGAATAGTTTTCATATTTTATAATTATTTTAAATTTTAATTTTATATCACTTGCTCTGACCAATATTTGCTACGATTTTATCAATCCTCAATACTAAAAAAAACTCATCAAAACACCATTTGATAAATTTGTTAAATTTATTATTAATATTTAATTTCTATTATATAATTTTTGAAAAATATTTTTGACTCATCAATCAAATACAAAAAACATTTTCCATGAAAAGTGGATTTAAATAGTTCATTTGATTGGAAGCTTTTACAAGTATTAATGGAATGTCTTTGTTTTGAAAATGACTCTCAATAATCAACAAATTTAAATAGGAAAATGACTTTTCATATAGGTTTTCTGTAGATACTACGACTAAATTTTGCAATTTTTTTTTTCCATTTTTTAAAAAGATTTGATACGAATGAAATTTTTTGTCACTCAATTAATTTCACTTTTGGAAACTTTTGGAACTTGTCAATTGACATATATAGTTGTATTATCATAAAAAAAAAAATGATGCAGTGGATGAGATCACTCATTTCTTGATTATAGATTTTGGGTTCGAGCTCATGAATATGAAAAATCATCAGAAGCACTTCTCTTCGGATGAGGCTCTACATCATACATATTTGAATTAGTCAAACTCTAATATCTAATACAGATAGCGAACATCGGATGGAAAATCAAAAAGAAGAAAGAGACATATATGATTGCACTCAATTTCATCCATGCACGTAGCAACAACTCAAATAGTTTTGCATCGGTTGGATTTTTTGTTTAAAATATTGCCCAATGAAATTTGTGAATTTTAAGACGTTACTTTCTCCATTTATTTGTATGATTTTGATTTGACTTGAAATTTTAAAAAAGTAAAAAAAATAAAAAATTTATATGATCTTAAATTATAGTATATATGTATATCCTAAATATCTTTTAATCTCGTAACTTTAAATATGTTATGTAGAAAGTTGGAATTAAAAAATTATCGAAAAGGAAAGAGAGTTTCTTTTACTACTATAGATTTGTGAAACTTTAATTAGATGTTTGATATTATCCTATATCATGATATATATCAACTGAGTTGTCCCATCATAATATTGCAATCATTCAACTAATATTTTGACGCTTTTACCCCTTTTTACTAGGAAGATAGCAACTTATATTTCCTCCATTTAAAAATAAATATTGTTTTAATTTATTTTACGTCGTTTGTGAATTATATATGTCGCTAAATTCACACAAAGGAGATGAGTTGAAATTTTTAAAAAACAATTCCAAGGAGTTGTTTAGACAATATCTCAACAAAAATTAAATGAGTTCATTATATTGCCAATTAAAAAAAGAAATAAACAATTAAAAATAATAGTATTAATCACTTTATATCTCAAAATACTAAAAATGTATTCAAATAAAATATACATTTGACATTAATTTTTATTTTTTAAAAATAAAAATTTAAGGCCTACTCTTAATAAAATGTCATTTTAGATCATCGAATTTGTTGAGTCACCCTAAGCTATGATTTGTAAACACAAATTTGATGGTTAATAAAATTTCTTAATTATAAAAAAAGAGAGTATATTTTTAATATTTGCAACAATTTTGTTTAGGTTCTTTTATTTCTTTTTTTTTAATTATTGTATAAGTGTCTTGACTCTAGTATCTATGCTCTCATGGTTGATGCATGGTCTACCATATGAAATAATAGAACGTATTGATGCCCTTAATATTTTTATCGTTGTATTCTATACTTTTTAATCTGTATTTTAATATTTTAGCACCCCATAAATATAATTATTTACAACATTTATTATAGGAGTTTTGCAGTTTATCAAGGACATGATATTAAATAATGAAAGTTGAAAATTAGAATAGAAGATTAATTAGTATTGACTCCAGTTATCATATTAATTATTTGTTTATGCTACCATTCTTTCCTACAGTTTTTTATTATGACTTCTTCATACTATATTTGTTTACATACTTGATTTGTTATATATATGTTTCTTGAACTGAGAATCTATCGAAAATTTTCTTTCTCTACCTTTATTTTCTCAAAATAGCAAACTAGCAAGTTGTGAGATGACAGTATGACACTAGTTATGTTATTGGTATTTTACCAAATTTTCTATATTTCTTCCTTAATTATTTCCTCCATTCATTTTACTTGTCTAGTTTTAAAAATTTAAGAGATACTTTGTCATTTTGTAATTATTTTATCCTTATTTTTAAAAGTATTAAAGGATTGTATGTTATATTACCAGCAGTTTCTTCAATTCTTCTAATGTACATAATTTAATGACTTGCATGCTCAACATTAAACACATGACATGTTTAATTTTATTGTAAGTTGCTACACATAATTCGACACGTCTTAGGAATTTGATATGTTTGGTTGTTAAGTTTTAATTGATTCTTATGGTTGAGAATAAGTTATTTCGAAATTAACTATTTTGAAATTAGAATTTTAGAATTGTTGTTTTATCTTTAATTGTTGTTAAGTTTTAATTGATTCAAAGATAATATTTTTATTTTTTTTAATAAAAATTATAATTCCACCACTGAAAATAAATAATAAAGAGGAGCACGATGCCTCCTGTCTTGGCTGCCGGGGTCGAATCTACAAACATATCTACAAGTATGATACAAATTATGAAAAATTACTGAAATACACGTCTTATGTTTCCCTTATTTCTAATATTCCCTTCTATTTCAAAAAATCTCTAAAATCCCTTATTTTTCTCCTAAATCTAAATTATTTTATAATGTATATGAGCTACATATTATGTATCCGGTTTATTTTACTTTTTCAGAGATTAATGTAATTACAAACTAAATAGGGATAGATTGTAATTTCATATTAAAACTATGTAATTCCTAAAATTTATACAAGAAATTAATAAATCTGAATAGATCAAAACATAAATTTAGAGAGTTCTTTACTTCGTATATGAGACTTTTTAGTATGTATCTGAATTTAGTCCGAACATATTTACTAATTTTCTATAGTACATTTCACTAACTAATAATTTCAACCAGATTTCAAATTAGATACACCTAGATATATGTATTTTTGTTATCAGATACACTCTAAAATACATATACATAGAGAGACAAGTGAGATAGAAAGAGAGGCTTACAATATATTTCAGATACATGTGAATCACACTAAATATATATATAAGAGATTATACCATATACATTCTGAAATACATGTACATGGGTTAAAGGCATATAAGCTAATAGAAAAAACTTGCCTTGTTATCAATTTTTGTGTCACGTGATAACAGGTGCAGCACATATTCTTCTTGTACATTGATTGTTACTTCATCGGAAAAAATAATGTTCATGATGAAGTTGAAGATAATACAATACTTTTTAAACCAACTAGGCATAAGAAAACACTTATCACATCTAGAACTCTTTACAATTTTATGGTGTAGGTTGAAAAGGCAGCATCGAAATTTTTGAATTCAATTTGAACAAATTAATAACCGACTTTTAACTAACTACATAACAAGTAGAGTATATATAACGAGTAGTTACTCCTCAAATGTCATTTCTATAGTGAATTCATATCTGATTCTCTTAATGAGAAACACATTTGTCGAATTCATATTTCATTCTTTGTAATCGAACTATTGATTTAATTCATATAAAAGAAAACTGTAAAACAGAGTTGTTATTCAATGAAATGAAATGAAATGAAATGAAATATGAGTATTCATTAAGCCATATTACTTGTTTCTTTGCTTCAATTTTTGATTACATATTTTTCTTTTTTGTTTGATTATCATATTATTTGTTCTTGTTAGTAATCTTTTCTCCGTTACTTCCTTCGTAGCTTCTTAACTAATGTACTCCATTTTTATACATGTTTTAAAATGTTTTACTTGAATTGAGGTCTATGGAAACGGTTTCTCTACTTGTCTACCACCTGTTAAGTTTGATCAAGTTTTCTGAAAGGTTAAAAATTTTACTTTTTTCATTTCAATTTGTTTGACTTATTTTTAACTCGTTACGGAATTTACGAAAATAAATAAGACTTTGAATTTTCTGATCTAAAATTAAGATATGTGAAATTTACCAAAATGTCATTTAATGTTGTGGTTTTTAATATGTCATGTGAAAAGTTGTAATTAGAGAATTGCTGGAAAAAAAAGGAAAGAAGCATACTTTTTTAAATGGATTAAAAAGGAAAATAAGTCCACTAAATATACGCGGACCTTACACTAGTCCACTAACTTGTGGAGGTAGAGAGGTTGTTTCCAATACAAAGGAGTCGGTGAATAAAATATATCAAGTAACATGTAAATAGTGCAAAGTGTACCAAACAGACGCAAAACCACAATACAATAGTGCGATATTTGAAACACACTAAACAATAATAATACCACTAGTACAATGACAAACACCAACCACCCCAAACAAGACAAATTCTACACTACCTTCTAACCTCTATCTTGATATGTGTCCTGCACGCCCTCCTATCTAAATTCATGTCCTCGGAACCTAAAGTTGGGTTATCTCTTGTCTTATCACTTCTGTCACCTTTGCCTCTTCTCGTACCCTCTATAACCTATTTCTCGCACCTCCTCATTGGTGCATCAACGTAGGTCCTCTTCACATGTCCAAATCATTTCAGTCTTGCTTCCCTCATTTTGTTCATCACGAAAGTCACTCCCACCTTATTTAAATTTCGAAATCCTTAAAAGTGCTACAAAAATTAAGATAAAGGAGTACATTACTAGAGAATACACCCTTTTGCATCCCCATTCATACAATAACTGTATTTTATAACTGATTCTCCCGCCTTTTTAAGTAACTGAATTTTATTTACATATATATAAGTAACCGCTCAGATTTGCTTCTTCTTCTTCAGAGATCCAAAATTTACAGAAGAAGAAGAAAAGCTCACTAACCAATTTTCTCTCTTTGGCTCTCCATGAAAATGGCTCTAAAGTGTGTTGTTATTTCCATCATTGTTGTCCTCTGCTTAATCCTTGTTGTGCTTCCCATCGTTGGTAAGCATGGGGTCTCTGTTTTCTGTTCTTTCTCTGTTCTTGAATTTTCAAATACTGATTGTTTTTTTTGTTCAGTGAGATTCAGATTGATTAAGAAACGTGGAAAACCCCTTTTGAAATCAGCTCATCCACCGTCAATTTTAGCAGCACTGCCGCCGGATCAACAGGCGAACGCCACTACATTTGTACCATTGAGAAAATCGAACTTGAAGGTCAACAATGGCGGAACTAATATGCCGGAATCACTGAATCACAGTCCAGCTCATCCACCGTCAGTTTCAGCAACACCGCGGCCGTATCAACAGGCAAACGGCACTACATTTGTACCACCAAGAAAATCGAACTTGAAGGTCAACAATGGCGGAACTGATATGCCGTATCTCTGAATCACAGTCCAGTTCATCTCGTCTCGTCTCTGCAAGTTCAAGAAATGATGAATACCCAAATTGTTCAAGTTCAAGAACTGATGAATACTCAAATTGATTCAAGTTCAAGAAATGGTATTTCTGTAGTGAATTCATATCTCATTCTTTGTAATTGATTGATACAAGAAAACTGTAAAACAGAGTCTTGTTATTCATTCAAATGAAATGAAATAGCAGTATTCATTAATCCATGTTACTTGTCTCTTTGCATTTTGGTTAATTGTTCTTCTCTTTGATTCGATTATCGTAATATTTGTTATTGTTATTCTTCTTTTTCTCTATTATTTTCATTAATGTATTCTCCGAATAACCGCTTATCGCAATATTTGTTATTGTTATTCATTCTCTCTTTGCTTCCATTTTGATTACCTCAGGTTCTTTTTCCGTTCGATTATCATATTATTTGTTTTTGTTAGTGTTCTTTTCTCGCTACTTCCGTCCTAGTTTCTTAACTTATGTACACCATTTTCTTACATATTTTAAAATGTTTTACTTGAATGGTTGGAAACAGTCTCTTTATGTGATATATGTAATATACAATGTTATTTTCAACGAATTCCATTCACACCAATAAGAAAAAACTATTTAGATTCGCTGATTTCTAAAGTAATCTATATTTTCTCCGTTTTAATTTATTTATCATATTTTTCTTTTTAGTCTATTTAAAATAAAATTAAATCTTTGGCAACTCTTTAATTTCAATTTTTTTCACATGACGTATTTAAGATTACAAGATTAAAGGGTATTTTAGTATATTTGACATATCTTTAGTTTATGATCACATGACTCAAAAGTCTTCTTTATTTTTCTTAAACTCCGTATCAAGTCTATGACTTATTTTGGAAAAAATCTAACTTCTTTAAATACTTTATTCTTTTTTCTGTTTTACTCTCATAAGTAAAATACTTGTAAAAAATATGTCTCGATACAAGAATGGACTATTATTTTAGGAAAATTATTTAACTTTTCTATATATAAAACATTTACAAAATTAATTTATTCAAAAAACATACCTAATTTTTCCCATGTGTAATAATCTTTGCCAATTAATTTTTCTCATATACTATATAGGCAAATTCTCATAAATGAAAATAATCTATGCCAATTAATTTCTTCCTCATTAGTCAATAACTATTTAAGTAGCAAAAACACCCAAATATTATCTCATTTTTATCAATTGAGTCTAGAGAAAGAGGGAATTATGTTGTCAAAGCAATCACATTTTCCGGCAGCCACCATGTCTCCGCCGTCTATGGCCGCCGTATTCGATAAACACGGCCCCATAGACACCGTCATCAGGTCAGAAGCACGTATCAATGTACTATAAATTTTTGAGATTTTTACATTTTATATCACATGACTCAAACTACTAACCAAAATTCGTCATATATTTTAGATCTTACTTTATTTAATCTAAGTCCTCGTGTTGCATCCCTTTGAATTTTTTTAAAAAAAAATTACTTTGTTTAGTCCATTTTGAATACAATTTGAAATACTTGGTGGAAAGGCGATAATTTGTGATTTGTGATTATGATTTCGATTTTTTTATGCTTAGAAATTGATCTAGAGTGAAATTCATGTTAACTTATCATCATAAATTTAAATATTTAATACTATTTATTATTAGTGTAATTAAAATTTGTATAGTATGATTATATATAAATGCAATTTTTATTTTAATGTAGATTGATTGAGATTCCACCAATGGAGATAAGTGAGAAGGATGTGTGTGTTAAAATGCTGGCAGCTCCAATCAACCCTGCAGATATCAATATAATTGAAGGTTTGATTAATTATTTTATCCGTCATTTCTCATTTTGTTAGAATTTAGAAAAAAAATATGTCAATTTATATACAAACAAAAAAAATATTCAGAATAATTTTATAATTGAGATCTTAGAAAATTATGGTCTTACTCCTATCTAAGAAAGTGGCTACATATATTGACTGTCCAAGTACAAGAGAAGACTTTATAAGCCGCTTACTCGGAATTTGTGCTTTTCTATCTATACTGCATCTCTGCCCTACAAAAGTAGAGATAAGATTAATGCATATCCTATTTTTCTCGAATTTTTGTTCGTGTGAAATGATGCTGAATATATTATTATTGTTAATTTTTCAACGAATGACAGGAGTATATCCAACTAGGGTAACACTACCAGCAGTGGGTGGAGGTGAGGGGGTGGGAGAGATATATTCTGTTGGCTCTGCTGTTAAGACTCTTTCTCCTGGTGATTTGGTTATCCGTTCTCCATATATTCCTGGTAAATATTCGAGTCTTGAGTATCAAAACAATTCTGGTTCTTACCCTTTTAATGGGCTTTACGCACCACGTTTCAAAATGTTTTGACATGTTTTCTATACTATCTTTGTTCACTTTTTACTTATCCACTCTAGACTTTGCACGCCCTTATGTATATACTTTTAGGTCTTGAAAATAATTTGGGGGAAAATATTTGTGTTTTAACAGACAAGTAATAAAGTGAACAAAGTGAGTCGTATTTTTCCATGAATCGATTCTTCACTTCCGCTATTTTCTTTTCCAATCTGTTTTGAAATGTTTTTCCTTAAGGAAAAGGATTATAATTTATCGAAAACAGTTTCTTTACCTCTTAAGGTAGGGAGGGGTAAGCCTTCGGGTGGCCCAGTGGTTTGGGCTTGGGACTTCTATGTTGGAGGTCTCAAGTTTGAAACTCCTTGTCAACAAAAGCAAAGGGTTTGCCTTCTGGGTCGAGCTCATCGCAACGGGTTTGCCTAGTGCGGGTTACCTCTCCTATGTGGTTTGCGAGCTATTGCGCACCCAAAGGGTAGCGGCTACGGGTTTCCCTTGTCATAAAAAAAAAAAGGTAGGGAGGGGTAAGGTCTATGCCATCCTACCCTTTCTAGACTTCACTAGTGGAATTATACTGAATATGTTGTTATTGTTACACAATATTTTTAAAAAAACCTCAATATGAATATTAGACTAATAAATCAAGTAATTGTACATAATATGCTTAATTATGTTTTGATTAGGGTCATGGCAAACCTACATGGTAGAAGAAGAAAGTCTTTGGCACAAAATACACGAAGACGCTCCAGTTGAATTTGCTGCCACTGTTTCTGTTAATCCAGTCAGTGCCTTGAGAATGCTCAATGAGTTTGTCACTTTGAAACCAGGTTCGGTTAATATTTTTTTGCTTACTTATCAAACATCGAATACTATGTGTTTAATTTCACAAATATATATAGGAGACTCAATTGTGCAAAATGGAGCTACAAGCATAGTAGGGCAATGTGTTATTCAGCTAGCTCGACTTTATGGAGTTCATAGTATTAATATCATAAGAGATAATCCTGGATCTGATGAAGTTAAAGAAAAACTCATCGAACTTGGTGCTGATAAAGTATTTACTGAAAGTGAGTTGAATGTACAACATATCAAAATGCTTCTGGTATGATCACTGAATTTTATTCACCGTGACATTTAATTATATATTTTGTTACATTGAAGTCATACAATATAAAAACTATAAGTTTTTTTTTTTTTGCATGGTGTAGGGGGATACACCTCAACCTATTTTGGGTTTGAATTGTGTTGGTGGTAATTCTGCTACTTTGGTGGTCAAATTCTTGAAGTGAGATTAACTATTCTTAATTTAATTTTCAATTATGATTACTGATAAGTGATTATAATTAACTTTATTAGTAATAACTCTATGTTGTTTTAGGCGATGTGGTACTATGGTTACATATGGAGGGATGTCCAAAGAACCTGTTACTATATCAACTTCAAATTTCATATTCAAGGTTAGTTGACCGCTAGAAAATCAACGTTGTTTTACCAGAAACCGTCATATATACAACATACACTTCATATACAGTTGGGTAATATGTGCACATACAATTTGAAAACATATATATTGCAACATGTTGGATGGATACACATATAGTTGATATTCATATACATCACATACATATATACAATTTTTGCCTTGAAAGCATATACATACATATACAGTTTGATCACACATACATCTAACTTCTGCTTTAAAAACATACATACATATATAGGTGGCCCCACATACCTACACACATATAATTACAATCAAATACTATATATACCTACACACATATAATTACAATCAAATACTATATATATGCACGATTTTAATTAGGATTAAAATACTGCTACGTTTTTATATATTAAAAAAAATCTCACTATATTTTGTAAAAACAAGCACTAACAACTCTACTAATAAAATTAAACTAATTAATGAAACTTTTGTTGCAGGATATTACATTAAAAGGATTTTGGCTGCAAGAGTGGAAATTAGACAAAACAAAATATAGGGATTGGATCGATTCTCTCTTGCGCCTTGTTCGTGCTGGGAAATTAAAATATGAGTATGTTGTTCTCTCTTTTTTACGCTATCAATAAAGTCGTAAAATTAGCACATGAAAATATGATTCGTTTAATTTGGTTAAGTTCGAAGAGTCAATTTATTGACTCACTTCATCATATGAAACATTCCATTCAACCTATCTACTTTTGATGAATCTAAAAACTTACGTTCAAATCTTATATTTATACTATAAAAATTTATTTAATAAGATTAAATTTGTCGATATTATTATTCTAAAATTTTAATTTTGATACAGGTTTGACGCAGTACATTTTGAAGATTTTCATACTGCTCTTGAGAAGGCAATGGGGAAGCATGGAAGTCAAAGGAAACAAATTCTTATATTCTAAAATATAATAATAATAATAATAAAGTCAAGGGTAATGTCGTAATTTCATTGGTCATTATGTTGATCAATAATTAGTACTTAATTAAGTATTATTTCTTCTTAATCTCACATGTTGAGATGTTCTGATATTTTCAGAAGCTTTATTGTTTGTTGTTATTTCTTCTTTTCATAAACTTTTAAAAAAAATTATTGTGGTGGAATTTATAAACTCTTTTTGTTATTATTGAATGTGCCAAGAATAAACCTTTATTTTGGTGCATGTTTAAGATTTGCTCAAACATATATTTCATAAGGTTTGATGTCTCTTTATGTCCTTTTCCTCTATTAATTATACTCTCTAGTTATTTATATGTCGTAATTTTGATTAAATAGGAAAAAAAAAAGGAACTTTTGAAATTTTATAATTATGAATATATTAATTATAAAAAAAATTAAAGTTTGTGAATTTTAATTTTTTTTTTATGTTTATGTGGTTAAATAAGAGTTTATAAAATATAAAATTCAAAATAAAAATTTATTAAGATTTTTTTTTTCCTGAACAATTAATAAAGCAATAGTATCATTTTCTCTAAGATCCTCAAGTCAACGAAAACATATTAAAATCAAGTATTGAAAAAGAAAATGCAAAGAAATCATATATTATCTTTGTTTCAATTTGCTTGTGTTACTTTATTTAAGAAAGATCATTTTCTCCCTTTTAGCAACTTTTTAAATTACATATTTAAGACTCCAAAATTAAATCATATTTTAATATATTATACATATCTATTGTATAATTTAAGACCATAAGATTCAAAAGTCTTTTTTACTTTTTAAAAATTCGTGTCAAGTTAAAATCAGACAAAGACACCGAAATGAAGGGAGAAGAATATAATGGAGGAAAAAAGTCGCAACAAAAAATAGTATGATAAACATAATAAAAAATAACAGGTAATAAAAAAATCGAAAACTACAAGAAAAACTAAACAATTTTTGATCACCTACTATTCACGTTCTACCCTAATTATCAACTTTCATATTATTTTATTTAGGATTATATCCTCGATAAATTGTACGTGTATTATGTCGACCTATTTGTACCTCTCATAAAAGCATGCGAAAGAGAAGAAAAGCATATTACCCATAAATCGTATTGGTCAAATGCGATTTACCCCTTATGCATTTACTTACCCTTATGTCCCTTCTGCATTGCCGGTAAGTGCCACGTGGAATTCTACTTTTGCAGCTTATATTTTGTCCTTTATTTTTATTGCAAAAAAATTATCTTGTAAATTTTGATAATAAAATGTTTTCGTGTCTTTTAAATTTATTTGTTTGATTTTGACTTAACGCCTAGTTTAAACAAGTATTAAAGACTTTTAAATTTTATAATCTTAAATTAAAGATATATTGAACGTATCAAACTGTCTTTTAATTTTATAGTCTTAATATATCATGTGAAAAGCTAAAATTAAAGAGTCGTCAAAAAATAAAAAAATAAATGTTTAAAAGATGACTAAAAAAAAGTAACACGAACAACAACAACAACATCTCTAGTGAAATCCCAAAAGTAAGTTTTGGGGGATAAAGTGTAAGTAGATCTAATCACTATCTCATGGTGGTAGATATGTTTGTGAAAGATCCTCCGCTCAAGTGAAGAAGAAAAAATAATACTAACAAAAAAAATTGTACACAATCTATCAAAAGGGAGCACGTACAACAACAAAATAGTGTGATAATCAATAAACAAGAACTATAATAAAATAACTAATACAATAACAAACATTAATTAGTAAAATATCATTCGGTAGACGATCTCTCGAAGACTAATTCTAGAGTCCAAAACAAATTAGCGGAAACATATATGCCATAAGGATGAATGAATTTTTTTTACAATTAGCCCCCAAAAAATTAAAGAAAATAAAATAGTAAGTAATCCTTTTATCTATTATAAATTTTTTTAATGAAAAACCAAAATATTCAATCAATATTTCTAAAATAAAATAAAAAAATTATACAATGCAAAATTAGGCACTGTGTCGAAAATAATTAAGACAATGCAAAATTAGGCATTTTGCCTAAAATAATCTGGCAAGTTCGGCAACAACCGTAACGGCGTCGTTTTTTTCATTAGAAGTCAAAACACATAGCTCATTTTGGAAGGTACTGTAATGGCGAGTGCTAGGATTGTATCCCTAAAAGCCCTCGTACATGGAGTTTCAGTTTCACGATGGACTCCGCTATCACGAGTCCTTCGGCTCCGTTCTCGTTCTCTATACTCCGCCGTGCGAGATTATTCCGCCGCCATTTCACCGCCTTCTAAGGCCGTTGTCTACGATCAACACGGCTCTCCTGATGTTGTCACTAGGTTAAGTAACTCTTCCATTTCTCTTCAGTTTACTTTTCAAATTTCAATTAATTGTAAGTTTATGTGTGTGTGTTGCAGAGTGACGGAGCTTCCGCCGGTGGAAATTAATGACAATGATGTGTGCGTTAGAATGCTTGCGGCTCCGATCAATCCTTCTGATATTAATAGAATTGAAGGTTAGAATATTTTACTTAGTTTTAGCTTCTTTTAATCCATAATGACAGTTATATGTGCAGAGATTTATGTTGAGAACTACTACTCTTTCCGATTCAATTTGTTTATCTGGTTTTTTATATTGACATGTCAACTGGAAAGTTACAATTAAAGAGCTGTCAATAGCAGGGATCCGTTTTGGTTAGGAGGTGGGAGCTTTGAATATGTTATTGTCTATGGAGGCTAGTTTAACGGAATAACATGTACTTTACTTAAGCAAGCTGTTGTTATTGGTATAAGCTAACTAGCACAGACACAAACTGAAGGATCGAGTTGAACACGATGAAAACAAAAATATTTAAAATCTATACTCACCACGAATATTGTATTCAAAAGGTCTATGATATTAGGATTGTTCAAAACCAAACCGAGACCAATAACCCGAACCAGAAAATGCTTATCGGTTTAGTTGTATCGGTAACGGTTTTGATTTTTTCTTTTTTTATATTGGGTTACCACGGTTTGAGATTTGCTCTTAACTGGTTAATCGATAAGTAAATTAATAATTATGCTTATACCATTCAGTATATAAAGTTCTTGACTTAGGATTTAATTTCATATGTTCATTTTTGGCTGTCTCAAACTCTCAGTTGCTCTACAAGGTGTCAACTCATGTGCGTGATATTGTATATGGTCGTCATTAGTTACAAATATTAACGGAAGTATTAACAACAGTCAATAAACACATTATAACAGCTCCATATTCTATAGATCTCTCTGAAGTGTCCAGGTTTTGCACCAAATAGGAAAAAAAACTCAGTAGAAATGTATAGTAAATAAATATTACAACATACCATTTAAAACCAAAACGTGACTACTCAGTAGAGGGGAAAAAGCAGCCACTAGCAAATTAAGTAGAGGAAGAGAATGACAATCTCTGTTTCTGCAGTAAGGAATTTGCCGCTTAAACATGTAGTCTGATTCAAAAACAACCAAAGGATGACTCATTAAGCAAGAAGGGGAGCTTATACCTCCAATGCACAGTACCCATGAATCAGGAGGGAAATAAAGTTGGAAGCATGTCCTTTTTCTTCTTCAAAACCATGTTCTTTAAAAAGGTCTAGACACTTGTTCGATAATGTTTTGAACATTCTATCTCATTGATGGAGGCCTGCTTCAGCTTCTTTCATTGTTAAGACTAGTTTTTTGACTTTCTCACAGAGGAAACATTATTTCACAGTAATTGCCCCAAATCTATTGTACCGCAGGAGTTTATCCTGTCCGACCGCCGCTGCCTGCAGTTGGGGGATATGAAGGTGTTGGAGAAGTACATGCCATTGGTTCTGCAGTTAAGGGTCTTTCCCCGGGAGATTGGGTTATCCCTTCCCCACCTTCTTCAGGTAGAAATCTGTTGCTCATTAAAACATCAAGTTATGCACCTGAAGCATACTTTACTGGACTTAATACCCACTGAAGGAACTTAATTTGGTATTCTGATACACATCAATACACCAATGTTTTCATGCAGGGACATGGCAGACCTACGTCGTTAAAGAACAAAGTGTGTGGCAGAAAGTTGATAAAAGCACCCCAATGGAGTATGCTGCGACTGTTATTGTCAATCCGTTGACTGCCTTGAGAATGCTTGAGGACTTTATTGCATTAAAATCAGGTTTTCCAAATTTTGAATCTAATGTTTACTGCTTGCTTCCATCTCCCTTGTTAATGTTTTTCATAAGCAGGGGACACTATTGTGCAAAATGGTGCTACAAGCATAGTGGGGCAATGTGTTATTCAACTAGCTCGACTTCGTGGGATTCATAGCATCAATATCATTAGAGACAGGTGGAGTTTAACTCTGCTGAAAATATGTTGTAGTCTTGGTGTATTTGAAGTTATCTTATTTCTCAAAATAGTTGTTCAGAGAACAGTCTAATTCTCTGGTTTGAAAACCTTCCTTTGTTCTCTGGTGTGAAAATCTTGCTTTCCTTGACAACATGCAACTTATGATTAAAGTTTATAATTGCATAAAATAGATGCCTTTCTATTTGCATCTGTAATTCCTTGCTATGGTAAAAATGATCCGATATTACCATTATGATATGATTTTCCTGATATCCTAAATTTCCCCCTTTATTGCTGGTGCAGTTTCCTTATGTTTGACATTAAACTTGGATTGCCTGAGAATTGCCTCATAATACAGGAGCATTCAGCAATCTAATGGTACTAATATCTGCAAGTTTGTTAGAGGCTGATAATCTCTATGAACTAAGAGGGATTTCCATTTGATTGGTTATCTGAATGTTTAGATATGGTTCTCCAATATCCCGCATTAAAAACTCTGTAGCAAATTTTTCCCAAGAGTCGTTTTAGTGGTACTATTCTAGGAAAGGTTGAGTCATCCCTGATTAGTGCTGCTAACTTCTGTAATCATTTAACAACTTGCAGCCTAAAAGAACATCTTTCCTTCTATGTAGCTTCCAAACTCTCCTCAAATTTTCAAGGCAGTCTCACGTAATTGCAAGTTAGGACGATGAGTTTGATATCATCTTTCTCCATTTCCAATGTTTCTGTATAAATTGTGTTCATTTCCTTGAGTGCTTTTCCTGATGAAAGTAAAGTAATGAATTTATACACAAATAAGGTTTTGGGTTTTTTAAATAATTAATATGTGTATGATGTTAGGTCTTATTAATTTAATACAAATTGCTACGCATGAGGTATCACAGGATTATAAACTCAATTCTCTCAGGGCAGGATCAGATGAAGCAAAAGCCCATCTCAAGCAACTAGGTGCTGATGAAGTGTATACTGAAAGCCAACTGGAAGTGAAGAATGTCAGAGGTCTTCTGGTAACAATCAACAATCATTTTAAGTTGAAAATGATTTGTGTACTGAACTGTTTATGTAGTGCTATTGCTGCAGAGAATTTTCCTTCATTTCAGTTTCCTCTCTTCCTATCCCCTTTTTCAACCCTACACATCTTCAATGTGTCGGGACAATGCTCTAAAGTAGTTTTCTCTCCATTCCCTTTCAAGTGGTTTTCTAGTTTTTAAATTTGGTCCAAAATAAGTGATATTAAAGAAACCAAGTAGGTATTAATTATCTTTCCCTCAAAATTTCCCTCATCTATAAATGATTGAACAAACTTGTAAGAAGTCTTTACAATTTCCTGGTTATTATATAAAAAAGAAGTCTTTACGATTACCCATGAATAAATTTGAGAAGAAATAAAGGTTAATAGAGTCAATAGCATCCCTAAATTAAAGTTCCAAAGTAGCTTTATAGGTGTTCAAAAGGCTAAAAAAATCAATGGAGGGAGTAGTTTAACTTCTCTTATACATTTTTAATGGGGTGTTCAAACAAATTTTTATTATTTCCTTTGATGTTGTGTAGGGCAATATACCTGAACCTGTTTTAGGCTTTAATTGTGTTGGTGGCAATGCTGCTTCATTGATCCTAAAATTCCTGAAGTAAGATGGTATTCTTAATTTTATTTTCTAGTCAATTTAACTTGCCAGAAATAAAGAGATATAGCATGTTTCTTGCAGGCAGGGTGGCACTATGGTGACATATGGGGGGATGTCAAAGAAACCGATAACTGTATCTACTTCGGCTTTTATATTCAAGGCAAGTCTCAAGCATCACACTTTTCATGTTCTTCCCGTGAAGAAGTAGCTCTATGGTAGAACTATTTTCAATTATTCCTAAATGAGCAGTATCATAGGTGAGGGAAGTAAGGTGGAATAAAGTTGTGAGAACTTGGACGGTAAAATAGGATCTTGAGATGCATCCACAGTTTGCAAGCTTTGAGTTACTAGGTAGAATTTATTATATTCTCGTAACCTGCAGGTCATACATAAGTACCTCTATGTTGAGATTTTTTCATCTTCTCCAATTGTAACTGTCCTAAACGAAGTATTAAAACCTCAATGAGGCCAACGAGCTGTATGGGGAGTCTTGCCTTACCAGATATGTGGGCTCAGCTCAACATTGACCACCTTCTTACCTCTCTACCCCAATTCCCTACAAAAGGATAAAAAGAAAACAAATCTCAATAAGGTGCCTATTTTAATCTCAATAAGAACATTTAACGTGGTTGGGGAGATCAAATAAGAGCCTCAAGTATATGCATTTAAGACCTGTAAAAATTTAATATTGGAACCTAGTGAGTGATGTGTTAGTGTATGCCACAAGGAAAAAGAATACTGAACTGTTTTTGAAACTATATTTTCAGGAGCTTACCTTGACAGGATTCTGGCTACAGAGGTGGATGAGTTCAGACAAAGCTGAAGAGCGCCAATCCATGATAGACTATCTTTTGGGCCTATGTCGAGATGGAAAATTGAAATACGAGTATGAACCCCCCCACCCCCACCCCTCTCTCACTTGATGTCAAGATGTCCTTGCGAAAAAAAGTTTTAAGATTGTGATAACTAGAATTTTAATGCAATTGAAAAAATTAAATATTCAGTGATTCTTCTAAACAGTTGAAATTTGAAAATGTTTTTGCGGATGATAATGGGCGAGGAAGTCATTTGTTAGCCTAATGATGCAAGACGGATGGCAGATCATTTACCACCCATCTTAGATGCGGAGAACTGACGTTGAATCTCCTTCATTTTCATACAGGTTGGAAGTAGCACCTTTTGATGATTTTCATACAGCTCTGGAAAAGGCAATGGGAAAGCGAGGAAGACAACCCAAACAAGTTCTTAAATTCTAAGTCATTGGTACTTAACATTACTCTAATTTGAGTGCTGTAATCATAAGCTGTGTACCTGTATTAGCCTACATTGTTGTTGTTGAGGTCCTCCAGAGTCCAGATACAAAAAAAAAGTGTTGCAAGGCGTGGAAATTGATGTCATCGCTGATAGTCGTATTGGCAGAGAGTTTGAGCTCTTTGTTACTGCAGACCTTTTTTGTTAGATCAAGCCAGTTAAGGTAAATGTATCCTGAAGAAATAAAAAGACAATCGGCAGTGCCACTCGTTGTGGCATTTATTCTCCTTTCTCAAAAGAGGGTTCAATTCAGAATTCCTGTGTGCATCATTTGGCCAACAACCTTCAACCTGTTGCCTTACCAAACTTCTCAATGTGAATTTTGACGATTCACTGCCACTGTAAGGATTTTTTATTTAACATTCATGTTAAATACAAAATGAGACATGGTTCGGGCATGTGAAGACGAGAGGAGTGGATGCCTCAAATCGAAGTGGTGCTCCTTTTTTAACACCACTTTATCATGATCTCTTTAGTATTTTGCCATGTTTTTTACAACCTCCGTTGTTTTTGTTTGACTACAACCTCTCTACCTCCTAAAGTAGAAGTAAAATATGTGTCTACTCTATTCTTCTCAGACTTCACTTGTAAAATTAACTAAATAAGTTAATTAGTACGAACTACAAATGCTTCAGATGCATTAGGGGTGTGAGAAATATCTGTTTACTCTATTCTTCTCAAGACTAAACTTGTAAAATTATTGTTGTTAATTAGTACGAACTACGAACGCTTCAGATGCATTAGGGGTGTGAGAATAACGCTTCAACAACTGTACATCATGCTTAAGGAAGTTTTCTTGGGTAAAGATTGTTAAAATTTGCTCAATTGGCTTTATGAATCTGTGTTGCTTGGACTCTCCAAAAGGGTATGGATCATTCAAAAGTATACTACTTTTGACGAATCCAACACACACCAAGCAGCATTTTCTGAAGAATCTGAGCAACATAGTAAGGATATTTTTCCTTCCCGAAAAATGTAGGATTCAAGAGTGTATTTGCCTCAGAGAACAAAAACTTGCAAAGCTCTCAATAGAATTATTGCTTATTTTCCAAAGGATATCAAGAGTGTTACAATAACATACCCCGTGTAAATCTCACAAGTGGGGTTGGGGGAGGGTGGTGTACGCGTCCTTACATTTACCTTGTGAAGAAAGTAGAGAAGTTATTTCTGATGACCCTCGGGTCAAGTGAAACCAACGTGATTTAAACACAAATTCAATGCAAAAAAAAAAAAAAAGCAATTCAAAATTGAAATATCAATACTATTATATTATCAAACTCTTATACAACAGCATATTCGCAAATAATCACTTTAGTTTCTTTCTTTTTCATCCTTATTGTTCTTCTGTTCTATGATTTGTTTACAAACAGTTTTGAGTTTGTAAACAGAAAACGACTAGTTTCTTTTTTTACAGAAAATTTCGAGGGGGGGGAAGGATTCTTGAGTAGAATATGAATCCATTGATTACTCCCCCATCATGCGCGCTCCCTTATAACAACCCCGTGTATGAAGGGAGGAAAACCAAACTCTCTAAGCTCAGCTTAAAACAACAATCAAACAGATGTCACAAATGGCTAACCTGCCACAACCAAATCACACTCCAGACATTGATGAAACAAGCCATTGAGGAAATATAGTATGGATCATCACTTGGTTGTATCGGGATCAAACTTAAGAGCCTCGTTCCATATGAGCTCCTTAATGTCTTCCTCGCTTAGAGATGCTTGTTCAAAGTCGAAGTTGAAAGGAGAAGTACAAACTGGTTCCTCGTTTATCTCATGGAGACTTATCATGAATGGATGATTCAATGCTTCCTCAACTGCATCCACATGAAATCAATAGAAGAATCGATGAGTTAGAATACAAGTTTAGAAAAGTTTTAACTTTTTTTTATGCAGTGGTTGCCAAAGAGCATACCAGTTATACGTTTAGCTGGATCGAAAACCAACATCTTTTCTGCAAGATCAAGGGCTAAAGGCGACACATCAGGGAAATGCTCGGAAAATGGTTGCTTTGGAACTTGAGGCAGCTGCTTGACGTACTTCCTAGCATTGTCACTCCTTAGGAATCCAAGATCAGACTCCTCCGGTGAACCTAATAACTTATTTACAGAAAAGAGAAACATAACAGGCCTCATTGTTAGTCTATAAAGACAATGACAATCAAGTAGATCAACTATAGATGAGCCTTAGTGTAAGTTAATGAATATATATACTACTCCCTCCGTTTCAATTTGTTTATCATACTTCCTTTTTTAGTCTGTTGCAAAAAGAACACCTCTTTCCTAATTTGGAAACTTCAATTTTAACATCTCATCTGACATGTTTTAAGACCACAAGATTCAAAAGTCTTCTTTACTTTAAACTTCGTGCCCTGTCAAACTAATACAAATTGAAACAGAGATTTAGAAGGATAAGACACAACAACATATCAGTGTAAGCAGATATACCTTAATGATAAGCCCCAATTGCTGAGCATAGTCTCTGCCGGGAAAAAGAGGCTCTCTCTTAATAAGTTCCATCAAAATGCAACCAACTGACCATATATCAATTGCTGCAGTATATTCAGTACAATTAAGTAGTAACTCGGGTGCCCTATACCATCGAGTAACAACATACTCTGTCATAAAATCTGCCTCGGAAGTGGTTCTAGCAAGCCCAAAATCACAAATCTTGAGGTCACAGTTTGCATTGAGTAGCAAGTTGCTAGGTTTCAGATCCCGGTGTAGAACATTAGCAGAATGTACATACTTGAGTCCACGTAATAATTGATAGAGAAAGTACTGAAAAGCATCATAAAGAGGATGTTACAAAACTTCGCCAAACCCAAGTCAATATTCCATTGTGTCAATATACACAATATAACTAGCACATACATTAAAACAATAAAGTGTGGATTTGTTAATCATTTGCTGATTTTTTTTTTTTGATAACCGCAAAATCTCTAAGAGCCAGTGATGCACCATTCGAACTCAATGGAGCATCGGCCCCACTGAGAAACATCATATTAAGACTTAAGTAATTTAAACTACCATCATTCACTTTCTAGTAATGAGATACTGAAGACTCCGGTATCAAGCAATGCAAGTAAATAAAGCTTGGTCAGGCAATAGTAGTTCGTTTTTTCTTTAGTGGGTGAAAACATGTATGCGGTAGAGGGTGAGAAATTGATAAATTGTGGTGCCATTAAAAAAAAAAAAAAAAAAAAACAGCCCAGTGCACTAAGCTCCTGCTATACACAGGGTCCGGGGTAGGACTGGTACACAAAGGTCTATTGTACACAGCTTTATCCTACATTTCTACAAGAGGTTGTTTCCACAGCTCGACACAAAGAAGAAAAAAGAAAAGCTAACTTTAGATAAAACATCCAATTTGAGCCTTCAACATGCAAGTAAACATAACCAATCTCATTCAGATTACTCTAAAATTTTCTCCTGTGTTACTAGAAATCGTGGAATTGTTTTGGAAACAAGCATAAATTGCAAATAGAATCAGACACAGGAGGTTACAAAATAAAAACACCATCAGCAAACTAGCTAATAAACAAGCTAGTGAAAGGAGTTACTCCCTCCATTCCACTTTATATGGAACTATTTCTTTAGTAGTCCATTTGAAGAAGAATTTCACATTTCTATATTTCCTTAAGGACACGGGTGCAACAACATTTTTGGAAAGTCAAGAGTAGTTCATTGAACAGTTTTGCTGAGAACACCATAAAATGTGAAATGAGCTTTCAAATTATGTAGCCATCTTCAAACCTTAAAATGGATAAATTGGAGTGTAGCGTTGGTTGTATACTAGTGAATATTCAAGTTCTATCTCATTCTCACTGATTCTGGCAAATAAATCCATTAATACAGAACAGCTAGGAAGAACAAATTGCTTTTTTTGTTCAAGCACACCATTTGTGCAGGTGCTAGTTTATCAAACTTGTAAGTTGTAACTATGATCAGGGCAAACTACCCCATTTCCACAGTATGCAACTTCATAGCACATCATCGAATCAGCAATCTCCAGCTGGTTTGATCTTTCTCATTAAGCATCAATTATAATTGTTCATATAACAAATTACTAAGACATTCTATTCACATTAAAATTGGATTTTCTAATTGTCACAGAGTGATTGTTATATATACATTGTTTAACAGTTAATGAAAATTAAGCACAAGTAGAGAGGCATACATACTTGACAATGATCTTCTGTGAGGGCCTGTGAAGAGCGTATTATCTGATGCAGATCAGTATCCATTAGCTCATACACAATATACACATCATTGAATTCCTCTCTGTCTGGTGGTCTTACTATATCTTTTATTTTGATGACCTACAGAACCAGTACATCGATATCAAAATCTAGGAATATTGATAACCAAATTAAAGATTGTACTGAAAAAGACACTATAGGCAAAGTAATAAACTTCGTTTCAGAAACTATTGAGTGAAAACATTGTCTTTATCTGCAGATACATGACAGTCAAACTTAAGATTCCATTAGCACCTGGCACAAGCAAACAGAAGATATATACTTGAAAAAGGGCGAAGGGAAGATGAAATGAATCTCAAAGATTAAGCATTATACTAGTTAGCAATTAATTTGAGAATACATTTTCATGATCCATGTGAGAAAGAAGTTTGATCTCGCGAAGGGTCCTCTTTGCATCAATTCTATTTTCAAATGCATTCCCAATTTTTTTGATTGCTATCTCCTCCTTCGTCTCCGAATTTGTAGCACAGCTGCAGGGAAACCCAACAAAAAGTCAATTTGCCACCCAATCAAACCAAATCAATAATTCACCATAGTTATCCTAATTAACATAAATAAATCCTTTAGTTTGTCACTTGCTTCTCATTCTCACTAAGGCAAAAGACTTCAACTTTACTCACAACAGAAAAGGGTCTCAATATATGACCCAATCATCGCATTTTTTATATTCTTTCGAGGCTTATCAGACATACATATAGACATATGAGCTATGCGATTACACACAAAAATCCCAAAAATCCTAACAAAAGCACCAACTTCAGGAAATTTCGATATCCAAAATGCACACACATGAGCTGATCCAGGATTACTGCATTCATTTCTATCAGCTCAGACCATGTTTGTGTGCCTACGACACCAAATTTGAAATCCAACTAACTCTAAATCCTAAATCTGCAATTTACACACCCAAAAGAGTCTTGCAGCAGGTTTAACTACACCCATTGATTTTCGATTCAATTATGTATAGACATGCCAAGTTCTCTGTACCACCCTCTAAATCCTGAATTCATCTCTGTAAATTCAGCTAGCATTTGGCCATAGATTTCGGGAATCAAATTTTAAAAAATCTAATCTTTAAATGTTTTCAATTTCCCCAAAACTTGCTCAGACCAGTTTCTCAATTTTAGGACCTCCACTCACCAAAAATCCAAATTTCAAAAATCACAACTACAAACTCAAGTTTTTTCAAATTTCAACATCAAAATCTAATAGCTAGAGCTGAAAAATAAGAATTTTAGGGATGAGTGAAGTACCAGACGATTCCATAAGCTCCACGGCCTACAGGTTGAATTGGAGGGACATACTTTGAGGTAACTTCAAAGAAGTTACCCACAACATTGTACTCAACATATTTGCCATCCCGAGTTGGAATTCCTTTAATTTCCACTGAATTTTCAATGTTTTCAGCATCCATTTCTGCTATCTTCGTAACCCTTTTTTGCTTCTGGCAGAATTCGATTTGGAATGTGAAGAATCTCAGAGCTCTGTTCAAGAAATAGCAGAAAAAGTGGGGGGAAAGTGTGAACGGATACAAAATGAGTGGACCCGACCCGACTTTTGTTGGGCTTTTAGAGTTTGAATTTTGAAAGGGATTCCCTCCCTCGTCACTAACCCCCCCCCCCCCCCAAATTACTCTATCCGTCCTAATTTATATTGGATACGATATTTAGGAAAGTAAGAAATTTGTGATTATTAATTACTATATGATAAAATTTAAAGTTAGATGTACTTACTACATAGGCGGACCTATATGGTGAGTAGGGGTAATCGTGTGTACCTATTAATTTTGAAAAAAAATTGATATATATAACTTGAGATTTTATCAGATACGCTAAGACACAAAATAAGTTGGGTGTATGGTTCGAAATAGCTACTAAGTTCCTTTTTTCGACTTGAATGGCGTGGGATAAAAAGTTTTACCAATAAGGGTTATTTAATTCATATTTATACATTGATATACTAATTTTATGTGTTTTTAATAAAAATATCGAACAAAGTAATAATATGCTTTAACTAATATGCATCTATCCTTCATGATATATATATTTATCGTCTTTGAATTTCGAATCTACCTCTAGTTACTAAAATAAGTTGTTATTTATTTTTTTGAGATCAATTAAAAAGAAAAAGAGCGAAACTAATTGGGACAAATGAATAAATAGAATAAAACATGGTTTCATATGTTTGTGAAGGAGTAGTTTAGTATATTTGGTTCACATGACAAAAATGAGATATACAAGAAAATTAGAAGGATAAATATATCATTTTATCTTAGAATTCTACACTCAAATTATAATTGCAATAACAACATAAAATAATCTCAAAAGTGAAATTATACTCTCATATGTAATTTACTCCTCTTTATAAAATATGGTATAATATACAACAATCATAATACGAATATGTATCATATAACCATAAGGACAATAATATTTGTTTTTTTATATATAAATGACAAACGTATCAAATATGTCATTTAGCAAGTCAACGTGTTTAGTTAAAGATTACTGTATTAAGTAAGATATGATGACCAAAACTTCATTTTCTGTTTGATTACTTTTATCTTATTATAATTTAGCCAAATTATTATTCCTTCCTTTTATTTATACGGTCAAAGGACATTAAAGATAAAGAAAAGGGATCGTCGTTGGTGTATAATAGAGTTTTTCTACCAATATCCAAGGCTAGAAGATCTCTAGAAAATATTATATAACATATCGTGAACTAAAATATTGAACAAGCCACTAATTCAATTATTCCTCCGAGACAAAGTCAATAAGTACCAAGTATCGTTCCCCCCCCCCCCTCCCCCATCCCAAAACCCCCCACTAATTCGTATTGGAAACCCATGTTGAAAGAGGAGAAGTTCCCTGAAAACGGTTGAGGGGAAGCCAAAATGAAAGGAAAGCTACTAGGCCGATCTTTGATGTATTTTGAACTAACGTATAAAGTGAAAAAAACTTATTTTTGCTTTTCACATGCCAACCATGTCAAGTATATTAAAAATAGATTTCTTTTTTTATATATCTATTTTAATAAATTGAGATTTTCTTATTATTAAAAAACAATTACTTTTAAAATTAATTAAAGTAATAATAGTCAAATATATATTTTCAAAATCTAAGAATAATAATTATGAGATAACCTAATTTTAAATCAAACAACCCCCAAGTTTGTAACGCACATTTAAAAAAATACTATAGAATAGTATAATTACAATAATAACACAACTTATCGACGTTAACCCTTAATGAAAAAAATGTCTTTAAATGGTCGTAATCGTTAACAACTCAACCAACCTCCATTAGCTACCTTAACTATAACTTCTTCTTTCTACTAGTATTATACTATTTGACTTAGGTCATTGTTTGCGTTAGGGTCGAGGCTATATTGTAAGAATTAAAGCTATCATTATCTTATATATGGTAATTAAAGAGGATACCTACCAAAAATTGACTAATTTAATTACTTTGATTCCACAATCAAAACTCAAAAGAAGAAGAAACTAACAAGAATAGAAAAAGAAAACAACTTATAATACTTTCGTGTAGGTTTTTGTAAACTTCTCTCTCCGTTTATCTTTACTTATCCACTATATTATTTTGAAATGTCCGGAATTTTGTCTAGTTTATAAAATCAGTGAATAATTTATCATTTTATATCTATTTTTATTTTTGCTATTAAATACTATTCATTTTTTAATGTTTGAATGACTTATATTTAATAAGAGTGCTATGATAAAATTACTTCTATTATTTACTGCTTCTTAATTCATTTGTCAAGTCAATAGTGGACAATTGTTATCCTTCTAATCTTAGAAAATAAACGTGAAAGTGTTGTTAGAGAGTACATAATTAGTACTAATTAAATATCATGTATTGAAATTAGATTGATGCGTGTTTGGACATGAATTAATCAATATTTGAAAAAACATATTTGAAGTTCTTATCGAAACGGGCCCTTTTGGCAATAAGACAAGTTTGACACTTCTCTATATTTTGTATGATTTTATTAAAACAAAGACACTAACCTACAAGTACTTAAAAAAGTTAAATAATGTAAATTTATGTCAAACCAATATTGAAATTAATATTTAATATTCATCTCAACTTTGAGTTTTTCGCAATTCCAATTTGGTCTAATTCATACTTCATCCTCTAATCTTGTAAACTTACACATTTATAATGATTATTTATTTCAACAATATTTCATTATTAAAAATCATAATTTTTTCGAAATCAACTTCTTATGTTATATTTTTACTACATCAAATTTGATGTAAATACAAAGAGGAAAGGGCAAGAGAGGGAGTTAATTCTCTATAACAATGTTAAATTCAGAAAATCAGAAATCGAAAACTCAAAAATATATCAATCCGATAGCCCTAAAAAGATAAAGCTCTTCTTCTTTAATTATTAGAGACAATTATACATAGTTGAGACAATCGGACCCAAAAAAAAAAATCAACTTGATGCTTCTGTTTCCTTTTTTTTTTCTTTTTAATTTTCTTGACATTAAAATGAAGTAGTTGCTTGACTTGTCCTTTGCAATAAACTTATTTGGCAATTAAAAAGTAATAATCAGATAATCAATTAATCTAACTACTAAAAATTCTTAAAAATTAATACTTCCACTATCCATTAAAGAAATAAAACACTAGATTTTAACAACAAAAAGGCTCAATTCTATTTCATATATAATCAATAGATCACACTCTCTTGAAATTAAAAAATAAAAAATAAAAATAAAGAAGTTTTAATCAAATAAATAAAGGTATACTATAAGCTTGAAGCTATGAGGCAAAAAAAAAAACAGGGGAAACAGAATTTCCCATTATTATTTACATAAAACTTCCTCAGCTTCAAAATAAAATAAAAATTCATCATCTATATGATCCATCAGAATCAACACCAGAATCAAAACTAACCGGAGATTCTCCCGGAGTTTTTTCATTCCCCTTTTTGTTTTCCGATCCACCGTAAACAAATTCAATCAAAGAATTCACAATTTTCACCATTATTTGTCCTCGTTTTGGTGGAGGAAGATAACTTTGCTTCTTCTTGTTATTGTACTGTTCTTCCATTTGAAGAAGAGATTGTGAATAATAAATTAATTTTGTGGTGAGAACAGAGAGAAAAAACAGAGACTTAAGAGTGAAGGAATTGATTTTTTAATGATTTTTGCTGAAATGGCCAACATATAAATAGCAGTTTTAGTGGGGCTAAAAGTGTAAATTTGAAGTACTTGCTGAACAAGGGTGCAGTGCCAGCTCAACGCTTATAAAAATTAGGCATATGCCTTAGGCCGTTGTTTTTATAGAAAAAATTAATCATCTAAAACAAATGTGTGTTTCTATAAAAAGTATATATTATTTTATTCTCCTTAACCTCAATCAAATAGAAGAAATCAAGAAAAATATTGTTTTGTCTTCTTACATTCTCTTCACTAACTCTTGCGTTGTAATTTTCTAGACCCCTTTTATACTATATGTAAGTTAGAGCTCTATCAAAAATATGAATCAATAGTAAAAAATCATGTTTTGGATAAAGTGAATTACAAGCCTGTTTAGATTGACTTATTTCATGTATTTTTAAACAAAAAAAAAGGTTTATAAGCAGTTTTGTCAACTTATTACTTATAGAATAATGTTAACAATTTATATAATAATTGCCTCAGCTAAAAGATTTTAGGCCTTTAATTGAAATTTCGCTTTAGGCCTCCAAATACGTTGAGTCGCCCCTGCAAGGGTGCTACACCGTGCAGTGGTAGAGTGGCAGTTGCTTAGCTCACTAACCTATTATTAATGACGTTTTATTTATTTATTAATAATTTCTTTAAAATAATCTAGAGTATTATGAGTTTTTCGTGTAATTATTTGATATTCGGAATTTGCTATTGTTCAAATGATTTAAATTTACGTTTAAGTGAAATAGTGTACTCTATGTAAAAAAAAATTATAAAACTAAATTTTTCAACAAATTTCAAAAAGAATGGCTCAATTTTTTTTAGCATGTTTAAAAAAGAATGATGACTTTCTATTTTTTAGCAATATTTTAACTTTAACTTTCCTCGTGACATATATAAGGCCATAGGATTAAATGATATTTTGGTACATTTGACTAACTTTAATTTAGAATCACAAGATTAAAAAGTCTTCTTTATTTTCTTAAATTCCGTTCCAAATCAAACTAGATCATTCTTTTCGAAACGAATGCTTATTAGAAGTTGACTTCTTTTATTGTTTTGTTTATTAGGAGGAATATTTGCTTAATCATTAAGAATTGGAAAATTCTAGAAGAATAATCCAATTTTCCCAGTTCACACAGTCAACACACACAAACTAAAAAAGAAACAATAAGAAAAAATCATCACATTAAAGTTGTTCAAATTCTCTCTATATAATATATATATATATATATATATATATATATATATATATAATTTTGAAGTTATAATATGAAGAATTAGTTGAAAATGAAAGTTCAAATTTTCGTTTTATAATGAAGTTAAAATTAAAAAGTTGAAAATTTCAAATTTTTAGTTATGATTTTTGAAACTTGAAGTTGTATTTGAATGTGTATTTTTAGTTGAAAAAGTTTTGTTGAGTGGAATTGAAAATGTTTTTTTAAAACTTGATCAGATTTCATTACCAAAAAGATATTTAAAAATAAATTTTCACAATCTAAATCTAAAATTAATAGCAAATGTTTTTGTTGAAAGAAGTTATTATATAGTGTTTAGGATGATTGTTAAATTATATTATAATTATTTTGATTTTTCACATTGTCTAGTATTTTTGTTTGAATTCGACTAATCTAGATCCGTTCTGTGTAGGGTCTCATTCAAAAGGAAATGCTCCAAATACAACCCCATTTGGGGAGAAGCGCCCACTACCAAGAATTATTCGTACCGACGGCTCAAACTCAATATCTCTAATTAAGGGAGGAACAACGTTATTCGCTACACCATAACTTTGATGTGGTTAAATTGTAAATAAATTGAGGCTAAAAAAATAAAAAGATGTTGAAAGAAATGGTTCAATAATTGCAAATTTGCTAAAAGTGACAGTTTGACAATTTTTTCCCGGTCCGGGTCAATCGGACTGTACTGGCTCAGCCCAAGTATGATTTCTTGGTCTGGGCTGATTATGGGCCCCTTGTTTGGGTCGGATCCTGGGTTTGGCCACTCATTGTTCCATATCGTTTAATTAGAAACTACGTAATTAGACATACTCTATTATCGTATATATTATTACATATACTTTATAATATTACATATAAATTATCACTAATTAAGAGTTTTCTATCATATATTAAGGATGATACATGTATTTTTGCTATCAGATATACTAAAATAGGGAGAGACGCAAGCGAGATGGGGAGGGAGGTGAGCGAGATGGGGAGGGAGGCGAGCGGGATAGGGAGGGAGGCAAGTGATATATGCGAATCATACTAGATATATACCATATACATACATTCACATGTATTTGGGATGTATCTGGATACATATGAGAGTCGCGAGCGAGATGACAGAGAGCTGAGGGAAGTGAACAAGATTTGTAATATATATCAGATACAAGTGAATCCATTTGGATACTAGAACAAATTACATCTAATTTTTATCCTATGTATCCCGAGATACATGTATCTGGACGTATATGAAGCACCAAAATCTAGTAAGATATGTAATATTGTAAACTAAAGCGTATACAAGTAGTTAGGTCCTAAACTAGTGAAATTTGGGTAAGTTAACACAAATTTTAAATATTTCACAAAATAGCAAGTTTATTACTAACATTATAGCATGTCGTTAAAAATGCTTAGATGCAAACTAATTTAAAAATCATTATCCCAAAATTGCTATTAAAAATGTTTTGTACTATGTTTTGTTATGTAAGCCAATATGGAGTAAATATCTTATGATTGCCACTAATCATAAGATGTATGTGGAAGTGACAGTTTATTAATTATTAGAAAAAAGATTTAGTGACTTTAATAGCTACTCAAAAATACTTTTTCTCTTTTACTTCAACTATATATGGTCAATTAGTTTGAAAAATAAATTATGTAAAACTTTTTCAAAATCTATAAAAGGAAGCAAAGACTGACCTGCAACTTTCATGTTAATTTCCAATGAATTCAATTCAACTGAATTCATACTTAGACAACCTACTCTTTTTTTTTACAAAAATAACACTACTAGTAATAGTAAAGTATGAATGCAGAATTTTTTCTTGATTAGGATAGGAAAATGACAAATTAGCTACTTTAGTACTTCACCAACCATGGTATAGACAAGTGTTTGAACTATAATTAAAATAAGATTATAACATATTCAATGTGATCTGATAAGCAGGATTTGAAAAGATTGGAATCATAGATCTTACTTATATATTGTGTAATATAGACAGATAATTTTCGATTTATTCTCTGCCTTCTTTAAAATATTCTGAATAATTTATGTAGGTCGAGCTTCTTTTTCAAGAAAGACTATTTGAGGGTTCTTCTCCTTTCGAGTAAATTAAATTATTTTATTTCGAATATTTTTTGATAGACTCTTGACTCTAAAAAAACATTTTTCAAAAATAGATAAAGAATTTGAAGAAGTTTATTAAAAAAAAAAAGATGACAAATTAAAAGTTTAAATATCAATTTTCCAGCTAAGTACATAAGACTACACATTGCAATTAGTATTTTCAAAGATTTTTTTGTTGTTGAAGATATATGAGAATCAAGTTAATGGGAAGGGGGATGAACCTAGTCCTAGATTAATTTTAAGTATTTTTACTTCATTCTAGATGTTACTACAATTCCTTCGAGAAGCTTTAATAATTAGCTAATCATAAAATAAAAAGAAACTAAATACTCCATTTATCTCTAATTACTTGTCCACTTTTCATTTTTTAGTTGTCCCTAATTACTTGTCAATTTCGACAAATCAAGAAAGAACAATTTTTTTTACCTATTATACCCTCAATTAATTACTTGAAAAAGATAAAACTTTTTGAAAATCTTAAATATTTAATTCATAATTAATATAAGTAAAATGGTAAACTCACTATGTCAATAATTATTTTTTTCATAGGTGTGTCAATTCAAAAATGGACAAGTAATTAGGAACAGAGGGAGTATGTCCTAAATTACTTGATTACTTACTAAATCAAGATAAAATTAATTAAAATATATCTATTTTACCTCTATTATTAATATTCATCATGATGTTTTATGTTCCCATAATTTCTCTTTGGAAGTTTAAACAAAATTTAAGTTTTCAAACAACTTTATTTTTTCAAAGAGTTCATTAAATACTTAATTATTCTTTTGTACTCTTGCTCTCACCCATTTTGTAGTACTTATAATAAAATTGTTTAAGAATAACTGTACACGTGATTGACGTGAACAATAAAAAATAGCTTATAAAGTGAGAACATCAATTTAACACGAATATCAAATAAAATAATGGAGTGACAAGTATAGTTAATCTGCTAAATTTTGGAAAGAAAAGAAGTGTTTCACCATGTATTGATATTAAAATAAATGTACATAAATTCTAATGATATTTTTTGTATGCCTTGTGTCATCATAAATTATCTTGACATCCATCAATATGGATAAAAAGTAAATTAATCATCTTATATGATTTTTTAAGTATCGTATAATAAGACAGAGAGAATAATAAGAAAGTATTGAATTTACAATATGCACTCTCAGGTCATAAATATGATGTACAGCTAATAAGTTGGAAATTTTCTTGAAAAAGTTGCATTCACATTTTGTATCAATTCAATTCAACTTATTTCACACACTGTCATCTCCTACACAATTTTTTCTTTCTTTCTTTTGACCAAAGAACAATTTCTTTTGTAAGTATGTGAAATAGACCAGTGTCCAAATAGAAAAAGGCAAAATAAATAAATAAATATATAACTTTAAAGGAAATGAAAAAACATAATCCTTTACGATTTGAATAATAAAAAATTGATCCTACACACTAAAATTGAAAATAACACTTTATATCATTCTTTTTTGTATTATATCCATCATGTTATTTTTTTGAATAAAACATTTTAACTATTTATTATGGAATTAAATTGGGGATCAAGAACCAAATAACGACTCGGAGTCACTATTTTTTGTATGAAAATACTCCATCGTTCACTTTTACTTTTTTAATATTTAAAAAAATAAAAGTTTTGCTTTTAATATATCAAAGAAAAATTTCCATTTTTCAACAAAATTATATATCAATGTATATAAGTATTATAAAATATTTATAATTATTGTTTATAAATGTATTGTAAATCGACAAATAAAAGTCAACAGTGTAACACTTGGAATCTGGCAATCTGTCGATTTTGAAGTACTCCCTCCATTTCATATTAATTGAATTGTTGAGATATTTTTCAAATTAACTTAATTGTTCAGTTTTTAAAACTATATTTAGTGTGTTCTTCCAATTTTATCCTTCATTAGTTAGTATTGGAATTAGTGATTAATTATTATTTAGTTATTTTAATCATAAATTTGACAATAATTAATAAGGGTAAAAATGGAAAACTATGTTCAATTTATGTCTTAATCTACTTTTCTTAAAGGGTGTGAAACACCTCAAAAATTCAATTAATATGAAATGGAGGGAGTACTATGTTTTTAATTGGAGTGTAATTCAGACAGTGATTGTCATGTGGTGGGTGGTCTTATATTTTGTTTTATTCGGTATTCAATATTCACATTGAAGTCTTTGAAAAGTAACGTTTTCTATCAAGAATTTTTTCATACCTAAGATTCGAATTTGAGACTGGTCTTGTATCATTATCACTAGGATGTTTTCTTTTTTGTTTTTAAGAAAAAACAAAAAAATAATGAAAGGTCCATTAAGATGTCTCATAAGTGCCGGCTAGTATGAGTTATGGTGACCAACAAGGATTCTGATGGAGCGATAAATCTTCATTCATCCTTAATTAAAGATTTCAATTTTGAGTTTCATTCAATACAAAATCACTTTTGTTGGAAGCGATTTACCCACATCTTTCAAAATGAATTTTATAATATTCAAACGAGCAAAGTTCTATTAACATGAGTATGAATTGCCATTTCTTTTGCTTATGCAAATGGAGCAAGTCCATTTCAAGTTGGATAAATATATACCAAAAATCACTTGTACCTTTTCTCCTAAGTTTCTTATTACTCCCTCCGTCCCTAATTACTTGTCAATTTTTTCCTTTTTAGTTGTCCCTCAATTAATTATTTTGAAAATGTAGAACTTCTTGAAAATCTTAAGTTTTTAATTAATCAACTTCATAATTAATAGGGATAAAATGGTGAACTCACTATGTCAATTATTATTTTCATAAGTATGTCAATTCAAAAGTGACAAGTAATTAGAGACAGGCGGAGTAATAACTAAGTGATCTTTTCATAATGAGTAAACACTCTTTTTTACATGTGCCAATGTTTTTTTAATTTCTTATCGTTAATATTTAAAGGCAAATAATAGATTTTACCTCACTTGATGCCTAGTGTTATTGAACATAGTAATAATTTTGTAATTTTATCATGAAAATAAATGAACATTCAATAAGATGTATCTCCAAAATGCCGGCTAATTAGTATGGAAGGAATATTGACTTTTATATGCACTTGCTAAATAGTACTATTTTCTCTATTCAAATTTGTATGTGTTGGTTAGAGTTGACATGAAATTTAAAAAATTGTGATCTATAATACATTAGATATTTGTATGTCTATCGATCATTATATTATGATAAAATAGACATTTTAAACTCTTTTAAAGTTTTAAGTATTACTAAATATAGAACTATGTCATTATTTTTCTAAAATAAATTGAAATGAAATTAAGTCATATAAATTAGGTACTTCTCAAGCAAATTACTGAGGTACTTAAAAAATATTTAATATAAATTAAAGGGTACTTTTCAATTATTATCCTTTTAATTATTCTATCAGAAAATAAAGTAACTAAAAATCCCATTAAATAAAAAGTAAACACACAAAAAAGTATCAATAATTTTTAAAATTCTTAAGCAATTCACTTTTTTTATTATGAAAAAATCTCAATAATTCACATAATAGTGTCTGAATATGATTTACAGCTAATCAGTTGGAAATAAAATTCTTTTATAAGCTGCACGTTTTAATAATAAAAATAAAAATTGAGAAGCAACTTTCACATTTTTTTTATAAATAAAAGAATGAATTTCAACTTATTTCACTCTCACTTTTCCTACACCAACCTTATCTTTTTTCTTTTGACCAAAATCAACTAATCACTAGAGTATATATATTTTATGATTGGTAAGATTTTTACTGAAAATGACTACTTTTTAATAATAGAAAAAGTACTCCTAGTAGGTGTCTTTTTTTTTAAAAAAAAATGTACACATAAATAATACTCCCTCCGTCCCATTTTATGTGGCACTATTTCCTTTTTGGTCAGTCCCAAAAAGAATGTCACATTTCTTTATATGGTAAGTTTATAAAGGTACAATTCCTATTTTATCCTTGTTGGTCCCACTTAATCTTAAAATAATACTCCAATACATTTATGAGGAGAGAGAAAAAATAGTCTACTTTTTAAAGGGCAATTTAGTAAACATTTCAAAGTCTTCATTTATTTCTTAAACTCCGTGCCCGATCAAATGTTGCCACATAAAATGGGACGGAGGGAGTATTAATAGAGTACTTTTAAATTAATACTATAAAGATTTGTACTACTTATTATTATTATTATTATTATTAATTATTACAAACAAATTCAATGGTCAAATTTCACTGAATCAGCAAGTGTGAATACGAAATTCTTCTATCACGTTTATTAGTCGAGTTTGTCTAATTAAACTTGTCTAGTTCAATGTAAATGACTAGTGTTATCTATTATATAAGAATGGATTTATTTAATGCGCATACAAAGGATATCTATTGTGGGTTTTGTGAAAGATAACGATTACAAACTATGTTAGTGATGAATCAATAACAAAGAGTAGTTATTTAAAAACTAACTTTATGATATAATTTGATAAAAAAAATATTAAAATAAGTTCTCCTACTTACATTTTCACTTTTAAAATTATAGTTAAAATGCATTTAATCATGAACATTATTTTAATCACAGAAAATAGCCTAGAATACCTATAATGTGTGAGAAATAATTCAAAAATAACCTCTATTTATCTATCAATCTACATAACCTTTTTATTATTATTATTTTACTTGGAGATAAAAGACAAGTT
Source organism: Solanum okadae (assembly GCA_036553675.1). Taxonomy (NCBI): domain Eukaryota; kingdom Viridiplantae; phylum Streptophyta; class Magnoliopsida; order Solanales; family Solanaceae; genus Solanum; species Solanum okadae. Next base: position 47,522,548 of record CM071688.1, on the reverse strand, counting down.
TGTCACTTCTTTATATTTTACTCAAACAAAGTGACTATTCCACAAGTAGTTAAAATAATGCAATTCATCTAAAAGTGAGACTTATACAATTCAAATATAGTCTTTGTTCATCCTCTATTCTTGTAAACTTGCACAATTTATCACATCAAAACATGGTGAACATTTAATATTCCAAATTCCAAGATTTCTTCCTACGACTGATACTGAAATAGAAAAACAAAATTTCATTGATCTACTATTAACAGCAAGCATATCTATGCTACAAAAAATTAGTTAGTAATATAATTGGTAAAACTGATACAAGAAGGTGTGACATAATAAATTTATCATTTTACTTATCTACTTTTGAATTGACACATCTATTAAAAAAATAATTATTGACATAATAAATTTACCATTTTCATATTAATTATGAAATAGATCGACTTAAAAATTTAAGATTTTCAAAAAGTTTTACCTTTTTCAAAATAATTAATCGAGGGTATAATAGATAAAATTTTTTTATACTTTCTTGATTTATCAAAATGAACAAATAATTAGGGACAGAAAGAGTATAAATTAACAATATTCCCAATTAAGAAAAGAAACTCAAAATTTACCTTTTCCACTCTCCATTAAACTAAAAACAGGGGAAACAGAATTTCCCATTATTATTTACATAAAACTTCCTCAACTTCAAAATAAAAATAAACATTCATCATCTATATGATCCATCAGAATCAACATCAGAATCAAAACTAATCGGAGATCCTCCCGGAGTTTTTTCATTCCTCTTTTTGTTTTCCGATCCACCGTTAACAAATTCCGCTACAGATTCAATCAAAGAATTCACAATTTTCTCAAGTATTTGTCCTCGTTTTGGTGGAGGAAGATAACTTTGCTTATTCTTGTTCTTGTACTGTTCTTCCATTTGAAGAAGAGATTGTGAATAATAAATTAATTTTGTGGTGAGAACAGAGAGAAAATTACAGAGACTTAAGAGTGAAGGAATTGATTTTTTAATGATTTTTGCTGAAATGGCCACATATAAATAGCAGTTTTAGTGAGGACTAAATTGTAAATTTGAATACTTGCTGAACAAGGGTTCTACAGTACAGTGATAGAGTGACAGTTGCTTAGCTCACTAGCTTATTACTAATGACGTTTTATTTATTTATTAATAATTTCCTTAAAATAATCTAGTATTACATAATTATTTGATATTCGGAATTTGCTATTGTTCAATTGATTTAAATTTACGTTAAGTGAAATAGTGTACTCTATGTAAAAATTTCTTATAAAACTAAATTTTTCAATAAATAATATCCTCAATTTCAAAAAGAATGGTTCAATTTTCTTTTTAGTCTGTTTTAAAAGAATGATTCCTTTTTTTTTAGCAATATTTTAACTTCAACTTACCACATGACATATTTAAAACCACAAGATTAAAGGATATTTTGGTACATTTGACATAACTTTAATTTAGAACCACAAGATTAAAAAGACTTCTTTATTTTCTTAAACTCTGTTCCAACTCAAACTAGACCATTCTTTTCGAAACAGAGGCTTATAGAATTTGACCTTCTTTTATTGTTTTGTTTATTAGGAGGAATACTTGCTTAATAATCATTAAGAATTGGAAAATTCTAGAAGAATAATCCAATTTTCCCAGTTCACACATCAACACACACTAAAAAAGAAAAAATAAGAAAAAATCATCACATTAAAGAAAAAAATTTGAAGTTATAATATGAAGAATTAGTTGAAAATGAAAGTTCAAATTTTCGTTTGATTATAAATTTTGAATTTGATTACAAATTTTGAAGTTAAAATCTAAAAGTTGAAAGTTTCAAAGTTTTTAGTTACTATGATTTTTGAAACTTGAAGTTGTATTTGGACGTGTATTTTTAATTGAAAAAGTTTTGTTGAGTGGAATTGAAACTTGAAAATATTAAAAAATACTCCCTCCATCCCATTTTATGTGGCAATATTTGACCAGGCACGGAGTTTAAGAAATAAATGAAGATTTTGACATGTTTACCAAATTGCCCTTTAAAAAGTAGACTCACTTTTCTCTCTCCTCATAAATGTATTGGAGTATTATTTTAAAATTAAGTGGAACCAATAAGTGTAAAAGAGGAATTGTACCTTTAAATATTTACCATATAAGGAAATGTGACATTCTGTTTGGAACTGACCAAAAAGGAAATGATGTCACATAAAATGAGACGGAGGGAGTAATATTTTTAAAACTTGATCAGATTTCATTACCAAAACAGATTATTTTTAAAAAAAATTCACAATCTAAATCTAAAATTAATAGCACATGTTTTGAAAGAAGTTTTTATGTAGTTTTTAGGATGATTGTTAAATTATATTATAATTATTTTGATCTTTCACCCTGTTTAGTAGTATTTTTATTTGAATCCGTCTAATCTAGATTCGTTCTGTGTAGGATCTCATTCAAAATGAAATGATCCATGTACAACCCACCCCATTTGGGGAGAAGCGCCCACTACCAAGAATTTGGATACAGTGTATGTAGAACAAATTACACCTAATTTTGACTATATGTATCTCGAGATTCATGTATCTAGACGTATATGAGGGCACCAAAACCTGGTAAGATCTGTAATATTATAAACTAGAGTATATGTAAGTAGTTAGGTCCTAAACTAGTGAAATTTGTATAAGCTAACACGAATTTTAAATATTTCACAAATAGCAAGTTTATTACTAACATTATAGCATGTCGTTAAAAATGCTTAGATGCAAACTAATTTAAAAATTATTATCCCATAATTGCTGTTAGAAATGCTTAGTATTATGATTTGTTATGTAAGCCAATATGGTGATTTGTTGTTAACTTGTTAAATAATAGTTCCAAAAAGGGAAAACAATATCTTATTATTGCCACTAATCATAAGATATCTGTGGAAGTCACAGAGTAATTATTAGTAAAAGATTTATTGACTTCAATAGTTACTCAAAATACTTTTTCTCTTTTTTACTTCAACTATATATAGTCAATTAGTTTGAAAAATAAATTATGTAAAACTTTTTCAAAATCTATAAAAGGTAGCAAAGACTGACCTGCAACTTTCATGTTAATTTCCAATGAATTCAATTCAACTAAATTCATACTTAGACAACCTACTATTTTTTTTACAAAAATAACACTACTAGTAATAGTCAAGTGTGAATGCAGAATTTTTTCTTGATTAGGATAGGAAAATGACAAATTAGCTACTTAGGGCATCTTCAACCCAAACACCAAATTTGGTGTCAGCACTATTTTTGGTGTAATCAACTCCAACCCACTGCACCAAATTTTACATCAAAAAAGAATATTTTTCTCTCTTTTCATTATTATATTATTATTTCTTATTTCATTTATATTTTCTTATTTCATAAAACAAATTCTTTCTAAAACATTCACCATATATAATTCATATTATTTCCTTTTATAATCGTTTAATATAAATTTATTTTGTACCATAATTTTTTAAATAATATAAATTGCTAGCAAATATTATACATTATACATAATAATGGATAATACAAATAAAAGTGAAATCATTAATGAAATACAATTAAATAAATATTACATAATTGAAAAAATTATTTTAAATTCTACATAAATATTCAACTTTCAAGATCACTACGATGCTCCCATAAATGCTCTATTAATGCATTACGTAGTTCAAAATGAGCAATGTTTGCATTTTTAATTTTTGTGAAAGTTAATTGTAGTTATATCCAATTATAATTTATAGTAGAATTAACATAAATTTAATTTTTAAAAAAAGTCATATATAGAAAAATTAATTTATAAAAAACTAAATTTTATATCTAAAATTAATACTATAAAAATATTACATAAAAATAATTAAATATACAAGAGATTTAATTAAAACATACAATTTATATAATATTTAATTAAAATTTTGTATAATGAAATAATATTAAAATATTCAAAAAGTGAATTGGTGTGATGAATAGTGTTACACCAAATTTGATGTAATACTATTCACACACCAAATTTGGTGTAAAAATTGGTGTGGGTTGGAGCTGAAAACACCAAATTTTACATCAAATTCTAAATTTGGTATAAAATTTGGAGATGGTCGTAAGTACTTTACCAACCATTTGTATAGTCAAGTGTTTGAACTATAACTCAAGTACAATAATAACATATTCAATGTGATCTCATAAGTAGAATCTGAAAGGATTGAAATCACATATCTTATTGTGTGACATAAAAGTATAATTTTTGATAGATTTTCTGTCTTCTTTAAAATATCATGAATAGTTTAGGTAGGTCGACCTTCTTTTTCAACAAGAACTATTTGAGGTTCTTCTCCTTTCAAGTAAATTAAATTACTGTCTCGAATATCTTTTGATAAATTGTCGACTCTAAAACAAGATATTTTCAAGAATAGATAAGGAATTTGAATAAGTTCATTAAAAAAAGATGTAAAATTTAAAGTTCAAATATCAATGTTTCCAGCCAAGTACACAAGACTACACATTGCAATTGGGATTTTCAAAGATCTTTTTGTTTTTGAAGATATATGAGGATCAAGTTAATGGGAGGGGGGATGAACCTAGCCCTAGATTAATTTTGAGTATTTTTACTTCATTCTAGATATTACTACATTTCCTTCTAGAAGCTTTGATAATAAAATAAAAAGATATTAAATATACAATAAGTTACTTTTCATTTTTAAAAAGGTTCATATTGTCATTGTCGTCGTCATTATTATTATTATTATTATTAAAGTGGTTCACTTATTAAAAGAAAAAACTATTATGGACAAAATTGAAAAAATAATTATTATTTTTATTTTTATTTTTTAATATAATATAATTATTTTAAAATATCACAATATATAATTTGAGGCGGAAAAAGTAACGCGAAGAAAAGAGTAAAGCATAACTTGAAGTTGGTGTCTAGAGTGAAAGAAAGTGAGTTTTTATATTTTATGATTGTCAGATTTTTTTCTGAAAAAAGACTACTTTTTAATAATAAAAAAAGTACTCCTAGTAGGTGTCTCTTTTTTAAAAAGAAATATACATATAAATAATATCAATAGAGTACTTTTAAATTAATACTATAAAGATTTGTACTACTTTTTATTATTATTATTATTATTAATTATTACAAACAAATTCAATGGTCAAATTTCACTGAATCAGCAAGTGTGAATACGAAATTCTTCTATCACATTTTTTAGTCGAGTTTGTCTAAGTAGGCGTTTGGCCATGCGATATCATATCACGATATGGTATCGTGAGATGAAATCAGCGTTTGCTGATTCCATCTCATGATTCCATATCATGAGAGGTGATATCATATTCTCCAAAAATCATGATATGGAATTATATGGTGATTCCATATCATGATTTGAGATATTTTAATACAATAATTGATCCATGAGTTTATATTTTGTTAAAACAACCCCACATTTATATCTACTAATCATTTGTTCCATATGTAAATAAAATTTATAATCACATCATTACTTTTAAAAATTTATTATTCTCACCGATATAAAATTTATTATTCTCACCAACATATAGTCACTTTAACTCACACCTCACGATTGTGAAACTTTTCAACATTCACTTGAAACAATTAACCGGCATGTTAAAATAGTTGCCGAGGCAATTAGCAAGATGACACCAACATTTATACAACCAAAAAATATGACTGGTGTACATTCCAAAATTCGACATAATACTCGATTTTGGCCTTGGTTTAGGGTAAAATTTCAATCACATTAATAAATTTATTTTATGGCCTTAATAAGTGCACATTTATATTTTATGTGTAAGTTATTACGTATTTAGTTACATATTTCCTATCAACTTTGTTTAAAGAGATAATATTTATTTTATGACTTTGCATTGTCTTGGAAGCACTATTTTTATTACTCTTACAAACATTATTTTTATGAAGTGTATTCTATAATGCTTTCAATTTTTTTTATGTTCACTAAACTAATATTGATGTACTTTTTATTTGGTAGGATTGTGTTGGTGCGATTGATGGAACATATATAGAAGGGGAGGTTCCTAAAGCGATGCAACAAGCATATCGAAATCGCAAAGGAACAACATCACAAAATGTCTTATGTGCTTGTGATTTTGATATGCGATTTACCTTTGTTGCTGCTGGTTGGGAAGGTACTGCACAATGATAGTAAAGTACTTGAGAACGCACTTGTTGAACCAACGTCACAATTTCCATTTCCGCCACATGGTAACTTTAAATTACATCCTTAGAATAAATATTATTTATTTACACAAAATCGTCTCATTTACGTCACATATGTTTTTAGTAATTCTTTATAAAATGTGTTTTGGTAGATAAATATTATGTTGTTGATGCTGGTTTCCAAAACACAAAAGGATTTTTAGCTCCATACAAAGGACTACGCTATCATTTGCAAGATTACCGAGGAAGTGAAAGAGAGCCTCAAAATGCCTAAGAACTATTTAATTATAGGCATTCATCTCTGCGCAATGTGATTGAGCGAACTTTTGGAACTTGGAAAAATAGATTTAAAATACTGAAACAAGGCATGAACCATTATGATATTGATACACAAGTGAAAATTGTCATAGCATGTGCAGTGTAACATAATTATTTGCGAGAATACCAAAGTAGTGATGATATATTTATGGTCTATGAACAAGAAGATATGGTTACGGAGGATATTGACCAACAAATTGCTCAAAGTAACAATGTTGGTTCGTCTTCTTGGTCACATGATCGAGAAATACAAGTTCAACGTGAGGAAATTGTCTGTACTATGTGGGAGGATTATATTAAAGACAAGTACACTACAATTTATGTTCAATTTTTTTTATTAAATTAAAGTTAGATGAAACAATTACTTAAGTGGAGAACAAATAACTTTGTAATAATTTATTATGCGACTTTATAATATTTTTGTTTATTTGATAAGATTGAATAAACAACTGGGGCAATTTTAATAGTTTTACAATTTATGAGATTTTTATGTTTATGAGAAAATATACAACACAAAAATTTCATATCGCATGTCCAAACAAACCTTCAATTTCATCTCATGATTTCATATCATGATACCATATCGCATGGTCAAACGGGTCCTAATTAAACTTGCCTAGTTCAATGTAAATGACTAGTGTTAGCTATTATATAAGAATGGATTTATTTAATGCGCATATAAAGGATATCTATTGTGGGTTTTGTGAAAGATAACGATTACAAATTATGTTAGCGATAAATCAATAACAAAGAATAGTTATTTAAAAACTAACTTTATGATATAATTTGATAAAAAAAATATATTTAAAAAAGTTCTCCACCTTACATTTTCACTTTTAAAATTATAGTTAAATGCATTTAATCATGAACATTATTTTAATCACATAAAATAGCCTAAAATACCTATAATGTGTGAGAAATAATTCAAAAATAACCTCTATTTATCTATCAATCTACCTAACCTATTTATTATTATTATTTTCTCCAAAAAAATTCCTCTAACTAGTATAGCACTCTAAACTTGATGACTTTTTTCCAAAAGAACTTAAAAATCATACGACTTATTATTATTGACTATAGTTTAATAATCCCAGAATATTCCAAAGTTTTAATAAATTTTGTCAAAAATAATAGGAGTCATCAATCCATCAGCATTACGGCAAGATTTAATTTGATCCATAATAGAATTTATATTTATAATAGACACCTCCAAATATTATTATTGTCATTTGTCATTACTTGAGTCTTTGCTCCTAAATTTTCTACTAAAAAAACTAACTAATCCTTTTAATAAAGAAAATATCAGTTGATGTAAGGATAAGATTAACATATATTCAATGGCAAGATCAAGATTATTTTCAAAAACTATACTCCCTCCGTCCCATTTTATGTGGCACCATTTCCTTTTTGGTCAGTCCCAAAAAGAATGTCACATTTCCTTATATGGTAAGTATTTAAAGATACAATTTCTCTTTTATCCTTGTTGGTCCCACTTAATCTTAAAATAATAATCCAATACATTTATGAGGAGAGAGAAAAGTGAGTCTACTTTTTAAAAGGCATTTTGGTAAACATTTCAAAGTCTTCATTTATTTCTTAATCTCCGTGCCCGGTCAAATGTTGTCACATAAAATGGGACGGAGGGAGTAGAAGTTATTAATACATTATCTATTATATATACATAAAAGTAACTTCAGTTATGCATATATTCAAGCGTGTACACTTTTCTCCAAAGGGGGTCGATGAACCTCTCAATCTTACTCGACTTTACCCCTCCTAATCCACCTAATTACAAGTGACTGAATCAGAAATTTTGTGAAGATATGCAAATTTTTTTCTCAATTAGATTAAGAATGTACAAAATTCAACACACTTATATATATATATATATACCTATTACTCTCTCCATACTCCATCTATTTACCTATACTAAATATGTTGTCATTGATATTAATCGATGGTGGAGGGCGGAAATTTTGATCAAGTATCATTACAATGTCTCCAAAATGTCAGGTAATTATATGATAAAAGAGTCATAAATATAATGTACAACTAATCAGTTGGAAATTATCTTGAAAAGTTGTATTCAAATTCAATTCAACTACTTTCACACTCACTCCTACGCAACCTCCTTTTTCTTTTTTTATTTTATTTCTTTTGACCAAAGAACAGTTTTTCTTTTAGGTTTGCTTTTGTAAGTGTCTGAAATAGACAAATAAAAAAGACAAAAAAATAATTATTACTTTTAAAAAAATGAAAATAACATAACCTTTTACAATTTGAATAATAAACAATTGATCCTGCACACTATTTTTCCACGAGTCGAAGTCACTATTTTTAGTATGTTAATACCTTCAACGTTCATTTTATTTGTTTAGTATTTTAAAATATAACCCTCTAATATTTTCAAGTTTTCAAAAATGCATATTCAAAAATAACTTTAAATTTCAATTACTTAAATGCTTATATTTCAAGTTTCTTACTTATAACTAACTAATCTTTTCATAACGAGTGAACAGTCTTTTTTACACGTGGCAATTTTCTTTTTTAATTTCTTATTGTTAATATTTAAAGGCAAAATATAATAGATTTTACATCACTTGATGCCTAGTGTTATTGAACCTAGTATTAATTTATTAATTTTGTCATGATAATAAATGAACAACATTCAATAAGATTGCTACAGATTCACCGGCATCTCGAAATGCCAGCTAATAAAAATTCACAAAAAATCTCAATAATTCACATAATATTATCTGAATATGATTTACAGCTAATCAGTTGGAAATAAAATTCTTTTAAAAGCTGCACGTTTTCAAAAAAATAAAAATAAAAATTGAGAAGCAACTTTCACATTTTTTTAATAAATAATGAATTTCAACTTATTTCACTCACGTTTCCTACACCAACCTTATCTTTTTTTCTTTTGACCAAAATCAACTTAATCACTATGTTTTTTAAATTAATTTTAAATAAGTTAATATCGACTACGTGGTTTCTAATCTTTCCATTAAATCATTATTATAAATTAATAATAATAATATTAGAAGTTTATCTCCACTTGAATTTCGATGCTGATTTCCACAAACAACGTATTTACATACCAAAAATCAACAACAATTTTAAGAAAACATAAAAATAAAATTATATTACAAACTTTTCTTAATATATTACTCCATACAAATCTTCACAAAAATTACACTCTCAATCACCAGTTGACAAATTTAGACTAAAGAATAATTAATTGAAAGTACATATTTTATTTATCATCAGTACAGAAAACTTGTAAAAGAAACAAGTACATTACACTGACATTAAAAAAATTTCCAGTATGCTAAGCTCTTGCTACATGATAAATGAAAGCGCTTTGTCCCGCCTATCGGAACCAATTCCCTCTCCCAAAAAAAAATATCAACAATAATAAAAAATAATAATTATGTAGCTCTGTTTGTAGCTGGGAAACAGCAGGGGAATACAGAGTATGTATATGAATTGAGAAAATCAACTAATTTGTTATATATATATATATTTGACGGTAGATGCAATTTGAAATTATCATAAAAATCTATAAATTTCAAATTCTGAATCAGATCCGGCCTGCCGTGTAAGAAATTAACGATTTGCAGAGCAAATACCTCTTTCTGGTCAATCATCAGGAGCAATTGGTTTCGGACGGAAGCAACTGCCGATCATGCGATCCACCGATTTCAGCAATTTTTTAAAAATCATACGTTTTACTTGTCCTCTTCTCGGCGGCCACCTTGTGACACGATTATTCATCATCGCCGGCGGGTTCTGCATTTTCCGATGAGATGGATTTGTAATTTGGAAGGAATAATAATTAGAAAGAGGTAAGTGGTAATGGAAGTGAAGTCGAAACAGAGCAGAGCAGTGAATTTATGGGAATATAATGATATAAGGGCGGGAGATGGAGTTTTGGGGTGGTGGGTTTGGGTGAGGGGGTGTGGGTGTGGGTGTGGGGGCAATTACTTTGCCTACAAGTTTGGCATTAATTTTTTATTTATTTTTGGTTAAGAGCAAGGTTTAGATATCACTTATTTCGTTGCATTTAGTTGATATCTCAAAAGGTCATTCAACGTAAAGAATAAGAATACGAAGTACTGGAGATGAATTTTTGGGGTGAAGGGTGGAATTGGGGGGCTAATTACTTTGCACAGAAGTTTAGATTTTTATTTATTTTTTACTAATAGAAAGGTTTAGGTATTACTTATTGCGTTGCATTTAGTTGATATCTCAAAAGGTTATTCAAAACGGTAAAGAATAAGGACATGAAGGGTGGGAGATGAATTTTTGGGGTGAAGGGTAGAGTTGGGGGCCAATTAACTTTGCTAACAAATTATTTGATTTAGTTTATTTTGAAACGTTATTTAATTAGAAGAATTTATATAATAGAATTATTATTTTTTAAATCAACAAAATCACTCAATTTTAAATTTTAGTTATTTATCGAATGTAAAAATGAACCCCATAAAATAAATAAAAAATTTTAAAAAATCACTAAACATTCTTTCTTTGGGAGGTTAAAATAAAAAAATATGTGTGATAAGTGGTCATTTTTAACATATGTATTATTCTAAGGTTAAATAGTAATTTTGGTCCTTGTGTTATTGGTTTATTGTAGTTTGGTCTTTGTGTTATATGACTTAGCATATTTGACATTTAATTAATTAAAATATGTTATTTTAGTTCCTAAAACTGATTAATGTCAATTTGTTTTTGATTAAGAACACAAAGCATATAACAAACTCTACATAACGAAAGAGTTAGATGTAAAAGAACGCAATATCATATTGTAATTTGTTAAATAGAAGTGTGTGTAAATTAATTTTTTCAACCTTTGATGGTGAAGTATGAGCCAATGATAGATGCAAAATCAATTGTGAAGCAGATGACAATTTTTTAGACATTAATACCATGAAATTGAGTATTATAATGAAGATGTAAAATATACCATAAGTATGTATTATGTACAATAAGGCCTCGACAATCGCCAAAAAAAAAAGATTCTGACAGTAGATTAGATATTCACTCATAAAAGAAGATAATAATTGGGTGTCAATAGAAGTAACAAGATAATCGAAAATAAATATACATGTTGCTTAAAATAATAATTTTCAAATATGTTAACTTTAGAGACCAAAATAACACATTTTAATTAGTTAAAGATTAAATATCCTAAGTCATATAACATAATGATCAAAATTACAATAAGGTTATACTTGAGGGCCAAAATTAGTTTATATTTTCAATTTTTGATATGTTTTTTAAAGTTTTTTCAAGTGTTTGCAAATTTTTATTTTTAGATTCTTAGATTTTAAATATTTCACAAATAGCAAGTTTACTACTAACATTATAGCATGTCGTTAAAAATGCTTCGATTAAAACTAATTTAAAAATTATTATCCCAAAATTGCTGTTAGAAATGCTTAGTATTATGATTTGTTATGTAAGCAAATGTGGTGATTTGTTGTTAACTTGTTAAATAATAGTTCCAAAAAGGGAAAACAATATCTTATTATTGCCACTAATCATAAGATGTCTGTGGAAGTCAAAGAGTAATTATTAGAAAAAGATTTATTGACTTCAATAGTTACTCAAAATACTTGTTCTCTTTTTTACTTCAACTATATATAGTCAATTAGTTTGAAAAATAAATTATGTAAAACTTTTTCAAAATCTATAAAAGGAAGCAAAGACTGACCTGCAACTTTCATGTTAATTTCCAATGAATTCAATTCAACTAAATTCATACTTAGACAACCTACTCTTTTTTTTACAAAAATAACACTACTAGTAATAGTCAAGTGTGAATGCAGAATTTTTCTTGATTAGGATAGGAAAATGACAAATTAGCTACTTAGGCATCTTCAACCCAAACACCAAATTTGGTGTCAGCACTATTTTTGGTGTAATCAACTCCAACCCACTGCATCAAATTTTACATCAAAAAAGAATATTTTTCTCTCTTTTCATTATTATATTATTATTTCTTATTTCATTTATATTTTCTTATTTCATAAAACAAATTCTTTCTAAAACATTCACCATATATAATTCATATTATTTCCTTTTATAATCGTTTAATATAAATTTATTTTGTACCATAATTTTTTAAATAATATAAATTGCTAGCAAATATTATACACTATACATAATAATGGATAATACAAATAAAAGTGAATTCATTAATGAAATACAATTAAATAAACATTACATAATTGAAAAATTATTTTAAATTCTACATAAATATTCAACCTTCAAGATCACTACGATGCTCCCATAAATGCTCTATTAGTGCATTACGTAGTTCAAAATGAGCAATGTTTGCATTTTTAATTTTTGTGAAGGTTAATTGTAGTTATATCCAATTATAATTTATAGTAGAATTAACATAAATTTAATATTTAAAAAAAGTCATATATAGAAAAATTAATTTATAAAAAAGCTAATTTTTATATCTAAAATTAATATTATAGAAATAATTAAATATACAAGAGATCAAAAAGTGAATTGGTGTGATGAATAGTGTTACACCAAATTTGATGTAATACTATTCACACACCAAATTTGGTGTTGGGTTGGAGATGGTCTCAAGTACTTCACCAACCATTTGTATAGTCAAGTGTTTGAACTATAACTCAAGTACAATAATAACATATTCAATGTGATCTCATAAGTAGAATCTGAAAAGATTGAAATCACATATCTTACTTATATATTGTGCGACATAAAAGGATAATTTTTGATAGATTTTCTGTCTTCTTTAAAATATCATGAATAGTTTAGGTAGGTCGAACTTCTTATTCAACAAGGACTATTTGAGGTTCTTCTCCTTTCAAGTAAATTAAATTACTGTCTCAAATATCTTTCGATAAATTCTCGACTCTAAAACAAGATATTTTCAAGAATAGATAAGGAATTTGAATAAGTTCATTAAAAAAAGATGTAAAATTAAAAGTTCAAATATAAATGTTTCCAGCTAAGTACAAATTTAAATTTAATTCTTTAAAATTGAGAAGTTGTAAATTTTGGATTCTGTCCATCATATGTATTTTTTTTGTTTTTAGAAAACGTGGGAAGTTAGACTTTTTTTTAAAAAAATAATAATTTTTTTTAATTAAATTAAAAAAATAATAACTCAAAACCGTTTTTTCAATTTTTTTTCCTTTTTCGTTTGTAATTTTTTATTTTTATTTGTATTTTTGGATTTTAAATTAATTTAGTTAATTTAATTATAAAATTCAGATTATTATTATGAAATGCACTATTTAGTTGGATGTTTTTTTTTTATAGTTTATACTATTATTATTATTACTGTTATTTTTATTATTACTTTAATTTTTTTAATCAATAAAGATAGAACATATAGATTATATGCAAAAGAAGAAAACGAAATTGATATAAAACTTAAAATATGAAATATTATTTAAATGATGAATTTTAAAAAGAAATTTCCAAACGTGGGTTTATCAATACTGGTCATCAATTTTAAAATATTTTATTATACTACCCGCGCATTGCGCGGTTAATAGATAAACATAATCTTAAATACTGATTTATGGATAATTTTAAAATTCAATTTACTATAAAATAATATCATAAAGTTTATATGAGAAAATGTTAATACATTGATAACTTATAATAAAAAGTTAACAGATAAACATAATCTTAAATACTTATTTATGGATAATTTTAAAATTCAATTTACTATAAAATAATATCATAAAGTTTATATGCGAAAATGTTAATACATTGATAACTTGTAATTAAAAAACTTATGAAAATAAATATATATAAGCTTAGTTCATTGTCTAAATTTGATAATAATAATTTTTAGCTTTATTTAATTTATTTTAAAAAAATTCAAATTATTCAAATCATACACAATTTATATTATCCTCTTGTTAAAATAATAAAGATATAAAAAAATATTGTTAAACTAAAATAAAATTTAACTAAGAAAAGTCTTACAATTATGATAATGCTAAATATAAAATTAAGAAGTTTTAATTACTTCAATATCACATTGTATTTCAAAGTTTTTAAATTTTGTCTTTTAATTTCTCTAAAAAAATCACCTCTCAATTATATGATATTGAGGAAAATTATATAATTATATGATATTTTAGTGCTATATAATTCTTAGAGTTAAATGATATTTTTATAAATTTATTTTCAAATCAATTTAAAATTTTAAGAATTCTACACCATTCATAGCATACACAAAAATAAAATAAAATCAAGACTCCAATCATAAAATTGTAAATGAAAAGAATTTAATTAATTGCAAAAATGAAGGAAACAGTATTTAAGAAAAGAAATATTGAGAAAAAATTGTTTAACCCATTTTTGTTTGGATGCAACGGCTTTTCAGTATTAGCTACTTCTCAAGCAAAGCAATAGTTATTTATTTTAGGTTTTTCATATATTTTGTGTGAATGTTATGAGAAGACAATTAAAAATGAATGAAAAAAATTAAAAGAAAGTGTAGTTCCCACTTTCCTACTCCGTGTCTCCCATTTATCTTTCACTTCCTCCTCCGTGTTTTAGTGATTATGATTTTTTTACCTTCTAAATTTTAATTTATTTTTTTATATCTTTATTTACATTCAAATGGATAAGTAAATAAACTTAATCATCTCAATTCAATTTTTAAAATTTATAATTATGGTTAACTTTATCTTCAAAGTAGTTTGAATTTAAATTTTTGATCTTTATCTTTTAAAACTAATTAACTTCTCAATTCAAAATTTAAATAATTTTGAAAACGGCTTTAAAAGGAAGATGATTATTATTATTATTATTGTTATTATTATTATTATTATTATTGTTGTTGTTGTTGTTGTTGTTATTATTATTATTAAGAATTATTCTGTTTTAAAATAACTTTCACATATGATTATTATTATAATATTATTTTGTTTCTCCTATTTCATATATATAGAGAGATATTATATTAATTTATTGCAAATATATTTTGGAATTAAAGAAATATGTTATTGTATATATATGAGTGATGAGTTATCAAAAAATCAGGAGCTATGATCATTAAATTAAATGTTCATGAAAAAAATTATTATAATTTGGTGTGGGGGTGAGGGGGGGAGGGAAGTCACCGCATTTAGTAACATGAGATATGCATGTATATATACTTAGAAGTATCGTCATTGCTTATTAAGATTCAAAACATTATATGAATAATTATTTATCTAAAGAGAAAATAAAGAAACTAACAAACCAAGTTCTTATGCAATGCCTCTTCACTTTTTTGATATTACAATAAAAGTAACAATTAATTAATATAATTTATATGGATCACAAGAATAATCTATTAAACTTTTGTAACATCTCACTGTTACAATATAAATAAAGGTTTGCTAAGAAATCAATCAAGACTATTTATTATATTTAAAATGAAAAAATATGATAATATACTACTAAACTAATTATATAAAACGATTAAAAATAAGGAAAAATGACAGAAATCCCACCTTTAAGTTCTCTTATTACCATTATCCCGTATTAGTTTTACAAATCTCCAAAATCCCTCATTTTTGCGCATCAGATTAGTGTATCTTGCGCATCAGATTAGTGTATCGCGCGCATCAGATTAATGTATCTCGCGCATCCGATTAATGTATCTCGCGCATGAGATTAGTGTATCATGTATAAAATGTACATCAGATTAGTGTATCATGTATAAAATGTAATGTATCTTACTTAATGATTAATGTATCTTGCGCATCAAATTAATATATCAGCGCTTATATTATTGTATCAGTTTGAGGGATTTTTGTAATTATAAACTTATAAGGGACAAATAATAATTTTGCCTTAAAAGTATGTGATTCCTGTCCTTTGCCCTAAAAATAATTATGCCATAAAATATATATACTTAATATACAAATGAATAGTGTCACTTGATCTTTTAGTAAGCATAACTTTTAAAAAATGTAAGTATTTATTTATAAAATATAAAATGAATAGAGAGAAATTTGCCTTTCACTAATAATTTATAAAATATCTATTTTGCAAAAGACGTACATATCTTTAAAAGAACTTTCATATTATTATTTTTCATTTAAAGATACAGAAAGACACTTTAAACATGTGTGAATAGGAATTATATCTATTGATTCATTGATGCAAGTATTTTTGCCTATTTCTAGTATTACTGCAATTAAATTAAAATAAACAATATATAAATATTGAATACTATTTACTAATATGTATTAAATAGAAATAGAAAGATCTTAATATATATTAAATGAACTAAAAAACTGTAATTAGAACAATTTTTAGTACAAACACAATCAAACAACTTATGAAACAGAAATAGATATCCGTATAGTTTAAAATATGAAAAGTTGATGTATAAACACAGATTTCAAGAATATTGTCCCTAAAATTATTAATTCAAAAATTTCCAATTGATGCATGTATGCATTCATTCTAAATTAAAATAGAAATTTGTGTTACGTTAATATGCAGAAATAATTAGTAATGTGAAAATCCACAATATATACATTATGAATATAAATTTTACCTTGTCATCTTGCAAAACTAACTTTAAATTACAATCGAATAATTTGAACTTTCAAATTTCATCGTATGAATTTGCTTAAAATATTTAATATCGTGTAAAACTGTAAAGCCATAACTATTTTGGTGTTCAAAAGAACAATGTTTGGTTTCTACATCGTAGGATTATGCGGTAGTATTTAATTGATGGGCAGTTTTAAAACTGTTTTGGATTTTAAGCATTTATTAAATTAAATACTTTAAAATCTATGAAGGGAATCCTTTTAAATATTACATTAGGATGTGGTGAAGTGCAGTTGAAGCCGTTCATTATGGATAGTTGTTGTTATATTGTTGTTGTTGTTGTTATTATTATTATTATCATTATTATTATTATTATTATTATTATGATAGATTATTATTATTATTATTTTAAAAAATCTCCCTTTTATTTTTTGTTATAAAGGAGTAGTTATGAAAAGTTAATTTGAACATTTTGTATTAAAGAATACAAATTTCAAGGGTTTTTAAATTATTTCAAAACAAAAAATTCTAAAATTTAAATTTAAAAATAGTAATCAATTTTTAATTTTCGGAAAAAAAGAAACATGAAATTATTTTAGTTGATTTCTTTTTATTATTATTATTATTATTTAAGAATTTGCCTTATATTTTTGTCATAAAGAAGGAGTAGTTATGAAAAGTTAATTTGAATATTTTATATAAAAAATACAAAGACAATTACCCACAAAAATAGAATCATGTCGTGCTTATTAAAATATTCAGTTTTCTTTTTTTAATTATTTCTGAAAATTGTATTTCAAAAATGGAAGTTGTAAAATTCAAATTTAAAAACAGTTTTAGGGAAAAAAACATGGAATTATTTAGTTGATTTAGTTTTTTTTCTTTTTGATTATTAATTTTAGATACAAATTTCAAAGGGTTTTGAATTATTTTAAAACTATTGAATTTTTGTGGTGCTGACATGACACTTTTTCCTCTCCTATTATATTACTGTCAACGCGTGTGCTCCATGGAATAAACATTGAATTGGAGGGTATTTGTGTCATTTTCAGCTTCTTCACACTGATCCTTTATTCTGAAAAAGTATGCCCACCGACCGCCACACCTCCTTCTCCAAAGTCCAAACGTTTGCACTCTCCTTCCTTCCTTTGCACTTTACTAGATTTCAGGTGAGCTTTGATTTTGATTTTGATTTCTTGCCTTCTATTGGTTCATTCAAGCCATAGATCAATGGGTTCTCCTCTTCTTCACTGTAGTTCTTTCTAATCCTCCTGACGGTATTGTACGTGTTGCTCCTTCTAAACCTCATCAACTATTCATGTTGACTTTTGCGCGAAATTTGGTTATCGATTGGCCGTATTTGTAGTCTCTTCGTTCTTTACGTTTATTATGTACATTAACGTGGTTGTATTGTGGTATACTATTCAAATAAAGTGATCTTCGTACATAGAAATTTGATAATGCTCATAAAAGGTCTATCCACTTTCCCTATTTGCAGGGTAATGATTTCCATCTGGGTTTGGATGGTCTTGTTTCGTATGTCTGTCTATGCCTACCACTTTTCAAAGGGTTGGGATTTTGTTGTCTCTCTTCTTCTGCTCGAGCTATTTTTTTGCAATTGGTCTATCTGAAGATATACACTTCCTCATAGTTTTGCATTTGTCATTTGTGAGTTTTCTTTTACTTTGATTTGGAGTTCTCTTCGTGTGCTTAATGTTGCTCAGTGAGGTTTACGTACTAGATCAACAATCAAATTTTGGTGGATTAACACTAAAAAATTCTGTATACGACTGAAATTTTGAACCAATACATTGAAGTTGTTGAAGCTAATTCACCAAGCACATAAGGGAGGTGCAATGAAAGTGGTCTACCATATAGGCTATTATACCAACACTTGGTCATAAGCAAACATATGTATCAGTTAGAAGCATACTCATTACAGTTGCACCTTAACTAAGTTTGTACGATCTGCTTAGTACCTCTGTCTGGTTATCGAACTGAGGACGATAGACTACACAAGTATTAAGTTGCACTCCTTTCCATCCAAAAAGTTCCTGCTAGCAACAACTCAAGCAAATAGCATCTTTGTCTTTAGTAATAGCACTGGGTGGCCATGAGAAAAACGGTTCCCCGGCTACTTAAATTTCCGTTCTTCATTTCAAGTTTCAACTTGTCAACTCTCTATTTGCTTTGCGTCTTCAATTAATTCCTAATTATGTTTCAGTAGTAGTAAATTATGTTAGTAATAGATATAGAAATCTACACTTTAGACAACTTAGAATGAGCTGAGTCTGGTTACAGAATGCAAAACACTGTTACGTCATCAACAAAATATTGTAGTAGCTCATTTGATGTTGCAAATATTGTGGTAAGTAATTCCGTTCCATTCTATGGAGACCTCCTTGGGTATTTTTCTACTGTCGCTGGTCACCAGAATCCTTGCCCACTTCATGTGATTTTTTAGTTATGTTTCTTCCTCAATTGCAATCTGTCCTCCACAGACTTCTCCAAATTCTTGGAAAACTTTCTGAGACCACAAGTGCAGGAGAATGCCAACCACTCTGATCCCAGTTTCTTTGCATGTTAAGGAGTTTGGGATGCTTCCTATTAAGGGGTTCCACCATTCCAGATGGGAGCTGCAATTCTTCCATCTCCATTGCCCTTCTAAGGTTTGTTCCGCCATGCGTCTGTTTGGAAACTCAAGCAGAAATGAGTCGCCAACAAATTGTAGATGTTGACACCAAATGCTTTCTTCCTGTTTGTTGAGGACCACCTTCTAATGTCAGAAAGTGTTGGCTTTTCCTTCAACTCCTCTCCGCAAAAACCAACTAGACATCTCTTGAGTAGGCTATCTTCCTGATCGTCCATTCTATCAGTCACTTTTATGTTTCCATTCCTACTCTTTATCTCAGCAGTACGGATACTTTGATTGTCATTTACTCTCTTGTACAACTGCTGCAAAAGGGTACTTGACATCCGTCACTCTTGGGGAGGAATCTTTACCTTTCTCCTCTGCCATTTAATGAACCTTTCTATCTTTAATGCAATATCCATCCACCCAACATTCAATGTTAGCTCTGAACCAATTAAGCCAGACCTTCCCCCTCCATTTAGTGAGATTATGCTTATAAATGTCCCATGTTGATTGCTCTTTCTACTGCAAAAAGGTCTGACTCCTTTTCTGAAAATCTCCATCTCCTAATCTCCTGATTTCCTTCTGATCTTTCGATGCTTCTTTCATACAAAAGCATATCCAATCCGTAGCTTTTCTGCTCACAGTGGACCTTCACATCATCTTCCTACTCCTTTCTACCCATTCAGACTTGCCATTTCCCACCTTGCAATATCGAATGACCTAAACCCTGCATTGAAATAGATCCTATTGTACTCCATCCTTAAAAATAGGGTTTCTGGTTGAGAGAAATGCTCAAAGGAGGGGAAAAGTAAGAGAGTAACCACAGAAGGTGATAACTCAGGGAGGTGAGAGAGAGGTTTTCTGGTAAGGAGTGCCAGAGAGGTGTCAAGAGAAGATGTTTCTCCCTCCTAGGAAGCAGGAGAGAGAAGGTTTTTGGTTTTCATGCCTGAGAGCATTTTCAGTCCCCTTTTGGCTGTCTGTTTTCTATTGTAGAAATAGAAACTTTTTCAATGCCCCTGAGAACTGTTCGCCAAGGTCTGAATTTGTTGCCATAAAGGTCTTCCTAAGGAAGTTCTACATTTAGCATACACAGATGTGAGGTAGAAAACCGTAGAGGTGGTGAGCTGAGTGATATTACATGACACTTGTTGATCAGTATGCTCTATTATATCAACCCTGAAATCTGATTTCCAGAAAATCCATATTTTGTTGTTAATGTTGGAGTGGCATATAGGTAGTCATCTCATTCTTATTTCCAAAAGGTTCTTGGAGACTGATAAAAGAGACTTTGTGTTGGTTGGTAAGAGTTTTGATCCTTTCATAGGCACACTGTGCTCTAATGCTCCTGATGTTCCAAAATATGGTGTTAATCATTGGAAACTATAGGCGTGAAATCTATGTTCTTTTTGTTTTTAGACTTACACGTCCCGGAAGGAGTAAGCCCATCAAAGTTTTGTATGTCCCTAGGTATAGCCATGTCCATATCTCCTGAGAGGTACAGATTGGTCATGGCGAGGTTATCTCCATCTGAAGCTGAGTTATAGTCAATCAAGGATTGAGTGTCTTCCACTTCTTCATCAGAATCTGTCTCAAAGTGCTCGTACTCATTAACGTCACCCTTTTCTTTTTGATTTGTGGTATCAGTGGTTGTAGAATGAAGTTCTCTGTCAGGAAAGTCTAACGGATCAGCTGCAATAATATTAGAAGTGTTGGGGCTCTCTCTAGGGTGTGGATGTTTCATCTTTTCCTGAGACTTATCAATATCTTGAGGTGTCCCTCTTCCTTGTTTGGTGCCACTTGTGGTGGTCTGCCCTGGTGGGCTGTTTCACCCAAATCCATACTCATATCTACAACTTTACCAATCAAATTGAGATAGTCATTTGAATTATTATGGGTGAGATCGCCACTTTTAATACTGTTGTTTTCCTCATGGTGTTTCCCTCCTTTAACCTTCCTTTCATATGGTGGATTAGACTTTCCAAAGTGTGAATGTTTTCTATGAGCTTTGTTCTTCCACTTTTTGTCATATCCAGAGTCATTTTTGCTTTCCACATGGGGAATTTTGTTTTTGTGAACCTGGATAGAGTCAGTTGTCCATTGTTTGCTGGCGTCCCTTTGTGTTTGGGGATTGTTGCTTTAGCTGTACTTTCTTCACACATTGCCGTCACTTTTGTCC
This sequence comes from Solanum okadae, assembly GCA_036553675.1. NCBI lineage: Eukaryota > Viridiplantae > Streptophyta > Magnoliopsida > Solanales > Solanaceae > Solanum > Solanum okadae. The sequence goes on along the minus strand of CM071688.1, from coordinate 47,500,654 downwards.
GGTCGTCTTTCATATGCATTGTCTCATTATTACTAGTCTGCTGGTCAGTAAATACATTAGTACTCTTGTTTGTTCTGTTTCTGCCTCTTCCTTTCGGCACTGTTTGCCAACCTTCTGTATCTTCATGTGTTTCAATTTCCATGGTTTGTGAGTGTCCTGCCTTATTTGCTTCCTTCCCTTTTGCACTTTTATCCTCTTTTTTGCCACTGGAATCTATTTGCATAGCATTTTTTGCGGTGTTTCTATCTTCTCGAGGATTTTGAGCTACAACTTCCTTGTTCCCCTTTTCTACAACATCATGTAACTTCCTAAGTTCAGGATGTGCCATCCTACACTTCAGATCACTATGTTCCTGAATTTTACAATGTTGGCAGTACTCCGGAATAGTTTCATACTCAGTCTTCCGTATAATCTTTTTCAGCTTGCCCGAAGTAGTTTTAATTTCATCGCAACTTCATTACGGAGTGGTTTTGTGACATCGATCTCAACTTTCACCTTGGCAGTAGTTGGCCTACTCTTTGAGAGTGTAGCCTTATCAGCGATTATTGAGATTCCTATGGGCTCTACTATTCTACAAAGGGCATCACATTCGAAGTAGTGCCATTTGAGATTCGGTAGATTTATCCAAACTGGCGCAAGGGTAGTTTCCACCGCTGGTTTGAAGTCTTTTGTCCAAGTGAGTAATTTCATTTGTATGTTACAAATAGTAAGGAAGTTCCTACTATAGACACTTCTATAGTCCTCCTCTAGGTCAAAATCATTGAAGACATGCCGTAAATTATAGGCTCCAATCCACACTTTTCCTCGAGCTGGTATTAGATCGTTTGAAATCTGTTCAAATTCTATCTATAGCAGGTCTAGTTCTGGGAAACTTGTCAATCAACATGTAGCAGCAAGTTGGTCATCCTCTTCTTTTGTGAAGCTCACTGTAGGTTTTCCTGAAATAATTGCCTATGGTCGGTGAGGTAGTTTGACTCTTGTTAGCCCACCTCCGTGATTGGAACCAGCTAGGATTTTTGTAAAATTTGTTGAAGATTCTGCAATTGGAGCTAGAACGGTGGTGATTGTGGAATTATTGTGAAGGTGGGTTTTGCCCAATTTAGCGGTGTCAGCAGTTGGAAGAGGTGGAAAAGCTTGGGGATTAAGACAGGGGATCTGGTGGTAACAGTGGCGGGATCTTGGTTGGGTTTCTGTAGTGATGCCAGTGTCGGTGGTCCATCAGCGTTCCTTTTTGCGACTATGTGAAAACTACTAAAATTTCAATAAATACCAAGTCTGAAGTCCGCCTCTGGTGTTTAACAATTATTCAGCTTTTGGTTTATAAGCTAAATCCACAAGTTAGATTTTGCTTATTTTTGTCTTAAAAACAAGTGCTTAAAAACACTTCTTTTAATTTTAGTCAAACACTTTAAAAGTGCATAACAAACTTTTTGGCTTAAAACACTTCAAACAAGTTGATCCAAACAGGCTCTTAGATTCATTGCCCCATGGTATTATTGTGGTAGACATGAGGTTTGTTAGAATAGGAATAGATTTATACAATCCTATTAAAATAGGAATAGGTTTATACAATCCTATTAGAATAGGAATAGTAATAGAAATAGAAATAGAACTAGGAATACTAAATAGTATCCTACTTGGTAAAGGATTGTATTCTAGGGTCTATAAATAGGGTCTCAATGTAATAATGTTAACAACACAACAATTCAATAATATTCTTTTCCTATATTTCTCACATGGTATCAGAGCTTCTACGATCTTGGTAGAAAATCTAAAAGCTTCCGCTGCCGGCGGGCGGCTATTACTCATATATGCCGCCCGTCTGGCCAATAATTATGTTAGTAAAAGTTGGGTCACCGTGTATCTTTCTGGTGACTATTTTCTCACATCTAATTTGTATAGCACCGTGCCATCATTTCGGTGACTACTTTCTTATATCTAATTTGTGTAGCACCGTGCCATCATTCCGGTGACTACTTTTTCATATTTAATTTGTGTAGCACTATGCCATCATTCCAGTGACTACTTTTTCATATATAATTTGTGTAGCACCGTGACATCCTTCCCGTGACTACCTTTTTTTTGCGTATCTGATTTGCGTAGCACCGTGCATCTCTCCGGACTACTTTTCATATTTAATTTGTGTAGTACCGTGGATTTTTCCGAACTATTTTCTCATATCTGAGTTGCATAGCATCATGTGTCTTTTCAGTGACTCCTCAGATTTGATTTGCATAGTTTCATTCATCTTTCTGGTGACTCCTCAAATCTGATTTGCATAGGGTTGTTCCATCATTCCAACCCTACCCGTATAATTTTTCTTTTTCAGCAGGGTCGTGCCATCATTCCGACCCTACCCATATTATTTCTCTTTTTCAATAGGGTTGTTCCATCAATTCGAACTATCCTATATTATTTCTATTTTCTAGTTGGGTTGTGGCATCATTCTGACCCTACCCATATAATTTTATTTCTTAGATTGTGACCACTTTTAGCCATCAAATCTAATACTCCGACATATGAGCATTTTCTGGCCAGTTTTTCGGTGACTTCTTTGATATCGACTCGTCTATTGATTTCAACATGATCCATATACTTTATACTAGATTTTGAGCACTTACAACGACCGCTACATTGTGAAGAAGTCTATATGGAGCAACCACCTAATTTTGTTGCTCAGGGGGAGTTTAGTAGCCTTGTATGTTGATTACGTAAGTCACTCTATGGTCTGAAACAGTCCTTGCAAGCTTGGTTTGGGAAGTTCCAACACTATAATTTTATCACTCAGTGTTTTATCGGCATTATGTATCAAATTCAGTATTTCATGAGAAGACCAAGCACATTGAGATTGATTGTCAATTTTGTGAAGTCGAGTGATCAACTTGCAGATATCTCACCAGGCCCCTCATCAGTCTTCGTGTTAATTACATTTGTAACAAGCTAGGTACATGAATTGTATGCACTAGCTTGAAGGGGAGTGTTAGAATAGGAATAGATTTATACAATCCTATTAAAATAGGAATATGTTTATACAATCCTATTAGAATAAGAATAGGTTTATACAATCCTATTAGAATAGGAATAGTAATAGAAATAGAACTAGGAATACTAAATAGTATCTTACTTGGTAAAGGATTGTATTCTAGGGTCTATAAATAGGGTCTCAATGTAATAATGTTAACAACACAACAATTCAATAATATTCTTTTTCTATATTTCTCACAAGGTTGAAGCATGTTTATAATCTTATATTCTGACCTTTTTTTTTTCTTTCCAGCTATTCAGAATTCAAAGTGGCAATGATCAGTAGCTGCTTTAAGAAACTTAAAGTTGAAAGGGACGAACTTGATAGACTTACAGATCTCCCTATTAATGTTAAACACCAGATTCAGGAGCACTTATCTGTGGAAGAAGCGGCAAGAATGAGTGTTTTGTCAAGACCGTGGAAACATATTTGGGTTTCAATTCCCAAGCTTGTATTTTCTGCTGACTTTTGCCACAACAAGCCATTAATAATAGACGTCATTAATACAATTCTGTTGCAACATTGTGGAGCCATTAAGACATTCCTCGTCAATATCTCATCAATACCTTCTTCTCAGCACTCAGTTATTGATGAATGGTTGCTTTTGTTGTCAAGAAACGGTATCATGGATCTCACCCTTCAGAATCTAGACAAGGATCGTCTGATTCTCAACAATGCTCCTTATAAATTGCCTTCCTGCCTGTACGGCATAAATAAACTAGAAAGTTTGAGCCTGTCCAACTGCATTTTCAGGCCAACATGCAGCTTTACGGGTTTCCACATGCTCAAAAACCTTTCACTACTTAAAGTCATCTTACATTTAGACGTTGCAACTTCTTTCTTGTGGATGCCAGACCTTGTGTTTCTGCAAGTTAAGTTGTGTATTGGTTTTCCTAACTCGAAAATATATGCTCCAAAACTTTCCCAAATATTTTTCTTTACCAGCAGAACCAAAACCCTTGAGTTGGGTCATTACATGGACTGTCGGATGCTGAAAACAGTTATACTTACATCATCAGGAACAAATCAAGATAAACCGATAAACATGACCTATCTTCTCAAGTGCTGGCCTGAAGTTCGGAATTTTGGTCTGCACACTTACTACCTCAAGTCTGTTGCTACTGAAGCAGAGAGGTTCCCCACATACCTCAACAACTTGAGGACTCTCTTGTTATTTGAGTTTGATTTTGATGATGTAGATCATATATTTGCTCTTCTACGAATGCTTAGAATTTCTCCCAATTTGGATAACCTTGTTTTTAGGTTGAGCTCGAAGAAGAAAGGTGGCATCGAAGTAAATGTAAACCATTTTGAAGGACCAGCCTACAGGACACTAGGACTACTCCCCAAGCTTCAAAGATTGATAATAAAAAACTTCCATGGTTCAACAACTGAAATGTTCTTTGTAAGGTTTATACTTGCCTCTGCACCTTTACTCCTGAAAACCGTCCTTAGTGAAGATGCAGAAAGTGTTCATGAAAGCAAATCCTCAAAAGAGTTGATGGGGTTTCCTCGGGCATCTCCTAAATTGCAAATATATGTGAACAATAAAAAAAAATAGGCCGGGGACCCTCTCTCTCATCATCTTCATTCTTGTGTAGAGGATCCTGTATTATTTAGCTTCAACGTCATGTTAGCCTTGGATATTTGTACTTCTGCAGTTTTAGTTTGTGGTTCTTGTATTCAACTAATATTATTCCTTAGCTCTTAGGTTCAAATTTCAATTTTTTTTTCCATAACAGACTATTTACTTGTTGGAGATTGTAGTGTTTACCAAATCAACAATTCTTACGGTTCTTTCTATAGTCAACTGTGAATTTAGGCACCAAAAATTTTGTGATTCAATCTGAGCAATCGATACTTGGAACAATTTGCGAACCTCTTAAAAAGCTACGTCATTCCTTGAAAATCACGTTTACCTTATGCATTCATGATTCATATGCATATTAAACTCAAAGGGTGTATTTGGTAGGAAGGAAAATGTTTTTCACAAAAAAATTATTTCGAAAACATTTTTCTAGAAAAGGTTTTCTTGAAAAACAAGTGAATTTTTGACTTATTCTTTCATGATTGGTTGGTGAGTAGAAAATATTTTTTAGTGTTTGGTTAGTGAATGAAAAACATTTTTTTTTCAGAAAATATTTTTATTTTAGGCTAGAAAGTAGAAAATACTTTTAGAAAAATAATTTTGATCCAAAAATCAATCCCGATAATCGATTCAGGAACGACCCCTGACACTCGAACTAGGACACCACCTCGACGATTGATCCGAAATCCGACCTTGAGACTTAATTGAAAACCAGATAATCAAATATATGACCCATTGACCTGATCTTGACACTCGAACTTGGACACGATCCACCAATTCGAAATTCGATCCCGACACTTGTATTGAGACCCAACTTCCAAACTAGGACCTGAACTCGACAACCAACAACCGATGCAGAACCAAGATTCGACTTTCAAATCAGAATTTGATCCCAACTTTCTAACCGGAACCCGACCTCACTCAACTCGGAATCTAACTTTCAAATTGGGATTTGTGATTTTTTTAAAAAAATAATAATAATAGAGGGGGGCTGGTAGGAGGGTCGGGGTAGTAATGGATAAAAAAAAGCGAAAATTTTAAATTCTAAAAACGTTTTCAAAAACAAACGTTAATTTATTTTTATTTTTTTGGGGGGGGGGGGGGGGGGCGGTAGAGGGGTGTTTGGGGGTACGGATAGGGTAAAAAATGAAAATTTTAAGATTTAAAATATCTGCTTACAACTAAACTTTTTTGAAAAATTGGGGGGGGGGGGGAGTGGTGGTAAGGGATTGGATGGGTAAACAAAAACTGAAAATTAAAATTTGAAGTATTTAAAAAAATATATTTTAAAATTTAATTTTCTTATTGGTTGGGTTTTGGGGGGGGGGGGAGGGGGCGAGGGTTAGAGGCTGGTTTTGGGGTAGGGGTAAGGGTAGGGGTAAAAGAAATTTGAAATATTTTAAAAATAAGTTTTAAATAATTTTATGGAGAGGGTCAGCGTATGAGTGGAGTAAGAAAAAAAAAATTATTCATAAAAGAAAGAGATAATTTAGAGACCTCCCACTTTGCTCTATTACGCTAACTTCCCTTGTGGTTTAAGTTATTATCTTTATCACCCTTGTTATGATTTTCTTGTAACCATTTTTAAATCTATTTGAAAAAAACATAAATAAAATAGAATATGACTAATTTATCCTTTATCTAATGTTAAATTATTTTTTATTTAATTTATGAATATCTTTTTTAATAAAGGAAAACAATTATAAATTTAAACACTTTCTAGTCCTTTGAGTTTGGAACTGTGATACTGCATAACTGAGCCCTCGTAAAAATTTTATAACATTATTTTTGTACCCACTAAAGAGAATGTTTGCAATTATTCTTTTCTTTTCATCTTTTTTTCATATTGATGACTTCTTCATTCTAATCCCACATGAACTCACATAAATGGATCTTGATCATTTGGATATTCAACCACTCTGTAATTAAAATTTGATGAACTTCTTCCTCCCAGATTAATTTTGATGTAATTTAATCACTTTAATTAGTATGTGTTCTTGCAAGGAAAAAAAAAAGAAAGTGCAAGAACATACTGGAACACATTTTCTACTAATTAAAATATTTTTTTTTACATATTTCTTTAAGTTAATTAAATCTCTAACTTTTGAGACCAGAGATTTTGTATTTTTTTTAAAATCCTGTGAGTTGGCTTTCTCATTCATAAAGTTTTGATAAATGAGATATTGATAAGATTAGATAATTAAAAGTAACATTTTAAAAGGGGTAATTTACTCATATTATCTTTTATCTATATTTATTTAATATAAATTTAAAGAATGGTTACAAGAAAATTAAAATAAGGGAGGTAAACATAATATTGTAAATCACAAGGAAAGTTAGTGTAATAGAGCAAAACCTGAAGAAAGGTCTCTGAAATTATCCTAAAAAGGATTTTTTTATGTTAATTTTATTAATGTCCATAGCATAATTAATAACTAAAATTATCTCATTGTTCTCTTTATCTCTTTACTTCTCCTTTTCTTTCTACACCCTATTCTCGCAGAGAACAACTTCACATATTCTCTTTTGTTATGCAAATTATGACTTTTATTAATATCAATTAAGTAATATGATCAACTTTACATGGCTCATATATAATAATAATAATAATAATAATAATAATAATAATAATAATAATAATAACAACAACGTGAAGATCGTAGGGCTCATCGTAAATCTAATAGATTTACAAAAAATAGATCTAAAAGAGATCTCGCAAAAATTAAGTGTTACAAGTGTGGTAAATTTGGTCACATAGCACCCAATTGTAAGCTTGAAAAGCTTAAAGCTCTAGAATTAGAGGAAGATATGCATGAAAAGATCTATAGTTTCTTGTACACCTCTGGTTCTGAGTCCGATTACGATGATGATGATTATTCTGAATCAGGTTCCGAAACTAATAAACCTGAAACTTCTAGTAATACTCAGCCATCGACTATAGATGCTTGTAAATGTAGAGGTGATATTTGCCCCTGTGAACATGATGAATTTTATAAGTTACAATCACAATTTGAAGATATGAATATCAATACTATTACTTCCGATAATGTGATAGAACTTCTAAAAGTAGTTATTGATAATACGTTACGTGAAAAAATTATTCAGCTTGCTGTTAATAACAAGGCTAGCTCTTCTAGCTCTTCTAGCTCTTCTAATGTTGTTGAAAAAACAAAAAATGAGTTTGAATATTCTGCTCCTTACTCTTTATCTGAAGTTAATAATAGACTTTCTAAACAACATGTTATTATTCATGATACTTCTTTTGATGATTTGAAAGGAGAAATTGAACAATTGAAACAAGAGATCAAATCTCTTAAACAAAATTAGATTATTTGTGATCACCGCCTTACTCAGATTTAGTCTGCTAATAACAAAGGTAAAAATATTGCTGAAGAAAATGGTAATACTCTTGCAAAACCTATTAAACTTGACCCTAGACAAGATATGTTTTTAGGAATGATGTAAATTGTTACTGCTCATAAATAGTATGTTAAATGCACCATACTGATTGATAATGCTTTCTCTATAACTAATATTGTCATGATTGACAGTGGAGCCAATGTGAGTTGTATTCAGAAAGGTCTTGTACCTACAAAATATTTTGAGAAACCTACTCATATGGTCAAATCTGCTTCTGGACATGCTTTAGATATAAGGTATAAATTGCCTAATACTCGTATTTGCCATAATAAAGGTTGCATTCCGCACTTCTTTTTCTTGGTTAAAAATCAGTTATACCTTCTAATTATACTTAGCACCCCGTTTATAAATGCTATTTATCCTTTTACCAGCATAAATGCTAAAGGATTTTCTGCTACTAATAAGGACCAAAACATTAGTTATACTTTTGTCACTGATTCTATTTCCCGTGATATTAATGCTTTGATTAATATGAAACAAAAGCATGTTGATTCTTTACAACTTGAAATATTTAGTATGAATATATTCAACACTTTAAAATCTACTAAAGTATAGGAAAAAATTAAATTAGTCTCCGAACAAATGGCCATTGATATTTGTGCTGATCATCTTAGTGCTTTCTGGAATCGAAAAAAGCATATTGTGATCCTTCCAGATTAAGATAATTTCTCTGAAAATGATATTCCTACTAAATCACGCCTTTGCCAAATGAAAGCCAAATTGGTTGAATTCTGCAAGAAAGAAATTGACAATTATTACAAAAGGGTTTGATAAAACCTTCTAAATCTCCTTGGTCTTGTACTGCATTTTATGTCAATAATGCAGCTGAAAAAGAATGTGGTGTTCCCAAGTTAGTTATAAATTATAAACCTTTAAACAAATATTTGAAATGGATTAGGTATCCTATCCTAAATAAAAGGGATTTATTGTCAAGATTATATGACGCCAATATATTTTCTAAATTTGATTTAAAATCAGGATATTGGCAGATCCAAATATTTAAAGAGCACTCTTATAGAACTGCTTTTAATGTTCCGTTTGGACAATACGAATGGAATGTTATGCTATTTGGTTTAAAAAATGCTCCTTCTGAATTTCAAAAAATTATGAATGATATTTTTAACCCATATTTGGATTTTATCATTGTCTATATTGATGATATCTTAGTTTATTCAAAAACTCTTGAAACGCACATAAAACATTTGGACATTTTCAAGAAAATAGTTATACAAAACAGTTTGGTGATTTCTAAACCAAAAATGAGTTTATTTCAAACTGAAGTCAGATTTTTAGGACATCTTATTTGTCAAGGTAAAGTTACCCCTATTCAAAGATCAATTGATTTTGCTTCTAAGTTTCATGATATCATTACAGATAGGACGTAGTTGCAGAGATTCTTGGAAAACTTAAATTATATTTCCCCCTTTTACAAAAAATTATCTCGAGATTTAGCCCCTTTATATGACAGGCTAAAGAAAAATCATAAAACTCCTTGGACTGATAGTCTCACCAATTTGGTAAAAAATATTAAAAATCGTGTTAAATCTTTGCCATGTTTAACCCTTGCTAACCCAGCTTGGCAAAAGATTGTAGAGACAGATGCGTCTAACATTGATTATGGTGGAATTTTAAAACAGATTAACCCCCATGATAAAATTGAATATTTGATTAGATTTCATTCTGGGAAGTGGAGCGACGCCCAAAAGAACTATGCTATGGTGGCGCATGAAATGTTAACCATTGTTAAATGCGTTTTAAAATTTCAAGATGATTTATATAATCTAAAGTTTTTAATAAAAACTTATGCTCAATCTGTGAAGATTTTAAACATGATGTGTCTAAATTAATATTTACTAGGTGTCAGGCACAATTAGCCCCTTTTGATTTTGAAATTCATTATAAAAAGGGAAGTGATAATCCCTCCCAGACTTCTTATCTAGAGAATATCTTTCTTCTTAAACAACGGATTTTCTTGACTTCTTTCTTGATGAAAAATTGGTTACGATTTTGAAAGCAGTTCCTCTTAATAGAGATTTACAGGAACATATTTTATGGAAAATTGTACACGGAATGGTGATGGATATCGTCGTTGATTACATGATTGAATAAGAGCTTTATAAAAGCTTTTATTGTTATGAAATTTATGACCTTTTAGATGATTAAAACTATATGTTATGTTTGCAGGATGGATCCTGCTTGGGTAACCAAGGCTAGATGAAGGGGCAGTTATACTCGCGGAAGGGAAAGATCATCCAGCGATATTTACTTAACGGATTATACTTTCCAGGAGAGTCATACAAAATTCGCTCGTATTACGAGATCATTTTGATGAATACAGGTAGTGTTGAATTTCAGCACTTCTCAGGTTATAACTCCAACGAGAACGTTTATAACTTCTCCAAAATGATCATAAAGCATATTATATCAATTGAAGATTGGGGAATATCCTCGATGAAAAAAAGGCAGATCAGCCTCAATAAAATCCCTACCAATTTCACTTATTGGGATTATATTAACGCTTTCAACAAAGTCCTTTATTATAACAATGAAAGACATAAACATACTTGATTTATCAAAGTTTGTGCAAAGATATTTGTTGACCCGATTCCTAACTGGTTCTTGAACTGGTGGTCATACCACGGACCTACGGTAAAAATTTTACTTGATCCCTTTCTAAAGTTATACAAAAATTGGGTTAAGGTTTCACCAGACCAATATGATTTATACCACTTAGATCATGTTTGTTATATATAACAAATTGAACAAATTTATTTCTTCATAGAATTCTCGATTCCATGGATCCATAAATGGACCCTGGAAGTAGGTTTTACTGAAGAACAAATTCCTTGCTTATATCGAATTTATTAAATTAATCTCTAAACAAATGGCCATTGATATTTGTGCTGATCATCCTAGTGCTTTCTAGAATCGAAAAAAGCATATTGTGACCCTTCCATATGAAGATAATTTCTCTGAAAATGATATTCCTACTAAATCACGCCCGTGCCAAATGAATGCCGAATTGGTTGAATTCTGCAAGAAAGAAATTGACAATTTATTACAAAAGGGTTTGATAAAACCTTCTAAATCTCATTGGTCTTGTACTGCTTTTTATGTCAATAATGCAGCTGAAAAAGAACGTGGTGTTCCCATGTTAGTTATAAATTATAAACCTTTAAACAAATATTTAAAATGGATTAGGTATCCTATCCTAAATAAAAGGGATTTATTGTCAAGATTATATGACGCCAATATATTTTCTAAATTTGATTTAAAATCAGGATATTGGCAGATCCAAATATTTAAAGAGCACTCTTATAGAACTGCTTTTAATGTTCCGTTTGGACAATACGAATGAAATGTTATGCTATTTGGTTTAAAAAATGCTCCTTCTGAATTTCAAAAAATTATGAATGATATTTTTAACCCATATTTGGATTTTATCATTGTCTATATTGATGATATCTTAGTTTATTCAAAAACTCTTGAAACGCACATAAAACATTTGGACATTTTCAAGAAAATAGTTATACAAAACGGTTTGGTGATTTCTAAACTAAAAATGAGTTTATTTCAAACTGAAGTTAGATTTTTAAGACATCTTATTTGTCAGGGTAAAGTTACCCCTATTCAAAGATCAATTGATTTTGCTTCTAAGTTTCCTGATATCATTACAGATAGGACGCAATTGCAGAGATTCTTGGGAAGCTTAAATTATATTTCCCCCTTTTACAAAAAATTATCTCGAGATTTAGCCCCTTTATATGACAGGCTAAAGAAAAATCATAAAACTCCTTGGACTGATAGTCTCACCAATTTGGTAAAAAATATTAAAAATTGTGTTAAATCAGAAAGACAAGATGAACACTATTGATTAATAGTAGATACACTATTGAACCACAGTTAAACTGTTACTGTACATATGGGACCCATTGATAAGGGACCCACGGTCACTGTAAATCACTGTAGATAGATTCCTTTTTCTTCTATAAATAAAGCCTTTTGTGGTTTAAGAGAGAAGGTCGAAAAAAAAGCTCTCTCTTCTTTTGTTTTTAGTTGTAAGTCTCTCTTCGCTTGTAAAGTTCTCAGTTTGCCGGAGCCTCACCGGAAGTAAATAAAGTTGTTAATATTTCTCATCGCCCCTGTTGGCAATTGTTACAAGGTAATTTAATTCTCTTCTTTTATTTTTAAATCTTTTAAGTATTATATCTCCGATCTAGAAGCTGTGACTATGTCCGGCTAAAAAATTATATCTATGCCGGAAAACTAACTTCTCTCTTATATAGACCATGAATGGATCTAAGCTTTATTTAAATACAGAGGAATTTTTCTATGGTTTTTTGACTTGGTTCTGAGATTAAGGTAGTACTACTCTTATTGGCTTTGTCTTAGTGACTCCGTCTGATGAGCCATGATTTTTAGCCCGAAAGAGAGTTTGATAAGTAGGGCGCTTCATACCCGGTTAGAACTATCAGATACATGGGCTTAATAAGAGTATGCATTAGCTTTTTGACAGGCCCTTTGCTTGGGTAAAATATTAAATTATGCAGTCTGAGAAACTATGTTAAAATTCTTGTATTTCGATTCTTATGTAGTTGGACTACCTCCAAGGTTATTAAATTGCTTGATCTATGACTGGGCGGACTACCACCAGGTCAGTGATCCTATAACTTTGGTATCAGTGCCTAGGAACTTTCATGGTAAATATGAGATTGATGTGAAGTATTTCGGCATAGATATATTCTTTTGATAAAAAAGTTGGATTATTTGATAACTTTAATTGGACAGATTAAAAATGATCTAAAATCTCCCGAATAGGCTTCTACGTCAAAGCAATCGGATGTACCTATTCAGAAACCTCCTGAGATTCAGGATTTTATTTTTAAACCTCTTTATGATCTTGAAAATCTTCTTGATAAAAAGTTTTTAGAATTCGATGTGAAACCCATTAGTTTATCTGAAGATTTTGCAGATGAAATGGAAACCACTTTTGATTTTAAAAATCAAGTTGAATTAGAAATTAATAAACTTCGTGGATATCCTAAAAGGAATGGTGGTAATACTAAATATGTGCATCAACCTAGTATGCAAACTTATTATTATCCAAGACCAACCCCTCAAGATGTTTTGATAGAAGAAGTGATTGGAACCAAACTAATACTTCCTATAGCGGAAGTGAGATCTATGAATGGAATATCGATGGTTTAACAAACAGACAATTAACTATTCTTGTTTATAGAATGCTTATGAACGCCACTATTTGTAAAAGTGTTAATAACACTGATAAAACTATTTGCAAAATGATAATTGTAGGTTTTACTGGCCAACTTAGAGGCTGGTGGGATAATTATATGACTACTGACGCAAAAGCCGCCGTAATTAATGCTAAGGCTGCTAATGAAGGCATTGATAACTTAGGATTTGCCTAAGTAAAAAATAGAGAAGACGCGGTTTATACTCTGGTCTTGACTATTCTCTAACATTTTAATGGTAGATTTACCAATCAATATGAAACTGTTCGTTCTTTATTAAATGGGCTTAGATGTAGACATTTAGGTGATTTCCGGTGGTATAAAGATACTTATTTAAGTCGGGTTATGGAGCTACCATAAAACGGTCTTGAATATTGGAAAGCTAGGTTCATAGACGACCTTCCCCTTTTATTTGCCAAGAGAATTAAGAAAACTCTTAGAAATGCGCAAAGAGCTATTCCCTACGACACTTTCACTTATGGTAAATTAATAGAAGTCTTTCTTTTTTAACTCCCTAAGAAAACCTTCTGCTTTAGATAACATATCTTCTGTCATGGGTTTCTCCGATTCACAAGGCTGGGCCTCTTGAGCATTATCTACGATATCATCACTTGTTTCACTTCTCATTGAAGTGTCTGATTTTTCATAGTGAGTGATTTTGAGGAGTAGATTCCTCCTAACTTCGTCCAAATACTCCTTTATCATTTCTTCTTTATTTCCATCTTGAATGGAAATTCTTCTGGCAATATGTTTGACGGAGTTGTCAGCAATTATTCCTTTGTGAGGAATAGTATCATAATCTTGGACTTTTTGAGAAATAGAGTCCAATAATTCTTGGCCATATAATGATTTAGTCATGGGATCCTTCTTCATTAATTTATCCCAGAAATTATTATAATAAATTCGACATAAGCAAGGAATTTGTCCAAAGTTACAGGATTACTGACCTGCCGGTAGTCCGCCCAACTATAGATCAATCAATTAAATATCCTTAGAGGTAGTCCAACTACATAAGAATCGAAATACACAAGAATTTTAACATAAGTTTCTCAGACTGCATGCTTTAATTATTTTACCCAAGCAAAGGGCCTGTCAAAAAGCTAATACATACTCTTATTAAGCCCATGTATCTGATAGTTCTAACCGGGTATGAAGCTCCCTACTTATCAAACTCTCTTTCGGGCTAAAAACCACGACTCATCAGACGGAGTCACTAAGACAAAGCCAATAAGAGTAGTACTAGATCTGACTGTACCTCAATCTCAGAACCAAATCAAAAAGCCATACTAAAATTCCTCTGTATTTAAATAAAGCTTAGATCCGTTCATGGTCTATATAAGAGAGAAGTTAGTTATTCGGCATAAATATTTTAGCCGGACGTAGTCACGGCTTCCAGATCGGAGATATAATACTTAAAAGATTTAAAATAAAAGAAGAGAATTAAATTACCTTGTAATAATGGCCAACAGGTTTGATGAGAAATCTCAACAACTTTATTTACTTCCGGCAAAGCTTCGGCAAACTGAGAACTTTATAAGCGAAGAGAGACTTACAACTAAAAACAAAAGAAGAGAGATTTTTTTTGACCTGTTCTCTTAAACTACAAAAGGCTTTATTTATAGAAGGAAAATGAATCTATCTACAGTGACCGATCTACAGTGATTTACAGTGACTGTGGGTCCCTTATCAATGGGTCACATATGTACAGTAACAGTTTATCTACTGTGGTTCAACAGTGTATCTACTGTTAATCAATAGTGTTCATCTTGTCTTTATTTTTCAACTCCCTAAGAAAACCTTCTGTTTTAGACAATATATCTTCTGTTACGGGTTTCTCCGATTCACAAGGCTGGGCCTCTTGATCATTTTCTGCGATATCATTACTTGTTTCACTTCTCATTGAACTGTCTGATTTTTCATAGTGAGTGATATTGAGAAGTAGATTCCTTCTAACTTCGTCCAAATACTCCTTTATCATTTCTTCTTTATTTTCATCTTGAATGGAAATTCTTCTGGCAATATGTTTGACGGAGTTGTCAGCAATTATTCCTTTGTGAGGAATAGTACCATAATCTTGGATGTTTCGAGAAATAGAGTTCAATAATTCTTGACAATATAATGATTTAGTCATGGGATCCTTCTTCATTAATTTATCCCAGAAATTATTATAATAAATCCGATATAAGCAAGGAATTTTTTCTTCAGTATAACCTACTTTCGGGGTCCATTTATGGATCCATGGAATCGAAAATTCTATGAAGAAATAAATTTGTTCAGTTTGTTCTATATAACAAACATGATCTGAGTGGTATAAATCATTAAGGTCTGGTGAAACCTTAACCCAATTTTTGTATAACTTTAGAAAGGGATCATGTAAAATTTTTACCGTAGGTCCGTGGTATGACCACCAGGTCAAGAACCAGTTAGAAATCGGGTCAACAAATATCTTTGCACAAACCTTGATAAACCAAGTATGTTTATGCCTTTCATTTTTATAATAAAGGACTTTGCTGAAAGCGTTAATATAATCCCAATAAGTGAAGTTGGTAGTGATTTTATTGAGGCTGATCTGCCTTTCTTTCATCGAGGATATTTCCCAATCTTCAATTGATATAATCTACTTTATGATCATTTTGGAGAAGTTATAAACGTTCTTGCTGGTGTTATAACCTGAGAAGTGCTGAAATTCAACACTACCTGTATTCATCAAAATGGTCTCGTAATACGAGCGGGTTTTGTATGACTCTCCTGGGAAGTATAATCCGTTAAGTAAATTTCGCTGGAATATCTTCCAGGGTTCTTCGTTACTCTGAATCTCAGAGTTTTCAAGAATAAATATTATTTCTTTCTTTGCTATCTTTTCATAGGATCTAATATCATCAATCTCTTCTTTTGCCACCGATGCAAAAGTATCACTTTGAATTTGAGATAAATATGCTTGCAGTTGAGCGTATAATGGATTATTTTCTTGAATATCATCCAGATATATCGAAGAAGTAGCTTTTTTTGAAGGGCTTGTTAGTTTCACCAAGCTCATTCCTCCCCTTTGTATAATTGAAGAGTTGGACGAGGATCCGTATGATGATCCGGATGTTTTTGAGGAAGATGATCTTCCCCTTCCGCGAGTATAACTGCCCCTTCTTCTAGCCTTGGTTACCCAAGGAGGATCCATCCTGCAAACATAACATTTAGTTTTAATCACCTAAAAGGTCATAAATTTAATAACAATAAAATCTTTTATAAAGCTCTTGTTCAATCATGTAATCAGCGACGATATCCATCACCATTCCGTGTATAATTTTTCATAAAATATGTTCCTGTAGATCTCTATTAAGAGGAACTGCTTTCAAAATCGTAACCAATTTTTTATCAGGAAAGAAGTCAAGAAAACCCATTGTTTAAGAAGAAAGATATTCTCTAGATAAGAAGTCTGGGAGGGAATCACTTCCCTGTTTATAATGAATTTAGAAATCAAAAGGGGCTAATTGTGTCTGCCACCTAGCAAATATTAATTTAGACGCATCATGTTTAAAATTTTTATCAAACATATACTTCACAGATTGAGCACCAGTTTTTATTAAA
Organism: Solanum okadae; assembly: GCA_036553675.1. NCBI lineage: Eukaryota > Viridiplantae > Streptophyta > Magnoliopsida > Solanales > Solanaceae > Solanum > Solanum okadae. The sequence continues at coordinate 47,483,787 of CM071688.1, read as the reverse complement.
AAACTTTTGATTATATAAATCATCTTGAAATTTTAAAACGCATTTGACAATGGTTAACATTTCATGCGCCACCGTAGCATATTTCTTCTGGGCATCGCTCCACTTCCCAGAATGAAATCTAATCAAATATTCAATTTTATCATGGGGGTTAATTTGTTTTATAATTCCACCATAACCAATGTTAGACATATCTGTCTCTACAATCTTTTGCCAAGCTGGGTTAGCAAGGGTTAAACATGGCAAAGATTTAACACGATTTTTAATATTTTTTACCAAATTGGTGAGACTATCAGTCCAAGGAGTTTTATGATTTTTCTTTAGCCTGTCATATAAAGGGGCTAAATCTCGAGATAATTTTTTGTAAAAGGGGGAAATATAATTTAAGCTTCCCAAGTATCTCTGCAATTGCGTCCTATCTGTAATGATATTAGGAAACTTAGAAGCAAAATCAATTAATCTTTGAATAGCGGTAACTTTACCCTGACAAATAAGATGTCCTAAAAATCTGACTTCAGTTTGAAATAAACTCATTTTTGGTTTAGAAATTACCAAACCGTTTTGTATAACTATTTTCTTGAACATGTCCAAATGTTTTATGTGCGTTTCAAGAGTTTTTGAATAAACTAAGATATCATCAATATAGACAATGATAAAATTCAAATATGGGTTAAAAATATCATTCATAATTTTTTGAAATTCAGAAGGAGCATTTTTAAAACCAAATGGCATAACATTCCATTCGTATTGTCCAAATGGGACATTAAAAGCAGTTCTATAAGAGTGCTCTTTAAATATTAGGATCTACCAATATCGTGATTTTAGATCAAATTTAGAAAATATATTGGCATCATATAATCTTGACAATAAATCCCTTTTATTTGGGATAGGATACCTAATTCATTCAAATATTTGTTTAAATGTTTATAGTTTATAACTAACTTGGGAACACTACGTTCTTTTTCAACTGCATTATTGACATAAAATGCAGTACAAGACCAAGGATATTTAGAAGGTTTTATCAAACCCTTTTGTAATAAATTGTCAATTTCTTTATTGCAGAATTCAACCAATTCGGCGTTCATTTGTCAAGGGCGTGATTTAGAAGGAATATCATTTTCAGACAAATTATCTTCATATGGAAGGGTCACAATATGTTTTTTTTTCCGATTCCAGAAAGCACTAGGATGATCAGCACAAATATCAATGGCCATTTGTTCGGAGATTAATTTAATTTTTTCCTGTACTTTAGTAGATTTTAAAGTGTCGAATATATTCATACTAAATATTCAAGTTGTAAAGAATCAACATGTTTTTGTTTCATATTAATCAAAGCATTAATATCACGGGAAATAGGATCAGTGACAAAAGTATAACTAATGTTTTGGTTCTTATAAGTAGCAGAAAACCCTTTAGCATTTATGCTTGTAAAAGGATAAATAACATTTATAAACGGGGTGCCAAGTATAATTGGAGGGTGTAACTGATTTTTAACCAAGAAAAAGAAATGCGGAATGCAAACTTTATTCTGGCAAATACGAGTATTAGTCAATTTATACTTTATATCTAAAGCACGTCCAGAAGCAGATTTGACCATTGAGTAGTTTTCTCAAAATATTTTGTAGGTACAAGACCTTCCTGAATACAACTCACATCGGCTCCACTGTCAATCATGGCAATATTAGTTATAGATAAAGCATTATCAATCAGTATGGTGTATTTAACATACGATTTATGAGCAGTAACAATTTGCATCATTCCTAAAAACATATCTTGTCTAGGGTCAAGTTTAATATGTTTTGCAAGAGTATTACCATTTTCTTCAGTAATATTTTTACCTTTGTTATTAGCAAACTCAATCTGAGTAAGGCGGTGATCACAAATAATCTAATTTTGTTTAAGAGATTGATCTCTTGTTTCAATTGTTCAATTTCTCCTTTCAAATCATCAAAAGAAGTATCACGAATAATAACATGTTGTTTAGAAAATCTATTATTAACTTCAGATAAAGAGTAAGAAGCAGAATATTAAAACTCATTTTTTGTTTTTTCAACAACATTAGAAGAGCTAGAAGAGCTAGCCTTGTTATTAATAATAAGCTGAATAATTTTTTCACGTAACGTATTATCAGTAACTTCTTTTAGAAGTTCTATCACATTATCGAAAGTAATAGTATTGATATTCATATCTTCAAATTGTGATTGTAACTTATAAAATTCATCATGTTCACAGGAGCAAATATCACCTATGCATTTACAAGCATCTATAGTCGTTGGCTGAGTATTACTAGAAGTTTCAGGTTTATCAGTTTTGGAACCTGATTTGGAATAATCATCATCATCGTAATCGGACTCAGAACCAGAGGTGTACAAGAAACTATAGATATTTTCGTGCATATCTTCCTCTAATTCTAGAGCTTTAAGCTTTTCAAACTTACAATTGGGTGCTATGTGACAAAATTTACTGCACTTGTAACACTTAATTTTTGTGAGATCTCTTCTAGATCTCTTTTTTGTAAATCTATTGGATTTACGATGAGCCCTACGATCTTCACGTTCTTCTCTAGATATTCGCCTGGACCTTTTTCTCCTATAATGTTTATCAGGAATGGTGTCGCTAGAATCTCTATGTTTGGTCTGTTTAACCTTACCTGAATCTGGTAAACCAAACGGAGTGCAGAAATCTCCTAGTTAGGCTCTTTCTCTAAGCCTATCAATCTTAAGCTGTTTTGAGAGTTTTAATTCATTGCACATGTTTATTCCTTCTTGAGTGCAAGCTCCTATTAATTTACCATAAGTGAAAGTGCCGTAGGGAATGGCTCCTTGTGCATTTCTAATAGTTTTCTTAATTCTCTTGGCAAATAAAGGGGAAGGCCGTCTATGAACCTAGCTTTCCAATATTCAAGACCGTTTTCTGGTAGCTCCATAACCTAACTTAAATAAGTATCTTTATATCAACTTTTGAAATAGTCCATTTGTTTAATAGATTAAGGTTTTGAGGTATATCTACCTCTTCTAATCGAGTATTTTTAGTACTAGTATCTCCTAGATCCATGATCAAGAGAATATATCTATGCCAAAATACTTCACATCAATCTCATATTTACCATGAAAGTTCCTAGGCTCTGATACCAAAGTTACAGAATCACTGACCTGGTGGTAGTCCGCCCAGATATAGATCAAGCAATTTCATATCCTTAGAGGTCGTCCAACTACATAAGAATCGAAATACACAAGAATTTTAACATAGTTTCTCAGACTGCATAGTTTAATTATTTTACCCAAGCAAAGGGCCTGTCAAAAATCTAATACATACTCTTATTAAGCTCATGTATCTAATAGTTCTAACCAGGTATGAAGCGCATATTTAGTATTACCACCATTCCTTTTAGGATAACCACGAAGTTTATTAATTTCTAATTCAACTTGATTTTTAAAATCAAAAGTGGTTTCCATTTCATCTGCAAAAAATCTTCAGATAAACTAATGGGTTTCGCATCGAATTCTGAAATTTTTTTATCAAAAAGATTTTCAAGATCATAAAGAGGTTTAAAAATAAAATCCTGAATCTCAGGAGGTCTCTGAATAGGTACATCTTGTTGCTTTGACGTAGAAGCTTGTTCAAGAGATTTTAGATCATTTTTAATCTGTCCAATTAAAGTTATCAAATCATCCAATTTTTTATCAAGAGAACTAATATGTTCTCCTAAAACTTTCACATAAAGTCCTAAATAGTTGTTTTGAGAAATGAGATTATTAATCTCGTTAATACTTATTGTAGCCACATCATTTTCAATGAGTTTCTGAAAACAGTGAAAGTAATACATGTAATATTAGGTAGTATAAACGGTGCCTGAGGCGGATAGACAACTTTGATAATATTACCTGATTCATCTTTATAGGATCGTTCAAGAACTTTGATGAATAAAGGTAAATAAGTGATTATAAATCAAGGTACGAAGAACATAATATGATTATGTAAAGCACAAATCTCATAAAATTCATGAGAATATTATGCAAATCCTCCGTGCTGTAAGTGTCAAAAAACCAAGTTTTAAACTGGCTCCATTTATCACTTGCAAATTCATTTTGAATATACTTTCTTGCCAGTGAACTCGGACTAAAATCAATTTGTTGTACATTTATCATTAAGTATCATTAAGATTAAAATCCATTTTGGATGCAGAAGGAATATCCTTATCGAAAATATCAAATGATTTATCATTTACTCGAACTATGTTCAATTTTGGATCAATTTTAATTTTTTCCTTATTAGTGGTTATAACCGATGAGGATAAGGTATGCAAAGACGCCGCACGATCACGGGCAGGACCATATATATATTCTATAGGTGAAATATGTTGAATAGCAAATCTTCAATCAGAAAAAGAGTGTCTATTAGTTTCTACTAGAATAGTCTGATCCAATGTATCATATAATTTACATCAGGAATTTAAAGTAGCAAACGGTTTATAATAGATGCGATATGATAAACAGATCAATTCAGATCTAGGTGCATAATTATAACCATGCGTTTTAATATTCTAAGTCAAAGCATCTAATATATTAGAATCAGTCAAAGATAATTGCAAATTAGGCTGAGCATTAAAATAAACTGGGCCATAAGCTACCGTGGATTCAATCGAACCCATCAAAGATTGTCGAAAATTTAAATTTCTCGCATCGCGAAGAGCATCCAAGAATGTCTCAAGTAATCCTTTCAGAGTTGAGGGTTTAAAAGCAATTTGTACCATACCAATATGCAAGAACTTTTATTGATTTTTATAAACATCAATATCACGTTTATTCAATAATCGAACAGTTTGTTCGGACGAATTTAAAGCCAGCGATTGTTCAGTAGTTTTTATAAGTTGTTTATTAGAGATCTTATCAAACCAACCATAATCATAAATGGTTTTTATATTATTATTATTATTAATAATAATAATAATAATAATAATAATAAAGCTAAATAAAAGTTAGGTGATGTGGCACCTTTAAATGACCACTATTCATATTTTGTTACAAATCCATTTAATTATGAATGTTTCTTTTCATCAACAACCTAACGTAATGTATTAATTTAATTTAAGCCTTAAAGCTTACTAACGTATTTTGGTTTAAAGTTGTAAACAGATGATTTCTACATCTTATAAAAGGGTATTCTTCACCCTTATGAAATACACACTTGGAGAGATTAAATAAGGCTCTCAACTTTATACTTTCCATCACAATTTCTCTCCCTATATTGTTTAAGTATTCTTTTATTTTCCTCTTGTTTTACAACATGTAATCAACACGAGTCTCTAACTAATTGAGACCTACTTAATTCGGAATTATCTATTTTTTTTCTAAAAGTTGATCAATTTTTTTCCGACTCAAATATACATTAATATGTTTATAACATTTCGAATAGGATTTACATAAGTCTTTGCTTTGCAATTTAATTATTGTATACATAACTTGCTTTAGCCATTATCATGGTACTTTACTAGGCATAATAACCAATACATTTCAGGTTTATATTATTATGCTATTTGTATGTTACTAACTTATAACTCTAAATTAATTACTAAGTAATATGATGGCATGCTAGTTAAAATAACTCGTACGTATTTTCATACATTATAATAAGTATATTGATGGGTCATAAAGAAGAATATTATTGTATTAAATTTGACTTGACACTCTTACAAAAATTTGGCGTTACTATCTATTGAAACTAATAATAAATACTGTAGAACAATTAAAATTACATATTAAATCTATTGTTTCAATACTTCACGAGTTTACATGTTTTTGAGATATTCAATGTGCTTGCATGTAATCTCTCTCTCTCTCTCTCTCTCTCTCTCTCTCTCTCTATATATATATATATATATATATATATATATATATATATATATATATATATATATATTTAGACAATCTGATGTGGTACCTCTCTATGGCCAGCATTTCAATTATCTCTTGTCTCCTTTTTTTGGACATTTAATTTTTGTTTTTCAATTTTTATTTGTAATTTCGAAAAATATTGAAAAATATGAATCTTATGTTATCTTCAAATGACCACCTCAGCTTGTCGGCAATCAAGAGAGTACTAGAAGATAAAATATGTAGAAGTTCAGGGAAGTCCCTGAAATAAATATATTTTGTAATAAAGTCCCTCCTTCTATCTATAAAAGGAGAGGAACTTCATATTAGAGAGGCAGACTAAGTTTTCTTTAAGAGATCCATTAGAGAAAAATGTTAGGTACCTCGAAGAGTATGAGTGAGTAGTAGCTTCTCCCGTCAGGGAAAAATATTTCTTACTGTTGTGAGTATATGTAAGATATAGTATGATTTGCTTGTAAAAATAGTTATATGAAATAAAAGTTTGGTTTTTATACCTCTCTTCTTAAAATCCATAGATAGTCTCAAACGAAGGTTGCGATCTTCAGCCTGAAGGAGGAGCAGTAAGAAGTAAGTCAGAAAGACTGAGGTCGTTAGGCTGAAATATTGTTCATGGCCTAAAGGAGAACTACCGAGGTAGTGATAAGGACTATTCATCGATCAAAAAGAAGGAAGGTATACACGCACAACATAACATTTCATATTTTTATTTTTAAGAACAAACTATATTATAGTTTGCTATACCATTACATTAAGATTACTTAGTACCTATAGGGAATAAAAATAATAAAATTTTCATCATGTTACATAACTTCAAGTTTATATTCATGCTAATAGCAAAAAAAAATGAAAAACATTCAACAGCATGTGCATAGAATAAGGAGAAGAGTCTGGAGGCATAAAAAAGTTTTATATCATTTTGATAGAGCAATACCTGAAATGGAACAAGCATATTTGCATGCTAGTTTAAGATCTACAACAATTATATTTGCTATACATGAAATGAAAATGAGAAGAATACAAGAGTATTTTGAATACAAAAATGCCTGTTCAATCTTAAAAAATAACGTAATATTTACTGCGTAATGACGCAATTATCATCCGCAACCCTGTTTTACAAACAACTAGAATTATTGGTATCAGAGTCATGGAAATAGAGTTAGACACTGTGTTAATCAAACATTTATGGTATATAGAAGATAAACCTTAGTTACTATACTACAGGTAATCAAAAAATTAAATGATGATTTAAAGAAAAAAATCATAACCATTATCACTTTAAAAAAATCTGAAAAAGATTTTCATAGGTATGAAATAAATTATGATCATAATTATGAAGTTTTTAATGACATGAATACATCTGATTATTACTTCTCAGAATAAAATGAGTCTAAAAGAGGTCGTTGACTTATTAAATGACTTGATAGAAAGTCATAAGCAAATAACCTTAAGGCTATAACTAATTGAAATAGAAATTACGTCCTTAAAAGAAAATATTCCAGGAAGGATTACTAATTTAATAGAAAAAACGGAAAAATTTGACAAAAAGTAAGTCAAAAATATATAAATGAATTACTAACAAAAAAGTTTGCTAGTAAAAGTTCTTATCAAAAAGGAAGTATGGATGAAGAATTAATCCATAAATTCTTAAATAAACAAAAAATAAATCTAGAAACAAATCTAGAAACAAAAGAAGATTCAGAACCAGAAGAGAATTCTGAAAAAAATGAATGAACTAAATGAACTAGTCTATGCTTTGGAAGATCTTGATCTTTTAGAACAAGATTTGAAAGTATTTATGAATAAAGGAAAATTTGAAATAGGAGATGGATCTAAATCCATAAAAGAGGAATATGAACAAGATAAAATTTTTGCAAATAAAGGAAAAAATAATAAAGACTAGTACCTTTAATATGATTGGCTGTTGCGCCAGAAAAAGTATATCTAATAGATATCATAAAAAAATTCTTGAAATTTCTAACATAACTAGCATTTTAGGAAGAATATATAATGGAACAAAATGAAAAGATCAAGAAATCTTAATACAAACTGGCGCAACAACCAATCATATTAAAGGTACTTTAATAGAAGGTTTACCAATCTATGAACGTACTCAATATACGTATAAAACCTTTGAAGGAAACAATTATATTTGTCAAAAAATGGTAAATCTACCAATAAAATTAGATACCATAAGAATAACAATACCTTGTTATATTACAAATCACGAAAGTGATCACAACCTAATCTTAGGAAATCTATTCTTAGATAGTCTAGAAGACTATAGTATAGGGGAAAATGGAATAGAAATGATTCACAAAAACGAAACCTGTTTCATACCCAAGATGTAAATGCCTAAAGAAACTTCTTTTAAAGTTTCAGTTTTCATAGAAATTACCTTCTATGATACTAAAATGACAACATGTTGTCAAATAGACAATGAATCTGAAGCAAGTCTAGCAAAATCTTTTTTAAATAAAAGATTGGGACTTAAATAAAAGTAACATATCAATGATCGGAATCACAGGTGATAAAGAAAGACTATCAAAGTCTAAAGAAAAGATAGAAATAATTTTAGGTTCAAAAATTGTTTCTATAAATAAATTATTTGCCTACGATAAATTGGAAACAAATTTACATTTATTCCTAACGCTCGCCTAGTTTGAATCCACTTTTTGTTAAGATGTGGAAGTTTCTTGTTTATTCCTGTTGCTTTAACATTTAAAATCTTTTATTTTTTTCAACTGAGATGTAGTTGAGGGTTGGATAATAAGCCTGCAAATCCTTGCTTTCCATAGAATGCTCAAGAATCGGCAACAAATTCCGTCTCCTTGAGCATAGTTTTTAACCGAATTAAACAGTTTAGCTGGTAATTGAGATATTTCTTGTAGATCTGGTTTTGTATGTACCCGATCTAAATATCCAAATTCGAATAATTGTGCCGTAAAGCTCGGTGATCTATTTGGAAATATTGATATTCTTGGAAACAAACTTGTTGTTCCTAAAACACCAAATGTTTCTTCGCTTTCTTCTGGGAGGTTGTCAATGTATCTTGTACATGCAAGATACTCTTCTTCCTTTGGGTGCTGTTTGCCAACCTGAAAAGAAGAAAACACTTTTGCTCCTGATGGAACTTGATTAGTCTTGCTTTCTGGTTTCCCAGTGATAATTTTTTCAGCTTTTGCTGATGATGTGCTTGTTCCTTCTTTCGAAGTAGAAGCATCCTTTATTGCTCGATTTTTTCCTTCATCTTTCGATTTAGGATCAGGCATATCCGCACTTACCTTTGAGATGTTTTGGGCACCAGGTGCTAGTGGGACATCCCCTGCCGCTTTGTTGGGATTAATATTCCATTTTAGAATTGAATTCTGTTTCGGATAAGTATCCAAATGTTCACACAAGAGTAAAAATCATGTTTTCGGCTTGTACGGTTGTCACGACCCAAAAATGGACGTGATGACACTCGTCTTATCCCATCAAAACAAGTCAGCCTAAAACTCAACCATTATAATAAGATGCGAAAATTTTATAATCAACTCAAAAATACCCCCAAAAATCTGGTTGTCACTTGTACAAGCCTCTAAGGTATTATAATTGATTCAAAAGAAAACACTAGTCTCAAATGACCTTTTTTCTAGAATAGAACAAGATCATAAATAGGAGTAAGAAGGTCCACTGAGATGATAAACAGCTACCTCAAATCTCCAAGAAGCCTCGGAAAAGAAGAGAATGACAAGTAAAATTCAGGCTCGTAACCTACAAAAAAATTGTAGAAGCAAGGGGTGAGTACCAAACCACACGGTACTCAGCAAGTAAACTTCTAAACACAAGCTAAGGGAATGAAATACGGGTACTCCTTACACACCAACCAAACCTCCACAATTACAACCTGCATAAAACCAACCCAACCTAACAGTTCACAGTGTACATAGCACCCATCTCAATAACAATCACTTTAACAAATTACATATCCTCAACAACAAACTCATTATTCATCAATCACAACTTCCACAAAAAGACACTCATAAATATCAGCAACACACAAGATCAAGTTCATCAAATAGAGGGAATCAAATATCAAGTACTTTTCAACCACAAATAAAACACATAATCATCAAGAATGAAGGATCTCATGGGATGCAATGCAATATGACACCATGAAATGATATGCCTCAAAATACCAAGCATTCTCTCAACCGTATATACATGATACTCCTCGGAAATACATCGAGAGTTCATGATCCATGGGGGACTCGCGAGGTCCATATATCGACACGGACGATCTCCACGTGTCTGTGCGGACGATCTCAATGCACTATCATAAATCAAACAAATTTTGCACGGACGATCTCCACGTGCCCAAATTATAATCTTAACATCTCACCATCCCCAGCACGGACGATCTCCACGTGCCCAACTTATACTCAATCTCATGTCAATGCATGTGCAGAATATGATTTCAATAAAAGGGATGATGCATCTCAATCAAATATCAATATGATATGTAATCACCTCAGTTATCACCAGTATACAGTTCAATAAAGAACACAATCACATATAATAAATCAGGTCAATAATATATCAGCTAATGCCCATATGCTTTGGCATTCTCGGATTACAATCCGCATTCTATAGTAATAAACTTTTCCCTTTATAACATCGGCACTCGTACTAATGCCCATCACCAACAATTCTCAATACATCACACACAAACAATTAATCACATTGCCTTTTATTACCCCCTTTTCATTATTAGAATTAATCAATATGGACAAGTCAACCCATCACCAAGTCTCATTACCCCAAACACATATTACAAGGAAATACACGAATTTCATACACTTAACAAGGGTTTAGAAATACACTTGCCTCAATCAATCAAGAATTCACTCCGGGACTTGAGTCTTCCCCTTCCGTTGAACTTCCAAATCAATGCAATCTATTCAACTAATCAATCACAATAAGTTTTCCAAACTAACAACACCCACATTACAATAGGTCTAGCCTAAACCCAAAACTTACACAAACCTAAAATCAAGTTCCTAAATTTTGATGCCAATTATCATGTCAACCCTCATATTTTGAAATTTCAAGTCTAGGGTTACGTTCCAACTTCTCCAATATCATAATTCTAATAGCATTCATATAATAAACAACTCCTTATATTCAATTATCTACCTTAATATATCAAAACCCGAATTATGAACATAGCTTTCTAGGTTACGGGAAAACCAAAACTTTTCAGAACTCAAATTGACACAAGTTAATCTCAAAATCCTTTTCTCCATCCTATCCTTCTAATTATTATACTATAATTTGATAATAATTACTGAATGATTACTAACATATTATCCTTCCAAACCACACTTCCCTTTGACCAACATTCTGCCGCCATTCACCAACTGCAAACAAAATTATAACCTTCTCATTCTATACCCACCAAACACCTTAGTCATTAATAGTCTTGCATACATTAACCCACCAACATGACACACCCACCAATAGGAAAACGATCTTAACCAAATTTGAAACCTAAATTGTTACCTCTAACATGTAGTAATAATAAATTAACAAGATGTCACCTTTATGCATATACTCAATTCATTGTTTAAAGGCATACCTACCTGAATCATGAAGTTTGGCTGTTCTTTTTTCCTCTCGTTCATCCGCCTAGGTAAGTTTCTGCCTCCCTTTCTTTTCTAAATTAATTATTTAATAAAAAGTGACAAATCCCTAATTTATTTTAATAAATATGGGTCAAATAATAGATGATCTTAAATAAATTATGCACTTAGCCCATTAGCCACCAACTAAAATTAATTATTAAAAATTATCCGTCAACTAAATAATTGAAATTAACAAATAGCTCAAAAATTTCCAAAAGTGATTTTTCCGGGTCATTAAAACCGTGCTGAGTTGATTTAGCTCGGATTGCAGCATCCTAGCTTGTTCAGATAATTTTGACAACTCGTCTCTGATTTTGAATAGCCTTTGGCTTTTATTATCTATGGATTTATCCACAGTTTCCATTTTTTCATATATCCTGTTTACTAGGATTCTCGTCTGATTGTCCATATTGGACGTTTCTGGAGATAAAATTTGCAAGAAAATTGTCACTTCCTTTAATATTCAATTGTAAATGAATAAAAAGATAACAACACTTGCCATCGATGCAATCTTCTGTATTGTGGTTCAGAAGGAAACTTGTTAAATATTAGTCCTGACACCTGCGTGTTATCAGTTCTAATAACAAATTGTTTTGCTAAAAGGAAAGTAGAAAATTTTCTAATTCCTCTAACAATGGCAAATAATTCTTTTTCATTGGTTGAATACCTTGTTTCTGCATCGTTGAAAGTACCACTTGTGTATCTGCAAATTTCATTTAAATCGGTTTGCAATAATGCTCCCCAATGATAATCAGATGCATCTGTTTGTAATATCAGATTATCATTATATTCTGGTAATCTAAGCTTTGGTAACTTAGAACATTCTTCTTTTAATTTTTTGATACACTGTGTGTGTTCTTCTGTCCATCCAAGTCTGTTTGATTTTCTTATTAATTTTTGCAGTATATTCCGTTTTTTTGCTAAATCTGGAATAAATTCTCCTGCGTAATTAAGACATCCCAAAAACCTTTGTATTTCCTGTTTTGTTGTTAGTTTATCAGGAAATTCTACAATCTTTTTTGAGATACGTGCTTGGAGTTCTATTCCATTTTTTGAAATAATCATTCCTAAGAATTTTATTTCATTTTTGTTTATGTCAGCCTTTTTTTTTATTAAAACAATTCCATTTTTTAAACAAATTTCTGAAAATTCTTTCAGATGTTTTAAATGTTCTTCATATGTTTTGGAACATATTAGTATGTCATCTATATAGACAATTAAAAATACTTTTTCTGAAAATACTTTATCCATTTTTCATTGGAATATTTGTGGGGCATTTTTTAATCCAAAAGGCATGTAAGATATACCATAAGTATGTACTATGTACAATAAGGCCTCGACAATCGCCAAAAAAAAATGATTCCGACAGTAGATTAGATATTCACTCATAAAAGAGGATAATAATTGGGTGTCAATAGAAGTAACAGGATAACCGAAAATAAATATACATGTTGCTTAAAATAATAATTTTCAAATTTGTTAACTTTAGAGACCAAAATAACACATTTTAATTAGTTAAAGGTTAATTATCCTAAGTCATATAACATAAGGATCAAAATTACAATAAGGCTATACTTGAGGACCAAAATTACTAGTTTCCTTTGAAATTAAAAAATAATAAGTATTCATGCCGTTCATATGTTAGTTTCACAAAAACCTATTCATTCACGAAAAGCTTTAGAATATAAAAATCTAAAGTTGATACGTAAAACAAAGTTTAATGACTTTATTAGATAAATTTTTATAATTGTGTAATATTTGAGATACTACTCGCATTGCATTGTTACCTTTTGAGGAGTCATAATGCCCTTAGATAATATTTTCTTTTATAATTCAAATACCAAAGAATAAATTAAAAAATAATTTCTGGTGAATTATTTTTTACCTTGGTATCTACCTCAACCTTGAAAGACAAACACAGTAAATTTATTATTGTGTGAACAGAATAATGGACTAAGTTTGGTTGGTCTTGTTCACCCTATTGTATTTAAGTGAAAGGAAGGACTCAATTCAGTTCAAGGGAAGTGAAAGAATAATAAATTTATTATCAAGTTTGTATTATCGTTTTATAATAAAAATATTCGTGAAAAGCCATTACAAGAAACATAATTAATATGAATTTTAAAAAAAGAGGAAGCAAACAAAAGAAAATACCATTGATATGTATACGAAAAATTATTATTACTTATTTGTAATTCGAAGTAACTTCGAAGAGTAAGTTAGGATAAAAACTATATAAAACATATATACAACGGTATAAATTTCATCCAACAAACTAGAATAAGATTTAATTCAAAACTATCAATATGAGTGTTTTATAAAATAATAAAATTTAGGGTTATTTTTAAATTTTTAAAAATTCTCAAAATATTAGAATTCAACCTATTAATTATAGTTTTTTTTTCTAATATTTGAAAATTTGTGATGTTTACCAAATAATGATAATTATATGACCACACAAGTTCCTAGTTTTTTTCTCAAATATAATTATGATCGAACATGAGTAATTATATTGTACAAACGAGTTCCTAAAAGTTTCTCAAATATATTTATGATCGAACATGATCTAACTCAAAATTCTTTTAAAGTAAATCAATATTATCAAACACAATCTACGAGAAGATCTTCTAAAGAACATATGTACAAATAGTAGGACCAAGAATAAATGGTCAAACTCAAACCCAATGGCTGCTTGACTCCATCAAGATGACTAAGAGCCCGTTTGGATTGACTTAAAAAAAATAGTTTTTAAGTCAAGAATAAAAAGTCAAATTGAAATCACTTTTAAGTTAAAAAATAAAAAGTAGGGAGAGACCTATTTTTGGTTTCTGACTTATTTTAAGTCATTTTTTACCTTGTCAAACACTTCGTAACTTATTTTAAGTTATTTTTGACTTATTTTAAATTATTTTTTATATTTGCCAAACACTTTCAGAAGTCAAAAACTGACTTAAAAGTAGGTTTGACCGACTTTTAAGCTAATTCAAACGGGCTCTAAAACACAATACAACATAAAATAATGTTCTCGTTATATTATATTAAGTGAATTTTTATTATTTGAAATAACTAAATTATTCAAAATGCAATATAAATATTTATAAAATATACAAGTTGATGTATACATTACAGACACCAACCTTATCTTTTTTCTTTGACTTAAGCCATTCATGGCCACCTAAAGTTTTCCGCATATTTCACTTAGGCACCTCAATTAAGAGTTGTACTTATTGAACACCTGTCTTGTTCAAAACATGTACCTATTGAATACGTTTTGATGACATGGCATCATAGGTGTAATACACCTCCGAGAAGCGCGTGAAACAAAAAAAAAATTACTTACAGACCAATCACAAAATAACATGTCAACATTCAAAAAGTAAAGCAAACATTTCAACATTAAAAAAAAATCCCTAAAACATGTTTTCTTCCCCAATTTCAAACCACCTTATTGCATTTCCTCCTCACTAGTCACCAGCTAAATCGTTTTGCCACCTTCCCTTGCCACGCACCCTTTCTATATTCTCCTTCATTTTTCCTTTCTACTATCATTCAACCATCACCAATATCGTCTTTGTTATCTTAGTCGGAAAAGTACTCATTAAATAAATAGCAGTCAAAATTCAAAAAAATTCAAAAAATTCTAACATGATAAAATGTAGAAAAATTCAAAGAGTTATGTAGGAGGGAATTTAATCAAAAAGAATAAAAATCAAATTGGTAAAAAAAATCCTGTGAACCTCCATTTTTTCCGGCAAGACTACTTCGTATCTACAATTATTTCCTTTGAAATTGTTAAAAAATTCAAGCCCTAAAAAACTCACAACATAAAAACTATCAACAAATCTTAATTGATGTTTGAGGAAGACAATGAAATTGGAGAAATGGCAGCTATGGTGTTGATGGAAATCACCAAATCGGGATAGAAGGGAGAGGGTAGGTAGCAAATATGGTGTTGATCTCCCTAATCACCATGTGGGGGACGCACTGAGATGGTTGGTCAGCGGACTGGTTGCTACCGGAAATGTTCTGCGTGGGTAGGTGGGTTGTGTAGAGTTCATTGTTTTGTTTTTTTTTTTTTACTTTAAAATATTTTCTTATAATATATTTTTATATTTTTGAATCCAAATGACATATGTCACAATTTAATTCGTCGTTGTGCCATGTCATCACGAGTGTATTTCACACACTTCACATTTTTGTTTGATTGTCAAAAAAATGTCGAAGAGGTATCAATTCGAAGTGGTAGAGGTGTTCAATAGGTACAAGTCTTAGTTGAGGTGTTCAAGTGAATTATGCGGATAACTTTAAGTGGTCGTCGATGACTTAAGCCTTTTTCTTTTGACCAAAATCAACTTAATCACTATGTTTTAAATAAGTTAAAATCGACTATGTGGTTTCTAGTCTTTCCATTAAATCATTATTATAAATTAATAATAATAATATTAGAATTTAGAAGTTTATCTCCACTTGAATTTAGATGCTGATTTCCACAAACAACGTATTTACATACCAAAAATCAACAATTTTAAGAAAACATAAAAATACAATTATATTACAAACTTTTCCTAATATATTACTCCACACAAATCTTCACAAAAATTACACTCTCAATCACCAGTTGACAATATTACAGCGTTTTGTCCCGCCTATCGGAACCAATTCCCCTTCCCAAAAAAAAAATCAATAATAATTATGTAGCTCTGTTTGTTAGCTGGGAAACAGCAGGGGAATACAGAGTATGCATATGTATTGAGAAAATCAACTAATTTGTTATATATATTTGAGTAGATACAATTTGAGATTACCTATAAATTTCAAATTCTAAATCAGATCTCGCTTGCCGTGTGAGAGAAATTAAACGATTTACAGAGCAAATACGTAATGAATCTCTTTCTGGTCAATTCTCAGGAGTAATTGGTTTCGGACGGAAGCAACTGCCGATCAGGCGATCCATTGATTTGAGCAATTTGTTGAAAATCATACGTTTTACTTGTCCTCTTCTCGGCGGCCACCTTGTGACCCGATTATTCATCATCGCCGGCGGGTTCTGCATTTTTCCGATGAGATGGATTTGTAACTTGGAAGGAATAATAATGAGGAAGAGGTGAAGAAATAGGTAAGTAGCGAATGGAAGTGAAGTAGAAGCAGAGCAGTGAATTTATGAAACGGAATAATGATGTAAGGGCGGGAGATGTATTTTTGGAGTGGGGGTGGGGGAGGGGGGGACCAATTACTTTGCAAGCAAGTTAGTCATTTTTTGAGTTGGAATGATTTTGGAACATAATACATAAACATGATCTTTAAATTGGCTTTAACGGATAATTATGGTCTCCGACTTTGAGTGTGTACAAGTAGGAACTTAAACTTGTATAAAATTGAATAAGTAAACACACGTGTTCTACATGGCATAATATACGTAGGACGTCACGTAAGACACAAAATTGCAATGTCGGTTGCCATATAGGATGAATGTGTCTATTTGTTCAATTTTATACAAGTTTAAGTGTCTACTTGTGCATACCGAAAGTTATATGTCATAGTTGTCAACTGACGTCAAGTTAAGGGTCATGTAAACAAAGTTCAATAATTTTATTAGATAAATTCTTATAATTATGTAATATTTTGAGATACTACTTGCATTGCATTATTACCTTTTGTGAAGTTATAATGCCCTTGTGATAAAAAAAAAAATTCCATTCTAATACCAAAAAGTAAAATTAATTATTATTCTTTACCTTGGTACCTAACACAACCTTAAAAGACACACAGTAAACACTATAGTTGTGTGAACAGAATAATGGACTATTGGCTGGTCTTGTATTTAGGTGAAAGGAAGGATATAATTCAGTTCAAACGAAGTGAGTCACATATTTTTGATAAGTCATTTTTGAATGAAGTTTCACCATATGTTTGGTCATAAATTTTTAAAAAAATATTTGACTTTTAAAAAAATATGTTTATAATCATAAGTTTTAAATATTATGTAAAATATCTATAAGTTTGTATTATCATTTTATAATAAAAATGTTCCGTGGAAAGTCATGACAATAAATATGAGTATGAATTTGGAAAAAGAGGAACAAAACACTATACGAAAAATTACTATTACTATTTGTAATTCAAAGTGGCTTCGAAGAGTAAGCTCAGATATAAATTTTGTACAACAAACTAGGAAAAAGATTTAGTTCAAAACTATCAATATGAGTGTTTATAAAATATTAAAATTTGGGGGTTATTTTTCATTTTTTAAAAAAATTCTTAAATACTACTCCCTCTGTCCCTAATTACTTGACGATTTTTGAATTGACACACCTATTAAGAAATCAATCCAAATCTAAAATTTGAAAACTTGTGATGTTTGCCAAATAATGATAATTATATAGCCACACACAAGTTCCCACATTTCCCCCAAAATTTTCCAAATATATTTACAACGAACGTGATCTAGCTCAAAATTCTATTAAAGTGGAATCAACATTATCAAAAACAATCTATCAGATAGATCTTCTAAAGAATATATCTTCAACTAGTAGGACCAAGAATAAATGGTCAAACTCAAACCCAATGGCTGCTTGACTTCACCAAGATTTTATCTTTTGGGGCCAAATTGTTGTACACAATAAAAAATAAAGTAATACTCTCATTATTTTATATCGAAATAACTGAATTGTTTAAAGTTTATACATGAATTATTTTTTATATTTGTCTATTCCTTTAAATTTTAATAATATTCGATAGTATATATAGTAAAGAGGGAGTCTCATTCAACATAGATTTTTGGCCATTTAATGTACAAGTAGATGTGTACATTACACAAACCAAATCCCCTTTTGTTTATTTGTTTAATTCATTCATGGAATGTAGTCATTTTTCTACCTTATATTTGTTTTCATTTGAACCAAAAGTCCACAACACAAACATAACTTCAAATTGATGAAGAGACGACGGAGACCTATATAAATTATATTCTGCCGGTGTTTCGAAAGACGAGGGCGTGAAACAGACCTTTTATTTAGTATTGACTAAGGTATAAGCCTCGATATATGGAACATAATTTTAAAATAATTCATTTTTATCATAAATAAGAATTAAGATAATGTTATAGAAATATTTAAAAGACATAAAAAAAATTACAGTTTAAAAATAGACTTATTTGAATCTAAAAATTTAAAATGTGTCATATTAATTGAAACGAAGGGAGTGCATAAAGTGGATATTGGAAGGAATATTTGGGGAATTGGGATTAGAAGGAGAAGTAAGACGCGTCTAAATATTTTAAAAAATGGAAGCCAGCTAATGATCTTATATTAAATGGGAAAATAAAATAAAATTTACAGCTAATGCCAATATGCTTGTGTGAAAAGGTATATGTTTACGTGAATTATTCTAGACAATTTAATTAATTAAGAAAAAGAAACAGACAAAAAAAATGGAAAGGAGCACTAACTCATGGTATATCGTCATCTTGCCTACGTGATCAAATCGCTCGATAAATAATGCATGCATTAACTTTGTGTATTATTAGTAGTATCTGGTTTTGTTATTTGATAAGTATTACTCTTAACATGATTAAAAGTACAATTATTCCTTAAAAAGTTTCTGATATTCATATGATATCTAAGCTAAACTTAAAATAAAAATAATAAAACAATACTCTAGATGGATTCAGACTCTGCTTGCGGATGGTTTTTTTGCCTTGTATCAGCAGCACAAGAGCACTCTTATGAGGAGCACTGTTAATTTTATCCTAATTTCTATCAGTTTCTCTAAATATATATATATATATATATATATATATATATATATATATATATATATATATACACACATGATCTTTTCCTAAATTAACAAATGCATGTGCAATCCCATTGATAAAGTTGGATCCGCCTCGAGTGATAAAGGCTTCTTTATTTTTAATTAAAAGTCTCAAATACATATTAAGCATTTTATACTCCAATATAAAATTTTCCGAAAAACTAAGAAAATCTATGCTCCAAACTTCTAGATTAGAAACAAAAAAAAAAAAGATACTAAAAGATTCATGATTATCCAAAACAACTAAGAAATAAAAAAAGAAAAAATGTAATCTTATCGTGCTCTAATTTTTTCCCAATATAGAAATCAATTATTATTATTAGAAAGAGACATAAAGAGTGAGGAAAACAATATGAAAAGTCTTTCCTACTAGAAATATTGAGCTGCCTCCTGCCGACCAAATTAATTAAAGTGTTTTTTTTTTTCGTTCTTTTTACTTGCCATATTTTTTTTAACGCGTTTAAAAAATACATTAAGCAAAAGAGTTAATAGATTAAATTAAATTATTTTATTTATCTATTAATTTCAGTTTTATTACTTCTCTCTTTTTATCACATTAATCACTCATCCATTTATTTTTATTTTAAGTAAAATTAAAGATGAACAAATAGACAAATACTAATGGCGGCTTTTTTGGAATTATTTAAATCTATCTCCACTAAGATTCGCATTTAATTTTTGTTAATATTCCTCCGTCCTCTTTTAGTTGCCATGTTGTTCTTTTCGAAAGTCAATTTGACTAATTTTTACTATTAAATTAAATTACATTAATTTGATATTTTAAACTAAAATTTAGATATTAAAAAATTATACAAAAAAATACTATAAAATATAGTTTTATTGCATATTATGATGAAAATACATCGTAAAATATTAATCAAAATTCTTATTGTTTGACTCTAAAAAAAAGGAAATTATGACAATTAAAAATTGACGAAAAAATTATCTTTTGGGATCAAATTCATGGAAACACAAACACACAAATTCATCATTAAACTTTATAAGTTTTATAAGTTTAATATTGTAAATTATAATTTTTATCATATTAATATCAAAAGGTCTATACAAGCTTATAGTACTTTGTTTATAATTTTTAATATCTAATTTTTTATTTAAAAATATTAAATTAATATAATATGATATGATTTATAAATTATTTAAATTAACTCTGAAAAAGTAAGAATAATACTTGAAAAAAAGAGCACAATTCACATAAATAAACAGAAAATTAATCGTATCATTTGTCTTATTAAAAATAGTTATACTATATGGTTAGTCATAGTTAGTTGTGGTCAGATTCTGTTGTCATCATAGTTCAATTGTCTTCCACAATGAGGACAACAAAAAATTTCATAACTATATATGGAAATAAAAAACAAATGTAACATATCCTGAATTAAATAATATGAAAAAGGCTAAAATCATCATAAACTATTAAAAATAGAGTAAAAATATCTTAATCTGATTTTACCTAAAAATATCCTTGTTGGTTAACATAATTTTTGAAGGTCGAAGGGTAGTTAGATAGTTAAGAATTGCCTTTTTTATTTTTCTATACTACAGTCTACAAGTTGTGTTATTAGTCGTGTATTATTTATTTCTGTAGTTTTTTGTCTTCTAAATTTAGGTATTATTTATGTTTTATTTATATTTCAATCATCGTTTATCTGATTATGATTATTGTTATAATTTGTTAGGTTATTGGTAATATGCTGTCCCGACTGCTTCATTTTTTCGTTAGTTGTGACTCTATACTATTTTGTATTGTTTTTTTCTTGAATTAAGTATCTATCAGTTTTTTATCTTCAAAATAGAGATAGATCTATTTACATGCTACTGTTCGCAACAAATTTTCATAAACGCTGAAAATTAACTGCAAGCAAAATAAATAAAAGAAAAATGTGATATTTATTAATGAATCGTTGTGAGTACAATTTTGGTGTTCTCTTGATTCTTCTCTCCTAAACTTCTCCGTGATTCGAGTAGCGTATTTCTCGAATGTAGGATGATGTAGACCTCCTTGAGATGTATTTGATCTCCGGGAACGTCGGGAAGCACTTCGTCGTTGCAAGTCGATCTCCAGGAAGAACTTCGTTGACCACTCCTTCGAAGAGCTATGTAGGTGGTGTTGTGGCTTTCTCCAATTGCAGAATGCTTGTTGAAGAGTTTTCTTGATGATGCCCTTTGAATGTCATGTCTATCCCCTATTTATAGTTGTAGGGAGTGGACAAGGTTGCTTGTGATTGGCCAAAGGATGTCATTTTGACACTTGGTGCATTGTGATTCGTCCTTGCATTTGACTGGGACTATCACCTCATTTGGACACGTGGTGTCACCTTGTTGGTCTTCGATGCCTAGTCACTGTGACACGTGACATGAGTTTGGGCTTCAAGGTGAAATGGACCTTGGACTTGAATTTAATAAAAATGGACTTATTTATTTGTAAAGCCCAAATTAATCATTCAACCCAAATAAACATGGATTTAATCCAAATTTTGTATGAATTAAATCCAATAAAATTTGTGTGTCTACATATACCCCCTACTTCAAGCATTGTTGAACTGTAGGTTTGCCGACACTTGGTGACAAGACTTGAAGTATTCATGAATGTGTTTTCATTTTTTGAGACTTGTCAACGTGTAGGCTTGCCAAATTTGACGACGAGAGTTGAAGTCTTCATGAATGTGGTTTCCTTTTTTTTGAGACTTGTCAACGTGTAGGCTTGTCGATTTTGACGACGAAAGTTAAAGTCTTCATGAATGTGTATTCATTTTTTTGAGAGTTGTCGACGTGCAGGCTTACCGAATTTGACGACGAAAGTTAAAGACTTCATGAATGTGTATTCATTTTTTGAGACTTCTCTGCGTGTAGGTTTGCCAAATTTGACAACGAAAGTTCATTTATTTGAGACTTCTCTACGTGTAGGCTTGCCGAATTTTGACGACGAAAGTTAAAGTCTTTATGAATGCATTGTTGAGACTTCTCTACGTGTAGGCTTGTCGAATTTTGACAACGAAAGTTGAAATCTTTATGAATGCATTGTTGAGACTTCAAGAGTATTTGTTTCTTGTCGTCACATTCTAATTAGGTCACTACAAATGATTTGTTTGTAGTGATCTCAATTTTTTTTTAAACATTCTTGCTTGACAACCACGTGGACCCTCTATATTGATTTCAAATAGATGGGTCTAGTGAGTAGTAACATTGTGTGATCTTCCTTACAAGGTGTGAGAAAGAACAAGAAGATTGATTGGATTTTGAATCAAATAAAACGAATATCAACTTTCCTTTGGTTGATTTTGTAAGAATCATTCTTGACATCTCAAGACTAATTGCTTTCCTTTTGAGTGCTGGCAACTTCCATTTAGATGGGTAAGAATTGATATGATTTCCTTCTTCCAATCTTACCATAATTTTCCTTGTACAAAGAATGAGAGTTGTTCAAAAGAACTTCTATATAAGAATCTCTTATGTACAAAGGATTGATCAAAGAATCATTGAAAAAAAAAAAATTCTCCAAACCAAATCAATGTGGAACTCCAAATTTGGTTTATTCTTGTCTCAATTTCGTGCAGTCCCGTCAAAATGCTCTTTTCTTGGTATAAAAGAAGTCAAACGACAAGTGACTTGAATCTGGAGAAACTAGACTTATAGTACTACGACATATCCAAAAATCAACGTCAAAAACCTTTTGTAATGACAGGAATTAATTTTTGAAGTTGGTCATCAAATCTGGAAGTTCTCATAATTATGCGCAACCTCGCCAAAACGTCCTTTTCACGGTGTAGAAGCATTCAAACGACAAGTCATTTTATTCTGGAGAAACTAGACTTTTGGTACTACGACATATCCAAAAATCAACGTTAAACACCTTCCGGATTGATGGGAATCGAATTTTGAAGTTGGTCATCAAATCTGAAAGTTCTCCTCACAGGTATGCACAATCTCGCCAAAACGTCCTTTTCTCGGTGTAAGAGCATTCAAACGACAAGCGGCTTGATTCTGGAGAAATTAGACTTTTGGTACTACGATATATCCAAAAATCAATGTTAAACACCTTCTGGATTGACGGAAATCAAATTTTGAAGTTGGACCCCAAATCAGTTCTTATCACAGCTATGTGCAATCCCGCAGAACCATCATTTTCTTGGTGTAGGAGCTTGCAAATGACAAGCGGGTTGATTTTCAAGAAACTAGACTCGTAGTACTGTGAAATGTTCAATAATCAATGTCAAACTCTTCCTGAATTGACAGAAATGATTTTTGAAGTTGGTCTTCAAATTTTGCCGTTTTCCTCACAGATTTGTGTCTTTTAGATTTTTCTTGTTTCTCTTTCTTGCAGGTAATGGTCGTGGTTGCATCTTTATTTATGCATTGACATGTTTCTTAAACACGGGAGATTGATGTTCAAGATCCAATTTGACCGTAATTCAAAGCTTCGTGCTACTGGCACCACTGCACCATATGTCGAACAAGATTGTTGTGCTGCTGCTCATGTTTGTCATGCCATATTGAAGGGTCATGCACTTACTACATCTGTTATCAGAAGTAGATCAACCAAGAAAAACTTGAATACTTCGTGCAATTGGCACCGATGACTCCAATATTTTTTTTTTCATTTCAGGTTTCTGAAAGAGCTTAGATCACTTAGAAGTTGCACGAGTTGTTCATATGATTGGCGTGGAACCACTCATCTCATCCTAGCAATGTTGGCAGAAAACTCACTCGAGGCATTCACCTTCCTTGCAGCCTTGGTAAAGAGAACTTGCCCCCTCCATTTTCATCCCCTTTTTGCGGCTTCACGAGAGAAACATTTGGAGTACTTTCATTTCATTTACGACGAGAAAGCACTCGGTGTAAGGATGGCGAGAGAAACATTTGGTGTAGGCCTCCAAACATCAATGAACTTGATTGCGGATAATCTCATTGTTCAGGCTGTAGTGTGGATTGACATCTTCCTTTCAATTTGGAGAAGACCTTGGACCAAACTTATGACTTCTTGGAAGTACATGGAGCTCGAATTCCTTACACTTTGTGATTCCAACTTTGCACGATTATGGTAGAAAATTCATAACTTGGGAGTATGAATAGTGAAATCATGTGCTTATTGTTCCGTTGGGAAAAAAACTCAAATAACTACAGTGTATGTAAAAATCACGGCCAATGACTATATGGATTAGTACCAATTTCGCTTCTAAGTCGGGTCACAATTTTATATTTCTCGGCTTTTCAGCTTTGCATGTCTGTAGTATAAAATTCATAACTCAAAGTAGGAGTATTGAATTCACGATTTTCTTTTTCCGTTGGAAAGACAACTCAAAGAACTACACAATGTATAAAAATCACGGACAAAGACTTTGTGGATTGGTACAGATATCGCTTCAAAGTCAACTCACGATTCTCGCTCAACTCTTCAGCTTTGAGCAACTTTGAGAGAAAATCAATAACTCTGCGTAGGAGCCTCGAAATGATGCGATTCTTGTTTAATTGGAAGTATAACTCATAGACGTACAATATATGTAAAAATCACGGTCAAAAGAATTCCAGATTAGTACATATATATTTTCAAAGTTAGTTCAAATTCTGCCTCGCTCCACTCTTCAGCTTCGAGTAACTCTGGGAGAAAATGAATAACTTGGCATAGGAGCCTCGAAATGATGCGATTCTTGTTTCATTGGAAGCATAACTCATAGACGTACAACATCCATAAAAATCACGGTCAAAACCTTTACCTATTTTCACAAATATGTCTTTGAAGTTTGCTCAGTTTAATTTCGAAATCTGATGGTCTATTTCGCAGCTTTGAGTGGTCGTGGTAGAAACTTCATAACTTGGTGTAGAATCCTCTGAATCACGAGTCGATTACTACGTTGCGAAGTAGACTCCAAGTACTGAAATATATGTGAAAATCATGGTCAAAACCTTTGCGGATTTTTACAAATGCGCCTTTGAAGTCAGCTAAGACGTCTTGCTTAACTCTTCTCCTTTGCTCATTTGTGACGCATTTGAACTGATGTGCTAGCTACATAATTTTAACGAGCTAGTGTGATGACCACACAATGCCACCAAACTCCTTTTTTTTTACTCATGTGACTGGGCTTAGAGTGATTACTCCAAGCGCTTACGTACCTCGGTAAAGAGGATCAAGTCATATTATAGTTCAGGATGATGAGTTTTTTTTTCTTTTTTTTTTGGGTCGTACACAATTTATATTGTTGCAGGCCAGGAGTAACATGTAGTTTATGCTCGTACCTTAAGGAGCGTTATAACATGCAGTTTAGGCTCGTACGTTGAGGAACATTTCAACTTGCAATTTAGGCTCGTGCATCGAGGAGCATTTCAACTTGCAGATTAGGCTCATGCATCGAGGAGTATTTCAACCTGCAGTTTAGGCTCGTGCGTTGATGAGCGTTTCAACTTGCAGTTTAGGCTAGCTCGTGCGTCGAGGAGCGTTTCAACTTGCAGTTTAGGCTCGTGCGTCGATGAGCGTTTCAACTTGCAGTTTAGGCTTGTGTGTCGTGGAGCATTTCAGGGAAGAATTCCATTAATGTAGTTGTCCTCCTAACCCTTTGTGATGAAGCATTAATGTACTTCGATTTGGTGTTGGATTTTACTCTTTCGCATTGCCAAAGCTTATTTGTACTTGATTTTGAGTTAACTTTTGAAAGTCGGAGTTTAGACGTCCCTTGATGCTTTTGACTTTTGAGAGTGACCAAAGTGAAAGTGTCACTACTTTCTTGTTTGGAGAAGTCATCAACATTGGATGTGTTTGTTATTTTCTTCAAGGCGGAAACTTCAACTGGTTCAAAGCTCCCAAACTGCAGTATGATGACATCTTCTTCAATTTTTGGCGATGCCACAGGACGTGTAACTTCTAAAATTGAATCATTTTTATGATTAAGTTTGGCACTAGCATGGTTTGTCTCAGCTGTCTCACCATCGTCAATGATGATCTTTCCCTCTCATACTAATGTCATGATCGTTTCCTTTAGAATGAAGCATTTTGTGGTATGATGACCAATGATGAGGTGGAATTTGCAATACATAGGATCATCGACTTTATTAGATTCTTTGGGTCGCTTTTACTTTGGGTGTGCAATGATTTTCTTAGTTAGCAGCTCATCAAGAATCGCAGAAACGTCTGAGTCCGGAAAGGGATACTCTTTTTCTTGTAACTTCTTCAAAGTAGATTGATTTTTCACTTCTCGTGTTTGTTGATGCACCTCGATCTCTTTCAACTTTTGTCTCGTGGAGGCCTTCATAGAAGTCGTGGTTACCGTCATTGACTCATTAGTTGTGTAGTCTAATGACTCCTTGAATTGTGTATCTTCTTTTCTTGGATCAAAGACATGCGATGTCATTCCATGGCTTGCAATGCTCAACTCCATGTCATTGAGCGCGTGTAGCTAATTCTTTAAAAGTTCGAGGCTTAATTCCTTGAAGGATTTATATAAGGTCCCAATGCATTCCTTGTATACAAATTTCAACTGCAGAGATTTCAAAAAGTTGATCCTTGCAATCTAAGCTCAACATTCGCCAACGATTGATGTAGTCCACTATGGGTTCATCCTTACTTTGTTTTGTGTTTGTCAATTCCATCATGATCACTGTACGACGCGTACTATAGAAACAATTGAGAAATTGATTTTCTAGTTGCTCCCAACAGTCAATTGATTCGGGCTCCAAGTCTGTATACCAATTAAATGCGTTTTCTTTTAAAAAACGAACAAAGTGCTTGATAAGAAGATCACCATGTGTACCGGCACTGCTACAAGTCTCGACGAAATGGGCAATATGTTGCCTTGGATTTCCCTTTCCATCAAATTGTTGCAATTTTGGTGGTTAATATCTAATTGACATCAGTAGACCCTCGATTCGCTTAGAGTACGACTTTGAATATCCTAAGGAACTTTGTAGTGGGCCACCATATTGAGCTTTAATGGTGTTTGTTATGCCGTAATTTTACTAACCTTTAGAAAAATCACTTTTTGAAATGTTCTAAGTATTAAACATTTTAAGAAAAATACTTAGAAAAGAGTCGTCACTTAATTTTTTTAAAGAAACTAAGAAAACTTAAAATTTTCAAAGATTTAAACAGAAAAAATCATTTGAAAACACCAAAGGGGGTTCGGGGTTCAATTTACAGTTCGAGAAGGGTTTAAGCATTCGAAGTGTCCGCTAACATGCGGTTGACCTGCTACTTGACTAAAATATATTTGACTATTTTCAGGAAAATAATGATTTAACATAAAAAAAAATGATGACTTACAATATTTGATTAACTTTGATTAAATGAATGACGAATTTTTTTAGAGAAAGGGATCCAAAATGGAACATTTGACTTGAAATACAAGTGATTAAAATATTAAGAAAACTAGATTAATTATAATTTATTTAATTCATTTTGAGAAAATAATTTAAATCAATTAAAGCATGAAAATTATTTTAAATTAATTGACTAACATTTTTGAGAAAATGACTAAGTAAGTATATATTATATTCTTTTTTATTATTGATTGAAAAAGTCTTTACTAACATTTTTAAAGTTTATCTGAGAAGAATACTTTAACTAAAAAATAAATTTTTAATGAATAAAATGTGATTAAGTGAAAAGCATTAAAGAACATCTTTTTAAGGACCAAAGGTTTAACTTAATAAAATTTTGACCAGTATACTTGATTAATAAAATAAATGAACACAAAAATATGAAATATATTAAAATTAGACCAATACAAAGAAAATAACTCATCTTTTGGGAAATTTATTAAGTTAATTAACAATTCTAAAATTAGAGTTAATGATAAGGAAAACAAACGATAAATAAAGACAATTAAATAATTTAAAGGTAAAGGAGAAATGAATTTGGGCCCCCTATTGGGCCAATTTCGCTGAAAATTTTTGGTCTTTAACCCAACTCCCGTTTTGCATATACACCGGTTGTATATCGGTGTATATCGGTCGTTTCTTAGCCCCTTTTCCTGTATATCAACCCATATACTAGCTGTATACAGTTTGTTTGGACGCCTCCAACCTGTATCTTCGTTTTTTGGCCACATATTTGTTATACTGAACCTGTATATCAGTGTATAATGCTGTATACAACATGTATACTGCCCACTTTCAGACTTTCAAGATCTGGAATTTTAGTTTCCAACCATGTTTGCTACTTTCAATCTGTCCATCATCTTCTCCACTTGACTCGAGAGGAAGAAAGATAGGCCTTTATGGCCTACTTCGATATGCAATGGAGGAGGGAAAGAAGTCCACAATGGACTCGGTGGGAATTCACATACAACAACAAAAAAGAGGAAATATATTAGTGTAGGTTCAAATGACGTGAGAAAAAGAACATATTTAAAATTCCAATATGATCAACACGCACCAAAATAAATTGTGCTAAGCAGGGGATCTAGATGACTTTGGTGGAATAAACCCAAACCGAGGGAGAATTAACTCCACCATACAACACATGCTCATCTAAATGCAACTTCCAAACAACAACAAAATATGCTAAAATTTAATTCATGAACCATGTGGTTTAGACTTGGATTAAGCCAAAAATGATCAACGGGGAAATATACTCTATCAACAATAAATAACAGAAAGCAAATATGCCGGGACGTGCACCACATAGTTGGGATCGATGTCATCGAGTTCAAATCATAGCATATGATAGTATAAGAAGGCTAGATTTTAAGAAATAAGTCATGGCAAACAAGCAATAATTGAACTTCAAGAGAAAATAAAGTGACACAAAATAAAGTGTTTTTTTTTTTTGCACAGTAAACTGCAAATGATTGAATATTATGCTTTTTACAATAAAAGGGGATTAGCAATATGCCTCCTATAGTAAAACGAATATATTTCATGGAATAAATAAGTTAGAAATAATGCTAACAATTTGGGAAGAGACGAGAACTAGAAGTAAACCAAAAGTTAGAAGGAAACAACACGTCCACATTTATACAAACTCCACTGTAAATGGCGAACAACTCTTGGTTATTTTTTTTTAGATAAAATAAAGGCCAATACTTGATTCAAACATATCATATTAGGTAGTGAGATAACAAAAACTCCATGAGGTAAAAATAAAGAAAGAAAAGACAGCCCAAAAATAATAAGTCGTGACCCACTTAGGTTCAAATATTGAAATTTCAATCTTAGCATGATTCATGGTGAAAATAGCAGAAAAATGGAGCAGTGAACAGACACGAAATAAACACTCGAGAGGCCTGAAATAATCAATTTATTGACTCAATCTTAACTTGGTCAAACTAAGCCAGACTCGAAATAAATTAACTCAACATAAAAAGTGATGAAGACTACACAACTAATACTATTACGAATGAGATTTAAGAGGTACAAACAACTAATATAAGGACTATATATGCTACTTAGTTGAACATGGATAGAGCACACACCATAAGAAAAGGCAGTAAACTACTCAGCTCACACTATTTATACTAGCTAACATAAATGAAAATAAACCCACACATCAGATTGCAAAAACTAGCATTCTGGACTCGAAAATTCACAACTGAGCTAAGTCATGGCAACCAGGTGAGATCACTCAATTTAATGAGAAGAAACTAACATGAAGTAAATAATCTCAGCTTAAAAAGGGGTCATCAAATTTCAAACAGCAAAAAAAAAAAGAACCGAAATCAAAATAACTAAACTAAGCGAGTGATCAAACCATCCATATTACCGATTTACAGCCAACATTCAGTCATAATGCGCCCCAAATCATAACATTTGAACACTTACTCAGTCGAGAATCAAGTAATCAACACATTAAGCATAAAGAGACATGGGCTGAAATTAGATATTACCTTTTGAGAGGCAGAGAGCTGGGAACGCCGAGCTTTGAATAACGGCAAGCTTCCACCACCACACGCCACTTCGAGAAATCCAGCAAACCACGAACAAGGCCAAAAAAAAAATTAAGAAATTGTATTTTAGGTGTATCTTTTATGTAACTTCCTGTAGCTTTGAAAAAATCTTTTTCGGTAGATTCTTGCCCTCAAAATCCAACTTCAAAAACACCTTTCTTCGCTCCCCCCAACACCGATGGGTAGGGGGTGGTTATATAAAGGAATTAGGGGGTTGATTTAGGAAGGAAAACGGTTGGGAAATTGAATTTGAAATCCGAATTCCCTTTTTCCAAGGCCATCAGTGAAGAGATTTGGAAATCCCTCAAAAGGGGGAAAAGGGGACGTGAGGGTTTGACATTGAGGCTGCTAGGGTATGGGTTCTGCAGGTAGTTGGATGAGGGCGTTGGTTTCTTATCGCGTGTGATTCTGGGTTTGTAGCGCGATTTGCTCGCTGGATGTCGATTGTCACGTGAAGAAGAAGAAGACGAGCATGGAGTTGTTTGGGTTGGGTCGCGTACTGCTGATGGAGTTGTTGTACGTATTGTTGTTGAAAATGGGATGTATGTATTGTAATTGGTTTTCTTTTGGTGGGCTGGATTGCTTTGTAATGTCATTTGGGTATTTTTGTTATTGAGTTAGTGGGCTGGGATTATTGAAGAATTGCAGAATGTATGGGCTGCTGGAAAATAGGCCCAAAACTTGGTCTCTTAAATGGAGTTAAGGATTTTAGCTAATAAGTTGCAATTTTAATCGATCAATTGCATTACAAAATTAACCAATGGATTAAGAATGTAGCCATATTGAATTCATTTAGTAAATTCGGCTAGTAAAATAAGACAAATAATGTAATTAACTAACGTGCTTCTTAATCTTATCAAGATAAAATAATCAATTTTAAAAATATTAACTATTAATTAATTAAACTAATTGGCAAAATTTAAAGCAAAACTAAAACCTTTTGAGACGACTTCAAATAAAAATATACCAATTATATACATAACTATAAAAACATATTTATTTATTTTTTTAAATAACTCGAAAAATATTTCAAATTTCATAAAAGCTAATTAATTCAAAATTATAGCCACCACTTTAAAATATACTAAAATATACATTCGAGATGATTTTTGAATATTTAGGATATACTTATTTCATACATAATTATATAAAACATATATATTATTAAAAATTATAAAAGTTGATAGACTATTTAAAAACTTGCAAAACATTTTTATTTTTTTTATTTTTTTGAAAAATTTGTGAAACTAATTATTTTAAATCGTTTGAAATTGAAGAAGCTCGATGATTAATCTATAATGTGGAAGTCCAAAATTGGGTGTCAACTGTGTTTACGATCATATCTTGTAGTTGTTGAACTGTTAGAGTGGCCACTGAAGCAGATCGTTTTGCGCTTTGAAAGTCAACTGGCTTGGTGGGAGAATGAATATCAACTTTTTCTTGCGTTGTTAGATTATGATGTGACTCTCTAGAGTTGTAGAGATCTAACTTGCTCATAAGTTAGGAGATTTGGAGATTTTTGTCATCAATAGACTTCTTCAAGGCTCCAATGGTTTGCTCCATCATTGCAATTTTCTCGTCCATGTCCGTTTGCATCAGCCATCAAAGAGTTGACCTTTGTTGAAATTGAAGAATCCGTTGAATTCTCAGATTCACCAAAGTTGAAGCTACAGTGAGAAAGTTCATGAAACAACTTAGATGCAATGTTGGCCCCTTGGATTGCAGTTTTTGAGTGTCATTTGAGATTTGCTCTTTCTTGACATCTCCAAGGAGGTGAAATATTTAGATCCATTCAAGGCACTTGTCTTGAACTCGCGTTGAGTGATGGGATTAACATCACTAAAATCAACTAATGTGGTGACAGTAGAGTCCTTGCATGAAACATCATTGATCTTCTTGAAGGCCATTGCAAAATTGAACTTGTTTTCTTTTATTTCTAGGAGGAAGAGATGAAGAGCAGAATTGGTCCCACTGGGCGTGCCAAATTTGTTCGCAACAAATTTTCGTAAGCGCTAAAAATTAACTGCAAGTAAAATAAATATAAGAAAAATGTGTTTTTTATTAATGAATCATTGTGAGTACAATTTTGGTGTTCTCTTTATTCTTCTCTCCTAAACTTCTCCGTGATTTGAGTAGCGTATTTCTCGAATGTAGGATGATGTAGACCTCTTTGAGATGTATTTGATCTCCGGGAACGTTGGGAAGCACTTCGTCGTTACAAGTCGATCTCCGGGAAGAACTAAGTTGACCACTCCTTCGAAGAGCTATGTAGCTGGTGTTGTGGCTTTCTCCAATTGCAGAATGCTTGTTGAAGAGTTTTCTTGATGCCTTTGAATGTCATGTCTATCCCCTATTTATAGTTGTAGGGAGTGGACAAGGTTGCTTGTGATTGGCCAAAGAATGTCATTTTGACATTTGGTGCATTGTGATTCGTCATTGCATTTGACTGGGACTACTACCTCATTTGGGCACCTGGTGTCACCTTGTTGGTCTTCGATGCTTAGTCACTGTGACACGTGGCATGAGTTTGGGCTTCAAGGTGAAATGGACCTTGGACTTGAATTTAATAAAAATAGACTTATTTATTTGTAAAACCCAAATTAATCATTCAACCCAAATAAACATGGATTTAATCTAAATTTTGTATGAATTAAATCCAATAAATTTGTGTGTCTACAATTACCATTATATATCATGTAATATACAACATTTCTATTAGAAAAGTTATAAGATAGACACATTTTTTTGGATCGAAAATATAAAACTCTACAGAGTATGTTAGTAAACGTCTCACTATTTATTTGCATTTACTATATACTATTTTGCTTGCCGTTTATTAATTTGAGAATTTGAAGTAGGTAAACATGTACCTCATTTTGTGATTTGAAGGTATTAGGTTCAAAAGTAGTTGCATAAAATATATGCTTAAGTAGTTTTAATCAATTAACACTTTTAAGTTTCCATCCAATATTTTAATAAAAATTAAAAGTCGACTTTATTTAACTTAGTTTGAACCTACACATAAAAATCTATGTTGTCATATTCTATTTTTAAAAAAAATATTTTTCTATACTTAACACACCTCCCCTTCTTATTTTTTTATCCACATCGCTAATGTAAAAGACATTTTCAATACTACCTTTTTAAAACAAATACTCACTCTGTCCTTAATTATTTGTCTATTTTTTCGATTTTAATTATCTCTAATTACTTGTCAATTTTAATAAATCAAGAAATAACAAAAAAAAAATTACCTCTTATACCCTCAAAAGGTAGAATTTTTTTAAAATCTTAAATTTTTAATTCATCCATTTCATAATTAATAGGGGTAAAATGATAAACTCACTATATCAATTATTATTTTCTTAATAGATGTCAATTCAAAAAATTGACAAATAATTAGAAACAGAGAATACAAGATAAACGAAAAAATAGTGAATTAATCCGAACTCATAAAACCCAAAAACTAAAAAATACTAGTATAAATATTGTTGTTCTTATCAAAATCCAAAAAGGAAGGAAAAAGGACACAATAAACAACCCCACAAAATGGCAAAGACAAAGAAAAAGGCGGAAAAGGGGGTTTTGAGGATATACTTTTTTGTATAAAGAGAATCATCAAATTAATGATTAAATCACAATGAATCAATCATCCGTGATTGCATTGGGGAACGTGAGACGTTTAGTGCAGCGAATATACTAATAACAATAAAAATTGAGAACTGAGATAAAACAAAATCCCCAAACTTGAATATACTCACCAAACAAAACACTTACATATGATTCTCTCTTCTTTTTTTTCTCCATCTAAAACTTAGGAGATAATTACATAATTAGAGAGAATTACAACTCAAGAAGAGTAAATCCACACATAATAATAATATTACAGAAGTTCAGATCTGACTTTAAAAATTACAGAATCTCACAACTCCAAATTAAAAATCAAGCAAACACTAATTGCCTTTTTTTTCTTCTTTTATCTTACATCTGATTAAAAAGGCAATCACAATTCACACAAATTAGAACAAACTTCAAGCCATGAATAAGTTCAGACGAACTTATTCATGCCGTTGGCGGCGGCGGCGGTGGAGGACTGATGGAGCCCACCGAAGTGGTGACGGTAGAATTACCGTCAGATTCATCACCTCCACCGCTGCCGCCAGAAGTTTCCCCTAATAGTATTTTAGGGGAAAATAAAGAGGTTACGGTTTCGACTAAGCTCTCAAAAATTTGAGCTTTGATCTGACCTCTTTTCGGAATAACTCCTCTGTTTTTTTGTTTCTGTTCGGAATTCGGTAGTTTAGCTGCAGCCATCGGAAAATTAAAGAAGAAGAAGGAGAAATGTAAGGAAAAAAAACTGAAAAATTATTAGGGCGAAAAAAGCCCCATTGAAGAAGAGAAAGTGAGAGTTGGAGAAGGTAGAAGAAATATTAGTTGAGGTGGAACTACTTATACTTATTCAATACACTTTGTGGAAAATTTGGATCCCACTTTCGAAGAAATTTTTATAATTTTTAAGTGTTCATTTTTACTTATCTATTATTTTATGTATTATCGAAGCAAATAATAGTAAATAAAATAATTTTTATAGTATTTATATATTATATTTAATACACAATTGATTAAAGGAAAAAATAAATAAATATACCTGTACATTATCGTAAATGATATTTGCATACCATTTACGATAGTTCGAAGTATAAATGATATATATGCTCTAGATTAATTTTGAGTATTTTTACTTCATTCTAGATGTTACTACAATTCCTTCTAGAAGCTTTAAGAATTAGCTAATCATAAAATAAAAAAAGAAACTAAATACTCGACAACATTTGACCTGACACGGAGTTTAAAAAATAAATGAAGACTTTGAAATGTTTACCAAATTGCCCTTTAAAAAGTAGACTCATTTTTCTCTCTCCTCATAAATGTGTTGGAATATTATATTTAATATTAAGTAGGACCAACAAGAGTAAAAATGAATTGTACCTTTAAATATTTACCATATAAGGAAATTTGACATTCTTTTTGAGACTGACCAAAAAGGAAATGGTGTCACATAAAATGAGACGGAGTGAGTATACAATAAGTTACTTCTCATTTTTTTTTAAAAGGTTCATATTGTTATTGTTATTATCATTATTAAAGTGGTTCACTTAATAATTCACTTAATATAAATTAGAAGAAATAACTATTATGGACAAAATTAAAAAAATAATAATCAAATTTCTTTAATTTCTTAAAATAATAAATAATATAAGATAATTATTTTAAAATAATATCACTATATATAATTTGAGACTAAGAAAAGAGTAATGTAAAACTAGAAGTTGGTGTCTAGAGTCAAGAAAGTGAGTTTTTATTTTTTTTAATGATTGATATAAGTTTTACCGAAGAAAGACTACTTTTAGAGTAATATAAAAAGTACTCCTAGTAGGTGCCTTTTAAAAAAAAAAAATATACATATAAATAATATTAATGGAGTACTTTTTAATAATTAATAATAATACTATAAAGACATATTTTTTAATATTATAAATTTCACTGAATCAAGCAAGTGTGAATACGAATTCTTGACCAATGGACTGACAGTCAAGTGTTGAACAAATGTGGAGGGACCCTTACGGTTAATTGAGTTGGTGCAGCGGATCGTATTTTTATAAAGAGAAGTCAGAAATCGATTTTCTTTATCACACTTTTTTAGTCAAGTTTATTGTATTAGACTTGTCTAGTGCGATATAAATCACTTATATTAATTATTACACAAGAATAAATTTATCCAATGAGCAAACAAATTATATCAATTGCGGGTTTCATTTGGATCAAAATATTAGAACATCACGTGAAAGATATCAATTGTAAATCATGATAGCGATAAATCAAATAATAAAGATAAATTATTTAAAAAACAACTCTATGAGACATTTTGATTAAAAAATTAACTATAACAAAATAATTTAACTTACCTTATTCGATCATGAATATTATTTTAATTACTAAAATGATCAAAAATGTCCCTAATGTATGAAAATGATTCACAAATATCCTCTGTTTATTCGATATAAAAATTAAATCCACCCACTTTTAAAAGTTCATTGAATAAGAAGGAAAATTAGAAAAATTGAAAGTAAAAATATCATCTCTCCAGCTATGAACATAAAACTGCACATTGCAATTTGGATTTTCAAAGATTTTTTTCCTTTTGAAGATAAATATAAAGTCAAATGGTAGGGGATGAACCTAGTCCTAGATGAATTTTGAGTAATTTTTTAAATTTTATTCTAGATGTTGCTATAGATCATTCTAGAAGGTCTAATTATTACTCTCTGCCCAATAATAGTTGTCCACTATTGACTTGACATATCCCTTAAGAAATAATAAATTATAAGAATAATATTTGACTTTATTAAATTTAATGTTTTGAAAAATGTGTTAGATGGAGTAATAAATATTACTTAATAGCAAGGATAAAATAGACACAAAAGATAAATTATCTTTTAATTTTTTAAATTGGACAAATATTGTTGGACAACTATTTTTAATATAATGGAGATCTATTATTAAACGGTGGGAGTAGCTAATTCGAAAAACGTTAAAATTTAATTTGACCCATAATAGAATTTATAATAGACACAAATATTAAAATTGTCATTACTTGAATCTTTGCTCCTAAGTTTCCTACTAAAAAACTTACTAATCCTTTTTATATTTGAGTAAACACTTGGTGCTACAATTCGTACATGTGGCAATATAGCATAATTTTTTTGTATTTTTTTTATTAAGCGACCATAAATTAAATTAGTTCTCCCCAATAATATTCTCTTCCTAATTAAAGAATCAGTTGATGTCAAGTGTCATTATATATATTTCAAAAATAATCTATCTGTCTTACAAATACAAAAGTAAGATTTACATATATTTAATAGCAGAACACTAGAGTTATTTCTAAGTAGCTCAAAATATAATGAAGCAAATATACGAAGAAACAAAGAAATTAACATTATATATATATATATATATATATGATAATAACTATGATGTATACAGCTAATAAGTTGGAATTTAGAAAATTTATTGAAAAGTTGCATTCACATTTTGTATCAATTTAATTCAACTTATTTCACACAATATATATATATATATATGATAATAACTATGATGTATACAGCTAATAAGTTGGAATTTAGAAAATTTATTGAAAAGTTGCATTCACATTTTGTATCAATTTAATTCAACTTATTTCACACACTTCATCTCCTACGCAACCTTTTTTTTTCTTCTTCTTTTGACCAAGGAATAGTTTTTCTTTTGGGAAGTTTTTGTAAGTTTATGAAATAGTAAAAAAAAAAGGACAAAAAAGATTATTACTTTAAAAAAAATGGAAATAACATAACCTTTTTACTATTTGAATAATATAAAATTGATCCTGCACACTATTTTTTTCACGAGTCAGAGTCACAATTTTTCGAGCTGGGAACCTAAATAAGTCACAAAAACATAAAAGTGACCAAAATAAGCCACTACTTTAGTATGTAACTAAAATAGGCTTAGTGGAAGAAAAAATTCCACTTTATCTAATATTCTAAACGTTTTCCGTTAGTCTCATAACGTATATATTTTAATATATAACGGAATTATTTTCTACACTTTATAAAGTGGAACTTTTTCTTACACTTTATAAAGTGGAACTTTTTATTACACTTTATAAAAAGTTATTTTACCTTCACTTTCTTCTTCTCCCCTTTCACTTTCATGGCTTCCAAACTTTTCACTTTGAAGATTAAATGTTGATGATCCCAATTCGAAAATTGAAGCGGTCCTACACTAAAAAATAAAAATCTTGAAAGATTGGATAGCACAACCCGACAACATAACAATCCGACCCTACAAATTATATAAATTAGATATTTTTTTTCATCTCATAATTTCATTATTTTAAAATGATGTTGTAATTTGTTCAAAATTTCAGCTAGTCTTATACAATGTGCATTCAATTACTAAATATTGAGTTAGAAAAAAAGTCTTTAATTCAAAATAAACAGTTAATGTTTGAACGTCCTCCTTAACAGTACTGTTTATACTCATTCTTTAATAAATTGATGAAAGAAATTTATGATATCGGACATTAATTGAATATTTAGCATTGTGTTTGGGAGGACAATTCTAATAAACGGTATTTCCATCATGTATAATTTCGCCATCCCAATAAATCGAAACTCTAACTTTTGGTTTAGAAGACATCTTTTTTTTGAGATTGAAATGAACAAATATAGAAAGTATGTTGTAGGTGCTATCAGTTAATGTTTGAACTTCCTCCTTAAATAGAGAGTGGAGGATTTTTCAGAATAAAAAAATAAAAATACATAGTGTAATAAAAAATTTTCGTTTTTATGATATGTCAAATCAATATAATTGTATGACAAACACTGCAAAAGAGATAAAAACGTGAAAATATTCTTCTTTGTAAAATGGAATTTTCTCTTCCACTTTGTAAAGTGTAAGATTTTCTTCCACTTTATAAAGTGTAAGAAAAAGTTCCACTTTATAAAGTGTAAGAAATAGTTCCATTTTATAAAGTGTAGAAAATAATTCCGTTATATATTAAAATATACACGTTATGAGACTAACGGAAAACGTTTAGAATATTAGATAAAGTGGAATTTTTTCTTCCACTAAGCCTATTTTAGTTACTTCCTAAAGTAGTGGCTTATTTTGGTCACTTTTATATTTTTGTGGCTTATTTAGGTTCCCAGTCCCAATTTTTCAGTATGTTAATGCTTTCGTAGTTCATTTTTACTTTTCATATATCAAATTAATATTAGTATAATTAAATATTTACACTCGAATCTCCCGACGTTGAAGTATGTTTTTAATTGGAGTGGGGCAGAAGAAGTTAAATTGTTGCCATGTGTAATTCAGACAGTGATTGTCATGTGGAGGATGGTGTTATATTTTTTTATTCGGTATTTGATATCCGCATTGAACCAAACTAATTGTATGCGCATTGAATATGGCTACATTCGAAAGATAAAGTTTTTTATCGAGAATTTTTTCATATGTAAAACTCGAATCTGATACCTCTATTGAAGGATAGAATGGTCTTATATCATTATCACTAATATGTCTTCTTCTTTTTTTTTAAAGAAAAAACAAAAAAAATAATGAAAGGTCCATATAAGATGTGTCCTAACTCCTAAGTGCCAGCTAGTAATTAGTTTGGTATAAACAATGAGTTGTGTTGATCAACCAAGGTTGTGGTTCATTTTTAATTAAATGTTTTGGTTTTGAAATTTTTTTAGTTATAAAATTGCTTTTGTTAGAAGTATTTTATCCTTTACGTCTTTAAAAATAAATTTTATAATTTTTAAATTTAATCAAACTTGGGTATAAATATCAGACGACGAATACGTCTCAAGACTATATGATTTACAGCTAATCAATATCAAAGAATTCAGGCTATTTCACACTCTGACGTCTCCTAATTAAACAAACCTTTTTTCTTTTTTCTTTTCTTCATTTTTTTAAATAATTAACAGTAAAATGCTGTCGTACTAAAAAGTCAAATCCAAATTTTTGTTCCCAATCATAGACATCATCAAGATGGGGTGGGGGTGGTTGGTGGTTGGGGGACTTAATATTAATTATTTTTAATATTTAAAGGCAAATAAAAGATTTTACATCACTTGATGCCTAGTGTTATTGAACCTAGTATTAGTTTTGTAATTTTTTCATGATACTAAATGAACGACATTTCATAAGATTGCTAGAGATTCAACCTACGGGGTGACCCAATGGTTTGGGTTTAGAATTTTCATGTTGGAGGTCTCAAATTTGAAATTTCTTGCTAGCGGATCGAGCTCGTTGCATTGGACTTATCTAACGTGGGTTGTCTCTCCCGTGTGATTTACGAGTTATTATTATATAGAACTGTGAGTTTTATCATATGCGCACACAAAAAATAGCAATTGCACGGATTTTCTATATCATGGTATCTCCAAAATGCCAACTCATCTCATGAATATTACGTGTTTCCTCCTCCGTTTTCAGTTTAAAATTATATCGTTACTACTAAATCAAGATTTCCAGATAATATTGTCTGAATATGATTTACAGCTAATCAGTTGGAAATAAAAATCTTTTAAACGCTGCACGTTTTAATAATAAAATATAACCCTCTAATATTTTCAAGTTTTCAAAAATGCATATTCAAAAATAACTTTAAATTTCAATTACTTAAATGCTTATATTTCAAGTTTCTTACTTATAACTAACTAATCTTTTCATAACGAGTAAACAGTCTTTTTTACACGTGGCAATTTTCTTTTTTAATTTCTTATTGTTAATATTTAAAGGCAAAATATAATAGATTTTACATCACTTGATGCCTAGTGTTATTGAACCAAGTATTAATTTATTAATTTTGTCATGATAATAAATGAACAACATTCAATAAGATTGCTACAGATTCACCGGCATCTCGAAATGCCAGCTAAACAAAAATTCACAAAAAATCTCAATAATTCACATAATATTATCTGAATATGATTTACAGCTAATCAGTTGGAAATAAAATTCTTTTAAAAGCTGCACGTTTTCAAAAAAATAAAAATAAAAACTGAAAAGCAACTTTCACATTTTTTTAATAAATAATGAATTTCAACTTATTTCACACTCACGTTTCCTACACCAACCTTATCTTTTTTTCTTTTGACCAAAATCAACTAATCACAATGTTTTAAATTAATTTTAAATAAGTTAACATCGACTACGTGGTTTCTAATCTTTCCATTAAATCATTATTATTATAAATTAATAATAATAATATTAGAAGTTTATCTCCACTTGAATTTAGATGCTGATTTCCACAAACAAACATACCAAAAATCAACAACAATTTTAAGAAAACATAAAAATAAAATTATATTACAAACTTTTCTTAATATATTTACTCCATACAAATCTTCACAAAAACTACACTCTCAATTCACCAGTTGACAAATTTAGACTAGAAGAATAATTAATTGAAAGTACATATTTTATTTATCATCAGTACAGAAAATTTGTAAAAGAAACAAGTACATTACACTGACATTAAAAAAACACAATCCAGTATGCTAAGCAGCCTAAGCTCTCGCTACATGATAAATGAAAGGAGCAAGTTGCCCCCGTCCCAATTGAAAGTGCTTTGACCCGCCTATCGGAACCATTTCCCCCTCCCAAAAAAAAAATCAATAATAATAATTATGTAGCTCTGTTTGTTAGCTGGGAAACAGCAGGGGAATACAGAGTATGTATATGAATTGAGAAAATTAACTAATTTGTTATATATATTTGACTGTAGATGAATTCTGAATCAGATCCCGCCTGCCGGGTAAGAAATTAACGATTTGCAGAGCAAATACCTCTTTCTGGTCAATTATCAGGAGCAATTGGTTTCGGACGGAAGCAACTGCCGATCATGCGATCCACCGATTTCAGCAATTTTTTAAAAATCATACGTTTTACTTGTCCTCTTCTCGGCGGCCACCTTGTGACACGATTATTTATCATCGCCGGCGGGTTCTGCATTTTCCGATGAGATGGATTTGTTATTTGGAAGGAATAATAATTTTATTTTAGAAAGAGATAAGTGGGAATGGAAGTGAAGTAGAAACAGAGCAGAGCAGTGAATTTATGAAATGGAATATAATGATGTAAGAGCGGGAGATGGAGTTTTGGGGTGGGGGCAATTACTTTGCCTACAAGTTTCGGCATTAAATTTTATTTTATTTTTTGGTTAAGAGCCAGGTTTAGATATCACTTATTTCGTTGCATTTTGTTGATATCTCAAAAGGTCATTCAACGTAAAGAATATGAAGGACTGGAGATGAATTTTGTATTTATTTTTTTACTAACAGAAAGGTTTAGGTATTACTTATTGCGTTGTATTTAATTGATATCTCAAAAGGTTATTCAAAACGGTAAAGAATAAGGACATGAAGGGTGGGCGATGAATTTTTGGGGTGAAGGGTAGAGTTGGGGACCAATTAACTTCGCTAACAAATTATTTGATTTAGTTTATTTTGAAATGTTATTTAATTAGAAGAATTTATATAATATTTTAATAAATCAACAAAATCACTCAATTTTAAATTTTAGTTATTTATCGAATGTAAAAATTAACCCCATAAAATAAATAAATAAAATTTAAAAATCACTAAACATTCTTTCTTTGGGGGGTTAAAGTTGAAAATATGTGTAATAAGTGGTAATTTTTAACATATGTA
Source organism: Solanum okadae (assembly GCA_036553675.1). Classification (NCBI taxonomy): domain Eukaryota; kingdom Viridiplantae; phylum Streptophyta; class Magnoliopsida; order Solanales; family Solanaceae; genus Solanum; species Solanum okadae. The sequence goes on along the minus strand of CM071688.1, from coordinate 47,441,260 downwards.
TTCTTCTAAGGTTAAATAGTAATTCTGGTCCTTGTGTTTTTGGTTTATTGTAATTTGGTCTTTGTGTTATATGACTTAGCATATTTGATATTTAATTAATTAAAATATGTTATTTTAGTCCCTAAAACAAATGAATGTCAATTTTTTTTTAAAAAAACGCAAAGCGTATAACAGACTCTACACAAGGAAAGAGTTAGATGTAAAAGAACGCAATATCATATTGTAATTTGTTAAATAGAAGTGTGTGTAAATTAATTTTTTCAACTTTTGATGGTAAAGTATGAGCCAATGATGGATGCAAAATCAATTGTGGAGCAGATAAAATTTTGTTTAGACATTAATACCATGAAATTGAGTAATATATCATCACAATGAAGATGTAAGATATACCTTAAGCAAAAAATAGGGAAAGTATGTACAATAAGGCGTCGACCATCGCTAAAAAAATGATTATGACAATAGATTAGATATTCACTCATAAAAGAAGATAACAATTGGATGTCAATAGAAGTAAAAGGATACCCGAAAATAAATATACATGTTGCTTCAAATAATAATTTTCAAATATGTTAACTTTAGAGACCAAAATAACACATTTTAATTAGTTAAAGATTAAATATACTAAGTCATATAACATAAGGATCAAAATTACAATAAGTCTATACTTGAGGACCAAAATTACTAGTTTCCCTTGAAATTAAAAAATAAAAAGTATTCATGCCGTTCATATGTTAGTTTCACAAAAATCTATTCATTCACGAAAAACTTTAGAAAAAATAAATCTAAAGTTGATATGTAAAATAAAGTTTAATGACTTTATTAGACAAATTTTTATAATTACGTAATATTTTGGGATACTACTCGCATTGCATTGTTACCTTTTGTGGAGTCATAATGCCCTTAAGATAATATTTTCTTTTATAATTCAAAGGGATAAGGGTTTGAAAAATACCTTAACTTTGGTCAAATTTGCTGTTGCGATACTAAACTTTCATGAGGACCTATTATTCCCCTGAACCATTTAATAGTGTATTTTTTACCTCCTAACTATTTAATAGTGTATTTTAAACATATATATGTGTCCGCATGGACACATTACTATTTATAATTTTGCATTATTTTTTATGTCCACGTGGGCAAATATATATTTAAAATACGGTATTAAATAGTTTAGAAAGGTAATAGCTCCTCATGAAAATTTAGTATCGCAACAACAAATTCGACCAAAATTGGAATATCTTTGAGACCCTTATCCCTAATTCAAATATCAAAGAATAAATTTTAAAAAATAGTTTCTGGTGAATTATTTTTTACCTTGGTACCTACTACAACGTTAAAAGACGGACACAGTAAATTTATTAGTGTGAGCAGAATAATGGACTAAGTTTGGTTGGTCTTGTTCACACTACTGTATTTAAGTGAAAGGAAGGACTCAATTCAGTTCAAGTGAAGTGAAAGAATAATGAATTTATTATCATGTTTGTATTATCAACTTATAATAAAAATATCCATGAAAAGTCATTAAAAGAAATGTAATTAATATGAATTTTAAAAAAAGAGGAAGCAAACAAAAGAAAATACCATTAATTTATATACGAAAAATTACTATTACTTATTTGTAATTCAAAGTGACTTCGAAGAGTAAGTTTGGATAAAAACTATATAAAACATAAATACAACGGTATAAATTTCATACAGCAAAATCGAATAAGATTTAAGTCAAAACTATCAATATGAGTGTTTTATAAAATAATAAAATTTAGGGTTATTTTTAAATTTTTAAATATTCTCAAATATTAGAATTCGACCTATTAATTATAGTTTTTTTTTCTTTCTAAAATTTGAAAATTTGTGATGTTCACCAAATAATGATAATTATATGGCCACACAAGTTCCTAAATTTTTCTCAAATATAATTATGATCAAACATGAGTAATTATATTGCACACACAAGTTTCAAAATGTTTCTCAAATATATTTATGATTGAACATGATCTTAGTCAAAATTCTTTTGAAATAAAATCAATATTATCAAACACAATCTACGAGATAGATCTTCTAAAGAACATATCTACAAATAGAAGGACCAAGAATAAATGGTCAAACTAAAATCCAATGGCTGCTTGACTACATCAAGATTTAATCATTTGATACTAAAACACAATACAACATAAAATAATGTTCTCCTTATTTTATATTAAGTGAATTTTTGAATTTTTTTACTATTAAAAATAATTGAATTATTTAAAATACAATATAAATATTTATAAAATATACAAGTTGATGTATATACATTACAGAAACCAAATCCCCTTTTGTTTATCTGTTTAATTCATTCATGGAATGTAGTCAATTTTTTAGCTTATATTTTCTTTCATGTGAACCAAAAGTCCACAACAAATATAACTTCAAATTGATAAAGAGACAACGGAGCGCTATATCAATTCTATCGGTATTTCGAAAGACGAGGGCGTGAAGCAAATGTTTTATTTAATATTGGCTAATATGAAACGTAATTTTAAAATGAAATAATTTTTAGTTATAAAAATATTTATAACTTATTTTAAATCATAAATTTTAATTTATTTTTATTTTGTCAAATTAAACAACATTGATAAGTATTATATCTTCCATTCATTAACGTGAATATTGGAAAGAATATTTTGGGATTAATTAGAAGGAGAAGTGAGACACGTCTATATATTTTTAAAAATGGAAGCCAGCTAATGATCTAATATTAAATGGGAAAATAAAATAAATTTTACTGCTAATGCCAATATGCTTATGTGAAAAGGTAAATATTTGTTTACATGAATTATTCTAGACAATTTAATTAAGAAAAGAAACAGACAAAAAAATAGATAAAAAAATTGGAAAGGTGCACCACGTCATGGTACTTATCGTCATCAATATACGTCCTGCCTACGTGATCAATGCTTCTCGAAGTATCGCTGGATAAATAATGTATGCATTAGTTTCGTGTATTATTAAAATCTGTTTTCATTATTTTATATAATATTATGCATCAACATGATTAAAAGTATAATTATTCCTTTAAAAAATTGATATTCTTTTAATCATATTAATGAAGGATATTTTTATAAGTAATTTATTTTACTAATTATTTAAAGATCCTTTATTATTTTATTTTTTTTACTCCATTTGATCAAATCTTAAAGGATTTTCACAAAAGTAAATTTATGCTCCAACTAAAAAAGATTGTGATAGAGTGATAAATACCTCTTTATCTTTAATTAGATATTTTAAATACCAAATTATTTTTGTCAGGAAATATTTTTTCCTCCAACATCAGACTTTACGATGTCAAAACCAAAAAAGTCTAGCTCCAAACTTCTAGATTAGACAAAAAAGAAAATGATACTAAAAAAATTCATGATTATCCAAAAGAGCAAACAAATAAAAAAGAAAAAGTGTAATCATATCGTGCTCTCATTTTTTCTAATATATAAATCAATTAGAGTATTATTTTATTATTAGAAAGAGACATAAAGAGTGAGGAAAACAATATGAAAAAGTCCTGCCGACCAAATCAGTTAAAGTGTTTATTTTTTTCCTTTTATTTTACTTGTCATACGTTTTTACACATTTTAAAAAATTCATTAAGTAAAACAGTAATTAAATAAAATTATTTTATTTATTTATTAATTAATTACAATTTAATACTTCTCTCTTTTTATCACGTCAATTTCTCATCCCATTTATTTCAAGTAGAATTAAAGACGAACAAATGGAGAAATCCAATGGCGGCTTTAATGGCGGCTTTCTTGGAATACTTCAGATCTAACTCTACTAAGATTTACATTTAATTTTTGGTACCTCCCGTTCCGTCCCCTTTTAGTTGTTATGTTATGCATATTAAAAAATAATTTGACGAATTTTAAAAATTAAAATAGATTACATTAATTCACTAATTTAAATTAAATATTTAGATATTAAAAAATTATACCAAAAATACTATAAAATATAATTTTTTTACATATGAATATGATAAAAAAATATATCTAAAATATTAATCAAATTTCTTATTATTTAATTCTAAAAAATAAAAGAAAACCATGAAAACTAAAATGAGATGGCAAGAGTATCTTTTTGGGATCAAATACATGGAAACACAAACACACAAATTCAAATTTAAACCATATAAGTTTTATGAGTTTAATATTGTAAATTATAATTTTTATTATATCAATATCAAAATATCTATACTAACTTATAGTACTTTATTTATAATTTTTAATATCTAAAATTTATTTAAAAATATTAAATCAATATAATATGATATAGTTTTCTAAATTATTTAAATTAACTCTAAAAAATTAAAATATAATACTTGAAAAAAGGAGTACAATTTATCACATAAGATTAGCCGCATCATTATTTTCTCGTTTTATATTAATCGTTCGTCTTATTATTACTCTTATTTAGAAGAGGGAGTTGTGAAGGACTAACATAGCCCAAAAAGTTGTTCTTAATGTAATTTAAGTCATACTTTGGGCCCCATTTTATTCAACAATCTAACATAGCTCCAAAAAGTTGTTCTTAATGTAATTTAAGTTGTACTATGAGGCCCATTTTATTCAACAACTATTGTATTAGCATCGAAGTTGTACTATGTTAGGACCCACCTTATTCAACAAGTATTCTACTAGCATTGATGATACATAAGTATTAATTATAACTTGGAGTGTAAATTCTTTAAAATAATTATTACCTCGATTTTTTTTTTAACATTTATTTTTAATTTTAAAAGATTGGAAATTTTATGTTAAAAATTTTAATAATAGAAAAAATGATTTATTTAACTTTTATCATCATCAATACTATTAATTTATTTGACGTTTTTTCTTAATCTTCATCTCATCATTAATGTTATTTCTATAATTTTCTTAAATCACTTATTTTTTCTTTTTTAACTCTTTTATATATATATATATATATATATATATATATATATATATATATATATATTATTATTACTCTTATATCTAAATAATGAGAGTTAGAAGGACTAACACAACATCAAATAGATGTACCAAAGGTAATACAAGTTGTACTGTATTGGGGCCCACCTCATTACACAAGTACTACTCCCCACTCATATCAAGACACATGTACTATGTAGGGAGTTATGAAGGACCAACAAGGACAAATATGTACTTTTCTTAAGCTTACCCCACTCATATCACAAAGACACACGTACTATGTATAACACATAGACGCTTTTTATATTATCTATGGATTGATCTATTTTCCCCTTACAGTCTTATAATTCCAAAACCGTTAAATTTCTCTTAATTTTCGAGTAAATATCTCAAAAGATAATCCAACATTGAGAAATTATATTGTAAAATTATTCAACTTTATTTTATACTTCTTATTTATACTACTCCTTATTAGAAGTGAGACTTTAGAAGACGAACATGGCACTACAAAGTTGTACACAAAGCATTTCAAATTGTACTATAAAATTCATTGTCGCTCATTAATTGTACATGTATCTTTCTACATATACAACAACCCACATGAATAATTACTTTTCTTACTTTTTTTCCTCAGTTTCTCTCTCTATATATTCATTTTTTTCCTTTTTTTCTACTTTCCATTCTCCCTTTTTACTCTCTTTAGTTTATCTTTGATCTTAAATTTTTCATAGATCTTTAAAATATTTTGAATTATTAATTATTATGAATTATAATATTTTGATTTTTACGTAGTTTACAAATATATAAATTTCATTTAAAAAAAATTGAAGATACCATACGCAAATTTACGATCAAACTTAAACTATTTGATTCTCGAGAAATAAAAAGTGTCACATAAAATGGGACAGACGAAGGAAAACTCTCAATTAAATTTATTTCACTTTTTATTTTCCATTTTTAACATAATTTTTCAAGTTGGATTTCTAGGAATTCTATTGTAGACCCATTTAAATTTTACCTTTTTGTTTTAAACTAGAGAATTTGGTCGCACTTCGCGCGATCATTAAAAATTAAATATTTTTGATTAATTTTATATTTACTCTGTTGTTTAATCGTAATATTATTGTTTGTTTTAGTACTATGAAGATTGTGAAAAAAATAAAGCTTTTCAAATTTTACATCTATTAAATGAGGAAGAATATATTTTTTATCAAATAAGTTAAAATATAATTGCTAATAACAAATTCTTCCATTGCATGAAGTTGATCCTTTGATATATAATATATATTTCGGTGTACCATTCTCCTTAAATGTCTAAGAAATATCTCGTAATGTGAAATAACACTGTAATACTCCCTCTGTCCCTAATTACCTGTCTACTTTTAAATTGACACATTTATTAAGAAATCAATTAATCACATAGTGAGTTTATCATTTTACCCCCATTAATTATGAAGGAGATGAAAAGTTCTGCAATTTTCAAAGTAATTAGTGATTTAATTGAGGGTATAATAGGTAAAAAAATTGCTCTTTCTTCATTTGTCAAAATGGACAAGTAATTAGGGACAACTATAAAAGGAAAAGTGAACAACTAATTAGGGACAGAGGGAGTACTAAACAAATGCATCAGCAAATGAAATTTATATTAAAAATATATTGAATAATGACGTAATAATACCTTGATAGAATTTCCTATCTACTTTTTTGAAAAAAAAACTTCACCCTTTCAATTTTGTTATATCTTCTTATTTAGTAGAAGAATCATCATTTATTATATTCTACTCCACCTTAATTTGTACCATCAGAGTTTTAAGAATAAACATTAAATTTTAAATTGAAATAAAAAATCATTGAAAAATGACAGAAAAAATAATAATAGTATATGAAAATTAAAATAAGGTGCAAGAAAAGCCTTTTCACGATAATTTTTTGAAATATATTGATAACAATTAAAATGGAGCTGTTATTTTATCTTTAAAATTAAGTTTGATTGAATTGAATTAGTAGAATGAGAAAAAATATTAAACTAATAACTTTTTAATGTTATTAAATGCATTTTCTTTTTAATTGAGTAGTAGATTAAAAGTTCCGAATTAGGATATTAAAATAATATCTTACTCTCTCCTTAATTATTATGGTATTGCAAACATTTCTTTTCCTTAAATGGTGATTCATTTTCCATTTACAGTTATATCCAATTAATTTCTAATGTATTGAATGCGATTATGGGATATTGAAATAATATCTTTATCTTTCCTGAATCATAATAAAATTATAATTTAACATTTATTTTTCTGAAATGATAATTTTGTTTTAATTCCTAGAACATATTGTTTACTATATTGAATGTAATTATAATAAAACATATTGTATTTAGTATGATAAAAGAACTCAAAAATTTGAGAAATTAGATAAATAGTAATCTTAGCTTCTAATAATGTCACATCATCATTTACATATCCAACTTTTATATATATATATATATATATATATATATATATATATATATATATATATATATATATATATATATATAAGAGTTAAAAAAGAAAAAATAAGTGATTTAACAAAATTATATAAATAACATTAATGATGAGATGAAGATTTAGAAAAAACATCAAATAAAGTAGTAGTATTGATGATGATAAAAGTTAAATAAATCATTTTTTCTATTATTTAAATTTTTAACATAAAATTTCCAATCTTTTAAAATTAAAAATAAATGTTAAAAATAAAAATAAAAATCGAGGCAATAGTTATTTTAAAGAAAAATATAATCAAAATTGTCTGAAAAAATTGATAAGAACAAATAAGTATCTATTACTAAGAATGGTGTCACTACATTTTCTATTTTAACTTTATTGTTACATATGGATAGAAACTTTTAGAAGAAGAAATGATCCAAAAATTTAAAAATAATGATTCCTTAAATGGTGATTCCTTTTCCATTTACAGCTTTTCAATTAATTTTTAATGTATTAAATATGGTTATGGATATTGGAATAATATTTTTATCATTCCTTAATCATAATAAATTATATTTTAACCTTTGTTTTTGTGAAATGATAATTTTCTTTTCATTCGTATTACATATTGATTAATATATTGAATGTAATTATAATAAAACATGTTGTATTTAGTATGACAAAAGAATTCAATTTTTAAAAAAATTAAATAAATAGTAATCCTAACTTCTAAGAAATGTCACCAAAAAAAAATATAATAAAAAAAAAAAATAAAAAAAAAATTAAATTAAATAAAATATATATATCTAAGAAAATGATATAAATTACATTAATGATGAAATGAAGATAAAGGAAAGAAGTAAAAGAAATTAATAATAATATTCATGATGAGAGGAGTTAAATAAATAATTTTTTATATTTTATAAATTTTCAATATGAATTTTTCAGTCTTTTAAAATTAGAAAATGCTAAAAAAAAATAAAACTAAAACTAAAAATCGAGGCAACAATTATTTGAAGGAAAAAATAACAAAAAATGTCAGAAACATTGATAAGAATAAATAGATATTTATTGCTAAGAAGGTGTCACCCCACATTTTCTATTTTAGCTTTATTGTTACATATAGATAGAAACTTTAAGATGAAGAATGATCCAAAAAATTTAAAAATGACAAATCAATTATGTAAAAATACATGTGTAATTCTTATAAAGTTATAATAACTAATTTCTTCAAATAAATAATTAAATAAAGAAAAAAATTTAATTAAGAAAATAATATAAATAACACTAATTATGAGATTAATAGCATTGATGAGGAAAGGAACTAAATATGATCATCTTTTTAAATTCTTTTTTAAGAAAATATATATAAACTTTAGTTAAAGATAAATAAGAAAAAAAAACTTTAATTAAAGATACAAAAAATCAACACAAAATAAAAGAAGAAAGAAATTAGAAGAATAATGAGGTTGAAAGAAATAATATCTAATTTTCTCTCTTTTCAAATCACAAAATAAATTTTTGCTTGTCCTTCTCCTAATTTGATAAGAATTCCATAAATAGAATGATTTTTTCTCCAAATAATTTTTCTTACCCTTTGAAACACTAATCTGCCTTCTTATAAATTTCTCAACCACAATTAATTTTCTCTCCTTGTAGGAGGAATAAATATTTTTTCAAAAAGTCTTTTATTTTGAGGAGAAACTTTTGTTACATGATTTCTTTCTTTACATTAATGTCTTCACAAGAATCATGAGATATTCTCTCTTTCTCTTTTGTTAAAAAAGTCACATGACCTAGAAATTTGATGGACATCTTAGCGACATAAGTTGATACCATATATTCATCATCATCGTCAGAAGAAGAAGAGCCAAAATGAAGAAATTTGTTCTTATTTGTTACAAATGCTCAACTATTTTTATTTTATTTTATAGGCTAAATAATTATAAATAGTTATGAAAAATGAATAGTTTTTATCTTTTCATCTTCCATTTCCATTTACTTAAATCTATATTAGTGTAATGGATGTTATAAAGGGTATAATTAATTAGGTATGACATAAATATTTTCAGTTTTTTTTTTACAATACAAATAAAAAATACAAAACAAAGATAAAATGTCAAAAAAAGGAGAAAAAAAATGAATAGAAATGTTGGCCATAGAGAGGTGCCACATCATATTGTCTATATTCAGCTTTATATATATATATATATATATATATATAGGTTCATGCCCTTAGATGTTATTTTATTACTTTAGCTGGCATCGACATTTTTGTAAATCTGATATCTACTTTGGAACATTTTATAATGTGGCATAGGCTGACAATTGAGATCATAAATTTTAAAATAATAAAATTTAATTTATTATAATACTAATATCAATATCATAAAGATATATATATATATATATATATATATATATATATATATATATATATATCATTTAAAAAATATATAAAAAGTATTATAAATTGTAATAATTAACCGCTTTATTTTTTTAAAATCATATAACTAATTTGATTTACACTCCAAAATTCATAGGTGTCACATAATTTAGACATTAATTCTTTATTACTTAATATATGTAATTATATCAATGACACATAAATTGAAATTAAAAAATTACATATTTTATTTGAAAATGACGTAATAGTACTATAAGGTATAATAATTAACAACTTAACATATTTTAAAATTTTAGTTGACTCTCCAAATTCCATATGTGTCATGTAATTGAGACAGAGAGAAACATATATTGGTTTAAAATAAATAAAATATTCTAAATTATAATAATTATCAACTTAAAATTAATAAAAAAAATCCTTCAAAAAAATTTAGTTGGCTCTCCAAATTCAATCGGTATTACAATAATTAAAACATAGAAATTAACATAGATTGGACTCGTGCTGACATTTATGTTTTCATTTTTTATTTTTTTTTATACTTTATATAAATAAATTTTTTATGTAAAAAGTATTATAATCATAATATAATATAGCTTAAAATATTTTAAAACATATAAAAAGTTTTTGTTAACTTTTAAAATTTCATCTATACCACATAAATTGGGAGAAATATAGATATATAGATATTTTAAGTTGCTAATTATTGTGAGTTATAGTACGTTTTATATAATTCTCATATATATTACTCGCTTTGTCCTGATTTATGTGATACAAATGAAATTTCAAAAGTCAATGAATTTTTTATAAGTTTCTTTTTATATTAACTTGTTAATTATTGTGATTTATAATATATTTCCGTAAAACATACTCTAAATAAAAATAATTAGCAACTTAAAATATATAAAAACATACTAAAAAATTGATTAACTTTAAATTTCATATGTACCGCATAAATTGAAACAGTAACATATATTGGGCCCCGTGCTAGCACGGGGTCCCATATCTAGTTAAAAATAAATTATACTATATGGTTAGTCATAGTTAGTTGTGGTCAGATGTTGTCATGAATAGTTCAATTGTCTGCCACAATGAGGACAATAAGATTTTTCATAACTATATTTGGAAATAAAAAACAAACGTAACATATTCTGAATTAAATAATATGAAAAAGGTTAAAAATACCATGAACTATTATCTAGTTATGATTATTGTTTAAAATTAATCTGTTTATTTGTAATATGTTGTCCTGACCGCTTCATTTTTCGTTAGTTTTTACTCTATACTACTTTGTATTGTTTATACAACATTTCTATTAGATAGGTTATAAGATAGGCAATTTTTTTATCGAAGATTTATCGAAAATATAAAATTCTACAGAGTATGTTGGTTGTTGTCATCTTAGCTATATAGCTAGTAAATGTCTCACTATTTATTTGCATATACTATATATTATTTTGTTTGCCGTTTAATCTTCCATCAAGCTAGCTAATCATAATACTTTATTAATTTGAGAATTAGAAGTAGGTAAACATGTACCTCAATTTGCGATTGAAGGTATTAGGTTCAAAAGTAGTTACATAAAATATTTGTTTAAGTAGTTTTAATCAATTAACGCTTATGTTGTCATTTTCTATTTTTTGAAAAAAATTTGCTATACTAAACACACCTCCCCCTTCTATTTTTTTTTTTTTTTTTTTAAAATAGACAACACTTAATGTGAAAAGCATTTTTAATTCTTTTTTCTTACCATTGAGCTGTCAATCAGTATTATTAGAGGTTCACACGTTAATATACATTTATATTTACTTAATTTTTAATACAAATATAAAATATACAAAAAAAATTAATTTACTTAATTTTTAATACAAATATAAAATATACGAAAAAAATTAGTGAATTCATCCAAACTCATAAATCTGCCTCTAGCTGAAAAAAAATAAAAAATGTTGTTATCAAATTCCAAAAAGGGAGGAAAAAGAACACAGTCACCCAGAAAACAACCCCCACAAAAAGGGAAAAGGAGTTTTGAGAATATACTTTTTTTTGGATAAAGAGAATCACCAAAGTAAAATTCAATTACAATGAATCACCCACGGACGGACGATACCTATGCTTCCATCGTCGTGCGTATATTAACGCAAACGCGAGACGCTCAGTACACCAAATATACTCATAACAATAAAAAATCAGGCATAACATAATTTGAGAATTGAGATAAAACAAAATCCCCAAAGTTGAATAAACTCACCAAACAAAACACTTACATATGATCCTCTCATATTTTTTTTTTCTCCATCTAAAACATAGGAGATTATTACATAATTAGAGAGAATTACAACTCAAAAAGAGTAAATCCACACATAATAATAATTATACAGAAGTTCAGATCTGACTTTAAAAACTACAGAATCTCACAACTCCAAATTAAAAATCAAGCAAACACTAATTGCCTTTTTTCTTCTTCTTTTATCTTACATCTGATTAAAAAGGCAATCATAATTCACACAAATTAGAACAAACTTCAAGCCATGAATAAGTTCAGACGAACTTATTCATGCCGTTGGCGGCGGCGGCGGCGGCGGAGGACTGATGGATCCCACCGAAGTGGTGACGGTAGAATTACCGTCAGATTCATTTCCTCCTCCGCCGCCGGAAGTTTCCCCTAATAGTATTTTAGGGGAAAACAAAGAGGTTACAGTTTCGACTAAGCTCTCAAAAATTTGAGCTTTGATCTGACCTCTTTTCGGAATAACTCCTCTGTTTTTTTGTTTCTGTTCGGAATTCGGTATTTTAGCTGCAGCCATCGGAAAATTAAAGAAGAAGAAGGAGAAATTTAAGGAAAAAAAACTGAAAATTATTAGGGCTAAAAAAGCCCCATTGAAGAAGAGAGTGAGAGAGGAAGAAGGTAGAAGAAATATTAGTTGGAGGTGGAACTACTTATACACCGCTTTGTGGAAAATTTGGATCCCACTTTCGAAGAAATTTTTATAATTTTTACGTGTTCATTTTTACTTATCTATTATTTTATGTATTATCGAAGCAAATGATAGTAAATAAAAATAATCTCAATTGTATTTATATATTATATTTAATACACTAATGATTAAAGGAAAAAAAATATACCTCTACGTTATCGTAATGGTATGCAAATATCCTGTCATATACTCATACTCATACTTTTAAGACATTAGTATCTCTACCGTTCAAAAACTAGAGCACATATGTCCTTTACTCTAATGAAAGACTAAATAGGGACACGTGGCGCAATCTTAATATTTAATAAATGTTGGATATTTGGATAAGATTATGACACGTGTATGTCCGTTAGTATAAAGGGTATATATGCTCTAGTTTTTAGACGGCAGAGATATCAATGTCCCAAAAGTATGACAGAGGATATCTGCATTCCATTTATGATAGTTCGGGAGTATATCTATCCTTTTTCCTTTAATTAAATCATATTAAATAATTTTCAGTAATGACCAACATGAGTTGTAATATCGTGTTGAACTATTTTACTCTTAACTAAAGATCTTGAGTTTGATTTTTAATATGGAGAAAACTATATCAAGAAAACACATAAATTGTGGTGCAACATTAAACTACTTTACTCTTAAATAAAAGTTTCGAATTTAATCCTTATCATAAAATATTAATTGCAACAATCATATTATAGTAAACGTAGCTCTCACTATTTATTTGCATATAATATTTTGTTTGCCGTTTAATCTCCAACTACCTAGCTAATTATAATACTTTTAATTTGGAATTTGAAGTAACTACATTAAACTCCCTAATGGGGTCTTACCCTTATAAAGCGCGAATTTAAAATAATCAAACTCTACTGAGATATCAGAAATAATAAAAAAAAAAAATCTCAACAAAAGTAATACAAACCCCACAAAGAAGGGAAAAAGGAAAAAACAGAAGTGGGGTGATGAGAATATACTACTTGAATAAATAGAAGCATTAGATTCAGGGGCGGAGCTAGAAAAGATTATTATATTTTATATATTAATTTTATTGCTTATGCATAACTAATATTAATTTTTTATATATTATAATTATTAAAATTCCTTTAAATTTTTTCTTTCATATATTGACTTCATTATATTTCGAACTCCTTAATAAAAATATTCACTCCACCATTGAAAATCACCAAACTAAAAAATTATGATGGCGGAAACAGCCCCATTGGAGAAATATTGCGTGCTTAATTAAAGTGCTCATTTTATATTTATTACAATTGTGGAAAATTTTGATCGGATTTTTCAAAGAAACTTCTCTTTTTTAAAAAGTCTCCTACATTTACACAGATAAAAGTCTACACTTTTTTCTTTTTTTTCCAATAATATAAAACTAGCATGCAAAAAAAAAAAACGTTTTAATTTTGTTTGACCTATTTTGGTTTTTAGTCTATTTGAACAAAGAATAACTTATTCCTTTAAACTCAGTATTTCTATTTATTTCATCCCCACTGACTTAACTTGTTATAGCTTACTTGATATAAAAATATTTTTGAATTTTGTAATTTTATATCATCATGTAAAAAAATCAAAAATATTATTTTAAAATAATAAAAATATATAATAAATAAATTAAAACGAAGAAAGAAATACCTAAGCATTAGAATTGAACGGAAGGAGTATATACTGAAAATTCTACATGGAATAGTGAGTTGGCATGTTGGCCGACCAAAAATTCAATTTAATATAGACCTTTGGAAATTTAGTTTGGATATGCTATATGAAATTATGAAAGTTTATGAAATTTTTATAATTTGTGGATTTTTAATATTGGTGAGAAAACTAGAAAATACAATTTAAAAAGTTTTAAAAGTATAAATTTCAACTTCATTGTAATCTTATTTCATATTATAAATCTAAATAAAAATTATTTTGGATATTTTTAAATCAAAATAAATTTTAGTAATAATTTCGTGCTTTAATATAAAATAAGTTCACTTTTTTCACGTACTTTCTTTGCAGTGTTACGTAAAATGCCTAAGTTGGAAACAACTAAGCATATGGACTGCCAATATTTGACCAATTTTAGTAAGAATATTAGATTCTCCAAACATTTATTACTTCGTTTTCAAAATTGAATTAAAGGAAAAAGTTGTCTTGAATCACAAGAATATTGTTGAATAACCAAAATACTTACCATAAAAGGGTCAAAAGAAAAGAAAAATCTTATTAAAGAAAGTTAAATCCATTTTATTTCCCATTAAAAGATTAAAAAACTCAAATAAATATCACCTCAAAGCTAGAGTGATAGACCAATAAAAGTTGTGGTGGACTGGATACAGAGTCGACTGTATTAAGGATCACTTTACTTTCCAACGTACAATTTTCCTACGCGAAATTTCCACTCCAATGCGTATATCAAACTCCAGATGAAAAATAAATAAAAAAGAATAACTAGAGTGATGTGGAGCCAATGCTTATCTAAATAATTCAAAAGGTAACTTTGATTCAACAAAGACAAGAAACGGTCTTCCTCCCTACCAGCTGACATTTGACTCTGAAATCGTTATCATGACATGTTAATTACGACTATTATGCTCGTTTGATACAAAGAATGATAAATAATTAATTTTAGAATACAATAATTTTTTTAGGTATTAATATCATGAAATGAAGTGATATATTATCGTAATGAAGATGTAAGGTATAACAGAAGAAAAAAAAAAAAGGGAAAGTACATATGTTAGGGTCTTGCCAATCACCAAAAAATGATTCTGACACTAGATTAGATATCCACTCCTTAAAAATGATAACAATTGGGTGTCAAATAGAAGTAAAGTGATACGCGAAAATAAATGTGTATGTTACTTTTAAGGAAAAAGGGTCAAATATGCCCCTAAACTATTCGAAAATGTCTAGATATACCCCACGTTTAAAGTTTGGCTCACTCGTTCCCTCGCCGTCCAACTTTTGGTCTAGATATGCCCTTATGGCGTTAAGTTGGCCTGCTGGAAATTTCCAAACTCATTTTACATTTCTTTAAATGCCAAATGGAATTGTCACGTCATTTTTACATTACCACGTGGTATTTATATTAAAAGGGAAAGGGGTCGCTTATGCCCCTAAACTATCCGACCCATAAATCACCCCTCTTTTAAATAACCTATCCGACCCGTTTTCAACAATTTTGTTTAATTTTTATTTTTTCGGTAAATCCCGAAAATGTGTAATTGATTAATAAAAAATAGGAAAAATATAAAATTAACGCCAAAAATTTATAAATAAATATAGTAAACTTAAATTCAAAAAATTTAATTATTTTTTTAAATTTTTATTTTTTTTTGGTAAATCCCGAAAATGAGTAATTGATTAACAAAAATATGAAAGGTATGAAAAAAATATAAAATTAATGCCAAAAATTCACAAGTAAATATAGTAACCTTAAATTCAACAATTTCAACAATTTTTTTTAATTTTAATTTTTTTTGGGCAAATCTCGAAAATGAGTAATTTATTAATAAAAAAAGGAAAAATATGGAAAAAAATATATAAAATTTACGCCAAAAATTCACAAATAAATATAGTAACCTTAAATTCAACAATTTCAACAATTTTTTTATTTTTTAATTTTCTTGGTCTTGATGTTGAGGCTGGAACTGATGCTGGAACTGATTTTTGGGAATTTTTGGCGTAAATTTTATATTTTTTTTTCCATATTTTTCCTTGTTTATTAATAAATTACTCATTTTCGAGATTTACCGAAAAAAATAAAAATTAAAAAAAATTGTTGAAATTGTTGAATTTAAGGTTACTATATTTATTTGTGAATTTTTGGCGTTAATTTTATATTTTTTTTCATACTTTTCATATTTTTTATTAATCAATTACTCATTTTCGGGATTTACCGAAAAAAATAAAAATTTAAAAAATTTATTAAAATTGTTGAATTTAAGGTTACTATATTTATTTGTAAATTTTTGAGGTTAATTTTATATTTTCCCTATTTTTTATTAATCAATTTCTCATTTTTGGGATTTACCAAAAAAAATAAAAATTAAACAAATTTGTTGAAAACGGGTCGGATAGGTTATTTAAAAGAGGGGTGATTTATAGGTCGGATAGGTGTTTTAAAAGTGGGTCGGATAGTTTAGGGGTATAAGCGACTCCTTTACATTTTAATATAAATGTCACGTGGCAATGTACAAATACCGTGGCAATTCCATTTGGCATTTAACGAAATGTAAAATGAGTTGGAAATTTCCAGCAGGCCAACTTAACGCCATAAGGGCATATCTAGACCAAAAGTTGGGCGGCGAGGGCACGAGTGAGCCAAACTTTAAACGGGGGGGGGGGGAGGGGGGGGGAGGGGGGAGGGGGGTATATCTGGACCTTTTCGAATAGTTTAGGGACATATTTGACCATTTTCCCTACTTTTAATAATAATTCTCAAATCTGTTAACTTTAGGGATTAAAATAACATATTTTAATTAATTGATGGTCAAATATATTAAGTCATATAACAGAAAGATCCAAATTACAATAAAACACTTGGGATTTAAGTTATGTTTGCTAACGGTATCAAGATATTTTTATATTAATGGTGAATATATTATCTATAGGTAAATTATCATTTTATTATGGTATTAATTTAATATTTCTTAATAACTTTATCTATAATTAATTCTTAAACTTTTCAAACCTTTTAATTTTGATATTTGTTCTTTCATATACATCCGATTTTATTGAAGTCTACGTCATTTATACTTACAAGTCATAAAAATCAATCAAACTTACTTTTTTTTTAAATTTCCCATCTGGTGTTCGGAGCCAATATTGAAGCCCCGAATAAATTCGAATCGCTCACTGCAAGATCCATTAGAGGGTGACGCTCCCCACATGATTTTCTCCATACTCAGGGCTCAAATCTGATACCCCTGGTTAAACGTAAATACCGCACTAGTGCACCACAACCCATGTTGGTAAAAGTCAATCAAACTTACAAAAAGTTTCAACTAATAAAAAGGGATTGATAGAACAAATCGTTAAATGAAAATTCATATAATTGATTCCAATTTTCTTGAAATGACGGGACGATTAAATCAACCAATTATTATAGCATACTTCCATTATTAAAATAGATAAACCAAAATCTCTGGCCGTACTATCGTACAATCATTAAGGAATTACACAAATTAAAGAAGCATAGAATAATCCAAAGCCATGGCCCATGGACCATTCTTTTTTGTAAGTTTATAGTATCATCTCCTATTAAAAACTAATAAAAAAACATTACACAAAATGTCACATGTGACCAAATGACAACCATCATTGAGATATACTATCAATCAATATATATCGAATTTGATCATGAGATTTATTCAATTTCATGAATGTTAAGAGTAACCATCAAAAAGTGTTATATGATTTTTTGATGGTAAACTTATAGAAGCAAAATTCCAACATTTTCCAAGCTTTTGAAGCAATAGAAAGCATAGTTTTGCTCAAATTCTCAAAAAATTGAGTTTTAATTTGACCCCTTTTTGGTGGAAGCATAGTCCTCTTGTTCTTTTGGTTCTTTGGAGAAGCAATAGTTGTTAATTGATTATGCGATCGTCAAGAAATGTATATTATAGAAAAAAATGAAAAAAATTAAGTTCTATACACCGATAGTGTAAGTAACTTTTTATACTATCAATATAATTTAATCGATAATAAGCTTAGAGAGCGAAAAAAAGAGAAAATATTGACAAAGTGGGAGACTAAAGTGAGTTGAGGTTATTCAAGGAAAAGAAGATAATAGAAAGGTAGGGATTTTGGTGAGATTATATAGTCTCAAAAAGGGGGGATTTGAACATATTTAGAACTTTGAGGTCCTTTTAAGCAAATTAATTAACATATTAAAATATCTATAAATCACTAAACTTAACCAAAGTGTGATTCGAAGTAATTTCTTGGCAAATGTATAGACAATTCATACTTGCTGACTTTGGTTCAATTGATGGTCGGTTATGTAATAAGGTCATCTTTGTTATGTTAAATAATGCAGGATATGGAAGTATTGTGTGAGCGTTCGATCATGATACAATAATATCAGTTCGAAATTGTTTAAGAGGTAATGGGACATTTGCATAATTAAGATGTCTTTTTAAAAATTTGAGACAACTTCAAATGTTACTTTATGTCATTTCTCTTTATTTCTAGTTGTGAAGTTCCAATTTCACTAATAATCTTTGCTCTTTCTAACTTCCCTTTTCCTCCAATACTAGTTTGACTTTTATATATAATAATAAAACATACATGATGGTAGAAAATTTATACTATCAAGTCACATTTACTTATTGGAGTAGGTAAATAACTTTATCTTATTTTCATTATTACAAATTCTGTTTTGAGGAGGATAATTTGTATATATCTTCAAGATGGTATTATAGTTTTTTTAAATTTTTTACATCATCAATGGTTGTAATTGAGCTACTCCTCGGGATCAATTAGCCAAGATTTTGATCAAACAAAAGCTCAATCTAGTGATATTTTTATAATGAAAATTAGATTCATCATTGAAAGGTATTCTCATTCAAAGTTACCGTAGTTCCTTTTCAGAAGATCGTTGATAAGTCATAAAGTCCGATTAATGGTACTTGCTCAGATTCAAATTTTTATAACTACGTTTCAGACGTACTTACAGCGCGTGAAACTCTAAATGCAATAATTTCCACTGCCTTGTTGTTACAAAAACCATCAAAGGAACAGGACGATATACCTTTCAAAATGCAATGTGAAACAAGAAAAAATAAAGTAGTCAATTTACTAAAGTATGCATTCTAGAAGATCGAATAGACACTGTTTTATTAGTTTGACTTTTATATATAATAAAATAATATACCGATGGTATTAAAAAAATGCAAATTGTATAAAATGCGTTTGTATTTATATAAAGCGAGAGAAAATTATATATATACATATATTTTCGTTCCCCTCTCTCCCCTCTCCCAGATCTCGCTCGCCACTCTCCCGGATCTCGGTCGCCACTCTCCCAGATCTCGCTCGCTCACTCGCCTCTCTCACTTTATACAATTGATCTTTTTGTATATGTATACCAAAGCAGATTATACAACTGCTTTCTTTTGTATATGTATAGCGAAATATACATATTTATGTTTGATATGGAGCGCAATTATGCAAACTTTGTTATAGCATACAAATATGAATTTTGTGTTTGCTATATGTGAAAGTTACTCAAGAAAGTATAACATGTTAAATTTTTTAGAAGGAAAAAAGAAGAATTAATACATAATTAATCCCTTAAACTTGTAGGTATATCCAAAAGAATTCTCAAACTAAATTACATTTCAATTGATCACCTCAAATTTTAATTAGACATTTTCGATTCAAATTTTAATTTCTTTTCTTTTTATATTCCCATTCTATCTATTACTCCCTCCGTTCCATTTTATGTGGCACTATTTCCTTTTTGGTCAGTCCCAAAAAGAATGTTACATTTCCTTATTTGGTAAATATTTAAAGGTACAATTCCTCTTTTACCCTTATTGGTCCCACTTAATCTTGAAAAGAGTACTCCAATACATTTATTAGGAGAGAGAAAAATGAGTCTATTTTTTTAAGGGCAATTTGGTAAACATTTCAAAGTCTTTATCTATTTCTTAAACTCCGTGCCCGGTCAAATGTTGCCACATAAAATGGAACGGAGGGAGTATTAAATAGTTAGGTTAATTATATAAAATATAACATCTTTAATTAAGCGTATCCGTTTTAATAATAATAAGTAGTAAAATTTCAATAATTTTTACTCGAGGTTGATAAGGTGATAGTAATGGCAATAAGTTAGCCTTGGAGAGTAGAGAAAAGGAAGCCATTGATGGCGAACAAGCTCCTCAGCGAAATGGGTCTTCCCAACTCCATAGCCAACATTTTTGCTGCTCGTAACCTTATTACTGCCAAGGTTTCTTTTAACCCTTTTTCCCCTTTATTTATTTGAGCTAATGCAAATGTATTGCACATTTTTCAAATGTAAGAATCATTATTCGTTTCTGAATTCTTCAAACTTTAGCATTTCCATTATCTGAGTCTGCTTTAGTACTTGGGTTCTTCAAATTTTTGGAAGAAATGTACAGTTCCAGCCCTAATTTTGATCCTACTGTGAAGGGCAATTATGTTTAAAGATTGATTGATATTTGTAAGTGTAGAAAGTCTATTAACACATGTTGAGGAGCAACTATAACACCCAATGAGTAGTTTTTGCGTTAATTTATGTGCACACAAGTGTGTGGCGAAGTGGTCAATGAAGTGGCATGAGCACTATGAGGTGTCAATTCAATCAGCAGAGACAAAAATTTAGGTGATTTCTTTTCATTTGTTTTAATCTTGATGGATAGAGTTACCTTGTATCTATTGCGGGTGGGAAGTATCACGTGGAATTAGTTGGGGTGCACGTAAGCTGGCCTGGATACCACATTTATTAAAAAACAAAAAACAAGAAACAAACTAGAAGTTATGTTTCACTTGAAATCACTATGAAGAAAAGATGGAGATTCAACAGTTTGGATTGTAAAGTTGAGGGGGAATGTAGGGGTTGTTATGGAAATAAGTAGTGAAATATGGGAAATGGGAATACTATATTAGATGAAGGTGCAGGGGAATGGTATTCACTATTGGTAGAGTTAATTGAAGTGAAAAACTACTGATGATGTTTGTTGATTTGGTAGCTGAGTTGTTAGAGATGTCAAGTGGAAAACATTTTATGCACTCTTTAAGTCTTAGGGAATTAATAGCTATGAAGCAAGAAAATGCTTTCCTAATTTTTTATGCTAAACCAAATGAAATCTTTATGAATCTGTTCAATGCCCTTACAAGCACTGAGAAGTTATCTCAGGCATGTGTGGAACTGTCTGTGCTGAGTGCGCAGGTCGCGGGATGATATCAAACAAAGGAAAAGTTTATTTACAGTGCACCTTTTCTTTCTTTGTTTTTCCGCAAGTTCTTGTTTCTGTATCAATAGACACCTGAGCAGGGTGAGGAGAAACATTGATCATCGTGAATGCTGGAAATTGATCTTCATCTTTCAAGTGTGCATATGTGTCTGTTTTTCCCTTATAATTTAGTACTCCGGTTTAAGTGCAACAAAGATCCCACCTGGAACAGAGAAGTGAGGGAATCAATTTTATGTTTCATGTTTTGAACCTTATTAACTTCCTGACACATTGCTTTCAATGCATCCCCATTAATTTATGTTTGTTCTATTGTCTCAGGACGTATTTTCACTGACAGAATTTGAGTTGATGGAATTGCTAGATGTGGATTTGGCTGTAGTAACATCAGCAGTGGCACACATCAGTGAAATTACATGCCCTCCGTACCAAACTGTACGTGTATAAAGGCGGACTATGTAGTTGAGTTTTTCAAGAAAAGATCAAATTCACTTACCCCTTGGTTTTCTGTGACTTTAGGCATTGTCATTGTTGGAACAGCGTGGTCAAAATGAGAACATGGCTGGCCATCTTCCAACTTCTCTGAAAGGACTCGATAATGCTCTGTGTGGGGGAATTCCTTTTGGTGTTGTGACAGAGCTAGTGGGTCCAGCAGGCATTGGTAAAACCCAGGCATGATTATCTGTTTCTAACTTAAAAGAAAACGTGTTTTCTGAACTTCTTTCGTATTTGGTGGCTGTTGGAACTTTGGGTTTCTTCAATTCTATCTGTTGTGTTTGCAAGTGTATGTATTGAGACATTTTCATAGTTTTTATCAGCAACTAGTTTATCTTCCCATAATAGTGCTATGTGTTTCCTTTTCATAAAAAAAAAATAGTGCTATGTGTTTCCTTGCTTTTAAATTGCCTGTTTTGCCGTTGGTATGTTTTTTTCGCTGAGCTTATTCTGTTGTTAATTGCAGTTCTGCTTGAAGCTTTCATTACTAGCTTCTCTTCCTTCGAGTTATGGCGGCTTAGATGGCTCTGTAATTTATATCGATACAGAATCCAAATTTAGTTCACGGAGGTAACTTTCAGGCTTTTGGTATTAAGGTTGTTATGTTTAGTGGAAATAGTGACCTTTCTGTTTCTGAAGTGTCTTCCCAGGATGATAGAAATAGGATTTAATAGCTTCCCAGAAGTATTTCAGACCGAAGGGATGGCACAGGAGGTATGTAACATATTGTCTAGTGCTTTTTTTTCATATTTCCTTAAATGCAGAGGGACCACTTGCTGCACCTATGACTAACTAACTACTCTGGAACAACAACATTGAACAAGAGAGTGAAGTTTTAAAATCAATTTTCAACGAAGTTTATATTGTGAGGATTCATCAACCCCAACTTGTTTGGGACTGAGATCTTTGTTGTTGTCGTTGTTGTTGGTTCAATGAAGTCTATGAATCTCGTCAAAGCTGTTTTATATTATTGGCAAGTCTATGATTAATCACTTGCAAATGGATTCCCTTTCCCAACTAATTTTATTCTCCCCTTTGAGTAACATCATACTGAAAGTGAGCTATGAAATGGTCATGGTAGGATGCAAGCTCTAGCTCCTTTATCTTCTACAATTGGTTCACCGATATCATGCCCATTTCTATTTTCCTTGTGGCTTGAAGATTTCTATCAACACCTTTCTTCCATGTTCAAGTATATATGGATGTCTTCACTCACTGTGTCTCTAAAATAAAATGATGAGTAAAGGGCAAAAAGTTGAAGAGCTGAACATTTTCTTAGTTTTGCAAATTAACTATGTCAGAGCTGTTAGTATAGTAAAACCCTTGGCTTATCTTGATGCTAATGCATGCACCCTTTAGTGTTTTCTCTTTAATGCATTGGATTGAAGAGCTTAGTGAGGATGTTCCCCTTGATGTTGCAGATGGCTGGAAGGATCCTGGTTCTAAGGCCAACATCACTTTCTGAATTTACTGAGAGGTCTGTTGCAGCTTTACCTATGAACTGTTATTCTAAGTTGATGCAATACTGAATTCATGAATATTTAGATTATGGATTATAATGTTGGAGGGAGTATTGGTTAATTAATGGAATTGAAATATATTTTTGTTCGTATTCTTCTACTTTGAAGAATGGCCTTTGCATTTCAATCACTTCAATTGACGATTAAAATGAAAGGTCCAAAGGAGTTACATAGGTTAATACTATTGATTAGATGGTTGGAAGAAATTATCTTTGTTGGAATATAATTTGTTTGGTGAATGATGTTCATGACCATGTATACCTTACTGGTCAAACTAAAAATCCATATTCTCATAAATTTATCTTAAAGGGATGCAACTAGATATCCACAAAAAATAGCAAAGAAAGAAGCTGCTGCTGGATGTCATCACTGGAGAACGAACATACATAGTTTTGTTAAGACAGCAAATGCACAACTCAACTCTTACCCAGTGGCCAGTGTAATCGCACAAGTGGGGAAATGCATAACTTTTACGATTAAATAAAAATGAAAAATAAAAAAATCAATTGATGATGTGAGTTGATATTAGTGTTTCAATTTTTTTTCTGAAATAGGAGGAAATAAAAATAAAATAAGATGCATTTTTTTCTGAAATAGAAGGATGAATATGTTTGATCAAAGATAGAAGTGCTGACAGTCCATTTTATGCTTTTAACATTATCTTCTCTTATGAGGCCACATTATGTGTCAGATATGTTGGCTATTCAGTACTCTGTATGTCATCCTGTATTACCAGTTCCACAAACTCAGTATTATAAAGCAGTGAATAATGTAAAATCTCTTGCTTATCATGTGAGGGATTCAATCCAAGATAATGTTGGAATCAAAAGGTAAATCCAATGGAAGTCAGATATAATGTTGTTTTAAAGCCTGTGTATCTCCAATTTTACAAAACCAACCAAACACCCGACAGCCAATATATATTAAGTTCATAATGCACATATTTAATTTAGTTCCTGTATTATAATCTCTTTTTCCCTTTAAGTTCATAATGCATATATTCCATTCAGTTCATGTATTATAATCTCTTTTTTCCTCTTATTTGATCTTATTGTTGTTCAAAACAGCTCCTTCTTCAATAAAGTGATAATTCGTTTACGCGTTGAGAAAATTCCGGTATAGAAAAAGTAGAAAGCCAATGCAAAAGTATGGTTCTTTATAATGACACATAATGCACTATATTGACTGGAATATGGGCACACCATATGTTAACAAGAAACGAAAGACAAGTCCTCATCTGTACAAAATCATTTTCTGCTCCTTCAAAAGCTCTCCCATTCCTTCCCTCCAAGTACCCACATAAGAGCCAAAGTATCCATATTCCACCTTCTATATATTCTTTTCCTGCTTCTGAAAGCCCAGCTCAACATCACATCCTTAATTGTGGCCAGCATTGACTGCTCTCCGTAACAGCCTCTTATTTCCTTTCAATCAAATTTATCTTTCATTTTGACACTTCTCCAAGTTGTGTAAGTATTGGACGTTTTTAGTTTTTATGAATTATTGTCTATGTGTTTCTGTCAGTTTGCAGAAAATCAAAGTTTCACTATTTCAGCACGGTGTGAAATTGCTGATCATTGACAGCATGGCTGCTCTTCTTTCAGGGTAATTCCTTTTTTCACTTTTCCTGTGTAATTGTTCAACTTCAACTTGTGTTTCCTTTTGAAATCTGCTGGAGTTGTAAGATTTTCACCTAGTATCCACTAATATTTTTTTGAATATCTTGATAGTCCAGAAAACATTTGAGCTTATCCATGCTGATTTTTAGCTGTCTGAGTACTTTACAATTTGTGCTCTTAAGTTATATAAAAGAATAATGTGTTAATGGTATCAGATTCTATGCAAATTTATATAACCATTCTCAATGTGAAATTTTAGGTCTCAGTACATCACTGTGTCTGGAATTCATGGTAGGCTGCTTTGGGGGTTATATTTTATTATTTCTTTGATCATGCAAAAACAGATCTTTGGCACATAATACTCAGAACCCTCTCTTTGCAGTTGGTGTGATTTCATGTCATGTGCAACATTGGATAATAATTTTTTGAAAACTCAGTATCTTTATACTGCTCTCCACATTGTCTTTTTCACCATAGTGATACTCGTGAACTTTTCACTCTTTCCAGTGAAGGTGTACAAGGACCTCAGAGACAACACTCATTGGGTTGGCATATATCATTTATTAAGTAAGAACATTGTGTTTTTGAATGAGTACCTAGGAAGTATCTCTTTCTTCTTCCCATGTACCAAGCTATTGATCTGTGTTTTGCCTAATCTGATGCTGTTTGTTTGCCATTTTCAGATCAGTTGCAGAATTTTCACGAATTCCTGTAGTAGTGACCAATCAAGTGAGATCTCAAAGTCGTGATGGAACTTCCCACTATTCTTTCCAAGGTACTGTGGTAGTATCAGTCTTTGCTAATATTAATAATGACGGAAGTTTTTTTTTCTTTTCTAAAACAAAGAAATATATATTGAACGACGGAAAGGATCATTGCTATCATAATACTTGGTTCCATTTCACTAAAGCATGTTTGCTTGCAGATTCCTCCCTGAAATTAATGGGTAATTCTTTTAATTTAGATTTGATTAATCTCCAGAATGAAACTAGATTTGCAATAGACATAAGCTTAAAATTTCTATGAAAAACTGGAGTTTAGAAAGACTAGATATTGATAATCCATCCTTGAGCTTCCACCAATAACAACCTCATAGAACCCGGTAATAGAAGAAGTAAAGAGAATAAGAGAAAGGGGAGAAGAGTGGTGAACAAAGATAGGAGATAGTGAATTTCCGGTTTGGTATTTACCAAATTCCACAAATGATTCCTTTCTTGTTTATCCGCATTATATGGAATAAGCTGAACAATCTGAGCCCTCAATTTGATTTATCCCAGACATTGATCTTCTTCTAGCTCACCAAGTCACCCCTACTAATATCTGCCCGTCTAAAATGAAGTTAACACATTCTTAGCTAAACGGTGTCATCTCATAACTTCCCAATTGAAATTTATTTTTCCTTTAGAAAGTCTACTCCCAGCTCACTACATTCCTTCTGCCTTTGGAATCATGATCGACCTCGAGCATGCTGTTGCGCTATAGACTCCGGAAACTAAGATTTAGTTACCTTCCAATCTTCCATATTGCTTCCGCTGGAGCTAAATATTCCCACTGTACAAGTATCTTCACTGACCCTCCATTATTTTATATCACCACGTTCCTTGGTAGTATTGCAAAAGGTTGACCAAAATCTGTCCATCTTCTCTGTCCAATCTTTCTTTTCAACAACGAAATATGTAATACAGGGTAACTGAGAGTCTTTGGGGAATTATAGTCTATAAGCAACATGCTCTACCCTTTGTACTTCATACGGCCCATAAAACTTTGGACACTGTTCAGAGTGTCTCACCTTGATTGAGAAATGAGTTCATGTCTCCTTATATAATCTCGGGAAATCATCACCTTATGAGCTAAGCTTATGCTGTTTGAGTATTTTCTTAATATGGTATCAGAGGCAGAGAGATTTCTATTCATATTCTTGGTTGACCAAATGTTGCGTGTCCATGTTATGTTGTCTATGGTCCAAATATCAATCCCTAGGCATGCAGGAAGGCAGTAGATTATGTAATTAGACTAAGTTTTCAGAATTAAAAAGCTTTACAAATAACAGTCTGTGGGACATGGGATACTATTACTTGTTGAAATATGAAGTATTGTTGCACAAAAGATGATGTAGAACTTCCTCTTCAGAGCAAGGCAGAGGTGAAAGTCCAGAAGCTGCCACAAAACTTGATTCTCATCTTGTTGCTGCTTTAGGGATCCACTGGGCTCATGCTGTTAGTATTCGTCTTATATTTGAATCAAAATCAGGTTAGATCTTCTTCTTTTCTTCTAATTGGTGATCCTGGATTTTTGTTAAGGAAAATTATGCTTTTGTGGTGTTGAAACTTGAAATTCACATTTGTGCTCACCTTTGGTTCTGATGTGTCACCAATCTGCTTATGTCGTAATGCATAAAAGTAGCTAGAGTAAGAAAATACTGTTATTACATTTTTGTTTTTTGGTCTTCAACTGATACATACTCTTCTAGATCTGTGGTCTGGAAGAGTACTGTAGAAGGATTATGCAAGGGAGAGGAGTTGATTGGTGTACTATTGGATGGTGGTCAGAATCAGTCTTTTCGACAAACTTTATATCATTGTATTCTCTAGGAAATTGTTACTCCAAGCTTAGGCCAAAAGACAACACCTTATAATTAGGCTAAGCCAGCTGATTTACCTGAATTTATTTGTAATACAGATAACAACCCATGGATATGTAATGGGAAGAATCTTCTTTGTTGTCAAACTGTACATAATGTGTGACTTGTATCCAGTGTTTTGGACGGTGAAAGGTGGCAAGGGCCTGCCTCGCTTTGTGGCGAGGCGAGCAGCGAGCTGCTCGCCTTTTTGAATTGAGGTGCCAATTAATACCAAAATTTTAAAATTTTAATTGCATATATAAATATCCAAAATCTTAATAGCAATAAGTCAATAACAAATATTAGCAAATATTTCAATTCAAAAGCTAATAGTAGATACTAAAAGTCTAGAACTTGAATGACTCAATAATTCATAAGGCAATTGACAAACAGTACTAGAACTCTAAAAGTCCATTGAATTCACTATCTACGGACAAATAAATACTATAATAATTAAAATAAAACTAAATTAAGTAGGGAAGAAATAAATATAAAAGGATTAATTTTTTTTTAAAAAAAATATGTGCAGTGAGCACTGTTCAATGTTCAGTAGCTCCAAGCCTCCGACATAAAAAGAAAAACATAGCACTCACTACCACTGAAAACAGAGCACTCAGCCACTCACTACAACTGAAAAATAGAGTAGAGAAGAAGAAGAGAAGAAGAGAAGAAGAGAAGAAGAAGAGAAGAACTGAAGAAGAAGAAAAAAAAAGAAAAGGAAGAACTACGTACCAGAGCTGAGCAACAGTCGCAAAAAACTGACGAGCAACAGTTCTGAAGAACGAAGGTCTCGTCCTCACTCTCGAAGGGGTAGCGACTCGCGAGGAAGAGGAGAAGAGTAGCGATTCGCTAAGGTTTGCAAAAATATCCCCAAAAAATGGAAATAGGTGATACTGCCTCGCCTTGCCTCGCCTCGCCTTTGGCAAGAAGGCGAGCACCTTTCAAAACACTACTGCTTGTATCATTATTTCCTACCCATGGAACTTTTGGAGAAGAAAATGGAAGATTTGGAAGCAATGATATTTGGCAAAGTTACCATTTACCTTACGATAGAACCTATCTTGCACTGGATGGGTCAATTTCATCTTTTTAGGTTTTTGCTCTACTCCAGGTAAAGATCCACTAGCTTCATTTGGATTTGTACATATAGGGCAAATGCTTCCATTACCATTTCTTTTTGTATTTTTTTTCAAGTCATCTTGTACAAGTATTAATTAGAGTTGAGATAACTTTGCTCGACAATTAGGATTCTGAGTGATAGGAAAATATTTTTTCTACGGAATCGTGCTTACTAAGCTCTGTTTGAAGTAATCTCATGCTCATTTGTGCTCTCAATCTTCATATTTCTTACTTAGTCTATTCTTGAAGATAGACTTCGATCCTTAATATTTGGTTTCCCTACTTGAACTGATGATCATTGCGGTGGTTCATAGGTTCTAAGAATGATACATTTGGAGTGTCTAAATAGAGCTTATAGTGTTTTTTTTTTTACTTTAGCCTTCTGATTCTTGAGTAGAGTAGATTAACATAGATGAATGAAGGAGTTGCTGATGCTCTCTTCCGTCTTTCAGGTCAAAGGTTCATAAAATTAGCAAAATCTCCAGTATCTCCGCCTTTTGCATTTCCTTTCAACATAACTTCTTCTGGGATTTCATTGCTCAATGATGATGGAGTGGAAATGCCAGGGCCAGAGATACATTCAATAAGTTGTCAAGGTATGATTTAGTATACTGCCTCTTTCATTTGTGGGAGGTGGGAGTTTCTGAGGTAGTGACATTATTTCAATTTGGTAGAGTGCTTCAATTACGTATCTGTAGTTAAAAAAAGAAGACACAACAATCTCAAAAGGAGAAAGGTAGAAACAAATGATTGCTTAGAAAAAGTTCAAGCACGGTATGCGATTCAATTTTAGTTCACATGGAAAAGAAACTTTAATAATGCCGTCTTGATGACCATTAGCAAGAGCCCTATGTTTAGCGCACTGTTCCAAAAATGTCATTTGGTCATATGTTGCTTGCTGGTTTTTATTACTGATAATCCTCACCAATCTCTATACATAATGCAGGTCACAACAATGTTATTAATTTCGGTAGTGAAATGATGCATTGAGGTCCAGAAGCAAAGATACCTAATCTAATGTGTAGCCCTATAGGCGTGCTGGTAAATTCTTCTTCTTATACTAGCACTAACACATTCTCCTTTTCTCCGAATTCTCAGACTGAACTTCATCGTTCAATCTTAAATCCCTCAGTCATATCTATTTTAGGTGTAAATTCTATGAGTAGACGATGTAAATATGATTGATTTATAAATGAATCCACTGTGATGGATTCGTTACCTTATGATGAGTAAGGTAAACTCACATCCTTTTAAGTCCTTGCTTGGAAGATTGATGCCTTATGTATTGTGTCGTATTGTCAAGTTTATTACTATATAATGGTTAAAAAATATATTTTATGGAATGATTTATCTAGTGTAATTGTGTTGTATTTGTTTGATGAGAAATGCAAATCTGTTTGTCCACTTTCTTCACCCCCTCTATTAAAATGATCAATTCAAGGACAAAGTTGTCAGAGCATCGCACACTTGATGAAAGAGCTTTACAAGTGGCTTTTGAGCGTAATGAATCAAAGCTGAAGATGGATCAAGACTAAATAGGCCTAGGGTGGGGTAAGTTTGCGGGTAAGTTAAGTTTTTTTCGAAGTAGCTCAACAATGTTCGCCTCACAACACAGTACAGATGGTTCCCATAAAGTTTTTTTCAAAAAAATCGATTGAAATCTATATCATATCACCAAAATATTCCGTCACGGCTTGAACCGACACCCTGGATGTGGCCGACACTCACATACCAATGTTGATCCCCAACCTGACTACTTAGCGGAAGACTAATTCAAGCAAATTTAAGCTTTAAAATAAAATTTAACTTCAAAAGTCTCAAAGCTTCTCAAAATTCAAACTATCTCAAAATAGTATACTAAAACGATTTGAAAATAATAATAGTTTGCCATAATAGTTCAGAGGAAATATTAAAAAAACTCAACACTAACTATCTATGAAGTGTTTATAGTTCAATATGGATGTTGGGATAAGACCCACGACACCTCAAAACTATTAAACTGAAAGACAAAAGTGGAGTCCCCCCGAATGCATGGAAGACTCACCAAAAGTTTTTCTGAAAAAAACTTCATGAGGACCTCAGTAATGATTTGGGGGAGCATTATGTATAGTCTCACTATTTTAAGCAACATTTTTGCATTTAGGGACCAACTTTTAGAAATTACGCGGCTTTCTTATTTTTTTGTGTGTTAAGCTCATGGATTTGGCGCTTTGGGGCACCCAAAAGTTTTTTCTGAAAAATTTTATAAGGACCTCGTAATGAGTTGGTGGAGCATTTTGTATAGTCCCATCATTTTAAGGCATAATTTTACATTTAGGGGCTAACTTATTAATGGCGTGAGTTGGTCCCCAATGCGGGAAAGACCAAATTTACCATTTTTCATGTGCTATAGTCCATGAATTTTTGGTGATACGTGATCCCGACTTGTTTTTGGCCGAAATTTTTCATGGATGTCCGTTACAACCTTATTAATGGCGTGAGTGGGTCTCGAGGGGCAAACATACGTATTTTCAAATTCAAAACGAGACCCAAAGCGCTTAAGACTGAATTTATCATTTTTTGTGTGCTATAGTCCATGAATTTTTGGTGATATGTGATCCTGACTTGTTTTTGGTCAAAATTTTTAATGGACGTTCGTTACGACCTTATTAATGATGTGAGTCGGTCCTGAGGGAAAATTGGACGCATTTTTAACTTCAAACGAGCCCCAAAGAGATTAAGATCGAATTTACCATTTTTCGTGTGCTATAGTACATGGATTTTTGGTGATACGTGATCACGACTTGTTTTGGGCCAAAATTTTTCATGAACGTCCGTAACTACCTGTTGACACCCAATTTTGACCCTCCCCGATAATAATTAATTTCCGGGTTTCTTAATTTTCAATGATTTAAAACAATTGACTTTATAAAATTCAAAGTATTTTTCAAGTTAATTTTAAATGGTTTGTCACTTTTTATAAATTTTAAATAATATGTGTATACTTTTGAACTTTATAAATATTCGAAAATCGTCTCAAAATATTTTGTTTAATTAAATGTTTGGTTAGTTTGCTTAGTTATTTAATAGTTTATAATTCGGAGTTAATTAGTGTTTTGATAAAATTTATTTTATATATAGTCAAATTAATTGCTTTATTTCGTTAAAGTTAAGAAGCTCGTAAATTAATTATATTAACCCGTCTTATTTAATTACTAGCCGAATTTTACTAAATGAATTCAATTTGGCCACACTCCTAATTCATCGATTAAATTCGTAATGCGATTGACCACTCAATATGGTTAAAATTATAATTTACTAGCCATCACTTTTACCCCGTCCTTAAACCAAGTTTGGGCTATTTAATCAATCAGAAAGGGCATTTTCCAGCAGCCTTTTCTTTCTACAATCTCCAGCTGCAATTCCCAGCCCAATAATTCCCGTAACCAGCCCACTCCAATGCCCCTTTTCCCCTTAACCCAACCCGATCCAGCCCACCATTCCAATTCCAAAAGAAACCCAGAAATCCTCCATACGTTTACAACAGTCCAAACATATCACTGGAGTAGACGGAAAGCAGCGAGGAACAGAGAGAGTACACTGCATTTTTTTTTGTCTCCTTCTTCATGTCCCTCTCAATCCGTACAGCACGCGTCCTGCCCCGTTCCTCTTCCGGAATGGGGCAATTTTTTGGAGGAAAGGGTGTTTCCCTTAAATGGTGAAATAATTTTGAGTTTTGAAATTGAAAGGGTCCCTCTTCTGTCCAGATTTGGATCGGTTTTCCCTCCATCGAATCTACCCTAATTTGGGGATATATAGAACATTTTCTGTTCATGTTAAGGGCGGACAAAGAGTTGGAAAAAACGGAGTTAGAGAGTCGGAAAAGAAATAAAGAGTATGAGATTGGAGACAACTTGCATTGAGTAAGCAAGAAACAAAGGAAAAGTTACAATAGGAATTAAGAAACACACCTTATATAAAAAGCAACAACCAATCTTAGTTTAGAAAGATACCCCAAAAGAGGTTATTTACTTTTTTTTTTCTCGTTCGCTTCAACTCTGTTCATCGGAATTCTCGGAGTCATATTTCGGAGGTGAAAGTTCGTTGTCGCTCGTTCGTCGTCCCGGCTCGCTGCTCCGAAAGAGGTAAAATCTTTTCTAAACTTTGTTCTGTTCGATTCCTAGTTACTCTAGCTGTTCTGTTTAGATATTCTTAATCATGTTTTGGTCATTACATGTTAACATTATTTATATTAATGATAGAGATTTCCTTTGTTCTTTCTTGAAGTTTTGCTACTGTGGTTATTAAAATGCAATAGAGCTCTCAGTTTATTTCCTTGTTTTCCTATGTAGTTTCCCTTTGTGGTGTAAATGTTGATTATTTCTAATCTATATATCCATTTGTTTGCCTCTTATGACTGACTTCATGTCTACTCGAAATGTATAATTTGCTTACGGGATTTCTTGTATGATCTTGGCCTCTCTAAGCAGGCCTCAAGATTAGGACTGTTTCGAATTTTACACTAGCCTAAGCTTTTGCTTCCCTGCTAAGATTAGTAGTTTTACCTTGTGGGATCATGTCGTTTCATTTGTTTATTTTTAAGCCGTGAAGATTCACTCTTTCTAAAGGTTTAGTTTTTTTTTTTTTTTTTTCGTGTGATGAGAACAGATTGGTATTTGATACGGGTCCATTCTTTTACTTCTTGAAGATGAATGCACATGCTTGTATTCATAGTTAGTTGTCAGATATGCTATTTAGTAACTAGTGTCTTAATTTTATTTTATTTTGGTTGAGATTTCCTCTCATTTAGCGCCAATAGATATTTGGTTTGAATGTTTAGGTCTCGTGAGAGCATTAATGTTATGGTATTACTATATCATTGTTCCCTTATGCGCCTTAAACATAATGACATCTCTTGTTGAGAAATAGGATTAAAGCGTTGGTCCTTATAAAGTTTCGTTCTTAATTTTGTTAAGGAATGTCTAAATTTCATTTACCAAGTTTAGTGGCTTCAAATTTGCTCTCTGTTATAATGAGTTTGAAATCTTTGGACAATTGCCTCATATATATATATATATATATTTAAAATAGAATAAAATAATAATTTGTATATGAGAATTGCAAATCTATGTAGTGTTGAATATGTGTCTGTTTGTTAGCATGTGATCATTACGTGCCTCTTTGAAATATTGATTTAGGTTCATTATCAATCTTGACAAGATACCTATATGTTGTTCAATATATGTTAGTTATTAATATTTTGATTATTCTTACCTTCTATCCAATGCTAAATCTATCCAGTTTCGATCATTAATTGCTTCTCTTTCTTTTCTCTTTACATGAAAACTCTATCCTCGCATTTTCCTTTGGGCCATGGAGGCCCACATCCCCTTTTATCCGAGTCAGCTATATATTAAAATCGACGAACAGGTCCCGAAATTGAAAGAAAAGCGGAGCAAATCGGGAGTTGAAAAAGATTGGGCCAAAGCCTACCTTTATTTATTCGGAATTGTATTTTGTTATTATTGGGCCTAAGCCCTTGTCATTTTACTTACTATTACTTGTTAGTTCCTAGGACAGGTGGAGAAATTGGGCTTAAGGTCCAAAAGAAAGATATTTATTTCATGTTAGAACTAGGACAGGTGCAGGTGACTCAAATGGGCCGAAAGCCCAAATCTCTTTCCCTCCCCTCTTTGTTGTGTTTATGTGCTCGTTAATATTTTTCACTAAACTTAAGGTCGAAAATTCAAATCCCCAAAGATACCCGTTTTGATTTTATAACTTAACTAAAATCAATCACCTTCAACGAGGCCTAAAAAAATGTATTTTTGCAAAATACTCCACTTGGATAATACCTTAATTTTTTTTCCTTTTTCTCTTGAAATGGTCCTAATTGCAAAATAGTTCAATTTTGCAAGTCAAGCTAAATTAAAATTATTTTGGCCAAATAAATTAGTTGTCGGATAACCGCATTAGCGGATATTCTAGGTGCTTTAAAAACCTTCCTAGAATATTAATAGGAACCTCGAACTCCCTAATAGTTTTCAATAGATTTACTGTTTTAGTCTTTTGAAAATAATAGTTTTTCTTGATTTTTCTTAAAAATTAAGTGGCGACTCTTAAACCAGTCTAAAATATATTTTCCTAATAAAACACTACCTTATTAATGGCGTGAGTTGGTCCTGATGGTCAAACAAACACATTTTCTAGTTCAAACGAGTCTCAATGCGGTAAAGACCGAATTTACCATTTTCGTGTGTTAGAGTCCATGAATTTTTGGTGATACGTGATCCCAACTTGTTTTTGACCGAAATTTTTCATGGACGTCCGTTATTACCTTATTAAAGGCGTGAATTGGTCCCAAGGGTTAAACATATGCATTTTAAAGTTCAAATGATCCCCAAAGTACTTAGGACCCAATTTACCATTTTGTGTGTGCTATACGTCCATGAATTTTTGATGATATGTGATCCTGACTTATTTTTGGCCAAAATTTTTCATGGACATCTGTTACGACCTTATTAATAGCGTGAGTTTGTCCCGAAAGGCTAACAGATGCATTTTCAAGTTCAAACGAGCCCCAACGCGGGAAAGACTGCACTTACTATATTTCGTGTGCTATAGTTCATGTATTTTTGGTGATACGTGATCTCGACTTGTTTTTGGTCAAAAATTTTCATGGACGTCCGTTAAGAGCTTATTAATGGTGTGAGTTTGTCTCGAGGGGTAAACAAACACATTTTCAAGTTCAAATGAGCCCCAAAGCGCTTATGATCGAATTTATCGTTTCGTATGCTATAGTCCATGAATTTTTGGTGATACGTGATTCCAACTTGTTTTTGGCCGAAATTTTTCATGGACCTTCGTTACAACCTTATTAATGGCGTGAGTTTTATCACAAGGGACAAACAGTCGCATTTTCAACTTCAAACGAGTCCCAAAGCGCTTAAGACCGACTTTATCATTTTTGTGAGCTATAGTCCATAGATTTTTGGTGATACGTGATCCTGACTTGTTTTTGAGAGAAAATTTTCATGGACGTCCGTTACTACCTTATTAATGGTGTGAATAGGTCCCGATGGGCAAACAAACACATTTTCTTGTTCAAATGAGCCTAAATACGGGAAAAACCAAATTTACCATTTTTCGTGTGCTATAATTCATGAATTTTTGTTGATACATTATCGTAACTTGTTTTTGACCGAAAGTTTTCATGCACGTATGTTACGACCTTATTAATGGCGTGAGTTGGTGCAGAGGGACAAACAAACACATTTAAAAGTTCAAACGAGCACCAAAGCGCTTAAGATTGAATTTACTGTTTTTTCGTGTGCTATAGTCCATGAAGTTTTGGTGATACGTGATCCCGACTTATTTTTGACTGAATCATAGGTGTCCATTACGACCTTATTAATGGCGTGAGTAGGTCCCGATGGGAAACTAGATGCATTTTCATGTTCAAACGAGCACTAATGCGGAAAAAAAATGTATTTACCATTTTTCTGGTGCTATAATCCATGGATTTTTGGTGATATGTGATTTCAACTTGTTTTTCACCGAAACTTTTCATGGATGTCTGTTATGACGTTATGAATGGTGTGAGTTGGTCTGAGGGGTAAACAAACGCATTTTCAAGTTCAAACAAGCCTCAATACAGGAAAGACCGAATTTACCATTTTTCATATGTTATGTTCATGAATTTTTGGTGATACGTGATCTCGACTTGTTTTTGGCTGAAATTTTTTATGGACGTCCGTTATGACCTTATTAATGATGTCAGTTGGTTTCGAGAGACAAATAGATGCATTTTCAAGTTCAAACGAGCCCTAATGCGGAAAATATCAAATTTACCATTTCTCGTGTGCTATAGTTTATAGATTTTTAGTAATATGTGATCCTGACTTGTTTTTAATCAAATTTTTTCATGAACGTTCGTTATGACCTTATTAATGGTGTGAGTTGGTTAGAGAAGAAAGCATATGCATATTCAAGTTCAAACGAACCCCAATAGGGAAAGACCAAATTTATTTATTTTCGTGTGCTATAGTCCATGGATTTTTGATGATACGTGATCTCGACTTGTTTTTTGCCAAATTTTTGCATGAACGTCCATTACGACCTTATTAATGACGTGAGTTGGTCCCGAAGGGAAAACAAACGAATTTTCAACTTCAAACGAACCCCAAAGCGCTTAAGACCGAATTTACCTTTTTTTGTATGATATAATCAATAGATTTTTGGTGATACATGATTCAAATTTATTTTTGGGCGAACTTTTCATGGATGTCCGTTATGACCTTATTAATGGCGTGAATTGGTCTTGAAAGGAAAACAAATGCATTTTCTAGTTTAAACGAGCCCCAATACGGGAAAGACCAAATTTATTATTTTTCGTGTGCTATAGTCCATGAATTTTCGGTGATACGTGATTCAAATTGTTTTTTGGCTGAAATTTTTCATGGATGTCCGTTACGACCTTATTAATGACGTGAGTTGGTCCCGAGGGACAAACAAACGCATTTTCAAGTTCAAACGAGCCCCAAAGTACTTAAGACCGAATTACCATTTTTGGTGTGCTATGTCCATAGATTTTTGATGATACGTGATCCCGACTTGTATTTGGTTAAAAAATTTCACGGACGTCCGTTACGACCTTATTAATGGCGTGAGTTTGTCCTTGGGGGAAAATCGATGCATTTTCAAGTTCAAATGAGCCCAAAGCACTTAGGATCAAATTTACCATTTTTCGTGTGCTATAATCCATGTATTTTTGGTTGTACGAGATCTCGACTTATTTTTGTCTGAAATTTTTTAAGGACGTCTGTTACGACCTTATTAATGGCGTGAGTTGGTCCTGAGGGGCAAACAAACGGTAGACATTTTTCAAGTTCAAACGAGCCACACAATGCTTAAGACCAAATTTACCATTTTTCGTGTGCTATAATTCATGAATTTTCGGTGATATGTGATTCCGACTTGCTTTCTGGCCGAAATTTTTCTTAAACGTATGTTACGACCTTATTAATGGCGTGAGTTGGTCTCGAGGGGAAAATACTTGCATTTTAAATTTCAAACGACCCCTAAAGGGCTTAAGACCTAATTTACCATTTTTCGTGTGCTATAGTTCATGGATTTTTGTAATACGTGATCCCGACTTATTTTTGGCCAAAAATTTTTCTTGGATGTCCGTTATGATATTATCAATGGCGTGAGTTGGTCTCGAGGGGCAAACAAACGCATTTTCAAATTCAAACGAGCTCCAATGCGGGAAAGACAAAATTTACCATTTTTTGTTTGCTATAGTCCATGGATTTTTGGTGATACATGATCCAAACTTGTTTTTGATCAAAAATTTTCATGGACGTCTGTTACGATCTTATTTATGGCGTGAGGTAGACCCAAGGGGTAAAGTGCAAAATGATGCATTTTCAAGTTGAAAAGCTCCCCAATGGGGCAAAGTCCATGGATTTTTGTGATACGTGATCTCCACTTGTTTTTGGTAAAAAATTTCCATGAAAGTGCATTATGACCTTATTAATGATGTGAGTTGGTTCTGAGGGGTAAACAAATGCATTTTCTAGTTCAAATGAACCCGAATGCGGGAAAAACCAAATTACTATTTTTCGTGTGCTATAGTCCATAGATTTTTGGTGATACGTGATCTCGACTTGTTTTTGGTTGAAATCTTTCATGAATGTCCATTACGACCTTATTTAATGGCGTGAGTTGGTGCCGAAGGGGAATCATGCGCATTTTCAAGTTCTAACAAGCCCCAAAGTGGAAAAAACCAGATTTTATCATTTTTCATGTGCTATAGTCCATGGATTTTTTGTGACATAAGATTTCGACTTGTTTTTTCCTGATATTTTTCATGGATGTCCATTACGACCTTATTAATGACGTGAGTTGGTTCCAAGGGGTAAACATGCAGTTTATAAAGTTAAAACGAGCCTAAAGCGGGAAAAACTAGATTTTATAGTTTATCGTGTGCTATATTCCATGGATATTTTATGATACAGGGTTCCGACTTGTTTTTGAATGAAATTTTTCATAGACATCTGTTAAGACCTTATTAATGGCGTGAGTTGTTTCCGAGGGGTAAACAAACGCATTTTCAAGTTCAAACGAACCCCAAAGCGAGAAAAACCAGATTTTACCTTTTTTTCGTGTGCTATAATCTATAGATTTTTTGTGACACAAGATTCCGGCTTGTTTTTGACTAAAATTTTTCATGGACAACCACTACGACCTTATTAATGGTGTGAGTTGGTCACGAGGGTAAATGAGCGCATTTTAAAGTTCAAACGATCCCCAAAGCAGGAAAAACTAGATTTTATAAATATTTGTGTGCTATAGTCCATGTTTTTTTGGTGATACAAGATTCCGACTTGTTTTTGGCCAAAATTTTTCATGGACTTCATTTACGACCTTATTAATGGCGTGAGTTGGTCCCGAGGGGAAAACATGTGCATTTCAAAGTTCAAACGAACCCATAAGCAGTAAAAACCAGATTTTACCATTTTTCGTGTGCAATTGTCCATGTATTTTTTGTCATACGAGATTCTGGGTGCTCCGGGTGCCAGATCAAATTACGCGATTCCTAAAAATGGGCATGTAGATGCAGAAATGGACGTGAGAAAAATAGTGTGAGTATACGTGATGGTTCACCAACTCAATACAAAGGTCCTCTTGAATTTTATTTTTTTAAATTTTTTTTGGGTGCTTCAGGCGCAAGATCCATGGGTATACAAAAAATAGAGCAATTTGCGCGGTTCCTAAAAAAGGACCCTCTAGAAGCGGAAATGAGCGTGAAAAAAAGGTGTGAGTACA
The DNA here is from genome assembly GCA_036553675.1 of Solanum okadae. Classification (NCBI taxonomy): domain Eukaryota; kingdom Viridiplantae; phylum Streptophyta; class Magnoliopsida; order Solanales; family Solanaceae; genus Solanum; species Solanum okadae. The sequence continues at coordinate 47,401,352 of CM071688.1, read as the reverse complement.
TGTGACGGTTCTCCAAGTCAATATAGAGGTCTTCATAAAGTCTTTTGAGAAAAAAATTTTGGATGCTCTGTGCGCCGGATCCATGGGATAATTAATACACACGAAAAACAGAGCAATTTGCACGATTCCTAAAAAAAAGGCTTGTAGATGCGGAAATGGCGTGAAAAAATGGTGTGCGTATACGTGATGGTTCCCCAACTCAATACGAAGGTCGCCATAAAGCTTTTTGAGAATTTATTTTTGATACTCCGGGAGCCAGATCCATAGGCTAAAACACACAAAAAATAGAGCAATTTGCGTGATTCCTAAAATTTTGCCTTGTAGATGGGGAAATGGGAGTGAGAAAAATGGTGTGATTATACGTAATGGTTCCCCAACTCAATACGGAAGTCACAATAAAGTTTTTTGAGACTTTATATTTGGGTACTCCGGGCGCCAGATCCATTGGCTAATACACACGAAAAATAGGGCAATTTGTGTGAATCCTAAAAAAGGGTCTTGTAGATGCGGAAATGGGAGTGAAAAAAAATGGTGTGAGTATACGTGATGGTTTCCCATCTCAATACTGAGGTCTTCATAAACTTTTTTGAGAAATTATTTTTTGGTGCTCCGGACGCCAGATCCATGGGCTAATACACACGAAAATAGAGGAATTTAGGCGATTCCTAAATAAAGACCGGTAGATGCGAAAATGAGCGTGAAAAAAATGGTGTGAGTATACGTGATGGTTCCCCAACTCAATTTGGAGGTCCTCATAAAGTATTTTGAGAATTTTTTTTGGATGCTCCAAGCGCTAGATCCATGGACTAATACACACACAAATTGAGAAATTTGCGCAGGTTCTAAAAAAGGGCTTTTCGATGCGGAAATGGGCGTGAAAAAAATGGTATGAGTATTTATGATGGTTCCCCAACTCAATACGAATGTCCTTATAATGTTTTTTTTGAATATTTTTTGGGTGCTCAGTGCGCCAGATCCATGGGCTAATACACACGAAAAATAGAGCAATTTCACGATTTCTAAAAAAATGGTGTGAGTATACGTGATGGTTCCCAAAATTAATACGGATGTCCTCATGAAGTTTTTTGAGAAATTTTTTTGGGTGCTCCTGGCGCTAGACCCATATGCAAATACACACGAAAAATTGAACAATTTGCGTGATTCCTAAAAAAAGGCCTATAGATGTGGAAATGGGAGTGAAAAATGGTGTGAGTATACGTGATGGTTCCCCAACTCAATACAGAGGTTCTCATAAAGTTTTTTGAAAAAAAAATTGGGTACTCCGGGCGTTAAATCCATGGGTAACACATGAAAAATATAGCATATTGCGTGATTCCTAAAAGAGGGCCCGTAGATATGGAAATGGGCGTGAGAAAAATGGTGCGAGTATACGAGATAGTTCCTTAACTCAATACGGAACTCCTCACAAAGTTTTTTGAGAATTTTTTTTTAGTGCTCCATGTGCCAGATTCATGGGCTAATACATACTAAATATAGAACAATTTACAAAATTCCTAAAAAAGGGCCTTGTAGATGCTGAAATGCGAGTGAAAAAATGGCGTGAGTATAAGTGATGGTTCCACAACTCAATATGGAGGTCCTTTTAAAGTTTTTTGGATACACAATTTTGGATGCTCCGGGAGCCAAATCAATGGGCTTATAAAGACGAAAATAGAACAATTTGCGCGATTCCTAAAAAAGGGCCAGTAGGTGCGAAATTGGGAGTGAGAAAAATGGTGTGAGTATACGTGATAGTTCCCCAACTTAGTACGAAGGTCCTTAAAAAATTTTTTGAGATTTTTTTTTTGCGTGCTCCTGGCGCCAAATCTATAGGCTTATACACACGAGAAAAGAGGAATTTAAGCAATTCATAAAAAAGGGCATGTATATGTGAAAATGGGTGTGAAAATATAGTTTGAGTATACATGGTAGTTCCTCATAAAGTTTTTGGAGAAATTGTTTTTTGGGTGCTCCAGACACCAGATTCATGGGCTAATACACACGAAAAATATAGCAATTTGCGCGATTCCTAAAAAAGAGTCTATAGATGCGGAAATGGGAGTGAAAATAATAGTGTGAGTATACGTGATGATTCCCAAATATAATACGAATGTCCTCATAAAGTTTTTTGAGAAAAAAAATTTGGTTGCTCTGGGCACCTGATACATGATCTTAATACACGAAAAATAGAACAATTTGCGCTATTTCTAAAAAAGAGCCAGTAGATGCGGAAATGGGCTTGAAAAAAATGGTATTAGTATACATGATGGTTCCAACTAAATACAGAGGTCCTTATAATGGTTTTTGAGAAAAAAAATTTAGGTGCTCTAGGCTCCTGATACATGTGCTAATACACGAAAAATATAACAATTTTTGCGATTCCCAAAAAAGGGCATGTAGGTGCGAAATTGGGAGTGAAAATAATAGTGTGAGTATACGTGATGATTCCCAAATATAATACGAATGTCCTCATAAAGTTTTTTGAGAAAAAAAATTTGGTTGCTTTGGGCACCTGATACATGATCTTAATACACGAAAAATAGAACAATTTGCGCGATTTCTAAAAAAGAGCCAGTAGATGCGGAAATGGGCTTGAAAAAAATGGTGTGAATATACATGATGGTTCTCTAACTCAATACGAACGTCCTCAGTGCTCCACGCCAGATCCATGGGCTAATACACTCGAAAAATAGAGCAATTTGCGCAATTCCTAAAATAAGGGATGTAGATGCGAACATGAGTGAAAAAAATGGTGTGAGTATATGTCATGGTTAGCCAATTCAATACCGAGATCCTCATTAAGTTTTTTGAATTTTTTTTAGCGCTCGGGGTGCCAGATTCATGGACTAACACACGAAAAATAGAGCAATTTATGCGATTCCTAATAAAGGGCATGTAGATTAGAAAATAGTCGTGAGAAAAATGGTGTGAGTATACGTGATAGTTCCCTAACTCAATACGGAGGCTCAAATAAAGTTTTTTGAGAATTTTTTTTTGAGTGCTTGGGGAGCCAAAACCATGGGCTTATACACACGAAAAATAGAGGAATTTATGCGATTTTAAAAAAGGACCCGTAGATGAGAAAATGACGTAAAAAAATATTGTGAGTATTTGTGATGGTTCCCCAACTCAATACAAATGTCCTCTTAAAGTCTTTTGAGAAAAATTAATTCGTCGCTCCAGGCGCCAGATCCATGAGTTAATCCACTAGAAAATAGAGTAATTTGCGCGATTTATAAAAAAAGCATGTAGATGCAGAAATGGACGTGAAAAAAATAGTGTGAGTATATGTGATGGTTCCCCAACTCAATACGGAGGTCCTCATAAAGTTTTTTCTCAAAAAACTTTTGAGTGCTCTGGGCGCCTGATACATGTGCTAATACACATGCAAAATATAACAATTTGCGCGATTCCTAAAAAAAGACATGTAGATGCAAAAATGGGGGAGAAAAATGGTGTGAGTATACGTGATGGTTCCCCAACCCAATACCGAGGGCCTCATAAAATTTTTGATAATTTTTTTTGGATGATCCGGGCACTAGATCAATGAGCTAATACACATGAAAAATAGATAAATGTACGCGTAGATGCGGAAATGGGCGTAAAAATATGGTGTGAGTATATGTGATGGTTTCTCAACTCATTCGGAGTTTCTCATAAATTTTTTTTATAATTTTTTTTGGGTTATCCGGACTCCAGATACATGAGCTAATACACACGAAAAATAGAGGAACTAACGCGATTCCAAGAAAAATGCTTTTAGATGCGGAAATGGGCGTGAAAAAATGGTGTGAGTATAAGTGATGGTTCCCCAACAAAACAAAGAGGTCCTCATAAAGTTTTTTAAGAATTTTTTTTTCGGGTGCTCCGGGCGCCTCATCCAGGGCTAATACACACGAAAAATAGAGCAATTTACGCTATTTCTAAAAAAGGGCCTCCAGATGCGGAAATTGGTGTGAAAAAAAAGGTGTAAGTATACTTGATGGTTACCCACCTCAATACGGAGGTCCTCATAAAATTTTTTGAGATAAGTATTTTGGTGCTCTGGACGCCACATCCATGGGCTAATACACATGGAATATAGAGCAATTTGCGCGATTCCTAAAAAAGAGCACGTAGATGCGGAAATGGGAGTGAGAAAAATGGTATCAGCATACGTGATGGTTCCCAACTAAATACGGAGGTCCTCATAAAGTTTTTTCAGATATTTTTTGGGTGCTTCGAGCGCCTTATTCATGGGATAATACACACGAAAATTATAGAAATTTGCGCGATTTCTAAAAAAGAGGCCTTGCATATGCGAAAATGGCCAAGAAAAAAATTGTGTGAGTATACGTGATGGTTCCCCAACTTAATTCGGAGGTTCTCATAAAGTTTTGATAAACAAAATTTAGGAGCTCCTGGCGCCAGATCGATTGGCTAATATACACGAAAAATAGAGCAATTTCCGCGATTTCTGTAAAAGGGCCTTGTAGATACGGAAATGGGCGTGAAAAAAATAGTACGAGTATACGTGATGGTTCCCTTACTAAATATGGAGGTCCGCATAAAAATTTTTGAGAAAAAAGAGTGGGTGCTCCAGGCGCCAGATCCATGAGCAAATACACAAAAAAACAGAGGAATTTGTGCGATTCCGAAAAATGGGCTTGTCAGTGCAAAAATGAGTGTGAAAAAAATGATGTGAGTATACTGTCACCACCCGAATCTACACACTGGACGTGGCCGACACTCAAGAACCATTACTGGTCCCCAAGCAAACCCTCATCTTGGCTGGCTACAAGTCGAATAATAACTTTAGCATGCAAAAGCTTAAAACTGAATAAAATTCAATAAACTCAACTTTTCAAAACTTTAACTCAAATGAACAATTTAGAATAAAAATAATATATTCAAATCGCCATAAAATAGGCAACTTAAGTCTTTAAAACATTTAATAAAATAAATGAATAATATAGACTTCTCAACTATACTAACTATCTATGAAGCCTCTAACTGATAAAGATGGAAGTCGGGACATGACGCACGACATCCTGACTAAACTGAAAAGTAAATGAAATCCTCCGAAAACAAAGAGGCTCTCCATAGCTTACTCGAACTCCCAGATGTATCAACGAAGCTTCTGTTGATGATCTTGAATACCCGTGTCTTTATTATTAGAAGTTACAGGCCAAATGGCTTAGTACGTGGAATGTACGAGTATGTAATGGGAATTCTAAAACATAACATAAGCGTGAATCTTGATAGAAAAAAATAAGAAACATACTTACCTTTTCTTAACTCACTCAACCCAAGAATAAGCTACCCAACTCAAAGATTAGATACTCGACTTCAAAGATATGATACTTGACTCAAAGATTAGATACTCAACTCTGGATACTTAACTGAACTCATTTCACTATAAAGCAGTTTAAAACATATGCAATATAAAGAAAAGAAAAATTGTTTAAGACATATTGTCAACTCATAATCATAATATCATAAAAGACATATCATGCTTCCTCTCAAAGTCTACTTGTGCAATGCATGAATGAAGTCTCATACCCCATTTATACTAAGCAGAACCCCTTGAGGAACCATGCAATTACTGTTGTGGTAGTTTCTCTAACCGACAACCATCACTTAAGAACTATAGTGATGATACAACGCTTTACCTCACGCTGCCGAGGCGCATCCCATACCTTGCCGTGTTATAGGAATCTAACTCACTAAGTGAATCCACTAGTCTATGCGAAAATGATTCATCTAAAAAGTATGATTTTCTACCCATGATGGCAACATGGTTTATGGAGACTTGAGTTAAAATGAACTAGCATCTCCATATCGGTGCTCAATACTACTCCCAAGAATATACTGTTACATCCCGCATTTAGAAATAATTAGAATATAGTTTAAATCTAGAAATTTTCGTTTTTGGAAAGCATAAAGGAAATCTGGAAAAAAATTGTAAGAAAGTAAAGTTAAGTTTTGGTCATTTTCAAACGATCATAACTTCTAGCTTAGGAGTTAGGTGTACTTCCAGGTATGGTTGCAAAGATCTTGGAATGATCTTTCCAACGCCGCCAACTTTGCGTGATTCCGAGTTCGTATGAGTGTGATATACCCTTTGGAAGTTGGGCTATTGGATTAAGGAAATGTCCAAATCCAAATTTTTTTAAAGGGTAGTTTGGTCTTTTTTTTACCCTATTGTTTTATTTAGTTTAGGGTTAATTAATTGGGGTCTAAAATGATTGGAGTTAGTTTGGACATTTACCAAATAGAGCTAGGGCTTTGGAGGAAGAACACAAGAAAAGAGAAAGGCGGAAAAAGCTAGATTCGTCGTCGTTGTAAGGAATTGATTGCGAATTTAGCCGAGGATTCAATCTATTAAGGTATGTGAGTCTATCTCAACGTTGGGTTCGTTCACACACATGCCAAGCATGTTTGATTCAGTGATTTCATCTAAAAAGATTGGATTTTGAATGTTATTGAATGTGGTTCTTGAATTACTTTCGTTCTTGAACATGAGTTGAGTTTTAGGAGTTCTTGATGATTAAATTGTTAGTTCTTGAGTTCCTTAAGTTAGATCCTTGTGCATATGATTTGGGTACATAAATCTAAGGTGAGTTTGAGAACAAGAATCGGATTAAAACGATTTAGGATAAGAAAACGAGAGCAAAAGTTCGTCAGATTTTTGCCTAAGGAACAGGTCGCACGATGCGCCCCCATAGCGCCAGGAGGGTTGGCACGGCGCGCCAGTAAGTTGAGGCCTAGCGCGGCGCACCCCGAAAGCGCTCGAATCGACATTTTTCACCCAATTTCTGTCTTTCAGTCAGTTTAAGTCCTTCTAAAGTGTCCTAACACTTTCCATTGATTCTAACTACTCTAAATGACTTCTAAACATCTAGAAATCTTCCAGAAACATGAATTATCACCTTGAATCCATAAATTTAAATTCAAGGAAAGTTAAGAGCCAAGTTTAGGAAATTCTTCGAGTCTTTTCAAAAAGTCTTTTGCAAATGCTTTTAACTTTGTTTTAAGACTTAAAGTTCAAGTTGAGTAAAGAGTAAAAAGTAAAGATTGAAGTTCATTTCTTCAAAAGTATATGGGAACTAAGTATTCCCAAAGAGTTTATAAATTAATTTTCACATTCAAGCATGAAAAAAGGAACATTGATTTCCAAGAGAGCTTTTTAAGCTAAGTTTGAGCAATTATCCCAAACCAGAGAAGAAGTTGGTTTTTTTAATAAACATATGAGCTAAGTTTATTTTGGGAGTAGTATTGAGCACCGATATGGGGATGCAAGTTCATATTAACTCAAGTCTCCATAAACCATGTACCCATCTTGGGTATTAATGGGTCATACATTTTAGATGATCACATAAGTTAAGCTAGTGAATCCACTAAGTTAAGCGTTTTATATGACGGCAAAGTATAGGACAGTTCTGGCAGCGTGGTCAAGACGTTGTATCACCACTTAGGCTCACAGTGGTGGTTGTCGGTTAGAGAAAGTTTCACAAAAACTATATTACTTTATTATATGAGTAGAGTTGAGTTTGTTATTGCATTTTCTTTAACAAACTGAGTTGTTTTACTGCATTATAAAGCTTTCCATATATTACATGTGTATTGTTGCTTTATATTGAGTTGCGTATCCAGAGTTGAGAACCTAGAGTTGAATATCTAATCTCTGAGTTGAGTATTTTATCCTTGAGTACTTCTGAGTTGAGTAAATTTGAGTAGTTTTGAGTATCCTTGAATATCTTTGAGTTATTTATGAGTTGAGAAGAGCCAAGGTAAGTGTTTCTTTCCGAATCTTTTTTCAAGCTTATGTTTATGTTTTAGAATTCCCCTTACATGCTTGTACATTTCATGTACCGAGTCATTTGGCCTGCATCTTCTCATGATGCAGATTCATGTATTTAGATCATTAACAAAAGCTTCGTTTATGTTACGTGGAGTTCGAGTTAGCTATGGTGAGCCTCCTTGCTTCCGGAGAATTCCATTTACTTTCAGTTGTTAGGAGGTCGTGGGTCTTGTCCTGACTTCCATCATTGTCATTTAGAGGCTTCATAGATAGACAGTAGAGTTTTAGAAGTCTTCCTTTATTTTGTCAAATGTTTTAAAGACTAAAGTTGCCTTTTTATGGCGAGTTGTATATATTTTATTATACAGAGTTTTCTTTGGACTTAAAGTTTGTATTTAAGTTTTATGAACATTTATTCAGTTTTAAGCTTTTGCATGCTTAAGTTAGTCTTCCACTTGTAGTCAGCAAGGGTGAGGGTTCGCTTGGGGACCAACAATGGTTCTTGAGTGCCGGCCACGTCCAGGGTGTAGACTCGGGTCGTGACAGATGTCATTATAATTTTTTTTGAGAAAATGATTTGGTGCTCCGGGAGCCTAATCCATGTGCTAATACACACGAAAAATAAAGGAATTTTGGCAATTCCTAAAAATGGGCAAGTAGATGCGAAAATGAGCGTGAAAAAAAATGGTGTGACTATACATGATGGTTCCCCAAATCAATACGAATATTCTCATAAAGTTTTTTAAGATTTTTTTTGGGGTGCTCCGAGCGTTAGATCCTTGGGCTAATACACACGAAAAATAGAGCAATTTCCATGATTTCTAAAAAAGGGCCAATAGATGCGGAAATGGGTGTGAAAACAATGGTGCATACGTGATGGTTCCCAAACTTAATACGAATGTCCTCATAATGTTCTTTAAGAAAAAAAATGGTGTGCTCATAATGTCCTCATAATTTTTTTAAATAAAAGTTTTGGTGCTCCGAACACTTGATCCATGTGCTAATACATCGACAAATAGAGCAATTTGCACGATTTCTATAAAAGGCCTTGTTGATGAGGAAATGAGCGTGAAAAAAATGAGGTGAGAATACATGATGGTTCCCAACTCAATACGAATGTTCTCATAAAAATTTTTTAGAAAAAGAAATGTGGGTGCTCCGGGCGCCAGATCTATAGGCTAATACACATGAAAAATAGAGTAATTTGTGCGATCCTTAATAAAGGGCCAATAGATGCGGAAATGGCGTGATAAAAATGGTGTGATTATACGTGATGGTTCTCCAACTCAATACGGAAGTCCTGATAAAGATTTTTGATAAAAAATTTGGGTGCTACGGTTGCCAGATACATGGGCTAATATACACGAAAAATAAATCAATTTGCGCGATTCCAAAAAAAAGGGCCTGTAGATGCGGAAATGGGCGTGAAAAAAATAGTTCGAGTATACTTGATAGTTTTCCAAATCAATACGGATGTCCTCAAAAAGTTTTTGCGGACAAAAATTTAGGTGTTCTGGGCGCTAGATCTATGGGCTAATAATAAACACGAAAAATAGAGCAATTTGCGCGATTCTTAAAAAAGGGCATGTAAATGCAGAAATGGGCATGAAAATATGGTGTGAGTATACACGATCGTTCCCCAACTCAATACTAAGGTCCTCATAAAGTTTTTTGCGAAAATAATTTGGGTGCTCTGGGCGCTAGATTTATGGGCTAATACACACGAAAAATAGAGCAATTTACACGATTTCTAAATAAAGGCCCGAAGATGCGGAAATAAACGGGAAAAAATTAGTGTGAGTATATATGATGGTTCCCAAACTCAATACGGATGTCCTCATAATGCTTTTTGAGAAAAAAAATTGGGTGCTCCAGGCGCCAGATCCATGGGCTAATACATACGAAAAATTAAGTAACTTGCACAATTCCTAAAAAAGCGCTTGTAGATGCGGAAATTGTCGTGAAAAAATTGGTGTGAATATACATGATGTTTCTCCAATTCAATACGAAAGTTCTCACAATTTTTTTTTTGAAAATATAATTTTTGGGTGTAGCGAACGCCAGATCAATGGGCTAACACATACGAAAAATATAACAATTTGTGCGATTCCTAAAAAAAGGTTGTAGATTCGGAAATAGACGTGAAAAAATGGTGTTAGTATACGTGATGGTTCCCAAACTCAATACATATGTCCTCATAAAGTTTTTTGAGAAAAGAAATGTAGGTGCTCCGGTCGCCAGATCAATGGGCAAATACATATGAAAAATAAAGCAATTTGCGCGATTTCTAAAAAAGGGTCTGTAGATGCGGAAATGGGCGTGAAAAAAATGGTGTGAGTATACGTGATGATTCCCCAACTCAATATAAAGGTCCTCATAAAGTTTTTTGAGAAAAAAAAATTAAGGTGCTCCGGGCACCTGATACATGTGCTAATACACACGAAAAATAAAACAATTTGCACGATTGGTAAAAAAGGGCCTATGGATGCTGAAGTGGCTTGAAAAAAATGGTGTGAGTATACATGATTGTTCCCCAACTCAATATAGAGATCCTAATAAAGTTTTTTGATGAAAATATTTTTGGTGCTCCGGACGTTTGATCAATGGGTTAATACACATGAAAAATGGATCAATATGCGCGATTCCTATAAAGGGGCCTTGTAGATGCGGAAAGGGGTGTGAAAAAAATAATCCTCATAAACTTTGTTGAGAAGTTTTTTTGGGTGCTTTGGGCGAAAGATCAATGGCCTAATACACACGAAAATTAGAGCAATTTGTGCGATTCCTCTAAAAGGGCTTGAAGATACGGAAATGAGCGTGAAAAAAATTATGTGAATATACGTGATGGTTCCCCAACTCAATACGGAGGTCCTCATGAAGTTTTTTGAGAAATTTTTTTTGTGTCCTCTGGGAGCCCAATTCATGGGCTAATACATACGAAAAAAGATGAATTTACGTGATTCCTAAAAAGAGCATGTAGATGCGGAAATGTGGGTGAAAAAAATAGTGTGAGTATACGTGTTGGTTCCCCAAATCAATACGGATGTCCTTATAAAGTTTTTTGAGAAAAAAAATTTGGTGCTCCGAATGCCAGATCCATGGGCTAATAAACACGAAAATAGAAGAATTTGCACGATTCTTAAAAAAAGGCATGTAGATGCAGAAATGGGAGTGAAAAAATGGTGTGACTAAACGTCATGGTTCCCCAAATCAATACAAATGTCCTAATAAAGTTTTTTGAGAAAAAAAATGTTGAGTGCTCCGGGCGCCAGATCAATGGGCTAATATACACACGAAAAATAGAGCAAATTGCGCGATTTCTAAAAAAAGGCATGTTGATGCTTAAGCGGGCATGAAAAAAATGGTGTAAATATATGTTATGGTTCCCAACTCAATATAGAGGTGCTCATAAAGTTTTTTGGTAAAAAAATTTTGGGTACTCCGGGCGACAGATCCATGGATAAATATACACCAAAAATTGAGTAATTTTCGCGATTCCCAAAAAAGAGCCTTGTAGTTGCGGAAATAGGTTTGAAAAAAATGGTATGAGTATATATGATGGTTTCCAACCTCAATATAGAGGCCATCATAAATGTTTTTTGAGAAAAAAATTTTGGGTGCTCCGGGCGCCGTTCGATGTGTATATACACACAAAAATAAAGGAATTTTTGCGCATTTCCTAAAAACGGGCATGTAGATGCGGAAATGAGCGTGAAAAAAATTGTGTGAGTATACGTGATAGTTCCAACTCAATACGGAGGTTCTCATAATGTTTTTTGAGATTTTTTTTTTGGATTTTCCGAGCGCCAGATCCAATGGCTAATACACACGAAAAATAGAGGAATTGCGCAATTCCTAAAAAGGCCTATAGATGCAGAAATGAGAGTGAAAAAAATGGTTTGAGTATACGTGATGGTTCCCCAACTCTATACGGAGGTCCTCATTAAGGTTTTTGAGAAAAAAAATTTGGGTGTTCCAAGCGCCAGATCCATGGGCTCATTAATACACACGAAAAAAAGTAATTTGCGCGATTTCTAAAAAAAAGGCCTTTAGATGAGGAAATGGGAGTGAAAAAAATGATGTGAGTATACGTGATATTTTCCCAAATCAATACGGATGTCCTCATAATTTTTTTTGAAATAAAAATCTCGGTGCTCAGGGTGCCAGATCTATTAGCTAATGCATATGAAAAATAGAGCAATTTGCGCGATTCCTTAAAATGGGTCTGTAGATGCAAAAGTAGGCGTGTGAAAAATGGTGTGAGCATATGTGATAGTTCCTCAACTTAATACGGAGGTCCTCATAAACTCTTTTGATTAAAAAAAATTTTGGTGCTCCAGGCGCCAGATCCATGGATTAACACACGAAAATAGAACAATTTGCGCGATTTCTAAAAAAGGACCTAGTAGATGCGGAAATAGGCTTGAAAAATATGGTATGAGTATACGTGATGACTCCCCAACTCAATACAGAGGTCCTCATAAAATTTCTGAGTATGCGCAATTCCTAAAAAGGGGCATGTAGATGCGGAAATTGGCGTAAAAAATGGTGTGAGTATACTTGATGGTTCCCAAATTCAATACGGATGTCCTCATAAAATTTTTGGAGAAACTTTTTTTGAGTGCTCCAGGCGTCAGATCCTTGGGCTAATACAAACGAAAAATAGAGCAATTTGTGCGATTCCTAAAAAAAGGCTATTAGATGCGGAAATGGGCATGAAAAAAATGGTGTGAGTATACATGATGGTTCCCAAATCAATAAAATATGCCTTAAATGGTGGAACTACACGCAATGTTTCCCCAACTCATTACAGAAGTCCTCATAAAGTTATAGTGAGGGTCCTATAAAAAAAAATCAAAAAGATTGACCGAAAGTCATATTTTTAAAATATTATTGAGTTAGCATTCACGAAAAAAATTAGAAAATCGCATATTTTCTTTTAAATGACCCTTAAATGTTCAAATATAATGTGGGTCATGGTTAGACTATACGTACTCCTCCTCCAACTTATTACGGAGGCTTCCGTAAAGATTTTCAAAAAAATAGTCTGAAATACATATCACCAAAATATTCTTGGGATTACATATAATATATAATGATGAAAAATGATATAGCAAAATTTATCCAAATGTTATATTTATGAAAAAAGTAATTGTGAATATCCATAAAAACTGAGCTAATTAGGTTTCTAATTAGGTAAATACTTTAGCTACATGGACATTGCTTTTAAATTATCCTCTCTTTTTTCTCTTTATTTTTCCTTTTGGTGCAAATGTCTTTTGCTTTTTCCCATACATTTAGTTAGTGGGCTGACTTGGGCCGGGAGAAAGATTGCAACTTGGCATAAGTGCCCAATGAATTAAGATACCACTAAGCTGGTGGATTATCCCCTTTTATATACAATAACGTACTCAATGTAATCTCTTGAATAGAGTCTGGAAAGGATATATAGAATGTACGTAGATTTTACAACTACTTTTATAGGATAGAGAGGCTTCTCCGGATGGATCCTTGGCGAGAAAGAAAAGAAAATAATTTGAGCATATAAGTTTGGCTTTTATATAGGACTTATGGTTTGGTTTAGTGCAAATAAGTTTTTTTTAATTCCGAATATATATGTTTAGTTACATTCTGAATTCACTAAATTTAAATTCTGAATCGATTTCTAGAAGACAGTGCAGTTGGTTTACCTAGCTAGCTAGTCTTAAGGCGTACACGGTACACTGGCATTGCATGTGACAATAAACCTAGCTAGTCTTAAGGCGTGCAGTTTTTTTTCCGAATTCCCATGAATGTGAAATACTTTGTACATCGAGCTGATTTTGGAACAATAATAATACCTTAACATGCACTCTGTATATTAATGATTCCTTCGTTTTTATTCTTTCTTACTAAGTATAGTAATTAATTTAATACTTCCAATAATTAACCAACCAAAAATTAATCATTAAAAATGAAACAATTTTTTTTTAAGGTTTCTTTTTCTCTATGTGTCCAAATTCATATAGTCATAGGTATTTAACCAACAAGGAGCCAATTTGCCTGACTTTTGGCATGTGATTGAACTTTGAAATATGTATTTAAGGTTATGATTAAATTAATCTTTTTTATTTAAATTAAGATGAATTATAGTACGTGGATCTTTAAAATCTTCTTTAAAATATAATACTCAAATTCTCAAGTACAAAAGCATATGGTAATTAGGTACCATACCTTATTAAATATCATGCAAGTTACATTTTAAAATGTGGGCAACTTGAGATTAATTATTTATATTTAATACTTTCCTTATTCCTATGTATGATACATCTTTCCTGTAGTAGCAAGTGGATATCTTGACATAATTTGCTACGTCACTTTCACTACTTGACATTATTTTAACTGTAATATAATATTATTAATATATATTATATTACATAGTATATTATGCACACATATATAATTAAAGGAGGAGATAATCAATAAGGGTTGTCGTGGAGTGGTAAGTACTCTTTTATCCTTAATCAGAGTTCGGGTTTGAGTCCCCCGATTATGGAGTCGTCTTTATAAGAATGTGTTTTACCCTCAACGTGGGATTTCTCGAAGAGTAAATATACATATTTTATGTGATTAACTTATCTATGTAACAAATATCTGAATAAAGTCACATTTTAGAAGAAAAAGATGGAGTCAAAATATTTAATAAAAATATTTTGATCATATATTCAGATATTCAATCGAAATATATGGTGGATTAAATATGGGTTGTCGTGCAATTTATTTTCTTTTGTTTTGAACAGTGTCTTTCCCCTCTGATAGATACGTTTTTGCGTGATTCATGTGAAGTGGACTTTATCATCAATTTTTAAAATATAATATTTGTAGCTGAAAAAAAAGGAAAAAAGGAAAAAATGCAAAACATTTGAAATTATTCTAACCAACATGTATTTTCTTTTCACAAGAATAATAATTGTTGTACCATTTTAGTTTTTATTTTTATTACTCTTCCATTTTATCTCAATAAAATTAACAGTGTCCTCACTTTACCTTCAAACAATTGGCAGTGGAAGTGCGAGCAAGCCTCATCCTCATAATAATAGTCAACAACTAGAAAAAAAAATTAACGATGATAAATTTTACTATCAAAATTTATAATTTATCATTAATTCTATTTATCGATGAATTATTGAAAAATTATGTTAATTACAAATAATTTAGCAATAGATTAACAACAAAGTTCGTAACCAAAATATTTTCAATGAATTAGTTGTCCTTGTCATCTTTTATTCAACATTTCAATAATTCATTCTCTATAAATAAATAGTATAAACACAAAAACAACGTTTGTCAAATAATTAAATCTACTAGACCAAGTCAATTCACTCACCTTGATTTATTGTTTGTACTTTGTACTAGTGATATTTATGTCTGATGATTCCAAAGTCAAATGTTTATCAAAGAATTAAATGTATCCAATGCCCTAAGGACCAAGGAGTCTAATGTTTCCCGTGAATCGTTGTGGAACGGTTGAAATTTCACTATTCTTAATTAAATTTTAGGTGTCTCGGATTTCAAATTCTTTGAGAATGGAAAATAATCTATTGGGAACCTCAGCCTCAAGATATGAGCCCTACATTAATGCGTAAATTCAAATTTAATCAAGACTCTAATGCAAATATCGAATATCATATATAAAAATAGTTAATGATCAAAAGACACATAAAATTATCATTTTTTCACGAATTTCATACCTCAATTGTACATTATTTTATTTCTAAATATTAATGTTTTTACATGGAAACATACCTCACTATTGTGTGATAATTTTGAGTAGATAAAAGAAACAGTAAATAGTTGTAAAACTCATAAAAATTTTAAATATGTTTTTTCACCATTAATTCTAAGAACAAAAAATGACGTGGCAATAATGGATGAAATTATTACTTATGATCTATATTGTTGGTTGGTTTTTTAATGGAATTTTAAATATATGGGAGTGAGTAGATAGAGTCGAACGTCAGAGGGGCATTTGCTGTAAATTTCACAATTGAGCACCAATTATTGATGAAAAAAATTATTAAACAAATATTTCATTCGATCCATTTTATTTGTAATGTATTTTTATATTCCTTAAAAAATATTACTAAGCGGCTAATTTAATTTATTTATTTTTAATTTTAATTTAATACTATTCTTATTTTTACTTATATTAATCTCCTTCAATGTTTATTAAGTAAAAATAAAGATGGAAATTAATAACTAATTATATCTTGATTTTTAAAAATATTTTAAACTAATACTTATATCTTGATAATAATTAATCAACACATTTTTTCTTCTAATCTTGCTAAAATATTCTTATTAAGTTGATGGTCTATTAAAACTAATTTATTTTTTTACTTTATTAACGGTAGTTATAATGTTTATATATTATCTACCCTCTTCAAAATTCAATTATAAAATTATACTATCTCTGTTCCTATTCAAATATCACAATTTTACGTTTCACACCCCTCAAGAAACTAGGTAAGTTTACCACTATACTTTTATTTAATGTTCTCGTGAAGTCAAGTTTTAAATAAATGAACATGATTTAATTTACTTTGATTAACTAATTTGACTAATGAACATGAATTAATTATTTAATTTTTTTTATGTTAGACAAATATGTACTTTCAAGTTTAATAATTTTCAAAACATAAAATAGAAGAATTTATGATTGATTTTGTGAAATATTAAGTATTAAAAAATATCTATTTTTAACGAGGAGGATATATAAATAAAAACGGATAGAATAAGCAAAATGATTGATGAAAAAGGAAAGGTTGACAAAAGGAGGAGTAGATAGATTATTAAATTTATTAAATTAAGAGTAAGAAATTTATTTAAAAACTGATTATGAATGGAGAAAAATCGTCCACGTCCTCCTAGGTTGCCCCTCAAACCTCGTACATTGTCTCCCCTAATTTTTTTTACTTTTAAACTAAAAATAATAATATTTTTTTAGTACATTGTCTCCTCTTGCCGACAATACTTTTTATGGTATTCATATTTTATTCATCCAATTATTGATAAATTTAAATTTTTATCCATTTACTATTTGGTTAAACACATTTAATTTAACGTTCAATTAGTTAAAATATATTTTGACCCTTTTATATAGCAAATATGTGATATTCAAACTAGTAATAGAATTATATCATCTTTGAAATATGGAGTAACATATAAATGAAAAACATTAATATATATTACTTTAAGTCAGGGATTTTTTGAAAATAATTTCTCTATTCAATGGTGTAGCCACATATAACTCAGGGTGGTCAATCGGATACCTTTTGTCGAAAAATTATACTATCTATATAAAATATTGTATGAACTATATAGGTCAAAAATTATTTTTCATAAATATATATTAAATCTTTGATATTCTTAACGAAATTTCTGACTTCGTCATTATTTCTATCTTCATGAGGTAAAGATCTGCATTTACTATACCCTCTCAGATTCCCCCCCTCCCCTGCCCGGCCCCCATTTCATAGGATTCACCATTTGTTGATTTTAAACGTTTTTTTTCTATTGTCATTTCGTGTCCTTTCAGAGTAATTAATTTTTATGTCTTTTTATTGATAATATGTTTCCTCTAATTTATGTCGTTGGTTTAATCATTTGATACGACCTTACCCCATCTTTTTTCAAAACCAAGCAGGAAAAAAAAACGAAAAGAGCCAAGGCAATTTCACCATTTGATTTATTTCTTTAAAAATGAATTGTCTTCTAGTTTGAAATTTCTTTTCCTTCTATATTATATCAATCAAAAATTCAAATGTTGCAATCATGTACACCTTAATTTATTATTTTTTTCTTAATTGTTACTTAAAGAAATCCTTGACTTATGATATTTGACAAATGGTTTAGGGTGTCAAATTATATTGTTTCCTAAACTATATTATATACTACTACAGAGGGACAAATATTATTAGACTTTTTGGATAATGTATTTGTCTAGAATATCAACCATATACCATATCATCTTTTTTCTTTTAGGGATCGTTTGGTGTGAAGAATAAGCATAAATAGTTCTGAGATAAAATTTAGATGTCTTGTTTGGTTGACATGTTTGGATAACTTATCCCACCATTTATAGCATAGTAATAGAATAAGTTATCTCATATACAAGATGTGGGATAAATTATCCCAGAATAACTAACCCTAGGATAGTTAATCCTGGGATAACTAGTTCTCAACCAATCGACCCTTAAAGATTTGATTGCCATGTCCATCAGAAATATTATTTAATTATAAAATAGGGATCATATTCGTTGGATTGGATAATTAAAAAAATGACTTGGAAATATATTGGACAAATATTCGTGGATGGCCAGAGAAGGAGCTAGAAAGAATACGTGGCATATGTGAATAGGGTCTAATAATATAAAATAATTAATAGTGAGTACCAAAAGTATTTTTATGTGGATAAATATAGAAAAGTTGTTAAGAGGAATCTTGGAATAATCGGTGAAGTTATTGTCACGTGACTTGAAACTCATGCCTTACATATTCAAGTTGCGGAAATAGTTTTTGCACAAATGCAGGAGAAGATTGTGTATAATTCTTGTGATCCAATTACTTTTTTACAAATTCCACATATAACGAGAGTTTAGTACAACAACAACAACATACTCAATGAAATTTCTACACTTTTTTTAGATGGTTGTTACGTATTGTTCCATAATGTATGTTTTGTATTGTACGTATTGTACTATATTGTATTGTATTGTATTGTGTTGTGTTGTATTGTATTGTTTTAATGAATACAGTGTTTGAATAGATTGTATCGTTCTTCATCGTTATATAATGTCATACATTCATAAATTGAATGATAAACTTATAAGAAAAATAGAGTAATGGATAGAGCTATTATGAAAAGTAAGGGTAAAAGATAAAATATAATTATTAAATAATAAATAAAGATAAAATGAGCAGAAATATTAAGGTAACAACGTGATCACATCAAATCTGTCATCACATAAAATAGGTCTTTTCGTCGATACATAACGATGAATTTAAACAATATGATACAATAGAATTTAAACTAACAATACAATACAATAGGTAACAACCATCCAAACAAGGTATGATTGAAAGTCTAGCGAGAATAGAGCGTGCATAGATCTTACCATTATCTTATAAAGTTCTGCGTACGCACACAAAATTTAAATTTAATTAAATCTCAAAACAAATATCAGACTGCGAGTTAAAAAAAAAAAAGTCATATATAATCCTTAAAACCTTAAAAACATTTTTTTCCTTAAATTTTCCAAATGTGGTAACCTTCTACTTATTCCTTCTGGCCCCCACAACCTTTGGACCACCTTTTAATGATGATTCGTTGACCCGGCTATAACCGGTTGCCGGTAATCTTAAACATATCAACAATTCTATCTTTATTGGTCATTTTATATCCAATCATAACTTTCCACGTGTCTTCAAATCCAACCGTCCATATTTTTTCCAATATTTACAAGTCAAATCAACGTCAGGCTGAAATTACATAAATCTTATGGTGAAAGGAAAATAATTTCGAGATTGGGTTGGTGTTCAATTAAAGAGTTACAAAATACAAATAAAAAAGTGACAATTTTTTATAAAAAAAAGAAAAAAGGAATTAAATAAGACACATAGATTGAAACAGAAGAAATATTAGAAAATAGTTTAATTGGTATCCAAACAATATAAAGGTCGTATAAGGATTTCCAGAGACCAAAATTAAAATTTTATTCCACTTTTCTTAGTTTATTATGTAGTGTTTATTACTCAAGATGCTAATTAGGGACACAAATAATCTTTTTGTTATCTTAATTTATACCTTGATTATTTATTTATTTTATTTTACAAGTGACTTTAACTAACAATGTCGTCCTAAATATATGTTTTATTTATTTCAGTTAAGATGACACATTTTTCTTTTTAATCAGTCATATATAAAAAACGTATTTTCTTATTTGATAAAATATTTGATAATAATAACAATTATCCATACTAGGTTCTACTTATTACTTGACAAAAGGTCCACGAAGGAGTAAAGGTAATTTAAAACATTGCAAAATCTTTTTCAATTTTTTAAATTTTATATTTTATCAAACTGTATTACATAAATTAAAATTGAGACGAAAAAAGTAATATCATAGGTCTATATAATAATCCAAGTTTGAATAGATGTGTCTAGTAGTTGGAATTATCCATCAAATGGAATAATTATGAAAAGTAATTAGGTTTCATCTACCCTAAGAAATGAATCCACTAACCTTTAATTAAAGTATAATTATTTAACATCAAAATCTAAGTACTTCTTAATACCCACATGGTATAAGTTAATACTAGTTGTATCTATCTTTTGCTTTACATCAATTTGGGTGTGAAACAATTGTTATTTTATATATATAATTTTTTCCTTTTAATTTGCTTATCTGATTTTGATTTGTAATTTAATTTTTAAAAAATAACAAAGATTTTTAAATCTTTATAATTTTAAAATAGAGATATATAAAATATATCAAAATAGATTTTAATCTTACAATATTAAAGTATGTCATATGAGAAACAAAGAAATTAACAAAATAGAAAAGAGACATTATTTTTAAACAATAAAAAAAACAAATTGAAATGAGGAGAGTAATTTTCTTTTCTTAAAACAACTATTTACAAGTAGATTGATACTATAGTTTTGTCGGCAGGGAAGTTATAATATATAGTACAATAAAATACAATAATAAAAATAAATAAATAAATAAAATATATACGAGGTTTTATGAGGAGACGTGGACGCTTCCCATCCATTTATAGTCAGTCAACAATTCTATTTCTTATTTCATAATTGACTTGTTTCTATTTTTTTGTTTATTATTCCACTTGACAAGAGAATAATATCTAGAAATTATATATATATATTAGTTATGTTTTCATTTAATCATTTGTTTAGCGGGATTTTCTGTCATTCGATTAGGGTGTGTAACTAATATATGAAAAATCATGATATTAGCAATACAAAAATTATCAATAGTAAATGAATAAGCATGATTAAAGACTAAATGATCTTTTATACACCAAATAAAAGATGGATAAAGTTTATAATCTTAAAATTACATAAGATGAACATCCTTTTTCTTTTGTACTACTTTTTAAAGTCAAACAAATGACAAAGAGTTGTTGAAGCTTGAAGCAATGTTTTTGTGATTTTTTGACCTTTTAGCCACATTATACTCCTCGAAACTGAATTGTGTCTAATTTATTTATTTAGTTTTCATTTGATTTTTGGTATTCATATTAAAATTCAATTAAATTTGAATTTACGTCAGAATATCTCACATTGAGGGGTAAAGCGTTGCCTAACAAAAGCAACTCCGTATCAGGGAAACTCGAAACCCGAAATCTCTTATTAAAGATGAAAGATTATTTACCACTCCACCACGATCTTGATTGGTGTGTCTAATTTATTTATAACAATCTCAAGTACGAATAAGAATAAGTTTAATTTGCAATATTTTAATCTTTTTCCTCGTACCAACTTATGGTTTTAATCCTTTTATAATATTTATAACAAACATCAATTTTTCAAAAAAGCATGGCCGTAATAATACATAGATTACCTACGACTTCAACAAATAACTAATGTCAAGTGGATTGGTCAAAAAAAATCAATGTTGATTTTCTCAAAAATATTAAGGAAAGTCCAAAATCTTGGACTTTGCTTGTTGAAAAGCATCAAAAAATTGATTATCAAATTTAAATATTTATATCTAGTCAAAGTCATGACGTATTTTTTTAATTCATAAGAGTTGAAAAAATACTATCTCATTGAAAAATTCGATACATCTTTCTCATGTGAATGAGCATCAAGAAATCTCCTAGAAGAGCAAATTCAATAAATAAAGCTTAAGCTTTTTAAATTAATATAAATTATAAAAACATACATTATATACATGACAAAATATTTTTATTTTGTTCCTGTGGAGTCAAATATGAGTTGCTAACATAATGTATGTACAGTTCACATTTGTTGATTATCTAAAGAAAAAAAATTATAATGGTAATAGAATTGTAGTCATCTAAATCAAACAGGCAATCACTACAACAAATAAAGAATTTAATAATAATAAAAAAAAATTCATTATATTATATTTTTTATGGCAATAAATATTCATAGGCAATATTCTATATAAATAACGCTAAAGACTTTAGCAACTTTGAATGCAATAACATTCACTCAATTTTCCGCTAAAAAAATCTATTGTCAGTAAATATCTTCTTCTTTTTTTTGTAATGAACGAAGTCAGATGTGAATTCAGCCAAACTCAATAGCTTTTGATTTACATTTGGAAATTTTTATATAAATTTCTAACTCCGTGTCTATACAATTTGTCCCTCTAAAAGAATCTTGGATTTCCTTTGTGATATGATTATTTTAGATTAATCTAATGGTCACACTATGGTACATTTTGATTTTATTCTTTTTTAAAATTAAAGTATATTATATTATGTGGGAGTGCATGAAATTAAATAAATTATTTGAAAGTTCGGTGAAACCTAGATAACCACTTACCACTACAGGAAATATAAATCATACATGGGAAAAAAGAGAAGTTAAGTTTTTATTTTTTTATATAGAAAGTACAAACAAACATAAAATAAAATAATGTCAATATTGTGTCAAGTTGGCCACATGGCTTACAATGTTGGTAACATTATAGTAATAAAAAATATAATAATACTAATATATTTAATATAATCTCACGAGTTTAAACAAAATTTCTACTTTATGAAGAAAGAGAAAGTAATTTTAACAAATTATGAATTTAAGTAAGACATTTAAAAAAAAATAAGTATACAAAATAAATACCATATTTGAAGAATTTATACTGAAAATAATAAAGAACAAAATAGTACTAGTATATATTTTTCATAGTAATAAATAAGAAAACAATAAATGTAAAGTAAGATACATGAATACCTTAAATAGAGTATTTTTAGAAATAGTTGATAAAACTTCGAGGACATATAGGAAATATAGAATCAAAAGATTAAATTAAATATTAAAAGGGCACATTTTTTATTTTATTCTTTTCTTTTGACTTTTCCTATGTTTAATCACATGACAACTTGGCTACTTGGAGCATCTATTAAAGAAGTGGATTATAAGGTCTATTGTACGTAGTTTTATTTTATATTTTTGTAAGAGGTCATTTCTATTTTTCACAACTCTAAATTCGTGATCTTTTAATCATATAACATCAATTTTATTAATTACGTCAAAACTCTCGTTCGCCTCAAACAACTGCTATTAAGAACAAAAGAAAGAATATGTAAATGTTTTCCGCTTTTAAATGATCTAAGTGCAACTTTACATTTTTAGCAATTAAATAAGAAACAAATTGCTTTGCATCGAATTTAATTACTCTCTACAACTCGTATATATTTTACTAGCTTTTAAGTCACACAATGCAAAGAAAAAGGCTAGCAACTTTAAATTATTCTGAAGGCCACTTTTAATATATATATATATATATATATATATATAGTAATAAAGATGAATTATCTCAAATTGTTCATCCAAATTGATTGTAGTATAAGATATTTCCAGGCTATTGGCACCAAGTTGTTCACTATATTATATGTAGCTTTTTTCCCCTTCCCCGACACATTTTTGATACCAATATTGAAGTTCGACTAATTCAGATTTACGTATTAGAGAGCTTATTTCTAGAGACAACACTTTCAATAAGATATATTCTATATTTAGAACTCAAAACCGAGATCTCTAGTAATGAATGTGAGTAAATCAGATCATTCCACGGCAAATCATGTTGATGATTATATTATATACTATATGTTTGTGTCCATTAAGAGGAGACAAATTGCATATATCTTATAGGTTGGCATTGCATATGTAAATCGACCTTATCTTTAAGGCACTACTTAAAATATACTGGTATTCTTTAGTATAATTCAATACCATGTGTGAATCTATATAATAATAATTTGTAAGAACCTTGGAAAAGAAGAAATATTCCTTAACATCTATCTTTAAACGAATAAAAATTATTTAGTTAGTATATACTATATAGGGATAAGTGTGAGATTTAGAAAAATTAGTGTTATAAATCCTTGATCATTTTCTCAGAAGGCAAATAAATAATAATAACATACTCAATATATAAGTTTAAATGATGTGTACAATATAATCCTCAATTCAAGTAAAATATAATAAAATCAAGTAAGATAAAAAAAAAAAAAAAAGATAGATATATTGTAAGTATATAAATGGTTCATATAATCTGTTTTTGATTTTTTATTGAATATTCGACATTTGTTTTGACAATGACTAATCTAAATACACGTCGTAAATTTCCATTTTAAAAAATAATTTTATTTTTAAAATTTAAATTCAAAATATTTAATTTAATATTAATTACTAATATACTAAGCACTAACCACTCTATTACAATCTTTAGTGGCAATGATTCATATAATCGACTGTCTAACTAATTGGTTAGAAAACAGGTTATAATTTGTTTACTTGTTAACTTCTTGTTGCATTACCATTTTTTATGTCTATTTTTAAAAAATATATATATATATTTTTTTTTATCATTTTGATAATTCTTTAGTTTTATGTTTTCATGTGATATATTTATTATATATTACAAAACTAAAAAATATATATTGATATATTTTATCATTAGTTTAATATTGCAAGATTTAAAAAATATATTATTTTCTTAAACTTCATACCAAGCTAAAATCAAATAAATAAATTTATATAGAAATATAATTATTAACAAATTTTGAATTCAATAAAATTTGTATTTATAGAATTTAATTTGAGATTATGATTGATTAAACTAATCATTTGGATCAATGTTTCAAATTCATAATGAAATTAGAGTACCCTCTTAACCTTAATCGAAGTTTTCTCAACTTTAATTATTTAAATATTTTATAATATATATTATATAGTACGAATTAAATTTTACGACAATCACGAATATTACTTTATACATAACTGTTACCATTTCTTATTTGGTGTTAATGACAAGTTGTGGCCAACTTGTCCTTCCTATAGGTTTTCATTGTAGACTTGTACGTAGTTACTAACTTTTGCAATTTTGAATATATTGACATTAACTTAATATTACCGTTAAAAGAAATTTTCTTACCACAAAATGTTTTTTTTTATGTAGTGTCAAGCCTAAATGAATTAATCAGAACATAATTTTATGGGTTGATTTTATCGCCCCTAATTAATCCTAGCTGGTTACTCTTCCAAGCCTAAGAGATGTATTTTTCATAGATATTATTTTATTTAATTATATTTAAAATATTACAAATTATTACTTTTCATTTTTTAAAATTAAATTATTTAATTTGATAATTGAGTATATTTACTTCTGAAATATAGATAAAATTATGTGTACATTCAATTACACTGAATATGTTATTATTGATATAGTAATAATACAAATAAATTATTTACTTATAATACCCTCCTTGCCGACAAAAACTATAGTCTAAAAAAAAAAATTAAAAAAATATTGGTGAACCATCATTACTACTTCATCTTTTTCTAACCATCATTACTACTACTTCTTTTTCGAACCATCCGACCAAGAAATGAAGTTGCAGAAATAGTGATTATTCACTTTCATTACTAAAGGTACAAAATTTCAATCGTATCAACAAATTTCTCATTTTTTGTCATCTCATCTTTTATTATTATTACTTTGTATTACTCTCTCCGTTTCATTTTATGTGACACTTTTTAAATTTTGAGGTTCAAACAAATCTATCTTTAACCGTAAATTTTTCATAGATCTTTTAAACATTTTGAATTATAAATTATTGTGAATTATAGTACTTTTTACATAGTTTACAAATATATAAATTTCATTTCAAAAAAATTGAAGATTCCATGCGCAAATTCTTGGTCAAACTTAAATTGTTTAACTCTCAAAAATGAAAAGTGTCACATAAATTGGGACAGAGGAAATACTTATTTAGAAAGATCAATATCATGAAAAAGAAAAATACAAAATAAACCATGTAGCTTTTATGTCGTTGGTTGATGCAAAGTGAAGTTAGGTAGCCAAATAAACCACGTAGCTTTTATGTTGGATTCGAGTCCTCTAGGATATAGCATTATTTTTGTTAAGGAACGTTTTACCCTCTAATATAGGATTTTCAGAATTTTAGTGTGAATTTGGATTTAATCGAGCTCTAATGTGAATGCAGGAGATCGGGTGGGAAAAAAAAGTTAGGTAGCCACATAGATCTTTTAAAAGATGATACTAGCTAGTACTAAACGTTTTCTAATAAAAAATAAAAAAATTCATCTGATATATATTTGATATTTGATATTCATATTAAAACACGATTAAATTTGGATTAGCATTGAAAAAACTCACATTAAAGATAAAATGCTCCTTAAGTTAAGGAAATTTTGTACCTTGAACTCGAATTCGAGATATTTGATTAAGAATAAAAATACTTATTATTTACTACTCCATCATAACATAGTATAACTTAATTATACCTTTAGGTGACCAAGAATAAAGAAATCCTTCATATATATGGAGCGTTTTTTCTTTAATGATATTATACGACATAAATTTAGATTAATACGGAGTATTTAGTTCAATTGCTAATTAATTGATATCAGATGGTTATACTTAGGCCGGTCAAAATGACCTCAAATATGGGTAACCCGTTCAAAACAAATACCATGCATAGCCTAGACCAAGAAATATAATTGAGTCAAATAAACTTGTTTAGTTTTGGGTGTGTTCAATAAAGAGAAAAATATTTTTCAGAAACTATTTTAAAAAATTTCTTGGTATTTGATTGATAAAAAATAATTTTTAACAATAATTTTTTAGAAAAATAAGTTCCTTAAAAATGATAAAATTGTCTTTTTCTAGTGGAAGTAGAAAAAATAAGTTTAACGAGTTGCGTTTCACATTGATTGAGTCTTCATCACCCTCCAACACATCTCATTTTTACCCCTACCCCGTAGCCCACATTCCAACCACCTTTAGTTTTTATCTTAGATTATATACAAATACTTTTAAGAAAGTATTTTTTACTGACATACCAAATCCGCATATTTTACTTAAAAGAATATTTCTCTATTTGCCTTTAATGATATTGACTTATAGATCTATTGATAGGGTGGTGACCACTTATTTTCTCCTAAATTTTCCAATTGGATTATAATCACAACTAGGCATCTTTTCCTAGGAACAACTAATATCATGGCTAGGTCAAATAATGAAAAGTTGTACAATGTTTCTTTTTCACTTCTTCCTCTTTGATTTGATAAAAAAAAGTGATTAGCATGCTATCTTAAATTCATTATAGTTTTGTCATTATCATTCTTTTTTTCTTCTTATCATAATAAACATAAATCAGTGAAGAATTATATTCAATGAATAATTCGTATTTGTTATTCGATATATTTATTATGCCATATGTTAGGCTTTGTTATTATGAGTAGTTAATAGTATTTGCTATAATAATTGAATTAATTTGATGTTAATAACACATTTGAATTGAGAGTATATTGAGAACAACTTCACTATTTCTAAGGTAGTAGTATCCTCTCCAGATCCTACTTTGTAGGATTATATAGCAACTTCACTATTTGCTTAATAACATTAAAATTTGTGTTATTTTATAAATTGTGAAATTTAAATCATTTGATAATAATAATTAGAATGTCATATTATAGCTCAAATAGGCAAGTTAGCATATTTATCACTCTAAATTTTATATTTGTGGACAAAATCATCGACCTACTCTTTGAGAAAATTAAATAGAAAAAAAAAAATCAATACCAAAAGAATACGAGATACAATTGCTTGTAGGGGATATGTAACAATACATTTGTCGTCGATAATTTTGAAGTATATATATAAAGGTCAAAAAACACGTGTCATGTGATGATTGGTTAAAATAGCCAATGAAAGATATCTTTAACGATATGGTTGGAAGCACGAATAAAGATTGTGATAGAGTGACAAGTATTTCTTCATTTTTAATCAAAGATCTCGAACTTGAATCTTCTTGATATGAAATTCCCTTTATCCGGAAGCACTTTACCTAGAATATGAAACTTTCGGACACAAATATCAATTAAATCGGATTACAATGCGAATAACAACGTCAAAAGGGAAATTACAAAAATGGTTGGAACCACCGACAACCGGCTGTAGCCGGTGGTCACGAGTCATAATCAAAAGGTATCGTGAAGCTTGTGGGAATAGTAATACATGTGGGGGACAAAAGGTGACAAGTTGAAAGATTTACCAAATTTGGAAAATTTAATTTTGGGAAAAACAAGTGTTTATTAACGTTAGAGATTTGACTTAATAGGAAGGACCAATAAAAATCATGATATTTTGTACTTTCTATTACAACTCTCTCAGTCTTATTTTATATGACATCATCTGAACATAATTTTTTTAAAAAAATAAAGACTTTTGAAACCTAAAGTCTAAATAATTTTTTAGATATTTGTGTACTTATAATCATTTCATTAAAGATTTAAGGGAAATTTAAAGTTAAATTGATCTTAGTTATAGTAAGATAACATTCTTTTTTAAACAGATTAACAAGAAAAAAGGTGTTACATTTTATTTATTACTCCCTCCTTTCAATTTGTTCGACTTACTTTCCTTTTTAGTCCGTTTTAAAAAGACCGACTTATATATAAGTCATAACAATTCTTTAATTTTAACTTCTATATGACATGTTTAAGAACATAAGATTAATGAACGTTTTAATAAATTTGACATATCTTTAATTTAAGACAATAAGATTAAAAAAAACTCTTTATTTTTTAAAATTTATGACAAATCAAAATAAATCAACAAATTAAAACGCAAAAAGCACTTATTATTGCCTTTAGGATGATTAAGAATTCTTTGCCCCCACAATTTACTATTGTTTTGATTTAAACAAATTAAATCAAGGGAATTAATAAAGGT
Organism: Solanum okadae; assembly: GCA_036553675.1. Lineage (NCBI taxonomy): Eukaryota > Viridiplantae > Streptophyta > Magnoliopsida > Solanales > Solanaceae > Solanum > Solanum okadae. Next base: position 47,372,552 of record CM071688.1, on the reverse strand, counting down.
GATGGACATGTCATGTATTAGGTGGTGCCATTGAAGATTGAAAATGAAGGGGCATTGTGTGTGGTGATGGTGATTGTGCATGATCAATGCTTTAAGTCAATATATATTTTATCTCTTTAATTTATTTTATGATATATTTTTTTTAAAATAAAAATATCTTCTTCTTAAGTATACAACTAATAATTCGTATCAAGGTGTGGTGTTAATAATGAGTTAGGGTCTAGGAGAGGAACTTTGAAGGTTAATTTTGTTCTATCACTATTTTTCTTGGTAAATTTAATTAATTTATTCTTGAAGATAATTTACTAATAAACATCTCCTTAATTTATGAGTTAATTCCTTTAATTAGGTTGAAAGTAAGTAGCAAACCAATGTTCATCATCTTTTGATAGAGGAAAAAGATATTGGAAGTACAATAAAAAAATAAATATGTGAAACAATTTTGGGAATATAAATGGGATAATTTCAACAATTTCACAACTGTTGGGCTCTGACTTTGAAGATGCTGATATATTTTTTGAATCAATTAAAAGAGTTTGTTTGATATTATTGTTGGAAAGTCAAAATATTTATTTTGAGAGAAGAAAACATTTAATTTGAAAAATGAAGACGTTTGATAAATTAGTAAAATTACTTTTCAATGGAATCACTAGATCACTTATTAGATGTCTGTCTAAACATAATATTTTTCATAATCAATTCCAAACTTTAGAACTCAAAAATTTCAACCAAGGGTTGAAATAACTCCCGAGTGTATCGGAACCTTGCGTCCCATCCACCTAACTAAAATACCCTTCGAAATAGTGTAATCATCAAAATCTCAATGGGACCTCTTAAATCTAAATGTTGACTTTGATCAACCCTCTTACGTTTCAAACTTTCAAAAACTCACAAACTCATTCAAAATACATCCGATCATCTGATAAATCGAATCACTCATTCCCACAACTCAAAAATATCATTTTATAGCAATGAAGACGGTCAAACAAAGTAAAAGAAACAAAAATCACAAAATGACCTTCAGAATTGTTACAATAATTCATAATAGATTAGCAAAAGTTTTGTACAAGAATATCCTAGTAGATATTACTATGAGTTTTTGATGGATGAACCTACCAAAATTCATGAATAACTCATAACTTTCTACTTATAATATCATATTTATTAAATTTAAATGTTTTTCTTAAATTGAGGGTATATTGAAAATGATATTTCTATCTTACACAAATAAGGAATAAAATTTGTGTATAACTCCATTTATGAAACCAGAACATGTTACAATTGTTGTAATCTTTAGGTGAGACAATTTTCTTGTACAAAGATATATATACATGTGATAAATATGCTAAAAAGAAATAATCTATCAAGAGGTAATATAATTATATCTTGGTCCAAATTCATGGTCCCTAGCTCTTTATAATCCTTTAAGCTAAGATAGAACTTTAGGATACATGGAAATAAATGGATTGCATCCAATAAAAGGAAAGAAAAAGGTAAAAGCAACACTATCTTAGTTATGATTGCCAGCTAATAGGTATTTCATATTTTTCATCCATTTTAGATTCTATATAGTGATATTTTGAGTTAAGATGTAACTAAACTTCCATTAAAAATAAAAATATTGCAGATACTTATTATTTTCAGAAAATAGTATTACAGAAACTATTTAAAAAGTTAAAGAGTTTTTAGTTTGATAATAAAATAATTTGAAAGTGATAAATCGACAATTAAAAAGAAAAGAAAATCTTAATAGCTCAGATTAGCGAATTTCATTTTGTTGATGATGAGTAATTTCATATCTTGTAATACCCTCCCTCTTGCCCCCATCCCCTCCCCCACCCCCAAAAAAAATGTTTTTTTTTTTTTTTTTTTATTAAAAACAATTAAAGATGAAACAATGAGTAATAGAGTAGATAAGATTTTATTGGTCCATGAAATCCAAGTCTGTTGAAACTTGTGACAAGTTTTTTTTGTTGTTTTTAAGGTCAAGCAACGTGGTAACTTGTTGTCCTAGGATATACTATTGTTTAATAGTAGGAAGACATTTATTAATGAAAAAAAAGGTTTGAATTTAGGCTTATGTTTTATGAACATGGGGCTACATGTCCAACAAAAAACTCATATTTCAACCCTTCATTAAATAGGTCAATTATTATTGGTATTATTATAAAATATACAAAACTTTACAAATATTACTCTCTCCGTCTTATTTTACGTGACACAATTTGATTTGACATGATATTTAAGAAAAAAATGAAGACTTTTGGAACTTGTGGTCTAAAACAAATCTTAGATACGTGTGTGGTTGAAAATTATTTCATTAAGGGTAAAAGAATTTTAGAGTTAAATTGTTTCTAATTATAATAAGGTGACATTTTTTTGTGACGGATTAAAAAGGAAAAGGAGTCACATAAAATGAAACGGAGGGAGTATGATTTATGTGGTTGTGTTCAACTAAGCATTTAATTTAAGAAATTAAGAAAAAAATTATCTTATAACTGATGAAAAATGTATTTTTAACCTATGATCTTGAATATATTATGACATAATTATAACTATACGATTATGCAATTAGTTGAAAAGTTAAACACGGTTAAAGCCACTTGATTCCACATGAAATATGCTTAATTTCTATAATGACATAAATATTCATTCTTTTAGACGTAATTAGACAATGAAAAATAATTTTGGATCACATTATTCACATTGCTTAGTGCTTAATCAATGGTTTCCGTATAATTAATTAGTAGTACTACTACTACATTTGGTTAATAAAAGATTTAAAGATAGGAAGATATATGGAGATCGAAAAGCTTATCTTAAATTACTCCAGGCGCCCTCGAAGGAGGGGTCCCACGGACTTCTTCCCCGAAGGTCAAGCCGTAGTTCCTGTCCCTGGGAGAAGTGGAAGGAGTTAGGAGGTAGAAAGTCTTGCTTACTTATTTCTCCATCTAAGTAAGAGAAGGGGGGTTGAAGTTTATAGCTAGTCGAAAAAGTGATAAGAAGGTCTAATCATGCTACTTCAGTCGTATGCTTAACACATGCAAGTTGATCAGTTCGCCCTTTAGAAATAGGCTAAGAAAGTCATCGGTTCGAATCAAGTGGCAAGTAGTAGTACTAAGTTATCGTAGTTTTAATACTATAAATTGTGGTAGAAGGGTTGAGATTTCTTCACTTTTAATCAGAGGTTTTAATTTCAGTTTGATACTCCTATTGTATCGGAAGTGTCATTCTAATAAATGAGCTCTATATAATACGTAAATCTAAATTTAATTATGTTATATTACTTCAAATAAATTTTAACATTGCTAGAATGGTGATACGTTATCCAATCTTAATTGCCGTATCTTTTCTTTATATTGTTTGGGACAAATATTTAAGTCTTCCATATTTATTTATTTTTGGTGAAAGTCTTCCATATCTTAATTATTAATAATAATAATTGCACATGAGAAAGACTTTAGGTACTGGAAAACAAAGAAGTAGGTGCCTTATTAATTTCACGTTAGGTTACCCCTATGTCGTATACTTGTCGTCTTTACTTTATCATAAATTTAAGATAAAATTAGTTAACTTTTTTTATTTTACTTTTAGTAGTAATCATTCTCTAAAACTATCAACACCTCAATTATGACATATAAATAAGAGATAAGTTTCAAAAACACACCTAAACTGTATCTCTTTTTTGAGTTTCATACCTAAACTATTGAGATTCATACCTAAACTATTGAGAGTGTGAGTTTCATATCTAAACTATCACTTGTTAGTTTGAGAAACGCACCTCTCTCTTTTATACCATTCTCACCATGGTGTGTGTAATACACTCTCTCTTTTATTTTAAAAATTGTCACATCACCCTCTACATGGACAAAATATTTCACTTTGACAAAAATTAAATAAATTATTAGTATTAGTTAAAATTAAAGATTAAAATTATTATCCAATATTTTTTTTATAAAATAAAAAAGTAAAATATTTTTCTTACCCCACTCCCCTCTCCTTCCACACCCCCCCCCCGACCCATTTTTTGTTTTGTTGTTTTTTGTTTAAATTTCTTTTATAAATATTTTTTTTTACTTCATCCCCCCTTCCAATTCTAATTTAGATATTATTTTATTTTAAAAAAAATAATTCTATTCACTAGTCACATAACCCTCCGCTTCCAATTTCTTTTCTCGTTTTGTGTTATATATATATATATATATCAAAAATATTTGTTACTTGCCGCCGCAAGACTTTTTTAAAATAATTTTTTTATTTATGTTATATACGGTACACAAGTAAAAAAAAATCCTAGAAATATATGTACATATATAACACAAAACGAAAAAAACGTAAAATAAATAAATAAATTAGAAGTGGAGAGTTAAATAGGATGGGGTAGAATTTTTTTTAAAAATAAAATAATATAATTTTTTTGGGGGAATGAGTCAGTGGTTTTTTTCTAAAAAAAAAGGACGGGGATTGTGGTGGGGGGGGGGGGGGTACGGGATCGGAGGAGGTGTTGGAATGGGGTAAGATAAATAATTTAATTTAAATATATATATATATATATATTATTTTTATTTTTTTGGGGGATAGTAATACTTTAATTTTTTTTATTAATATTAATAATTATTATTTAATTTTTGTCAAGGTGGAATATTTTATCTATGTGGAATGTCATGTGTCAAGGTTTTTTCAAATAAAAGAGAGAGTGCATTACACACACCTCAGAGGTGTGTTTCTCAAACTAAAAAGTGATAATTTAGGTATGAAACTCACACTCTCAATAGTTTAGGTATGAAACTCAAAAAAATGGGATAGTTTAGGTGTGTTTTTGACACTTATCTCTATAAATAAAGTAAATATTCAATTAAGAAAGATTATATTTTAAAGGAAAAAAGGAAATATACCATTGAACTATCGTAAATGGTATGCAAATACCCTCCGTTGTACTTTTGGGACATTGGTGTCCCTGCCGTCCAAAAACTAGATCATATATACCCTTTATACTAACGGACATGACCGAGGGTATCTGCATACCATTTACACTAGTTCGGGGATATATTTGTCCTTTTTCCCTATTTTAAAATATATATAAGGATAAAAAAGGCAAACACCCCTCTTTATTAATATTTTCTTTGGAGATATATAAATGAAAAAACACGATAAATATTTTAAGATGGAGAGAGTACAAGCACAAAATAAATAAAACCAAGAGAGAATAATAAATAATGAGCTACAACCTCTATTTTCCAGTTTGTTGCTTTTGAATTTTAAAAGGAACTATTATAACTATTTTAGATTTTAGAATAAGTCAGATTAACATAGGAAGTAAGGTACATAGCAAATTAAAGTACTTCATAAAAATTCTTTGCAAATTTAATCCTTTTTATCTTTTGTCTTATTGTGTTGTTTCAATGACACGAAGAGATTAATAATACTTCTTTATATTTTGAGTTATTATGTCAGATCGAACATATATATCATTATTGAACTTTTCCATACTACCAAACATGCCCATATCTTTGTGAATATACACTTGAGTACCAAAAAATTACTTAGCATGCCGACCTACACCTCCAGCAAATGAAGCACATGTGAATTTATATTTATAAAGTAATTAAGGTTTTATATTTTGAGCAGATAAATTAGCACATGTTGTGAAATTTTACTTTATTTGGGGGTGGGGTGGGGGTGGGTAGTATTCACATCTACTCCATGTCGTCTACATCTTGCCTAAAAATAATTACTTTGACTTTTATAATTTACATAAGTAGGATTCATGCCAAGTGGAGATTTTGGTAAGATTCTTTAATTTATTTTGTTTCTCAAGATAAAAAGAAATAAGGAGAAAAATTTCATCTTCTGTAACGATCGATATTTTAATGTGATCACATTGTTACTGTTAAGTCTCCATATCTTTGAAGAATGAGTTTTTTGGTCTTCATGTATGGATTTGAACAATCCTTCATTTATATGCTAGCTTTTGAGATTGAGTTAGACCATAATTTTATATCTATCATGGTATCAGAATTAGATTGATTATCACAATTCCTGCGCTTCGCCTTTGTTGTTCTTGATACACGCACCAAGCTTTCAATCCTTGTTTGAAGGGGTGGGGTTGTTAAGTCGCCCACATCGATGAGGAATGAGTCCGTTGGTCTCTTTTTATATATATAATATATGAATTTGGATAATCATCTCATTACAAGCTAGCTTTAGAGGTTGACTCATATATCATGAACATATCTATTAGTTTCCTCTCTTTTTTTCCTTTCATTTTGTTTTAAGTAATTATTTAATAATTTTATTTTATCCTTATCTATTTCGAATCCTATTTTTCTATAGGTTTATTCTTTATATTATTAATTTATAGCATTATATAATGATGAAAAATGATACAACAAATCTAATGTTATATTTATTTAAATATACAATATAATATAATAGACAATGAAATAATACGTAACAATTATCCAGTATTGGTGACAAATGTATGGTCGGCAACGACAAAATTGATAAATGTGATTCCTTTTCCATGTTAAAAATTTGCTGTGGGTGGAATACTCATATTAGTAAGTATTTTTTTTTTAAAAAGGGTGCAAAATTAAAATGAATAAATAAAAGTGAAATAGGAAGTATATAATAAACATCTCAACATAAATTTGGATATTTATTCATAAAGTAATGTAGTCGACAAATGAGCAAATTATAATTATGATAGACCCCAGAAAGTAAAAAAGAAAATATTTCTCATCTCAAATTATCTATCGTGTTTTTTTTATACGCTTCTAAAAAAATAGTATTAATCAAGAAAGATATTTATTATTTTATCCTCTTTTTAAGTTGTAAGATATAGACTCTTTTCATTAAATATTTATAGTCTTTAAGTACAATAACTATTAAGACAAAATGAAATTAAATACGTGATTAATTTGGACTTAGAACTTCTAAAATAACAAACAATAATTTGAAACAATTACTTTTAAAAATTAGGAAAGATAATTTGAGATTAAAAAAAAAAGTATATATCGAAGTACAAGATAAAGAGGTAACTACAACTATTTTCTTACTCAAATAACTTATATTATAATATACCATGTCAAAGAAATCAAATTATAAGTATATAACAATATTTATTCAAAACAACTTTACTGATTCTAGATTCAGAATTCGTTACCAAAATACATTTCACACGAAATAAAAAAAAACTATATTCTATGATTTCATATTTGCGGATATTTTTTTAAAAAAATATTTCAAGGGCTAATCAATCAACCAAAGTAAATATTTATGCATGTGAAATACAAGCAAAATGGAGCTTTCACAGTCTGAAAGAAACAAGGTAAAAGTAAAGACAAAAGAATACAATACAATAAAATAAAATAAAGAAAATTCCAATAAACACGTGATAATCAACGTTAAATTTAAAGTTGCAAAATGTACAGTTCAAGAAGTTTTTTTTTTTTAAATAATTATTAATTTATAGGAACAAATACTCCTTTTGTAGAAATTAATAAATTAATTTATTTTTTTACTTATCCTTTATAAAAAAAATTATTTGGACATTTATCAAACTAAGTGAAATTTATTACTTTCTTCTAATGTTAACTCTATTATTGCGTAAAAATATAATGTATAGAAATCAGACTTAAATTTTCAAAATATAAATAATAGAATTAATTTAATAAAAATAAATATTTATAATAAAAACTGTCAAACGAAACGAAGGGGAGTAATTATTTAATTAAATAGCATAGGTTCCTTGCTTGATTTTTCCAAAAAAAGATAAAATGGGACAGATGGTTGCATTTAATAGCTAACTTTTTATTTTATTTATTATTTTTATAATTTTATGTATTACACTTTTCATCCATGATAATTATAAATTATTATGATAGAAGGATGAAATTAAATTTTAACCAAGCATTAAAAATGTATAAATCTCAAAGAGAAAGGCACTCAAAGGTGTGGCCGGAGGGAAATCGTTATTCACGAAGTCGTCACATGTTTAAATTTCAAAAATATAAAAAGAATGAAAAAAGTTTTAACCTATTTAAACGTTTACGAAAAATAATTATAATATTTAACTAGATATATAAATTAATATACACATTATTATACATAAACTATGTATACTATATATTCAGTCAATTGACTATCTAAAATTTACCTTTTAAGTAAAGTTTGATTTTATATCTTGTAATTTTCTATCTCATCGTTTTTTTATTTCCTTTTTTAATTAAAAAATACAAATATATGGAGTATATTTATTAACTAAGTATTATTTTAATGATAAAATATTTATATATCAAATCCCCCTACCCCACCAATATGTGAGCAAATTGACTCAAACATTTATTAATTATTAATAAAAAGAAATAAGAAAAGGAATTATTTTTTAAATTTATATAACACTTTCTTTTAGTTAGTCCTCGAAAATGGCATATTTTTATATTTAATAATTATCTAATTTTAAAATATTTATTTAATTCTTAATGTGATTAGGCCACAAATTATAAAAGTTTTTTTTTCTTAAACTTCATATTCAGTCAAACTATAACATATAGGACCCGTTTGGTAGGCGGTATTAGATAAATAATCCATGGATTAAAATTTAGTCCATCTAATTCATTGTTTGGTTACTTTATTTAATTTAATCTATGGATTGCTTATCCACCATATGTGGTCTTATCTTATCCCTAGAAAATGGAGGGATAACTAATTCAAGGTTTAACAAACCTTGGATAAGATCCCTAAATGACTAAACTATCCCCTTATTCTTTTTCCTAAATTTCTTTTGTAATTTAATTTCCTTCTTATTTATATTGAATGGTTATAAATGTTCTTTTTTAATTCTCCAAATTCGTTTTGTGTAATTTAATGATTTCACTAAAAAAAATTCTCCATTTTTTTAAAATTCAAGATAGTTTGTCGATTAACCACTTGAACTATTTTATTATTTTTTTTAAAAACAAGCTTTAGGTATTGAACAATTTAACTAGTCTTAAATCTATGTTAAGTTTAAGATATACTTGATCAACAAAAATTAGAAATACACCGTGCCGTTAATGATCTCCTTAGTGGTACATCACACCTTAAAATTAATAACAATTATATATATATATATATATATATATATATATATATATATATATATATATATATATATATATATATATATATATATATATATATAAATTTGACTTAACTTGTTAAATGGAATAGAAAATCCTACAAAAAAATATATTGTCCGGCGGTTATCTATCTTGATCCAATTACATGAAATTAACAATTTCATAATAACACAAGGGTATAATAGGAAAGACATTTTTTGTAGAGTTTTAAATCAAACACAAGATTAAGTGGAAAGTAATGAACCAAACACTTGACAAAAAATAATTCATGCACTACTAATCCCTGCATTACTAATCATTGTGTTACTAATTCATGCGTTACTAATCTCTGCATTATTAATCCATGTATTATCAATGTTTGTATCAAACGACCCTATAATTGACAAAGAAAATAATACTCCCTCTATCCCACTGTATATGACTCACTTTCCTTTTAAATCAATCCAAAAAAGAACAACACATTTCTATTTTTAATATGCTTATTTTACTCTTAATGAAATAATTTATATTAACACACATTTCTATCACTTATTCCAAATCACAAGTTTCACAAATTTTTTTTTCTTTTTTAAATTTCGTATCAAGTCAAACTAATTCGTATAAAATGAGACGAATAAAGTAGACGATGACAACAACAACAACCCTTCCATTTTTGAAGAGAGAAAAATAAAAAAATAAAAAAATAAATATTAGTTTTTCCCAAAAATAGGAATAACCAGCCAAATGTCCTTCAGTCACACGTCCCATCTTTCCTCTTTCTCTCTCTGTACTTTCTTTAAATAAAACAAACAAAATACTCTTTCCATATAACACTCCGGTCGTTTAGTCGGAAATAAGTTATCTCAAAATTAATTATTGTGAGATAAATTATTTCATCATATATAATTCCAATATTATCTAATACATTTAATAAAACGCATGATAAAATAATCCTACTTTTTATTTCTGAGATTATTATACACTATACCTCGCACTAAACAATTCATAATATCTGCCTTTTTATCTTTCTAAAAATAAAATAATTCAACAAATACATACAAAAATAATAATAAAATTTCATGAATTTTATACATTTTATACAGTCCACCATTATTCTTCTTCTTCTATAGCTTCACTTTTCCTCCATTTTTTCACCTATATATATATACACCCACCACTTCATATATCTTAACAATCACTCTTTCTTCTACTTCTCTCTATTTATTTTTCTCAATTTACAAAGTAAAATATGTAAGAATCACTTTCATTGCTTTGTTTTTGTTGAGCTTCTCACTTTCATTGCTCTGTTTTTGTTGAGCTTCTTCAATTTGTGTTCTCGACTTTTCATGATTCAATTTTTCTTGGTAAATGTTTGAAACATATATAATATAAGTTTGAAAAAACAAAAAAGTTAATTAAAAAAAGTGAGAATTTTGAATTTGTTAAAAGGAATGATGTTGGATCTCAATCTAAGTGCAATTTATGATGGGAAACATTCGTTAGCCGATGAATCGGGAAGCTCCAATTCATCGGCTAGGAATGTAGAGGCTAGTAGTAGTGCCGGAGATGACGAGACGTGCTCCACACGCGCCGCTGCCGGCAGCGGCGATATGTTCGCTTTCAATTTCGACATACTTAAAGTTGGTGGTGGTGGTGGAGGTGAAACTAGCCGGAGCTGTAGTAACAATGATGATGAAGAGGGATATGTAGTAACAAGGTCCGAGTTCGTGACTCAGCAGTTGTTCCCAGTGGACAACAATGCTGAGTTGAATCGGACCCACACCTCTCGAACACCTGATTGGGTGGATCCACAGACGGATCCACCCAATACTGTTAGTTTCCGAGAGGTGCAGCAAATGGGACGCCTACAACAGCAACAACAGCCAGTTAAAAAAAGTAGGAGGGGACCTAGGTCCAGAAGCTCACAGTACAGAGGTGTTACTTTTTATAGAAGAACTGGTAGATGGGAATCACATATATGGTTTGTGTTACTTTTTTTTTTTTTTTTTTTTTTTTGGTTATATTGTTTGAGTAATTTGGTTAATTTACTTTGTGTAGGGACTGTGGAAAACAAGTATATTTGGGTATGTACTATGTAATTGTTATTTTTATTATTATCTAATTGATTTATGATTTTTTGGAGTTTTGATTATGCCTATTCTAATTCTGTTTTGGGATTTTTTGTTGTTGGTTTGTGTATAGGTGGATTTGACACTGCTCATGCAGCTGCTAGGTAAATGATTAAATAATTTTTGTTATGTAGATAGTTTGTCATATCATTTCAGATGGATTGATGAAGTTTTTCGATTTTTTCTTCATGGTATCAGAGCGTATGATAGAGCTGCAATTAAGTTTCGGGGTGTTGATGCTGATATAAACTTTAACCTTAGTGATTATGAGGAAGATATGAAGCAGGTTAGAAATGTTAAAAATTTGTGTTACTACTTAAACATGTTAAGATCAATGTTTCTAAACATGGATTTTGTATTGTTTGTGAACTAATGTAGATGAAGAACTTGAGTAAGGAAGAATTCGTGCACGTGCTGCGACGCCAGAGTACTGGTTTTTCGAGAGGGAGCTCGAAATATCGAGGAGTAACGTTGCATAAATGTGGGAGATGGGAGGCTCGGATGGGGCAATTCCTTGGAAAAAAGTAAGATACTTTACTTACTGCAGTCAGTCGTTGTAGAAGTAGAAACTTTATTCATTAACAATCTTATCGGAGTGGATACTTTTTTCGTTGATATCGCTGTAGCAGTAGTCTCAATTTAATGTTTTTGATCGTATCCACCCAAAATGCCATTGTACCTGCTTCGGATCCTCCAAAAGTGTATTACGTTTGAAGGATCTGATATAGTTGTGGCAACATTTTTGGAGGATCCGAGTATCATGTATCTTAAGAATGCGTATTTGAAGAAGAAATCAGTGGGACTATAATATTCATGGTGGGGATTCCACTGCTTACATTGCAGGTATATATATCTTGGGCTATTCGACAGTGAAGTAGAAGCTGCAAGGTCCTAATAATCACGAATTTTATCTTCGTAATATGAATTTACTACCCTTAATATCTCAACAATAATCAACCAACCGGTATCTCCCTTTTTATTTTATGCAAATTAGGGCGTATGATAAGGCCGCGATCAAATGTAATGGAAGGGAGGCTGTTACCAATTTCGAGCCAAGTACATATGAAGGGGAAACAAACTCTAACCCTCAGAGTGAAGGTTCGTTCATAAACGCTTACTATATTCATAAATAATGTCGCTCAATGTTGTTGTTGTTTCATTTATAGTATGCGTATAATGCAGGTAGCCAACAGGATCTTGATCTAAACTTGGGGATCGCGACTTCTTCTCCGAAGGAAATTGAAAGGTCTTCGAGTTTCCAGTATCATCCTTATGATATGCAAGAAGCAACGAAATCACAGGTATAAAACAGAGTAGTTTACATAGAAATGCTGCAACAGATTGAATTTGATGGTCTTCTACTTTCCAATTATGAATTCCAACTTTTGTTTCGTTGTATCTATGTTGCTCGCTCTTCAAAAATGCTGCCTCACCCGTTTCGGATCCTCTAAAAATACACTACTTTGGAGGATCTAACACGGACCGTTTAACATGTTTGAAGAGTCGAAGCAACATGACTTTCTCTTAGATTGAAATGATAATCGGTTTTCCATCGTGTTTTCTTGATTCCACAGATGGACAAATCTGGTTCACCTATAGTTGGTAGCTCACATTACAAGGCATTATTACCTGCAGTGACATCTGAACAAGCTCACTTGTGGAATGGAGTATATTCCAATTTAATTCCCAACTATGAGGTACAAAAATGTTCATCCTGTTTTTATAGTTTTCTGCAGTTTCCCGTATTAATTCCGTAGGTTGAGGGTTCGAGTCACACTGGAGGATGAGTCGGAACACTATTGATCCTCCTGGGGATGGGGCGGGAAAAAAAGATGTGCATATGCCTTTCCTAAGTACTGGATTGTTTTCGGATGGTAAAAATACAAAGTACTAATCTTGTGGCTGAAGCATTTTACTGTAGTGGTCAAGTTATATACACTGACAGTGTTCCATCAGTACAGTTTAACTTGTTATAACATGTTACTTACTATCTGCTACTCGATGCTCGAGCTAAGTAACTAAATGGACTTTGCAGGAAAGAGTATCCGGGAAGAGAATAGACGTAGGTACCTCCCACGGACACCCAAACTGGGCAATGCAAATGCATAGTCAGGTCGGAACAACGCCAATGTCAATGTTCTCTGCTGCAGCATCATCAGGATTCTCAACTCCGGCTACCACTGCTTCGGCCTCTCAAATGTCTGGTCCCAACAACGCGAACACTCTCAATCTTTCCTTTGCTTCATATTTGACACCATCAACGAATACAACTCAATACTATTACCAGATCAGGCCACAATTACCACCTCCATAACATGTATTTTCCCCAGCATTACTATTAATACATTTACATATAACTCAAAACTGATCCCATTTGTAAGAATTGTTTGTTATCAATTCATTTACATGTTGATTTTAAGTCACAACTTGTAAGAATTGGAATGTGAAGATTCAAATTTCCATCATATTTTGAGCTTTTCCTTGCTTATTGTTGTGATCTTGGAAGCAAAAGAAGCTCAACTATACATAGTGACCTTGTTCAATTGTCGATTGTCTATATACATTTATGGAGTATCGTCTTTCTTCTTTACAAATAACATAGGAGCACCCCAAGATAAATTTATATTGTTAACTGAACACATTATGAAGTATGAACTTTACCTCAAGTTTAATTCTCGATTTCTCACCTTATAATCTCAAGACTATAATCTTCGGATAATTTCGTCTGCGAACCAAACGACTTTTTTCACAATTACTAGAGCAGAGCAACACAATCGTTCATGCTGGGGCCTAATCCACCCCCACACACTTAAATAAAAATTGAAAATATAATTGTTTTGGCGATCAAAATTATTATTTCACATTGAACAATCACACCATTATTTTTCCTAGTTTCACATCATGGTATTTGTCTTTTTAGGCAATTATTGAGAGTTGTCACTCAAATCTTCCATTAAATGCTTCTAGCCTGTTTTTCCTTGGTTGAGTCTTTTCATTGCTTATATTATATATTATAAATAAAGAGAAAAGAAAAGTTTATATTTGCATATAAATTTAAATTTCAAAAAAAAATTATTTGAACAAATATTCACTCACAAATTTTAACTCTAACTTCAAATAGCTTCTTTTTTTGGGAAAAAGGATAAATATACCCTCGAACTATCGTAAATGGTATACATATATCATTCGTCATACTTTTGAGACATTGGTACCCCTTCCGTCCAAAAACTAGAGCATATATGTCCTTCACTCTAACGAAAGACTAAATAGAGACACGTGACACAATCGTATTCGTTGATTTGATATTTAATAAATGTCGGATCGGTGGATAAGATTATGACACATGCATGTTCTTTAGTATAAAGGGTATATACGTTCTAGTTTTTGGACGGTAGGGGCATCAATTCCAAAAGTATGACGGATGGTATTTGCATACCATTTACGATAGTTCGGAAGCATATTTGTCTTTTTTTCCTCTCTTTTTTTAGCTTCAACCAAATATTTTCCAAAAGCATATACTTTGCACATAATTATGTATTTATTTTTCAGAAAAATCTCAAGTAAGTGTCCCACTTTCTTCATTATATGACCTACTTTAATTGTCTACGAAATGACAACATAACAGTAACCTATATTCCTAGGGACTACTTTCATTGTCTTGACATGTTTAGTATCTTTCCAAACACAAACGCCACATGTTTTTTATATATAATTATCTAGTATATATATTCCAAATATACTGATCTGATTAATTCAAATTTGTAGTATATAGTATCTATTTAAGAGGAAGCACCCTCACGAGGAGCTTTTCTATTCCCGGGGCTCTATTTCGAAACCGAAGGGTGGAGGATTCCATCCATCTCATAAACTGCTTGGTGGGTACATGGTTGTATCTTCTGTTATTAATTTTTCCACTTGTATTTAGTACCCCGCTTGTTATTTGATTAATTCGAATTTGTATTAAAAAAATTCACTTAGGAACGTAAAACACTCTCTACTAGAGAAAACTACTTACAAAAGACTCGAACGTAAAATATCTGATTAACAATGGAGCAATGTATCACTCCACCACAGTTTTGGTCATTCCTGTTTTCAACCTAAAACTTACTGTTCTTAGAAACTGTACAGTTTAAGTTCCCTAGTCATGTGTTTGGTATGATAGAAAATGTTTTTGATCAAAAATGTTTTTTTTAATAATAAGTGATTTTTTTACTTTTTTTGAAGTGTTGAATAACCAAGCGAAAAATATAATCCAAAAACATTTATATGTAATCTATTAAAAGACTATGATGTTGAGATGGGACGGAGAGTGATGGTTCGGGGTTGGGGGTATTGGGTGTGTGGAAAAAAGAGACAATAAACTTAGAATGTCATATACGAAACTTGTTTTCTTTGCTTTTATTAGGAATTAAAGTCATTTCCTCATTTTTGAGGAACTTGTTTTCCTTGAGAAAATATATTTTTTACCAACCAAACACAAAAAAATTAAAAATATTTTTTTCCGTACCAAACACATGCTTATAAAAAGGAGAATAAATATCTAACAATAATAGCATATCCAATGTAATCTCACATCGTAAGATTTGAGAAAGGTCATATGTACACAATCTTACTCCTATTTTAAGAAAATAAAGACGTTATTTCTGATAGACCTTTGACTCAAGTTTAAAGTTAAATTCCTTATGACCTAGCAAGCAATTTTGTGACTATATAATGTGATACTATATATTTTCATTGTAAGCCTAATTTTATTTTAGTGTTGTACTTTTCTTTAGTAAGGTATCCAAAGCATATTGTATACTTATTATAATATATGAATGCAAAAAAAATAATTACACTAGGTTAAAAGTTGTACATGTCATCAGATAGGACATTTTAAAAGTATATTGTCAACAACCAAAACTAATTTCTGAAAAAAAGAAAAAGATAGAAAAAGAAAAAGAATTGGAGAGGGAGATGCCACGTATATTTATCATAAAATTAAATATAATACAAATGATTGAAGGGGACATAATAAATCTGCCTTTTCCCTTATCTCAATTCTTGTCTTCTTATTTCTTTTAATTTCTTTATTATAGCCCCTCTTGACATTTTAAAGAAATTATTTTTAAAAATAATATTTTAAATTATAATTTGAAATAAAATATTTTGATAAACGAGGCCTTAAATGGTAGGAAATAAATAGTATGTTTATCTTCAACTTAAATTTTAATTCTTTTCTCCTCTATGTATACTTTTTTTTTTTTTTTGTGTTGTCGACGATTATGAGCTAGATTTTCAAAATTAAATTATTTTATTTTATTATGTTTGATTCATGTCTTCAAAAATAAGTTCTTTTTTATTCATCTTCTATAATCGAGAAATCTCTTAATGTTAGTAGTGCAAGTTTCGAAATACAATGAATAATTCTCTTTCCTTTAACAACCTTCCCCCACCATCATACATATATCAACAACTCCTTCAATCTTTAACCAAAAAAAAAAACACTCCGTGGATTTGAGTAGGCTGGTTAAATATACGACGTAGATTTTATTTCTATCCTTTTTTAATAAAAAAAGTTGTAGTTTTCAATCTCCACGAACCGATAACACGTAAAAACAATCATAGTTCAAAGATATTTATGCCTTTATTTTCTAAGATTTACTTGTTATCATCAACGTCTTTCATGTATTCATTGATTTAGCGTAAAATAGTGGCTATGAATAACTTTTTCAGCATGACAAATAGTGTATGATTTGAATTAAAGGAGCAAATAAATATTAGTAGCAAGTACATTACAAGTGGTTCAAAGTGAAAAGATCCTCCTAAATTTGGTTATTGCTCAACTTTACATGTGAAATGCAATGCATATGTACTTTACACTATTCTCACATAATCTTCCTTTTTTTCATTCACTATTCGGTACTCACATTAGAGTTTGATTAAATCTATATTTGCATCGGGAAGTCCTACATTGGGGTGAAACTATCCCTAACAAAGGTGACTCTATACTCAGAGGAATTCAAACTCGAGACATCTGGTTAAGAATAAAGAAGTACTTACCACTCCACTACGACCCTTGTTGGTTACTATTCTCACATTATCAATTGCTCTTTCCTTTTACCTTTCCTTTATGCTATTTTTCAATTTCTTAATTTACTCCACTTAGGTTTGAGAAGTTCTTTTGTCCTATGTTATATTCCTCAAACATAGACCTTTTTTTTTGCTACACACCTATGATGATTGAATTAATAGTAGGAGGACAAAAGACCTATGACCTATATATGGCTTTTCATACACATGGTAGGTCCATAAGTTTGGTGGATTTTAATTGCTCATATCCATGGGTCCTTTTACTCACTTTTTGTTGGATTTGGGTCAGATTTTGTATTGCTAAAGCTAGGGGGTTTTATGTTTTTGGTGTGGGCCTTACATTGTAGATATTTTTCTTCTACCTGTAATAGATTAATATTAAAATTTGTGGCACTAAATTAGACACCCCATTGTTGAGGTGTGTGGAGGGGGATGGGGAGAATAGTCCCCTTCGTACTCCAAAATTTGGTCATTTAGTTTAAATAGTTTTATTCCTGAACTATCATTTTATGATTAGCATTGCATTTGTTCATAAAATTTTCATTGACCTGATATATACAAAGATTCTATTTGTTGGTACAATATTTTTATTGACTTCTTTAAAATCTTAAACTCTCCCATTTCAAATTGAAGGTATTGATGCCATGATAGAAACAAGACCACAACTAAGAAAGTGGAGAATAAGATGGTGGATGTTGCAGTTGGAATAAATTTATTTGTATGCATGATAGTTTTAACATTTAATCTTAACTTTTAACCTAGTACAAATTCACTAAGATTTACCATAGTGAAATTATTATTCCACGTGACATAATTATGAAACAAAAGAGAGAGTGTACACGCATCATTTGAAATTAGTCGTGTATTCTGTTTACTATTGGGTGATAGTTAAGATAGAAAACTCACACTCTCAATAGTTCAGATATGAAACTCAAAAGACTAAGATAATTTATATATGTTTTTGACACTTTTTTAAGTTGAAATCAAACTATTGTATGCCTTCCATCTTCTTGTGTTGTATTTGTACTCCATCCCATTTATGTTATATATCTATGTAGTCTTATCATTTTTAGCTATCACTAATATAAAATTAGCAACTAACAACAAATACTATACCCCCCACCCCCACCCCCAATCCTAAGCAAATGAAAAATCGACTATATGAACACTTGCTATCTATATCACTTATTTACTTCTCTTGCAATCTAATATTATATATATCTTTTACTTACTTTACTTGTAGATTATGCAAATCAAATTAACATCTTAAACATAAAAAAAAAAAGACTAATTAATATTATCACTTATTAATCCTAAATTAAGAGGGGGTGGTGGGGTGTTGGACTAAGTAGGATTTTGAAGGGATGGCCTTTAAGGAGACCAAAAAGTTGTCCAGAAGAATAAGTGAAGATGAAGACATCTACTATTTGTTAATAGTAAAGCCATCTGTTTTCCATGATTCCACTGTTTTCTAATAGTTTCCACATTTTAAGATACAAAATAGACTACTTTTATTTTATGTTTTTTTCTCATTGGAAGAACAAATATCTTTGGCCCACAAGATAAAGGATAAATTTATCATGTATTATTAGTAGCGTACGCATAATTTTTAATAAACGAATAAAGAAAAAGAACAAAATTTAATTATCACATACAATTTCTCAAAATAAAATAAAAAAAATAACATGTCTAAAAGAAGAAAAATCAAACTAAAAGATGAATGAACTATTTGTCTAGAATATCTTTAATTTGAAGCTATCAAAGTTTTCACAAAAAGGAGGAATTATCAACTTCAAGAAAAGAGAACAGGTTTGGAGAATTCTTCAAAGTCCTATACAAATAGGAATATAAATCGAATTGACATTGAAGTTGTTGGAAATCGAAAATATATTAACGTAATTGCAAATAGAATAATTAACCATATTGATTCAACTTACTTTTGTCAATTAGAAATATGTATGTTACAACTTACAATGTGAAGGTATGCAATATATATAATGGTCTTAATTAGTACTATTATTTGAATAGGATATTGATTTAACTTAGCGCGATTACTATCTAGGAAACTGATTAGTATGATTGAAAATTAAAGCATTTAAATAGTCTTTCTTTTAACTTAGTGTTCTAATGTATTTAGAAGGGTCGAGCCCATTTTGACGGCTCTACTTGCACGTAATCGGAAAAAGCACACCATAGTTTCTTTCATAGCACCCAGTTTTGTCAAGAAACAAGATATCAGGCTCCACACAACACAACTAATCTTGTCCATGATGTTTCACCGCTAACGCAGCAATTTCATTTTTTCCAAAAATAATTAGGAGAAAGTTCGGTATAAACAGATATATATTTCTATAACTTCTATCAGCTTTTACTATTTGCATTATTGCAGGCAAGCTCAGAAAAACGAGCTGTGTGTCTCAATGCCTCCAAGTAATGTGTGATAACCTGATTCTCCACTCCCACGTCGCCTGCCAACTAAATCATGCAAGGTTTCCTGTCTAAACAATTGTGGAGCCCCGAAGAACTCAGCAGCTTTCACCTGGAATTGCCGTCATAAACAAACAGGCATTAGTGCAAACTAAAAGATAGTCAAACAGGAATCACAAAAAACTTGGAAAACAATAGTTTTCAGGAAGGGCTGACGGAAAGACCAGGAACAATAGTTTTCAGGCAATGATTCCACGCGTATCTTAAATTAAAAGCAAGCTAGTTGCATCACTTAAAGCTTATATAAGCTATTAGTAGTAAAATTTGTGAAAGGTCCATGTTCGTCTCCGATGTAATAAAGAAGAAACTTTTATTTTGTGAGTTTACCTGTGCTACGATATAAATATAAACCTCCAGATAAGCATACTATTGAGAAGTTGGTTGAAAAACACTAACCTGTTGGTTTATGGACATCCTGTTTTCGAGGATTTCATCCTTCACCAACCAGAAAGCAGTATTCAGACAGTCATGATCAAGCTTCCTTCTAGAAAGGCAAATCGATCATATTCCCTCACAGCTATCCTTGAGTTATTACCACAATTTGAGCATCATTGTATCTTTGATCATCTCAAGCACGTCTGCTAGTCACACATGATTTTTCTAATTCATTGTATCTCCCACAACTGTGCTCAACAAGCTGAACAAATCCCAGACGCACATCTATATCCCGAATGTTCTGTTATACAGTTCGCCTGAATTGGACATGCGGAACTTTGGTTCCTCATATCCATTAAAGAGCTTGTTATAGCCCAGCCTTTCATTTCGGAGGAGTTCAGCCATGCCCATGTCATTTCCGCTTGGGACCCCACCATTCCAACCATCCCACTGGCCATTTGACATCACAGAGTTCCTACCCTGGGGAAGATTCAGTTGTGAAAATGGGGAAAGATTGTTGGCCAGAGTTTGCTCCACAACCCTCGAAGAAATTCCATAAGCATCATTGAAAAAGTTATCCCTATTATCAGTGTATCTCTGATTCTGATGCAGAGAGAGAGATCTTTGCATGAGAAACTGAAGTCTTGCCTCATTTTCAAAACCACTTGGCTGTGGAGGAAAACTTGGAGACATGTCTAGACTTGAGCCATTAAGGCCATTTTGAACCCTGCCTTTACCAACTGCCAAGATTGCAGGATCCATAAACTCAATGTCCCCATTGTTGACATTGCCAATTGATGGATATTCATTGCGCAGTAAGGAGGTGGTATCAAGCATGTGGGTACCTGCAAAATAACTGATTTGAGACACATCCAAGATTACGTCCAATAATGTAGAGAAACCAACCAACAGTTCAAAATTACTGACCAGAGAGAGAAGCAAAATTATGTTCCATTTTCTCATATGCAAAGCCTGGGGGTGGGGCCCTATTTGGTGCTGAAAACCCTGGAGGCGCAGTCATCTGAGATCTCGACACTGGAGAAATAACCAGAAAATGAGTAAGTTAGGCACTTCAAACCTTCTGTTCCTTGTGGATAATTGCACTCAAACTAAATCTGAAACACTAAAAGGAACAGATAGATAAGGGGGATAGAATTAAAAAGAACAAGTGATACACTAACCTGATTGCTTATTAGAGGCGAGGTGAGAATAATTGTTGGCAAAACCATTAGATTCCTGATTATTAAATAGTGAGAAACCATTGCGAGTACCAAAACCATCAACCTGATAACTTCTGCTATTTTGAAAATCTTGATCAAGAGGGCGATGACTATAACTTCTGTCAATGTAACTTAAAGATGGACGAGAATCAGTAGATGCATTCATGGGTTCTTCCTCCCTTGCAAAAGAGAACCTTGATTGATTGCTGCTCTGTACTTTTCTTGAGTTTGATACTCTAGACCCTTGTTGGTTATCAGTTTCTCCCAACAACTTAACCAAGTTCTGAGAGGCTAATGACTCATTCCATGGGTCGAAATCCATAGACAAAATATTAGATATTATATTGTTCTCTCCCCTATCTGCATTAGTACTATGATCCGCAGTAGCAGTTTCACCTTCAAACCTATTCAAGTGCATCCTCTTACTTTCATTAGACAAATAATAAGTGTCATCAGTGCTTCCCAAATATTTACCCGCACAACTGAATGGATTTTCACAGTATCCATTAGGAAGTTCTCCAATACTAGAAGGCTGTAATACTGAATCAACTCTCTGATCAAAAGTTTGCATGTTGGCTCTAATAGGTCCAACCCCATTGGCAAACTGCGAAGAATAACCCTTGAGCTGCCCTGAAGAGTGTAAAGAGATGGAAGGGCTTGATGAGTGGCTTTTCTCTAAAATTACTTCAGGGTCCCTATGTCTCTGTGCATTGAAAGATAGCAAATCATCCTCCATTTCAGGAGTTGTGTCTTGTATTCCTTGATCCTGTGTTTCCAGTCTCAAATCAGACGTTTGTCTTGAGATAATAACATCATCTGCAGAAATCACAGATTTCCCATTCGTCTGAGAAGGCGACAGCTCCCTTGATTTCTCATAGGTAGCATGTGACTTTTGTTGTTTATCAATGCTAAATGATGAAAAATCTGAGCATACATTCTCTTCAACATCTGTGGCATCATAGGGATCTTTTGGTAAACTAGGTACATTGGACATCAAAGGAAGATCAAAGGTATTTGTAGCACTGGATGATGTGATCAAATGTATATCTGTGTCCTTCAAAGACGGGGTGATATCAAACTGACTGTTCATAAATGAAGAAGCAGGACGTCTGGCTATATCAGGTTTTCCAGAACTATAGGTTGCATCATCTGCTCCTACAGACTGTTTAACAGGTTCTAACATGTCTATTTTACGTTTCTCTTGACTAATGCCACTTTCTTTGCTATGAATAGCTTTCTTTCCTGCTTCGGCAGGCAATGACAAGACCTGACTATTATTGGCAACAACTGTGGAGCATGTAAGTGGGTAACATATTTCAGCCTTCTGTTTAAGAGGTCCACTAGAACTTGGTGCACTGGCAGGCGGCAGTCCATTAGAACTTGGTGCACTGGCAGGCGGCAGTCCATTAGAACTTGGTGCGCTGGCAGGCGGCAGTCCATTAGAACTTGGTGCACTGGCAGGCGGCAGTCCATTAGAACTTGGTGCACTGGCAGGCGGCAGTCCATTAGAACTTGGTGCACTGGCAGGCAGCAGTCCATTAGAACTTGGTGCACTGGCAGGCGGCAGTCCATTAGAACTTGGTGCACTGGCAGGTGGCAGTTGGTTATTTAATGCACGCGTTCCCCTAGAAAAAATAAAAAAATATATTGTATTGTGAAATTTTATGAACCATATATAACTGAGAACAGTGAGTCTTCTAATTGCATACCACAAAGCGCCAGCAGGAAGAGCAGCTGATCTACCAGGGCTGCTATTTGGTGGAGAGCCTCTCGCATTGGTTGCTGAATTCTGCAAGGCATATGACAAGATTAAAAATTTCTTATATTCAGTATGCAAGACGGGCACACTTCTGGCATCATTTCCAGTGAGAATTAAAAAATTTAAGACTTCAGCAATTTTCTACCCTAAAATCTCGATAATGTAATCATAAGTAAGGAAATGTCGAGAGGTTGATCATAAGAATAGAGCTTCATATCCCTCTCTTGAGATGCTGACTTCCCCATTCGACCTCCAAATAGAGATTTTTCATTCCCTCCTTCCCAAAACGGTAGGAAGTGCGAAAGGGGAAAATGAAAAAGACATGGAAAAAAACAAAAAAATCAAACAAGAGAAAATCTTACATTTGTAGCAGTTTTACTAAAAGGTTTTCCTGCAGAAACAGAGCTGTTATTGCAGTAATCGTCTGCCGCTGGTGGTAAAACACTCCCTGATCTCCGTTGCATACTAGTAATGGCACCAGTAATTTGTTGAACCCTACTCCTTTAAAATAACTATGTAAGTTAATTATTTATCCAATGAATGTCCATATACAACGAACAGATAACACGGAGAGTGACAATACAAGGTTGTCCCACTGGTCCAGACACAGCTATATACTACAGTAACATATTACAAGACCACTGAAAAAACTGCTTTCAACTGATCAGTGTACAGAGTAAGAGTTGAAGCATATCCTGCAACAGCCTGGAAATGCACCTGTTTACTTAATTTTTTAAATATAGCATTGACTTACTTACTAACCACCTATTGTTTTTACAAAAATAAAATTAGGACAAAGTAGATGCAAAAGTATGGTTGCTCTTTCCTCAGTCATACTCCTAAACTTTAAGGACTTGATATTCCAATGATGAAAATTCTAGAACATTTTAACGAGACGGGTTCCATAAACTATGCTCTTAAGTCTTAAGTACCACAATAACAACAAAACCAGCAACTAAATAAATCCCGGTACCTTGTGTAAGCCGATATTACTTCATCCTTAGTAAAGCTATCTTCTTGCGATCCAATCTCGTGCAAGTATAAACAATCAGGATTGGTGCAGGGCTGGACCAAAAGGTAACTCTTCCTTTAGAGACATTAAATCTATTGTGGTTCCAGAAAAAAACAAAAGATGGCCCCTAATCAATGTTCTGATGGAAATCTAAGTAATTGAGAAATCATACCACACTCCTCAACCAAGCATGACAGTATTTTGTTGTTCCAAAGCACGCTCTGCCAGCAATAAATTAAAAATGATTACTAAAAAATAACAGCCCGCGCTGCATATCATTAAAGATGAGGCACACACCTTAGAGGTCGACCGTCCAAATTAAATCCATGTACGGCCTGAATACAACGGACTGCTTCCTCCTCCTTTGAATAGGTAATATATCTGTACCCAACAGAAAAGTGAAAAAAGATAGCTAAATAGATAACTGACCTTTTGTTTAAATTTAATAGCTAACTGATTTTCTTTTGAATGTAAAGAAATGAACACTTTTTTGAGGATTTTAAGGACCCGGTTGGCCCATAGAATTTGTCTACTTTTTGTGAATTTTAAAAACCAAATTCCAAAATCTACTCAAAAATTGTTTTTTGGGCCAATTTTTTGGCAAAATCTTTTTAAATTTTAAAACTTACCCCAAACTTTTATATTTTATAAAAAATCCCATCTACTAATAACCCCAACTAATTCCAATCTACCCTTGTTTTGGTCATCTGATCAGAAAATGCATGCATGCACGCTGTGAAGAGATTGTTCGTAGAATGTGGGAAGATTATAGTAAAGCATAGCTAGTTAGTGCCGTCGTTACTATTTATTTTTTCACTAATGAATCTTCATAACTAATTGTAATTTGACGAATTGTAGTAGTTACTTGTGTTATTAGTATACAACATACCCAGTGAATCGTGTTATTAGTAGTTTTTAATAAAATATCGGGTTATATTTTAGGATAATGTATTATCTAAGTTCATTGTAAAAATGATAATTTTGTGCCAAGCTTATGGGTATCTTTGCTAGTTTTTCAAAACTTTTGGGTATAAGTCAGGTTTATGTTATTAAAAAAAGAAAAGTGAAATATGTTTCCAAAAACTATAGCCAAACACATTCTGAATCTTCAATCCAAACTTCACTCAAATCTGGTTTCCTAAAAATATTTGGGAATCTATGGTCAAACGCTAGCTAAATGTCCTAATAAACATCATGAAGTCCAACAGTCATAAAAAGGCGAATCCTGAAAAAAAATTGTTGAATATTTCCATGGGAAACTGCTTGAAACATGTCTTATTGCAAGCTTTCTCAGATGAGAGAAATAAGAACTTCGAAGTACAAGTAACAAAAAGGACAGTATGGGGAGGGGCTGGTTGTATTGTATTCTTTGCTGAATTGGGGAATTGCCAGCAGACTGGCACAGTACCAAGAAACAAGAGGATCCAACGAAGTGGGCATTGGGTAAACCGATGGCTCATACACAATAATTTTCTTTTTAAAAAAAAAGGTAATCAAAATTATCTTCTTATTTATCCCTTCGAAACACCAGGAAAGGAGAAGTACACTCTTCAAGACTGTACCACTAAAATACTTGCCAAAAATCCTATGAAGCAGAAGAGAGTTGTGTATATTAACTTACATGGCTAAGCCCAAAGGAAACACATGAATATCAATGTAGTCATAAACATGACGTATGATTGGACACAAAACTTAAACATAAGAAATCACATAAAATGATGTAGAAAGGGTTTTCCAGGATTAGGAACAGGTTTTGAACACAGATAACTCAACACTTTCATCTTTTTTTGGTAAAAGAACACAACTCGGGGTATAGATTGCTTAGTTATTTTTGTGAAATGAGCCTCGCAAAATTCTTTTGGACAGCATGTTAAGAGCATCTTCATATATAACCCTATGATGTAGAAAAGGCTTTTCTAGAATTCAGAGACGTGTATTGGAACAAAAACAACTCTATGCATCCATTAATGTTTGTTTGTGAGGCTTAGAAAGCCTTGACTAATCTTTCCTATGGCACTTTAACTTAACAGCATCCTAATATTACTGCTTTACATGAAGCATCTTCAGAGCCAGTACGAATTTAAATCAAGAAGCATACTTACACACTGCATGTATTATTTGTGAACTGTTGAATGGCACCAGCAGCTGTTCGAGACATAGACACCTTCAGAACCTTCCCATACTGAGCGAAATATTCTTTCCGCTGCAGAAGCTGCTTTAATGGGGATAAATTTGTTCAGTTTGTTAGATAATATTCTATAAATAAAGAAGTGTCAAGCATCTAGGACTAGGACATCCCTAAGTTAAAAGTTTAAAATGAACTGAAACAGAGAATATCTTGAAGGGAGGTGTTAAAGATTCCAAAATTGAAGTGTACGTACATCTTCATCAGCTAAACTGAGAGGCAAACCAACAATGTAGACAAGATTCCTTTGAACAACGCGCACACTGCTAAGTTGCTTTCTCGAATCAGCTGTTTTACTTTTACCCTTTCGAGATGTCAATTTCTTCTCCGAGCTCACCATCCTGTTAGATGACAAAAAAACTATGAAGAATGCAGAAAACATAGGTCCTACTAATCTGTTAATGGAGTTTGTCCGTGAGAACAAGGATATTAATTCATATTTTACTTTTCACAATTTGCTGCCGTGCCAACAATCTTTTCCTTATTATATGGACTGCGGCAAGCAGGACACCGCCCTTCTGTCTCATCCTTCTCAGCCATTTCCATTATGTGATGCCAACACCATACGCATACCTACAGTGAAAGGGGTTCCAAAAATGAACACAAATCAATTTTAAACTAATATAAAAGTCAGAAGCTCTAAACAAAATTGTTGACAGACAATATTAACCCTGTAATGTTGAACGGCATTTATACCCTTCAAAACTACGTTGTTCATTCAAAACTCAATGCATTAACAATACTTCTCTTTATTTCTCTTGGAACATGAAGAATACAAGGAAACTATGAATAATCTAACGTAACAAATAATAAAATGTATCATGATATTGGTGCTAAGCCTCTTCAATTTCCTATCATTATTATGCTCTGCAAATCCAAGATAATCTTTACAAACACTAAGTTTGAGATGGTGAACAAATGAAGAGACTGTTGTTACAATCTGGTTATCAAAAGAAAAGGAGACTGTTGTTACAATCTGGTTATCAAAAGAAAAGGAGACTGTTGTAACAATCTAGTTATCAAAAACCGAAAAAGAGACTGCTATTACAATCTCATAATTGTGTTGAATGACCAGCAATTAGGGGAATTAATTGAGTGGCTATCTTGCTCTTATCAGGCATTAATTGAGTGGCCCGACACACATCAAAAAAAAAAAAATTGAGTCACCTTAAATTTTAACTATAAATTGATACTACAAAGAACATATATGAATCATTTAAGATATAGCTTCAGCTTACAACTCTCTGCACCAAAAACAAAGAGTTCTACATCACTGCCGAAGAAAATACAAACAGTACCAGGTTACAATACATCATATGCATCAACTATAAGCAAGCCTATAACTCTCAGAAGCATTGGCATAGAGAAGAAATGTCTTCCTAGCTTAACCTTTAAAGGGATATCCAAATGTCTGTTACACAACTGGTGGCAACAGACACCATCGTAGGGCACAATAGCTGCAAGTTTATCTCAGTGATCTAAGAGACTAAACAATGAGTCATACTTCTAACAAGTGAATAAGTAGCCTAGACATGCATAGTGGCGCAGATTTCCCAAATGTTAATGGATGAGAGTCTTTTTCTCCTGGGGTAAAATTAAATGGATGAGCCAAATATAAGATGGTGTTGGTCCAAATTCCATCAGACAAACGAAATGTTATGTGATATTTTCCCCAAAAAAACTGAGTTTCTAATCTATTCAACCAGCTAGATTGAAGTTAACAAAAGTATCCACCAATCCCTGCACAAAATTTGTGTTCTTTATGACCAAGCAAAAAACAAATGCATTGTAGGTTTTAAAAAATAAAGGTGGTACCTGACTAGCTTGCAGACTATCCGATTGAATATTTGCATCCTCCCACTAGTACAGGTACAACCTAGTAACTTAACCTAAAGGTTTAGGCAAACCGACAGAAATCCTCTAATCTTTTTTGCTGAATACCTAGCTCTACCATGGTCTTGATTCCAATTTTATTGACTACCACCCACGCCCTTGGATGCAACCTCATTGATGTTTATACTATGGTTCCCAAGAAACTATTACAGGTTTCCAACTTCTCTTCGACATCCCTAGGCACTAGTTTTTTTTTTTTTTGATAAAAGTAACAGTTAGTCTATATTTATCCACAAGTATACTACCTCAAAAGTGTAGTTCCCCTCCACAAGTGTTGTAGTTACATAGGATCCTATACCTACCAAGTTACAGCCAGTCTATAGTTGTGCTGATTACTTCTGAGCTATCTAAGACTACTTGTTTACACCAAAAATAATACAGAGCTAAACATTTAAGCTTAAATCTTTGTATGTTGCTCTGCTTTCCTTCATGACATCTCTGGTTCCTCTCTAGTCATACTGTCCACCATATACATGATGGGACCATCTTCCATCTCTCCTCCTTTCTTCCTGCATTTCCATCTCTATTCCAGCACTTCAAAACCTCTTTGATCCTTCCTGGTTTCACCCATGTAATCTCTCATATTGGTGAACATTTGCCACAGCTGGGTTGTCCACTTGCAGTGTAAGAAGAGATGGTTGACTGCCTCTCCTTGCTCTTCACACAAAAAGCACCTGGAACACAGGTGAACGCCTCTTTTGTTCAGGTTCTCATGTGTCAAAACTGTCTCCTTAGCTAACAGCCAAGTAAAACAATTTACTTTATAGGGTATCTTGGTTTTCCATATCATCTTCCAAGGCCATTCTACTTCCTCAATGCCAACTGTGTTTAGATCTTCATATGCTGAATTTACTGTGAAACACCCTTTGCTCCCCACATTCCACACCAGTGAGTCCTCTTCCTCAGACAGGTTACTAAATTGTGCTAGGGTAACCAAAAACTCAGTTATTCTGCATATCTCCAAATCATTGAAATTCATCCTGAAGTGCAAATTCCACCCCTGATCATTCCATAATTCGGCTACAGTTGCTTGTTGCATTTGACATAGGTCGTAGAGGTCAGGAAACCTTTGGCTTAATGGGACCTGACCACACCATTTGTCCATCCAGAACGCCACCTTT
Source organism: Solanum okadae (assembly GCA_036553675.1). Classification (NCBI taxonomy): domain Eukaryota; kingdom Viridiplantae; phylum Streptophyta; class Magnoliopsida; order Solanales; family Solanaceae; genus Solanum; species Solanum okadae. Next base: position 47,343,198 of record CM071688.1, on the reverse strand, counting down.
CTGCCATTTCCCACCTTACAATATGATCTTTCTAGCACCAAATCCCATAGATCACTGATAGATCTCCATACACTAAACCCATAGGGAGAGGTCACCTTTATTGTCATCCACTTATCCCTTATTCCATATTTTGCAGCAATCACTTCCTTCCACAATGAGTTCTCAGCAGATGCAAACGTCCATAACCACTTCATCATAAGGCTTTGGTTCTGAAACTTCATGTTTCTGATGCCCACACCCCCTATCGTCTTGCTTATGTTCATTTCTTCCCATTTGACAAGATGATACTTCCTTTTATCTTCATTTCCTTGCCAAAAGAAAGTTCTTCTGTGTACCTCTATTCTGTCAATTACACCAGCTGGTGCTGGGAAAACAGACATCATGTAAGTTGGTAAGGCATCCAGCACACTGTTGATCATGGTAAGTCTTCCCCCGAGGGATAAGTATTGACTTTTCCAATTTGCTAATTTTCTCTCACACTTCTCTATCACTCCACTCCAAATGCTTATTGACTTACTTTTTGCACCTAATGGCATGCCCAAGTAGATGGTGGGTAGCTCCCCTATTTGCCCCCCTAGCGTATTGGCTAGCATATTTTGTCTGTTGATAACCTTTATGTTATGTAGCGATACACAATTTGTTTTATAAGTTATAGTCAGATATGAATTTTCTCTTAGTCATAGGTCTTCGTATATTGTATAGCTTCCTTTTGTCTAGACTATCACATTCTTATAAGCTACTATTCCCTCTATCACAATTTATGTGATTGTTTGATTGAGTATGAAATTTAAGAAAGAAAAAAAAGACTTTTGAAACTTGTGGTCCAAAACAAACCATAAACATTTGTGACAATAGATATCACATTAAAGGTAAAATGGTAAGCTTACCATTAAATTATTCATAAATAGGGAAAGATGCCCTTTTTTGGTTAAAATAAGAAGAAATTGTGTCAAACAACAGTTAGCTTCATGGTTTGTTTAAATTTTTACATAGACAAGGTTCTTTTATGTAATTAATCCAAAACTTACCATGAAAAGGAAACATTAAACCCAGCCAACTTGGCAGGAGGGCTGTAGGCATTCTTATCGTTTATTTAGGCTCCCAAGATAAAAGGAAACGAAAACTGAAAAATTGGATATTTCTACATAGAAAAACTACCAAAAAAAAAACATATCCAATAGGAACATCTAAGTAGGTATTCGGAAATTAAATGCATAATGTAGTTCAAATAAGGACAAGCAAGTACTCTATCAGGCACTAATTCCCCCCTCTCGCAACCTCTCTTGCCCAATTCAGAGTGGATATGCACAACAATTTCCACCTAAAGCACGTGGATTACAAACCTAAAAGAGATAAATGAATATGAAACTCACACACATAAGTACTCTAGAGATGAAAATATCAGCCTAGCAGAGCATATGCACAGTAGAAACCTGTTGCATGATTAATCCATTTTTCACCCCCACCTCTCAAACCCCTCCAAGGTAGATCCCAAGGTTGATTTATACAATTCCTCATTAAAGAAAGCCAGGATTGCATAAAAAGAACTTTTTCAGAAGCAACATTAAAAGGCTGAGCTCCAATAACCATTAAGACAATTTCACAAAAAAGTTTCGAAAATTACAGATAGAGTTGTTATCATAGACTCGTTTGAGATGCACTTAAGGTCTGAAGCTAGGTGCAAAAGAGGTTATTTCAACTTGCCTAGCGGACACTTCAGCACAGGCACTAAAAGGAAGTTGCATTAACCAAAACTACTGCTGCTATGGTAGTTCTTTTCCAATTCTTTTCTCCATATAATTGTGATTTGTATTTACAATTTTTCTTCTTAGATTACACAAATAATTTTTAATAATTTTCTTAATTTTGCAGTTCCATTAATAACTGCACAGTGCAATATACGCTTAAGGTCTATACACATTTCCACTCTCCTATCACTTTCAAGACAAAATTAGATGTCTAATAATAAAGAGCTAGCACCAGAATACCAGCAAAGCAACTCCACTTCAACCCTAATAAGTATGTCTTGATAGAAACAACATGCCAATAACAATGACTAGTCTTCTAATGACCCAGTTTCACAAAAACAACATGGTTTCAAATTACTCATGCAAAACATAGTCAAAATCATAAGAATATTATTCTAGAACTTGAAGATTTACAAACCTGATAGCCACACTTGCAAGGCCTCAACTGCTGATCTGTCATATCCATCTCTTCAGCACAGAGAGGACATGTCTTTTCTCCTTGGTCACTCATGGTTACCTTTAAAACGCAATAAATTAATTCTAAACAAAACCAGTCAAATCACACAACCCCTTCACTTGCAAACTAATTCCTCAAGTCAGTCAAAACAAAAATTCACCTCACATACAAACACCCCTACCAAATCCATAAAGAACCATATAGAAAAATAATACACATATATCAAAGTCAAAACTAAAAACAACTACCAACAAAGTCAAACTCTAATACCCACAAAAAAAATTAAAAAAAATCAATTTCCTTCATTTCTCTAATCAATCAAACCCATCGATCCAATGCAAACACACCAACCCATAAAAAAAATCTCTTTTTCCCTCAAAATCAAAAAAAGAATCCAACTTTAAACCAACCCATAATTCAAAATCAAAAACCCATATCTCCAAAACCCCAAAAAACAAAATCACAAACACAAATCGACTAAAAAACAATTAGAGATCTGATTAAAAAATCCCAAAAAGGGTACAAAAAACTAGAGTTTGATTATCGACTTACAGTGATGAACTGGATCAATAGAAGAAGAGAAAGAAGGGCAAAATCGCTAAACGGATGAGACGCCAAACGATACAACGATAGAGAGAGAAAGTGAGAGAACCACACAGAGCTGCTTTTTGGAGTTTTGATGAGAGAGAGACTGAAAAAGGGGTCGCTATTTTTGGAGTGATTGGATTTCGGGTCACCTAATTATTTGTATGAAAAAACGGGTCGGGTCGAAAGATATGGAGTAGTGGCTTTGCACGGATGATTGACACGTAAGTGATTAAATAATTGATCGGACGGTTGAGAGTTATTCACGTTGAGTCTGATTGACGGAGATCTAGTGTGGGTTATGTAGTGGAAACTTCCTACTAACTAAAATAATATTTCACTAAGTCATAAAAAAGTTTGATTAAATTTTTTATTTATTTATTTATAAAAAAAATTACACCTAAATTTTTATTATATTGTTAAGATAAGCAAAGTCTTAAAGTATATATTATTGTAAAGTATCAAAGTTTTTTTTGAATAGTGTTCTTTTATTTGTTCAAAATTTGATATATTGATTGGTCTTCACTTAGATATGTACAATATTGATTTGTTGGATTTCATTGAATATCTATAATTTTTTATAATAAATTTAAACGTATGATGTAGCGCGTTATATTTATTATAAGTTTGATGTGTTATATTTATTAATAAGTTTGACTGTAATTAAATTACTTATGTCTACTTTTACTGCTTCTTTATCTATACAGTTTGTAATATTTAATCTTTGTTTCAGTATTAAATTAGGGGCGAACTTTTTTATCTAGTTTTTTGGTTTCTTGTTTGGTGTCTAAAGTCTACATTGGAGCACCGACTAAATTCAAATCGCGCACTGCATGGCTTATTTCGGGGTGACGTTTCAACAAGATTTTTCTCTAGGTCGAGGGCTTAAATTTGAGACCTCTAATTAAAGGTGGAGCAGTCTCACAACTGTAAATCAAGGGCGAATTTACTAAGGAGAGAAGGATGTGTTGCGTGAGATATGTTCTCCCTTTTTCTTTTCTTTTTTCTTTATTTTGTTGATTTTTTTACTAGTCTTTCGATACGTGCATTGCATGTGTCTATCGAAGTTCTTAATAGATTTTTGTGTAAAATAATATTGATATTATGATTAAAAAAAACCTAAATATATAATTATACATGAAAGAGTAATATAAGTTTTTGTGAATGATCGATATAGATCTTTGATATAGTGATTTATTTGCTATAAAAATACAAAATCATAGTTTAATTAGGTATATGTGATATTTTTCTTATCTCATTTTCACATGATAAGGTCATTCTTAAGACTCAACTACATAAATAATAATACTTCATAATCATATAATTAACGATATTTAATCTTCACTTCAACATTATATTAGGGGTGGATCTACTAAGCAAATAAGGGGTGTCGTGTCACTTATTAATGCATGCATAACTCTTATCAGCTATCAAACAATCCGACATAAAACGCTAACTCAAAATAGTAAATGTTATGGCGTAATGCACAGAAATAAAAGACGGTGCAAAACTTCACTACTGAAAACAAAGTTTCCATGATGAATATTGAATCATAAAGGGGTGAAAAAGAAAAAAAATACTGAATCATAAAGAGTTGCACCTAAGAAAAACATCAACATCCATAGTGTTAAGATTTTGAATTTGGGTCATAACTCATGGATCGTTCATGTAGACCGACTCAACATACATGAAATTTACAAGAATTTACTCCACAATCCAAACCTAGACCCACCCAATCCACTAGATTTTAATGGATTGGACATGGGCTAAGTTTGGACACAGTCCATTTACTCTAAGCAGCACAAATTAGTCCATTACTTTGGCCCAAATTGATGACCCATTCAAGTGCCAATTTTATTTTATTTTTTGGTCTTGATTGTCTTTATGGATAATTGGTTCTCTATAAAATTTGTCAAGATTTATAAAATCAGATTTGTCAATTCAATTTCATCTTTCATTCCTTTTTCTTTGTTAAAGGCTTACAATTGTTAATTCTGGTTGACTAGTAATTTTAACTTTGACTTAAAGCAGATATATGACATATTTCTCATAATTTGGGGATCATGTGCATAATTAATATATACATAACAAAATCGACATAAGTCATAACTAACTAATACCCGCATAACTCTAACTAATAACCAAACGACCTTGAAGAATCAATTAAGACCTAAAGCGGTTGATCAAATATACATACACAAATACACATGTGTGCATATATAAATTATTTGCGAGTTTTTTTTACATGTACTTAATGTTTGCGTTTTCTACCTATCTAGTTGACACGTGATTGGCGTGAAACATAAATTTTAGAGGTGTCTAGATGATCATTTTGTAAGTTGGGAGTGTTCAACTAACATAATGGAGAAAAGTTGAGGTATCTAAACATGCACACTCAAAATTGAAGTATTTACTTGTTTTACCAAATTTGAGTGTTTATTTATGTATTATGCCTATTAAATTATAGCTTCACTAATACTTAACACGAAATCGGCTGAATTTATTTTTGAAGCGTTTGAAATAAAATATTGCATCCATCCACGTTTATAAATTGAGAGAACCGTTTATGATACAAAAATTCTAAGCAACAATCAAAATAAATATTATATTTAAAATAATAATACGATACAAATATATTACCATCATCCAACCAAGCTATTGGGCACCAAACGTAAAAAGTTTTTTTTTTTTTTTTTTAAAGGAACGATTAAACTTAAAGACTCTCAAAATCTAAAATTGAGGTTGATACCTTTGGGTCTTGGGATAAACCAAAAAGTGAAGAGTGTAATATACAACTTAAAATTTGATTTTAATTAATAGCATGAGTGTTATGTTAATTATTTTCAAACTTAAGTGAGAAATTAGTCCAATAATTTGTTGATTATTGAATTAAATAAATATAGCGGTTGCTTTCTTTAATAGTTACTCCTAATATTTTTCTGATTAAGTGGTTTCATATAATTAAATTGAGTGTCACCAACCCTTCAAAGAAAAATTTCTACGTTATTGATTCATCATAAATATAAATAAATCAAGTCATCTCACACATCATGTGGTCATGTGGAGGTGTAATAAAACGTAATTAAGTAAATAAAGTAAATATAATCTTTTTTCAAATAGTTCAATTTTTTTCTATATAAGTTGGTCAAACAATAATTCAAAACAATGGAGGAAAATCATATTTGTGATATCAAACGTAAATGTTTAGTACTAATTGCTCTTACTTCATCATGCAAATAAAATTAACTTAAAATATTTTGATCCGTGTTTTAGTCCATTGCAGTTCAATTCATTTCAGTCCAAGTAATCTCTGAGTGGTCAATAACTCATCCATTTATTAACTATTTTGATCCACTCACATTCCGTCCAACTCGTCTATTTAACACCTCTAATCATGCATTTAGTTGCACAATTTACCCTTTAAATGAATCGATCTTTAATTTATGTCCTTAAAAATTCAAACTTATACCTAGCAGGACATAGCTAGGTTCTTTAAGAATAAAGAACATAGCTCGTGAAATATTATGATACAAAATATAAACTTATATCCCGAGAAAAAATTATTTGCACATAGGGGAAAAAGTGCAAATGATCCTGCATGCATGATCATAAATTCATCTCCTCTAATTAAAGCGTCTTCCAGCTGGTTAATCAAAGCAATTAAAGACTAACATTTCCATTGTTGCTCAAAATGGAAGCATAATGAAAGTTGTCAAGCATAATTAATTTTTTTTTAACAAAGGAACAAAATTTGAAATAATTAAATAAATAGGATAAGATAATAAGAAAAAGAAAAGTTATTTGATAAGATCATGGGGTCCCTCCACCCCCCCCCCCCCCCACGTTGAATGCAAATGAATTCATCGAGGATACAATAACAATAATATATTCAATGTAATTTTAGTGGGATCTAGAGAAGGTAGTATGTAACACATATAGAGAATAATATGAAAAGAAAATACAATAATGAAAAAGTCAGCTGAAAATAATGAAGAAAAGAACAATATCAATAACAAATATATAAGACGATAACCTAAGCAAAAGAAAAAGTAAATTGAAGAATAAGATATATAGTTGGATAGTAAAAATAATAACAACAACAACAACAACAACAATAATAATAATAATAATAAATTGATATTGAAAACTAGACAACGCTTTACTATCTACTAATCATCTATCCTAATCTTTGACCTTCATATCCTCTTATCTAAGATCATGTCATCGATAAGCTGCAAATGTGTCATATATTGTCTAATACTTATTTTGAATACTTCTTCGGCCTATCACTAAGCCCACTATAATCAATCTCTCACACCTCCTCACTGAAATATCTAAATATCATTTTTTTACTGGCCCATCTGAGCATCTTAAAAAAGATCTTTTAACTTTTTTGATAAATAAATGAAAGATCATAAGAAAAGGTTATTCAACGTTGACCATAGGATTTTCTTTAATCCTTCAACATAATTTGATTCCCCTTCTTGATTACTAGTTGACATAAATTATTTAGAAACTTTTGTTATTAACCACACTTTCAAATGTAATCTCAATTTGTATATATACCAAAAATCACTAATCACACAAAGGAGTACATAAATCTTAGCCTTACAAAATACAACTGAATGTATACTATTTACAAAGATGCTAATACCAAAAATAATTTAGATCATTATAACACTCCATCAAATAATATAATATTGCACCACTATCTGTATGGATGATTAGTGGATTCCACTCAATAATTATCAAATTTTTATAAATAGGATCGAGAAATAATAGAAGGTACGCGCATCTTATTTTTATTTTTATAAGGTAGAAAAATTATTTTTGATAAATCTTTCATTGAAAAATATTAATTATATCTAGTTGACAAGAGAAAATGTCGATTGAGTTCATGTTAATGATTGTAATTTTGGCAAAAAATTACCCATTCATTTTTTTGGGTCCATCCCACCTACTAGAGGCAACATCAAAATTTTCATTTTATAATTTTGAGTTTTAAAATAATGACTTTAAATGTTAATAACTGAGTTTTAAATTTAATATTTAGCTGAATTCGTAACCTAACTTTTACCTCCTCCTCTGCTCCCACCTACCCCTTTTCTCTATTAATTGAGTCCATTTAGAGATATGTATATTATCCCACTTAGATGATTATCCTATTGCCATGTGAATCAACTTCAAAATTGCTAATATGATCTCATCAATAATTGATAATGCAAGTTCTTATTTAACATTATGATGTGATGTTTTTGCTAACATTTCACATGCATTCACTCTTATATTTTAAAAAAATTAGGGTGGAGCTATAGTATTGTGGATCATGAATTCGATTATACTCAATATTTTTAATTGATTTCTTCATATGCATGTTTGTCGAGTCAAAACTTTTAATAAAATGATTTGAACAATTAGTACTGGAGATTTCAAATATTTATCGAGCCAAAACTTTTAAGTAACTACTTACCGTAAGGCTTCCTCCCACAAGTGATGGAGTCATATGTCTTCAAAAAGTGTCAATAGACGTCTTTTTATTAAAAAATTATACTATATAAATAGATAATATTCTTTTATATATATATTATTGGCTTCCACTGCCTCCCACCTGTTCAATTATTTTATTAAGGGTGGACCAAGGAAGAGAAAGCGAATGAAAATGAATAAATACCTACAACAAGAATCATGATTATTTTGGGTAAATGAAATTAAAATATTTTTAAAATCAAGGTAGTTAAGATATAATTTGTTCTATTATCTACCTCTACTCTATATTTATATATATATACTCCCTCCATTTATTTTTACCGGTCTAGTATTAACTTAACACATTTCTTCAGAATCAATAAATAAAAGGGAAAAAAGACAAATATATCCCAAACTATAGTAAATGGTATGCAGACACCCTCCGCATACTTTTGGAATATTGGTGCCCCTGTCGTCCAAAAACTAGAGCATATATACCCTTTATACTAGCGGACATACACGTGTCATAATCTTATCCACCCATCCGATATTTATTAAATATCGGATGGACGGATAAGATTGTGCCATGTGTCCCTATTTAGTCTTCCGTTAGAGTGAAGGGCATATATGCTCTAGTTTTTAGACGGCAGGGGCACCACTGTCCCAAAAGTATGACGGAGGGTATCGACATACCATTTACGATAGTCTGGGGTATATTTGTTCTTATTCCCTAAATAAAATATCAATTTTACCATTGAAAATGACTATAATTAATAATAACAGACCACATAAGGATGGTTTCATAGAGCAACAAACAACTCTCGCTCTTTTCGGTAGAAGGATAACGAGTTGATGCCTTCCAAGTCCCGTAAAGCCCGATGAGCTGCTCCAATTATCTCTTAACGGTTTACACAGAATAAGTAAAGATAAACATCTATTTTAATAAACAAGTAAAAATGAACGGAGAAAGTAAACTATTTTTTTTTGTTTATTGCTTGAAGGGAAAGATTGTTTGTAAAAAAAATAAAAAAATAACAAAAACAAACCTTTCAAGCTTTCTATAAAAGCTCTCTATATAAACTGAAACAGAGCATTTATAAGAAATCATCTCACAGTTTTTCATTTTTCAAATATGGATGGAGAATCACAAATCTTGAAGAGCTCAGCTGGACATGGAAAACGAGGAGGATGGATTACATTCCCTTTTACAATAGGTCTCTTTTCTCGAACGTCTCAAAAAGTTTAAGCTGTTAGAGAGAACGTAACGTTACTGTTATTTCGTTTACTTAATTATGTTTTTGAATAATTTGTAGCAACGACAGCGGGATTGAACATAGCAGCAGCAGGTTGGATGAATAACTTGACAGTTTACTTAATTGAGGAATTTGGAATGAATAGTATTGATGCTGCTCAAGTTTCTAATATTATGAATGGCTCTGTCAATTTTGTTCCTGTTGTTGCTGCTATTCTTGCTGATTCATTCTTTGGTTGTTTCTCTGTTGTATGGAGTTCTTGTTTAATCTCTCTACTGGTATGTAATCTGATCCCCTACTTTTCTTGTTGATTTTATCGACTTACATTAGGATAAACTGTTTACATCACGTCTCTTTTTGAGTGAGGTCACTGACTAATTTAAGTGGTGCACTTGGTTGAGTGTTGATTGTTGAGTTATTTACTTTTCGGAGTTCAATTCCTACTTCATGCATTTTTTCCTTTTATTTACTTACATTAGGATAAATTGTTTATATCATGTCTCTTTTGAGTGCGGTCAGTGACTAATTTAAGTGGTGCACTTGGTTGAGTGTTGACCGTTGAGTTATGTACTTTTAGGTGATCAATTTTCATTTCATACATTTTTTTTTTCCTTTTATCGACTTACAATTGGATAAATTGTTTACATCATGTCTCTTTTGAGTGCGGTTAGTGTCTAATTTAAGTGGTGCACTTGGTTAAGTATTGGTTGTTGAGTTATTTACTTTCAGGGGATCAATTCCTACTTCATACATTTTTTTCCTTTAGAGGAGGGTGCACCTATGATTTTAAAATTATCCTCTGAATACGACCCTTTCATGTATACGGTTAACGTGAATTGTTTTGTACATCAGGCTTTTCTCGACTGGTGTAGATGATTTGGTAGATTATTCATACATCAAATCTTTTTTTTTTGTGGTGGGGGTGGGGATGGGGGAGCGGTTTTTCCCCTTTTTTGTATGATATAAATAGACATAGTTCAATTATTTTTGTGTCACAAAAAGTATAATTTTATAGTTTTGGTGCAATAAACTGAAAGTTGAATATATCAAACAAAATTAACTCTAGTTTTACAAAAAAAAATGCCCTTTTTTCGAGGATCGAATTTATCAATTTTTGGAGTTTTGTGTTTTTTCTCTTATGATATATAGACATAGTTCAACTTTTTTTGTATCACAAAAAGTATGACTTTATAGTTTTGATGCAATAAACTGAGAGTTGAATGACTATCGAACAAAATTAACTCAAATTTTACAAAAATGCCCTTTTTTTATAATGCATCATGAAATTAGTTGTGATCATCTAACTTTTAACTCATACAGGGCATAGTTCTCTTAGCTTTAACATCAACAATTGACACATTGAGACCTCAACAACTATGCACAAATGGTTCAGGCATTTGTATGTCACCAACAAAACTTCAATTTGCCTTCTTATACGGAGGAATCGCGTTGGCCTCCATCGGATTAGGTGGAATGAGAACCAACATAGCAACAATTGGTGCGAACCAATTTCGCGACTCAAAGTACCAAAACATGTTCTTCAATTGGTTCTTCTTCACCATGTACATTGGGACAGTTATTGGTGCAACTGTTATTGTGTACATTGAAGACAATGTGAGCTGGAAATTTGGGTATTTTGTATGTGTAGCTACCAATTTTGTTGGTTTAGTTGTTTTCTTATGTGGAAGTAGATTTTACCATTATGCTAAACTTGAAGGTAGTCCTTTTACTAGTTTGGCTCATGTGATTGTGGCAACTATTAGAAAAAGGAAACTTCCAATTTTAGATGAGAATAATTGGTATTATGGACCACATGCCAATGTTGATCAAACCATGTCAATAGCACCCTCAAGAAGTTTTGGGTGCGTTCACTTTATCTTTCGAGTTAATAGTCAAAAACACATCTGAACTATCACCTTTTCGCTAGTTTCACACTCTAACTACCAGTTGTTCCTTTTTCCTATCCGAACTATGACCATCGTTCAGGTAGGAAAAGGAAACAACTGATAGTTGAGGTGTCATGTGAGAATGGGAATAACTAATAGTTGAAGTGTGAAACTAGTGAAAAAGCAATAGTTCAGTTGAGTTTTTGACCATTATCTGTTATGTTTTTTTCTTTGTTATCATTTCAGAGGTGGCAAATGGGCGACTTGAGTCAATGCCACGTCCTTCCAAATTAGATTTTACATAAATATGTATTGATCTCTTCACTTGTGATGCAGGTTTTTGAATCGTGCAGCGTTAAAATGTGAAGGAGATGTTAAACAGGACGACTCAATCGCGAAACCATGGAGACTCTGTACTGTAAGTGAAGTAGAAGACTTTAAAAGTCTAATGAGAACTCTGCCATTGTGTTCATCAAGCATATTTCTTTCGACTCCTATCGCGGTCCTAATTAGTTTGTCTGTACTTCAAGCCTTAGCCATGGACAGACATTTAGGACCTCATTTTCAAATTCCAGCTGGTTCAATCCCTGTCATTGTACTCGTCACCACCTCGATTTTTCTTACAATATTCGATAGATTTCTCTTCCCCGCTTGGGAAAAATTGATTGGCCACAATGTTACGCCTTTCAAACGAATTGGAGTTGGCCATGTGCTTACTTTTATTGGCTTGGGAGTGGCAGCTTTAGTAGAGTCTAAAAGACTCAATGAAGTCAGAGACAGAGACGGATTCAGAATTTCTGTCTTGTGGCTCGTGCCACATTTAGTTCTTATTGGGATAGGTGAGGCATTTCATTTTCCAGGACAAGTATCATTGTACTATCAAGAATTTCCAACGTCGTTGAAGAGTGTTTCAACTGCCCTAACATGGTTAGTCATCGCGGTTTCATTTTATGTGAGCACCGCGTTGATTGATCTTGTTCGAAGGACGACTAGTTGGTTGCCAAATGACATAAATCAGGGGAGAATTGACAAGTTTTATTGGGTGTTTGCTGTGGTTGGAGTGGTGAATTTTGGGTATTATTTACTATGTGTTTGGTTTTACAAGAGAAAAGTTGGGAACAAAGTGGTTGATCATGGTGCATCTAATGCTTTCAAAAAGTGATTCTAGCTAGCATGGCTCGATCGAGTATGCAGTAGCGGATTCAGAATTTTAATTGATTTGGAGTCCGAGTTATATATACTTGTTTTTTTGTACATGTAAAAATGTTCAATCTCTATGGCAAGTATGTGTATTTGTTCGGTTTGATTTTTGTTATCTTGTTCTTTTCAGAGTTTGTATGAAAATCCGCTCTGTAATTATTAGGTTGTGTATTTAATCTTTTAGCACGCATATATCGCCTACGCTTTTATAATATTACTTGAGTTCTATACATATACAAAATACTTGATGATAAATAGGGTTGAGTTAAATTCGATATCCATTTTCTTTATCACTTCTGTTTCTCAAAAGAATTAATCACAACCTTCCTTTTCTCTCAAAAGGCTTACGGTGGGATGGATGAGATCCATTTGCTCTTAATATAATTTTTATAAACAAGAAATGCTTCCTTCTTTAATAAGTCTTACATATATAATGCGAATTTGAATTACTCGAATTAATATATTTAAAGTTAAGATTATTGTGACAAGAAAAGTAATATTAAATTGAAATAAAAAAATAAAAATAAAGATAATATGATTAAATCACCTTTTTAATTAATATTTCTTAAGAAACACGCCGAAAAAAAGAAAAGATGACAAGTAAAATAGATCTGAGAAAGTGTATGATTATATAAAAGGAAAATCATAGTGCGATTGCAAGTGTATTTTATGATTTCTCTGGAACGTCGAATGCAAGCATTCAGAGATTTTAATCATTAATGGGCAAAACAATTTGAAAACGCACTGAAAAGAAAAAGCATTAATCATTTGTCTGCAAATTCTGAGAATATTTCAAAGCAAAGTCTTGACCAATGATGCTTCCACTTATATAAAAATAAATAAATTGAGAAGTATTGAAAACACTTTTAAATCTGACGTAAATTATTGACAAAAGTGAATAGAGAGAGTAGCAAGGTAGATGTGTGGGGTGGTGGGAATCGGAGCTAAAGGGGGTGAGAATGAAGATGAAGCGTATTGGAGGATGGATAGGACACAATGACTGTTACATCACTTGTAGATATCTTGTTTTTCCTAGTTTCATTAAAAAAAATAGTCATTTTTCTAATTTAAAAAAAAAAAAAACTTATTTTCCTAGATAAAATGTTTTTTTTTTCTTGAAAACGTTGATCAAACGAACATGAAAAAATGAAAAGTAAAAAAATATTTTTCTTCATACCGAACACACCCTTAATTTATGTAGTCTTCTAGTCGAGAGTTAACTATTTCTTTACTAACTAATGTCTTCAACAAAGGCACTGTTGGACCATTGCCCATGTTTTCTAGCCAAAGGTTAGATGGTTTAATCTTATTTTGGATAGGTTTTGATTTTTTTTAAAAATTGATTTTAGCTTTAAGAAAATTAAAATAGTCATTCATTATATCTATAAATAAACTTTGAGAATTATTTTCATTATAATTGGTATTACTATTTGAGGGGGTTTTCACGTAAAAATTTGATGTTTTGTTTCCTTCAATTTTCACTCCAACTATGGGAGAATATAACTTTATAAAAACTTTTTTCTAATTTTTTAGATCTTTGAATTGAATTACTCAAAACTTCATATTTGCCAATAAGATTTTTTAGAACAAGATATCTAAGGTAGTGAATCTCAACACATGATTTATATTTTATTATTTTGAAATAGTGCATACTATTATAAGTATTGCTACTATCATATGTTAATTGTGAGGGTAAAAACTATATTTTAATATGAAAACAAAAAGACAATGGACTAGACGAGATATTTACTTTTGCAATAAATTAGGTTCAAGAAACCGATGAATTCTATTATCCAAGTTCAAGAAATCGGTGATTTTGATTGTCCAAACCATTGGATAACATTAAATTAATATTTGATTCAGAAGATTGCTTAAGTTGGCCCCACTAATGTTTGGTATATCCCATCCATTTTTCACTCATCATTATTTTTTTCTTTTATTTTTCCTATTATGACATTATTAGCAACCCTAATTAAACTCTTCCTAAATGTTATTTCAACAATTTCATTGGTCCAAATCCCAAATCTTTATATCTAACCGACACATGTCGGTTTCCTTTGAACCTAACACATCATGAATCATCTATATGCGATATCTCCATAATGGTAACACATTTCTGTCCAGCGGATCGAAGATGAGCATATCATCGATATGCACTATTACTGCCCAGCGGCTCGAAGATGAGCCTTAGGTAGTGGAGTGAGAGAACCACCCATGAGATTTTGGTTGCTCAATTCCTTATATCTTGTCTGTCATTGCAGAAGAAGTGCTTCTTTTTTATCCGATGAGAGTTGTTTATATATATTGCGTCGCATGATATTAATAATGCAGGTTCTATCCTTTGAATATTGACGTGCCTTTTCTTGCGAGGAAAATGCTGGAGACATGACCTTTTTATCCATGGATACACTGCAAGAATTTGTAGGCTATCACAAGTGAAGAAACTTGTGAAAGCAATATCACGACAGAAAGTAGATTAACAATTTTCATTCCGTCGTCTTATTCATCATATAACCACATGTAATAACCGATTATTTTCATTAGTTAACATATAAAAAAAAACTTTTATTTTCCTCTATATATAGTGTTAACTTGTCCACGACACACTTGGTTAAGGTTTCTAGGTCTTTATTGTTACATACTTCAAAAATATGTTTCCTTCTCATTTGTTAAAATGTCCTTATGAATTAATGAAGCCTTTTGCATACCAACATGGGTTATGGTGCACTGGTGGAAGTGTTTCACCCTTAACCAGAGGTCTCGAGTTCGAGCCCTGGGTATTGAGAAAATATTGTTTGGAGCGCCACCCCCAAATGGACCCTGTAGTGTGCGATTCGGATTTAGTCGGAGCTCCAATGTGGGCTCCGAACACCGAATAGGAAACCAAAAAAGAAAGAAAGAAGCCTCTTGCATATGGTTGTCTATGTTATTTGTAATAGAAATTGAATGAAATATCACTTTTATACCAATATAATAAAAGAATAAAATGTTACTCTACAATATCTAAATCACAAAGAGCTTATATCTCTTTAATGTTACTCTACATTTTTCCTTTTCTTTTTGTATTTACTTTAATGATTTGTATATTGTCAATGAACTTAATTATTATTCATACGAATTTAAAATTCATAAATTTCAAATTATGACTCTCTATGAGTTATTATTAATTACAAATACACATGTTGACTCTTCAGCTACTGCATGGCCCTGTTAGAGACATGCCTTTTTTTTTTTAAATCGACCTCAAAAAAATAGATCTCCGGTTGAAGAGTGAAAGAATTGACCCCCAAAGTTCAATTTCAAATTAAATACTATTTATTATTAATTTTTGACAAAATCAACCTTCGACGATCGTTTCATACGCACATTTATTAAGCCAATTTTTTTAATAAAATGATTTGAACTATTTGTACGTACTTGTGATCTCAAACATTTATTAAGCCAAAACTTTCAAGTACTTACCCCAAGAGTCCCTCCAAGAAGTGGTGGAATCACATATATTTAAAGGGTGTCGATAAATGCCCCTTTATCAAAAAATATTACAATATATATATATATATTATATCGACTCTCGTGGCCTCCATCCTTATCATTTATTTTTATGAAGGGTGGATCAATTAGGAAGAGAAAGTGAATGAAAAGGAATAAATACCTACAACAAGAAACATTATTATTTTGGGCAAATGAAAATGTTTAAAATCAGGTTAGTTAAGATTATTTTGCCTCAATATAGTTGAAGAGTCGCTATGCATATTTGTAATTAACAACTTTCACGATAGAATTATGATTTAAAATTCATTTCTTTTTCATCTGAGATGAGATTTTTCAATACTCCAACTCGCGCCCAGAGTTGGACATCTGAAGCGTAGACTATTTAATATAAGGGTCCAACATCAATAATAATAATAATAATTATGTGCCTTGCTCTAATACCATATAATTAAGAAACAAATTTTAATTTGGCCCCTAACTCAACTTCAAAAGCTAAAAAAGATTACCCAAAGTCATCTAAGAAAACCACTCAACCCATTTTCATATAATATGATATGCTTTAATAAGTTCATCAGAATTCAATATTTTCAACGAAGAAAATAAATTTATATGTAAAAATTTACTGAAATGAAAATATGCCTCTGCCTATCATGCACAAAAATTGGAATCCACGTGATACTAATATCATCATGCAATTGTAGATGTATTTTTATGAAGGTTGACTATAGTCTATATGACTCAACTGGAAGGGTCAGTTTTGAAAATTTGAACCTGAAAAAACGTTATGAGAGAACTCAAAATATTCTAAATCTAAGTACGTTAGGGGAAAAAAAAATCATTTGATCACATCGAATAAGATGTTTTTTTTTCTTTTCTTATTATTAACTTATTTATTTGAACGAATTAGAATGTGTTGAGTAGGATACTTTTTAATTTCTTATTGAAATTGGATTAGGATATTGTAATGTAATTCCCCTCATAGTACTTATTGATTACTAATCCCTTCGTCTAATAGTTGCTTTAGTAAAAATATTCTTCTAAAATAATTATTGCTTTAGGAATTTAAGATAATAATTAGTACTTTCTTTTCAATTATATTTTCATAAAAAATCATTTTTAATAGAGCTTGATTCTCAAAATCATCAAATAAATAGGGGCAATTTAATAAATGATGTCTTTTATTTTTATTTTTAATGAGTTGTAAAAAAAGTTAAAGTGATACTTATTCTGAAATGAAAAGAGTATAAATAGCTTAACCTTTGATATTAACCACACTTTTAAATTGAATCTTCTTTCCATTAATCTATTAGGTCCATGGAGGTGGAATTGGTTCTCTAATAAATAAACCAAAAAAAAAAAAAAAGTTCTCTTATAAATAATAATTATTAGTTCCACTAATCCACATCAACATTGCAAAGTAACAAATTGCTAATTGATAGTTTTCTTGCTCTACAAAACACCAATTTACATTATTTATCTGGGATGACATAAATGTCAACTGAAATCAAATTAGACGACATATTTATGTATTATGCCTAAATTATACTTTACAAGTAGTACATCATTTACTTGGCACAACATTTGGTTTGTTGTCCATATTTTCGTACTTGTAAAAGGATGCAACAAGAAGGAAATATATGAAATTTATTGATCCCAGGGTACAACAAAGCCAGAATACATTGTCCATTCTCCCATCATTGATATTATCAGGCAACCATCCTGTTTCTCTTTGAACAACATCAATCAACACATTCCTCAGATAAAACGCGACACCAATAAACAATGAAACCATTGCAGTTGAGGTGTTCTTCAATGATGTTGGAAATTCTTGGTAATAAAACGCGATATGTCCTGGAAAATGGAATCCTTCTCCGATTCCATTTAAAGCTAGCTGTGGCAGTAGCCAGAATACGGACATTGGGACGATACCATCCTTTTGACCTTGGAGATGGTGTGATATAGCAACCCTCAGTCTCCTAGACTCAACCAACGCGGACACAACCATGCACACTATAGTTAGTACATGGCCTATGCCAACGCGTTGAAGTGGAGTGAGAGTAAACCTTGTGTACTTAGATAGGAAGGGGTTTAGTATTCGGTCAATGATGGATATGGCTATACAAGTGAATAACATTATGAAGACTAACATAGAACCTGCTGGGATCTCGAAATGAGGTCCCATATGGCGATCCATTTTGAGTGCCTGAAGTATTAGCAATCTAAATTGCATGACTAGTTGAATGGATAACAGTACACCACTTGCCCATAGAGGGAAAAGTTTGATCAAACTTTTCAAATCTTCTACTTGTTGCAGTGTGCATAATCTCCAAGGATTACTAATCGAACCATCTGGCGTGGTATCTCCTTCAGTAATAAAAGCTGCACAATTCAAGAGCATGTACACGCCGACTTGATCAGGTAGAGTATATATGTATAAAAGCAGAGGAAACAGGGGAAAAAAGATGTTTACTTAAAGAATTTGGTAGGAACTAATGTGGTTTTGTCATTTGGATCATGGTAGTAGTGTTGAGTTTGTTCCGAAAGAGGGACTCTCCATTTCTGAGTAGCAACGACTACCACACGTGCTAAGTTAACGAAAGGGCTGCCTCCTTGTTCCTTAACATGTCGATAGAAACGTTTACCAGCAAGGAAAATCGCCAAGCCAAGTATGTTGCAAGCCAGGTATATACCTAAACCCCATGCCCAACTGATATTGTCCTCCACATAGACGATGAACGCGGTGCTTAAAGCCCAACAGAAGTAATAGATGAATATATACCAATCAAAGAACATTGCTTGATGTTTTGGCTTATCAAATTGCTTAGCTCCCATGGGTGCAATTGTAAAACGTGTGCCCACGATCCCTATAGATGCTACTGCTAGAGACACATACAAAAATACATATTGGTTTGTTGAAGGGCTTGTGCAGAGATTGGATCCATCACCACATGCTTGAGGTCTTAATGCATCAATTGTTATTGTCAACAATAAAAGCAATATACCCTGAAAATGCAAAACAAAGAAATAAAAAATATGGTTTTTCGATCCTTTTTCTATTTTCACGAGTGTTGATTTCACCGTTGGTCACTCACTAAGCTTAGTGTTTGTAACAAAAATAACCAAAAATGACTTAATAAGTTAGTGATCATCGGAGAAATCAACTCAACTAACAAGAGAGTTGGTTTTCCATACCAGAGCAGATATAAATGAAGAAATCGAAATGACAGTAAAACAGCCAAGATAAGAGTCAGCAATGATCCCACCAACAATGGGTAAAATTGTTGTCAATCCACTAACAACATTGAAAATTTTAAATGCTCTTCATGTTGAATTCATTTACCAGAAAAACAATCAGATTGCTCGTCCACCCTCCAGACGCGAGCGATAATCCTCCCATGGTTGCTGAATTCAACAATCAAAATTGTTAAGTAGAGACAGAAACAAATTCAAGATTTGAAGTTTATGTATTCCTATCGTTAACTTAAGTTTTGAACTCACTACCTTTTACATATGTAAAAAGAATATTAAAACACAAACTCAAATCTTTAGCTTTAATATTTTTGTTTAATTTATGTTTTAAAAATCAAACTGCATAATATTTAGCTTTAATCTAATATGAAGTGAACGAACAAAACAAAACAAAAAGGGCGGGGGGAGGGGGGGGGGGATTAAGCTTAAAATGAAATTATTTTTATGTTTCAAGCTTCCATTAATCTCTAGCGAGGACGACAATAACAAGACATGAATAATAGAAGTAGAATCAAACGAGGTGTTCTTTTATTTGCTTTTTGCAGCTTTATAAAAATAGTTTGGAATTTGTTTATTAACTTTAAATTAAATAATTACATTTAGGTTTTATTTTAAATTTTAATGAAAAGAAATAAAAAGTCAAATTCATTGAAAATTCAATTGATTCTAATTAAAAATCATTTTGATGAATAATATTTGAATTTGTTCAAAAATAACAATTATTATTTTGAAAGTACTTTAATTAGCTTAGACAACTAAAGGTGAAAGTTAATAACTTAAGAGTAATAAAAAAAAGGAGAGTTCAATTAAAAATGAATAAAAAACACAATTGCGGGGATTCAAACCCGCACCTGCATTGTGAGCAGGAGAACTTAACACCATTGCGCCGCAACAACTTATTGAGTTAAGAATATCCAAAATATTAAGGGGTAAAATAGCATTTTGAAATATTATGTAAAGATATAATTGGACAAAGCAATTAAATAAAAATGAGAACACATCAAATCGGTTGTTTCATAAAATAGGGGTTTTCACTGTTACGAAACAATGAAATTTAACAATACAATACAATACAATACATTTTAAGTAACAATCAAAACAAACATTGTAGGTATAATAACGATACAATACAATACAATGGGTAACAATGATCCAAACAGAGTGTTAGTGAAGGGGTGTCGAGAAAATTAAATTACATTGAATATAGAAGTCAAATTTTGATTTTAATAAATAAGTTAAATTATGACACCTCTTGACATAAGTTACAGGTTTAGTCTAATGGTTAATGCGCTGCAAAAACTCCTTGAGGTCATGTGTTCCCAATCTTACTAGCCTCATTAATTATATTTTATTAGCAACAATTATATTATTATTGTTAAATTTTTTATTTGTTACAATGCTCCTTTTATTTATTCTTATTTTAGGTGAACCTACCGTTTTTTAAATTTGGTTTGTGCTCATATAAATAAAATATATCTGGTGCTTTAATCTCTCTAATCATTTCATAGACTATGCTATTTAAATAAATAAATAAAATAAAATATATATAACCTATGTATGATTTTTGATTAAAAATTGGACAATATTGTTGACTTTCTTGTCACTAAAGACAAACATGTTGACCTTTTACATAAATGCAATTTTACAGTAATTTGTACTGCTAGTACTATAATTTATTTATGACTATGCAAGTTATTGTATCAAAAGTTTAACACACTTTTTTTCTTTTCAAAATGGTGGGATTTGTCCAAAATGGTAAAGTTAAACAAATGAATTTAACTTACAACAACAATTTATTAAGTATAATTTTAAATAGAGTATGAGAAAACAAAAATATATTTTACTTAAGAGAGTTTGTCTTACATATTATATTGTTAACGATGAAAGAAATATATTATTAAGGCAATAACTAAAGTAGCTTTGCCCAATTTAAATTTGAGATTAAAAGTTCTAACCTTTGATCATGAATTCAAATATAGAAATTGTAAGTTTTTTTTAAAACAAATTTTATATTTTTTTGAAAATTACATTAAAAAGTATTATAAATGATCATAATACTTAACAACTTAAAATATTTTTAATAAATAAATAAATTTTAATTTAAAAAAATTAATAAACTCTCATAATTTCAACGATACCACATCGATTCAAATGAAGTGAATAATAATTTGGTATAGAAAACATCACATCAGAATTCAGAAGTCAAAAGTTGGATAGTTTATTAATTACATATGTAAGAATGCCAAATGTGTGGAAGTTTTAAAAAATAAAATGACATCAAACACTTTTAAACATATCAAAATTAAAAGAGTATCATATAAATTAAAATAGGTAAATTAAAGGTAACTAACAAAGAAAACTACTTATGAATTCTAACATTTTATCCATGTTAGGTCCTATTTAATTAGCAAAAAGTCTATTAAAATATAGTTTTAAACATTTTAAAATCTTCTTATATTTCTTAAACTTGTGTCACATCAAATTATATCACATAAATTGAAATGAATAATTTCTTTAATCCCTATAATTAAAAAATAGCACAAGAAAAACTTCAAAATAATGATTATTTTATCGAAGATGGGATCGAAAAGTGACCAATCAATGCTATTAAAATAATATAATCCTAATCATTGAACTTCTATAAAATGCAAATAAAAGTATGACGTGCAAGTCTTGGATAAACTTTGCCTGCTACTATAATATTATAACTTCAAACTCTCCATAACAAAGTATTGACACAAATATCTCTTGCTTTCAAGTTGACCTGCAGTTAGCAATGGAAAGTTCAGTAAGAGATGTTGATGAGGCAGCAATAATGAAGTCTTCTACGCGTCGAAAGAATGGCGGATGGATAACCTTCCCCTTCATTATAGGTACGTTTTTTCATCCTTTGGTTCAGAGTCGAATTCAAGATTTTGTAATGTGTTTGGTATGAAGGAAAATGTTTTCCGGAAAATAAGTGATTTTTGAAGTTTGGTGTGTAAGAAAAAAAATATTGTTTTAATAGGGTGGTCAAGGTGTGGGCAAGTCCAGAGGCGGAGTTGATATTAGGAGTTTGGGGTTCTAAATTTCCTTCCCCTTCCTTACCATTGAGTTGTCAATCAGATTTGTTAGGAATTCAAAAGTTATTACTTAATTTTCTAGTACAAATATAGGGTCTACAAAAAAGCTACTGGGTTCGTCCGAACCTATGAACCCCCGCTTAGCTTCGCCCCTGTGGGCAACACCAAACATCCTGCCTATGACAAAATCCACGAAGGGGGCTAGGTGGTCTGAGTTGGAGTCATGATCAAACTTGCTACTTGTTTGATGGGGTTAGTCAAGAAATGAAGTTGTGTCTTTGCTATCAGCTATATGTTTTGGCATGATGGTAAGCGTTTTGGGGGGGGGGGGAGGGGGCAATGGAGGGTTCGAGGAGACAATGAACTCAGAATGTCACTTATGAAACTTGTTTTCCCTATTCTCACTACGACATTCATTAATGTTCTTGAATGTTTTGATTGGTAATGTCAGCAACCATGGCGGGCTTATCGCTTGCGTCTGGAGGGTGGACGAGCAACCTGATTGTTTATTTGATAGATGAATTCAACATGAAGAGCATCAAAGCAGCTAAAGTTTACAATGTGATCAATGGATGCACCACACTTTTCCCCATTGTTGGTGGAATCCTAGCTGACTCTTATCTTGGCAGTTTTTCTGTCATTTGGTTTTCATCTCTTATCTCTGCTTTGGTATAGTAACAATCCCCCTTCATTAGTTTCATCCTAAGTTGCTCGGACTCGGGTGCTGGTGTCTGATAACATGTGTGAATTTAGAGGTCGGATCCTTCATGATCTGAATTTTAAGATTTGGTTAAAAATAATTCAAAGTACTAAAAGTAGAGTTGAATGTCTAAATTATGTAGAAAAATTACTAGGTATTGCGAGGAGAAATTATTGATCAAGAGGAGAATTCAAGAAGGAGACAAAAGGAAAAGGACTGACGTAGAAATTTCTATATATAAGCTATTCCATTTTCTTCAATTTCACCTTAGTTTTTTTGTTTTGATTATAGAAATTATATGTGTTTGTTCCTGAATTTCTCCATCAATTTTGGTCAAAGTATCCAATTCCGATACGGGTACCACACCCTTGTCATGTCGACACGAGTGCAACACTGAAAGTGAAGAGTCTGAGCAACTTAGTAAGTAAATAACCAAGAACCCCATATTTATTTCTTCAATTGGACTTGCAGGGTATATTGCTTCTATTGTTTACATCAGCAATTGATGTACTAAGACCTCCACCATGTGATGATGGATCCAGTCTCTGCACGAGCCCGTCAACACACCAATACGCGGTATTATATGTGGCTCTGGCATTAGCATCACTAGGTGTCGCGGGTACACGTTTTACAATAGCACCCATGGGAGCTAATCAATTTGATAAACCAAAACATCAAGCAATTTTCTTCAATTGGTACATATTTGCCTTTTACACGTCCTTTGCCATTAGCACCACAGCTATTGTTTATGTAGAGGACAATGTTAGTTGGTCATGGGGTTATGGTATCTCTATGGCATTTAACATCCTTGGCTTGGCAATGTTCCTCATTGGGAAACGTTTTTATCGCGATGTTAAGGAACAAGGTGGTAGCCCTTTCGTCAACTTAGCTCGTGTTATAGTCGTTGCCATTCAGAAATGGAGAGTCCCTCTTTCAGAACAAACTCAACACTACTATCATGATCCAAGTGACACTACTACCACACTAACAATAACTCAAATTCCTACGAAATCCTTCAAGTAAACGTCTTTTTTCCCCTGTTTGCTCTGCTTTTATATGTATATATATACTATGTCAAAATTGGTTACCTGATCGAGTCTTCGTGTACAGGTTCTTGAATTGTGCTGCGTTTATTACTGAGGGAGACACTAAACCAGACGGCTCGATTAGTAACCCCTGGAGACTATGCACAGTGCAGCAAGTAGAAGATTTGAAAAGCTTGATCAAGCTTTTCCCTCTATGGGCTAGTGGTTTTCTTATATCGACTCAATTAGTCATACAAACGAGTCTGTTAATACTTCAGGCTCTCAAAATGGATCGCCATATGGGACCTCATTTCGAGATCCCAGCTGGTTCTATGTTAGTCTTCATTTTGCTATTCACGTGTATAGCCATATTCATCATTGACAGGTTTTTGTATCCTTTTCTAGCTAAGTACACTACCTTTTCTCTTACCCCTCTTCAACGTATCGGAATAGGCCATGTTATAACTATTATTAGCATGGCTGTTTCTGCCCTGGTTGAGTCTAGACGATTGAGGATCGTTAGGACTCACAAACTCCAAGGCCAAAACAATGACATTGTTCCAATGTCCGTGTTTTGGCTGGTGCCACAACTAGCTCTTAATGGAATTGGAGAAGGATTTCATTTTCCAGGACATATCGCGTTTTATTATCAAGAATTTCCAACATCCTTGAAGAGTACATCGACTGCAATGGTTGCATTGTTTATTGGTATCGCGTACTATTTGGGGAATACTTTGATTGATCTTGTTCAACGATTATCAGGATGGTTACCAGACAATATCAACAAGGGGAGAATTGATAATGTCTTCTGGCTTTGTTGCATCCTGGGATCAGCTAACTTCATGTATTACTTCGTGTGTGCTTCATTGTACAAGTATAAGAATGTCGATAACAAATCAAATATCGCGCCTAGCAAATGATACTCATTGTTTATATCTCAAAGAAGCATGTATATTCATCATGGTATAAGTATTGAGGTTTCTTTAGTTATAAGTGTTGATAAGCACTTTGAAGAAAGAATAGTGATGTTTCTTTCTGTATTTAGTAAGTTTTTCATCTAACATTCTATGTGAGAGAATGTGACAAGTTTAAGACTATACGATTTAAAAGATTATACGCGTTTTTAATTTAAGACTACAAGATTCGAAAGTCTTATTTGATACGAAGTTAACAAATTGATTAGGGCATAATTGATTGTTATATATTTTAATGCATGATTAATCTTAGCATAAAATAATACAAATATTTGGTTGGACACATAAGAAATAGATAATCACGATATAATAATGCAACATTTGATACTTTATATGGAATAGGATATGAAATTAAATAACAAAAAGTTAAGAGTTTAGATAATTGTAGAGGGGCAGATGCCGTACACTTGAGTGGCAAAGGAAAGCGAGACCTTACCTTTTTTTCCAGGGCCTGTTCGGACATATGGCTCTCACGGAAGATCAAGTTGGTGAGCGTGTGATGGGAAACCTTCTCGCACTGTTCGGATAGCACTGAATTAGAATGAGAAGTTTACCATCACATCATTGCATGCAACGAGAGTTCGCTCGATTCGCAGATTGATTCAACTCGTAATTCACTTCTGACCCCGTGTTCGATAGCCCGACTATTTAGTTTACGTCCAAAAGTGCAGAAAGTCATGATTTTACCTCACCTTGTGAAAAAGTTGTCTTTGAAAAATATTTTCTAACAACGAAACATAGAAAATGGCTTATTAATTTTCTAATAAATATTCTTCAATCATTAACTAGGAAGAAATTAGTAAAACTGAGATGACTTTCTGTTTATTTTTGTATAGTTTAATGCTAAGTCCTCCAAATATTATTGAGTGCAGACACACGTTTATATTCTATAGTTTTTTTCGTATTCAACTCCTTTTATTTATTCAGACTTTAGGTACGCGTAACGTTTTATTTATGTAGACTTCATTTAATTAAATTCAACTTGTTCTTTAACTACTTACAAATTGAATATAAGACAATGACACTTTTCAGAGAAAAATAGAAATCTTTTATTAAAATGTTATAAAACTAAAAATATATAAGTGACGTACAAAATCAATTTCTCCATCTCAAATTAGTTGTATGTTATGTTTCTCCTTTTGAAAGTCAATTTGATTCATTTTCGAAGCTAAATTGGATAAGATCAATTTAGTATTTTTTATAGTATATTATACAATAAGTACTGCTACAAGTAACAACTTTTCTTGTGATAAGAAAATATATTTTAAAATATTAATAAAAGTTCATAATTTGACTCTCGAGGGTCTTTCGAAAATCGTCTCTCTGCCTTTACGAGGTAGTGATAAAATTTCACTTGATTTTTTGTTGTTGTTGTTATGGTTTGACTCTCGAGAACGGAAATATGATGATTATTATCGAACAGAGAGAGTATGTTCAATCATATTCATAGCTTATGAATTTCTGTGCAATTAGTTAGATCCAGAAACAATACGACAAGGGCCACGTTCTCCAAATAATATATACTAAAAAAAATTAAAAATTCCTTCAATATATTTAAATAAAAAAATAAAATAAGAAACCATAGCAAGTAAAACCTATATAACATATGTTTCTTCTTTCAACTTGACTTGCAACTTAATTAGCAATGGAAAATTCAGTAATTCATGTTGATGAAGTAGCAATGCAGTCCTCTTCTACTAGGAAAAATGGTGGTTGGATAACATTCCCATTTATTATAGGTACGTTTACGTTAAGAGTCGAATTCAGGATTTAAAGTGTCATTTAAACAAAAATCGTATGCATATATGATTCGAGTAGAAAGCTAAGGAGTTTAGTTTAACTATCCATAATGTAACATGTGACTGTGGACTAAGTTATTATTGTATATTTAACTTAATGTTGATGTAGCAACTCATAAACTTCAAATCTTGGATTTTTGATTGCTAAATTCAGCAACCATGGCGGGGTTATCGCTTGCGGCAGGAGGGTGGACAAGCAATCTGATTGTTTTTCTGATAAATGAGTTCAATATGAAGAGCATTGCTGCTGCTAAAGTTTTCAATGTTGTCAATGGATTGACAACAATTTTTCCCATTGTTGGTGGGATCATTGCTGATTCTTATCTTGGCTGTTTTTCTGTTATTTGAATTTCTTCACTTATTTCTGCTCTGGTATAGAAAACCAACTCTCTTGTTAGTAACTATACATGGTCAAGAACACATCTGAAGTATCACGTTTTTACGAGTTTCATATCTGAGCTATCATGTGTTTGGTTTCTTACTTGAACTATCACCAACTATTTATCAAAACACACCTCGAAATTAATGAGTCAGTTGTCATGTGGACGGACTTTTATAGGTAAATTAAGTTGTCATGTACCTTTTGGCGATTGTCTTCGAGGTCTGTTTTGATAAATAGTTGGTGATAGTTTAGGTAGAAAAAGCAAACATCTGATAGTTTAGGTATGAAACTCGCAAAAAGAGTGATACTTCAGATGTGTTTTTGTTAACTTTCGTGTTACAAAGACTTAAGTTTAGTAAGGATCCAAGAACTATATTTTTGATTTCTTGTTTTGCATTTGCAGGGTATATTGCTTTTACTATTGACAGTAGTAATTGATGCATTAAGACCTCTAGCATGTGGTGATGGATCCAGTCTCTGCGCAAGTCCTTCAACAAACCAATATGTATTTTTGTATGTGGCTCTGGCACTAGCATCTATAGGGGTCGGGGGCACGCGTTTTACAGTTGCATCCATGGGAGCTTATCAATTTGATAAGCCAAAACATCAAACAATGTTCTTTGATTGGTACATATTCATCTTTTACTTGTGCTGGGCTTTAAGCACCGCGTTCATCGTCTATGTGGAGGACAATGTCAGTTGGGCATGGGGTTTTGGTATATCTATGGCTTGTAACATCCTTGGCTTGGCAATTTTCCTTGCTGGTAAACGTTTCTATCGCCATGTTAAGGAACAAGGAGGCAGCCCTTTCGTTAACTTAGCACGTGTGGTAGTTGCTGCTACTCAGAAATGGAGAGCCCCTCTTTCAGATCAAACTCAACACTACTATCATGATCCAAGTGACAAAAGTACAACTTCTCCAAATCCTACGAAATCCTTCAAGTAAACGTCTAAACGTCTTTTTCCCCTGTTTGCTCTATTTATATATGCTTTCTGTCACAATTGATTAGCTGATATACAAATCCGGTTGTACAGGTTCTTGAATTGTGCAGCTTTTATTACAGAGGGAGACACTAAACCAGACGGATCGATTAGTAATCCTTGGAGATTATGCACAGTACATCAAGTAGAAGATTTGAAAAGTTTGATCAAACTTTTCCCTCTATGGGCTAGTGGTTTACTAATATCGACACAACTGGTAATGCAGTTGAGCTTGTTAACACTTCAGGCTCTCAAAATGGATCGCCATATTGGACCTCATTTCGAGATCCCAGCTGGTTCTATGTTAGTCTTCATATTGTTATTCACTTGTATAGCCATATCCATCATTGACAGAATACTAAACCCCTTCCTAGCTAAGTACACAACCTTTTCTCTCACCCCTCTTCAACGCGTTGGCATAGGCCATGCACTAACTATATCGTGCATGGCTGTGTCCGCGTTGGTTGAGTCTAGACGATTGAGGGTAGCTAGATCACACCATCTCCAAGGACAAAAGGATGCTATCGTCCCAATGTCTGTCTTCTGGCTACTACCACAACTAGCTCTAAATGGAATTGGAGAAGGATTCCATTTTCCAGGACATATCGCGTTTTATTATCAAGAATTTCCAACATCCTTGAAGAACACATCAACTGCAATGGTTTCGTTGTTTATTGGGATCGCGTTTTATCTGGGGAATGTGTTGATTGATGTTGTTCAAAGAGAATCAGGATGGTTGCCTGATAATATCAATGATGGGAGAATGGACAATGTATTCTGGCTTTGTTGTACCCTGGGATCAGTAAACTTCATTTATTTCCTTCTTGTTGCATCCTTCTACAAGTACAAAAATATGGAAAGCAAACCAAATGATGTGCCAAGTAAATGATGTACTACTTGTTAGTGTATAATTTTTTAAGAAATAAGAAGCATGTATATCCATCATAGTACTAATTCAATGAAATATCTATCACTTTCCACGATCAATAAATATCAGTTAATTCCGTTCACTAAAACTGGAAAGATGGAAAAAGATCACCTAGTGTTCAATATGCCTATATATTCCATTGAATTATTGTGGCACAAGCGATTTAAGAGTTCAACTTTGACTTTTTGTATTTTGGGTTTTAAATTTATATTTGAACTATCAGGAGTTTTCGTTAGGTAGGAAAGTTGAGATGTATTTTGATAAACATTTGTGATAGTTTAGATAAATATACTTTAATATGTTTTTGCCCTAATAGTTGATATTTACAAAGTCTCTTGCACAATTTATATTAAGATAAGGAAAAAACTAATAGTGTTGTTACCTAGGGGTGAACAAAATCGAACCAAAAATCATACCAAAATAAAAAATCCAACACAAATGGCACCAATCTGGTCCATGTACACCCTAGTGTTACCATTTTAAAATGTAGAGAAAATAATAATTGATTGAAGGGTGTGTTTTGTTAAAGGGAAAGTATTTTCATCGAAAAAATCATGGTCAAACACCAACATGGGTTGTTGTGCACTAGTGGGAGTGCTTCACCCTTAACCAGAAGTCTTGTGTTCGAGCCCTGGGTATAGAGAAATTCTTGTTGGGGGCGCCACCCCCAAATGGGCCCTGCAGTGCACAATCCGAATTTAGTCGGAGCTCCAATAGGGTTCCGGACACAAGGTTGGGAAACAAAAAAAAAAAATCATGGTCAAACGCCTCCTAAAACACAACTGTCAACTAGAGAACTGTAACAATTTAACTCAACCCGTCATCAGATTTCAGCTCTTCCTTATGGATCACATCAAATTTAGTCTTTACATTTTATTCTATAAAATAACAAATTTACTTTTGAGAAGTTTATACAACATATAACAACACCATCAGAAACTATAAATACATACAAACATTCATCTATGAAGACCTGTTTAGGCTAGGAAACCTGTAGGAAGCATAAGAAAGTGCACCAAGATCCCAGCTGTGGTGAATAAGTTCTCCGTTAACGCCTTCACCAGCAGCACCTAGCGCTACATGTAACGGATAGATGTGCTCGGGCCATGGGTGTGCAACTTTTGCATGTGGCGCTTTCATGTCATAGTTATTGACATCTTGATGCCTACACAGAACAAGAACATAAATTAATATAAGAACCGAGTTATCCTAAAATTCAAAACTCATAAAGTTCAAATTCTAGATACAGCCTCCGAGTGCCTATGATCTCACAAGCAAGGACAAGAACATAAATTTAAAGGAGAAAGATGAAAATTGTATTATAGTACATTTCATTTAACAATGTAGAGCAAGACTGTTTCCAGTTATGATTATGGCATTATCGTATTTCTGAAGTATAACGAATATGATTAACAGAGAGAATAAGAAACTTCTTATTTACTTGAGAATCTTTATGCTTGCAACCATGAACTTGTACTATTCGTACAGTACTAACGAAATTAAAAAAAGGCAAGAATCATGGAACACAAAGAAAAGGACGAAAATGAGCAAAGAAAGCACGAAGAATAACTAAAGCATGTCTCCGTAAGCTTCACAATGGATAAATAAAACCAGATTATTTCTGTTGGACATTCCAAAGATGATTTTAAAGTAAGATTCACATTCTACAATAAGTAGGGTTAAGGTCAAGCCTCATGAGAGGTTGGTTATCGTTGTTGTATTCACATTCTACATCATTCAAGTACATATCGAAAGACACTATCGTTTTAACTGACCTTTGCAATGACTTGAGTTTCAGCCAGCAGATGATGCGGGGGTGGGGGGGGGGGGGGGGGGGGAATATATTGTGCTTCTTTAAACGTAGTACTTTTATCGAACTATGACAGACTTGAATTAAATGAGCTTTTAAAAACCTTAGTCTTCGATTCACCAGCTAAGCGTAGACACAAAAAGTGGATAATAAGAATGTACCTTCCGCTAAGAAGGGCGTCCTTAAGCCAATTATCAAACTCTAAAGCCCATGAAGAAACATTCTTGGATGGACCGAGAGCCCTTAAGTTGTGGGTGGCAGATCCAGAACCAATAATGAGGACACCTTCATCCTTGAGGGAAGCCAATGCTTTTCCCAAGTTGTAATGATAAGTACCATCCCTATTGGGCTGGACCGAAAGTTGGCAGACTGGAATGTCCGCTTCTGGATACATGAGCATGAGAGGGACCCATGCACCATGATCCAGACCACGTTTTTTGTCCTCGTGCACTATCGGGAACCCAGACGCCATGAGAATGTCCTTCACCCTTTTTGCTAATTCTGGAGATCCTGGTGCAGGGTACTTGAGCTGAAGATCAAAAATGAGAGAAATTGCATAAGGAATTCGTAAGCTTTTATCTCACAACCAGATTAGATGGAGTTAGCGCGTTTCATGCTTATCACACAAGTACAAGAAAAGCAGGGAACTTTTTAAAAGGGATGTAAGTCCTAGTTATGTGCTTCAATAAAAAAACATATCCTGCTTGCACGATCACAAAAATAATGCAACAAACTAATCAATCTCACACTCTATCACAGGTTTGTAGCAAGTACACCCAAAAAGTTGCTTCATTTTATTTCTTAACGGTTAAGTTAAATGAAACAAGAATCTGTAAACTCAACCACAAACTGGTCGTAATGAATATCAAAGAACGTAAGATCTGGAAACTCTAACTATAGAAGCTTACTTCAACATATACAAAGATGTCACAAAACCATCCAGCTCCACTAACCAACGAAACTTAATCAAGACACAAGGAATCAAGGCACGAGACAGGCAAATCAAAGATGATTTCAGCTACAATCAATCTGTTAGGTAATCCTTTTTAACCCCTACATCTTACAGACAGAGGCGGAGCTAGGTTGGGGTCCGAACCCACTAACTTTTCTGTAGACTCTGTATTTATATTAGAAAATTAAATAAATATATTAGTTCTCAAAAAAAAATTAAATAAATATATATGTATATTAACTTGTGAATCCCCTAACAATTGATTGACAACTTAGCGGTAAGAAAAGGGGCGGTGGAAATGTCTTTCACACTAGAATTGTGGGTTCAAACCCACTATCAATCTTTTGTCCAAAAATTTAAAAACCCCAAACTCCTAATCCTGGCTCCGCCTCTGCTTAGAGAGGTAAATGATCTAGAGATAACTCAGATGTTGTAAATCATGATCATATTCTCCGATACTACAGATCAAAATGAAAAATCACCATATCCTCCAATGCTTGGAAATGTGGTATCTCAACATAAGTAAATATTATCATTTCATTTTTGTCATTTTACTGTACAGAGCCAAGGGCAGGACCACAGTTATGGTTACAACTTACGAGTTTAACAAAACCCAATAACTTCGGCTCAAATCTTATTCTTTTATTTCTAAAATACCTATTCAAAACCCAAATACACACACAAAAAAAATAAAAATTGCAGTTCATAAACCATAACCTAAATTTTTTGACTTCACCTCTAAAAATAGCTCTGATTTAGTAAACTCAACATTCATCAATTAATAACAGGTAAAACAACGCAATCATATCAAGCCAATCAACTGAGCTACTAATAATAATGATAAAAAAAAAGAGAAAAAGGACAAATATATCCCGAATTATTGTAAATGATGTGCAGCTACCCTCCATCATACTTTTGGGACATTGATGCCCTGCCGCTCAAAAACTAGACACAAATATCCCAAAAGTATGACTAAATCTGTATATCATTTACTATAATTCGGGTATATTTGTCCTTTTTCCTAAAAAAAAATACTTGTATCCGAAGTTTGTACAATTATCATCAAAAAATTATTTAAAAACACGAACCTGATACATGGATTTGGGGAATCCATAGAAATCATGAATAGTGTCCTGTCGTCCCCGAATAGAATTAACAGTTGGTTCTGAAGTCTCCCAATGAGCAGAAATCACCAAAATTGAATTAGGTTTTTGATTAATCAAAAATCTTTCTTTGAAACTTTTCAAAAAAGTCCTTGCAGGCAAAGATTCATCAATGGAAAGTGTAGGAGATCCATGTGATATGAAAAAAGTCTCTTTCACAGGCAAAAATGCTGGGCAAGACATTTTCAAAACTCCAATTTCTTCAATTTCTATATTCAATTTTGTATCCAAATCCTCTGGGCTATTTATTGGATAAGATGTTTTACAAATTCCCATTTTTTTTCTCTATTTTATTTTATTTTTGCTTTTTTTACGCGTTCACCAACCAAGTTTTTTTTTTTTTTAATTATTATTATTATTATTATTTTCAACCACCAACTTTATTAAGTAGTAGTTGCCATTTCAATTTTTTCTATATTGGAATCTAGAAACGTAATATGGTCAACTTCACATTGATTTACTTTTCTCCGGTTCAATTTATTTTAGCCTATTTTGATTTAGTACGAAATTTTAAGAATATCTAAATATAATTAATTTTATGATCGTAAACTAGATATACGACAAATATATCATTAATCTTGTAATGTAACATATATCATGTGCAAATTTGAAATGAAAAAAATTACTTATAAAAATGGTTTAAACGGACTAGAAAATAGGTTGAATAAATTGAAATGGAGGAAATATTTACTAAACACGATTTATATTTACTGTATAATTGTTCTCATATTTAATATTTTTGTGCAAAATATTAAATCAGTGAAAGTTTTTTTTTTTTTTTGTGGAAATTTCAATTTTCTTGAGAGTTTTAATGCCTAAAAAGAAAATTAACTTAAGTATTAAGTCATCTACCGCGTAATCTTTTTTTTTTTTTTTTTTTTAAATTTGAGAACCTACCAAGTAGTAGTCGACATTTCAATTTTTTCTATTATAGAGTATTGGCATATGCAAACGTGGTATATATATAATATATAAATACTAATATTTTATACTATATTTAATCTCTAATTCAACAAAAAGATTTGTAGAATCCTAACAGAAATAATATTTAAAGGAAAAGGTTCAAATGATATGATTTAGAATAAATATATGTTACATTAAAAAAAAAGTCTATTTATACCCTTATTATCTCATGTTCAATCTGAATCCTAATTTAGACTCTAAGATTTACACCTTCAATATAGCGCTAACTCCATCATAAATCTCGTCAATTAGAACTATGTCTTCCCCAAATAACATATGCACCATGACATCTTTCGTTGAATATGGTTTTGCGTAATTGAGTCATTTCATCGATCACCAAGACAAATAAAAACAGAATAAGGGTTGATTCCTACTCCCTAGTGCAATCCGACCACTACTTGGAATTGCTATAAGTCTCATCCAACTTTTTTTAATTATTAGGGTCTTGTCGTCAATATCGTTTTTGTCTTTAATTAATTGCC
The DNA here is from genome assembly GCA_036553675.1 of Solanum okadae. Taxonomy (NCBI): domain Eukaryota; kingdom Viridiplantae; phylum Streptophyta; class Magnoliopsida; order Solanales; family Solanaceae; genus Solanum; species Solanum okadae. The sequence continues at coordinate 47,308,641 of CM071688.1, read as the reverse complement.
TTAATTAGTGTATGCTAATAAAATCTTTCTTGGGACTTTGTCATATAAGTGATCTCTAAGTTAATGAATTTCATGTGTAAGTCTCTCTTCCTTTCTTATATTCCTCCACAGTTTGCTTACAAGATGAATGTTTTTTTTATAGTAGAACACTTTGACATGAATTCGAACCGGTTCTCAAAAATAGACATACTCCTCCTCATGAATCTCATCTCAACTACTTCCTTTCACAGTTTATAGTTTTAATAATTTTACTATATGCAAACAACATATAAAGTAAATAATTTTTGGGTTCAATTGATTGAAAATAGTTTCTCTATGATCTACATGATAAAATAGGAATAAGTTTTTGTGTAAATTTTTATATTTTTCTAGACCTCAGCCGGAGGGAGTTGTCTTGCACTATACTTTAATATTTATTCCAAATTTCAAAGATAAGATATTAATATTTAAAGCAAATAATATTCTGAATCTTGCTTGTAAAATAATTAATGTATTGTTTTTCTGTGAAGAGTGAGGAAAGACAAAAAAGAGTATAGAAAAGCTTTGTAATGAGATAGGTATGGAGTATTTTTCATTTAGTGTATGTGAGATGATGATGTCATATATGTATCTGGTCAGATTATTTCATGTATCTGATTTATTTATTAAATGTATACGTATTTTTTATTAAATATATATGAGTTGTTTTTTATCATGTATCTGAATATGTTATTCTACGTATCTGAGATCTTTCTGTCATGATCTATCTGTCATGATTTAGTGTATTTCCTTCCATGTATCTCTAAGTTAATGAACATCATATGTAAGTCTCTTTCTCTCTATATTGCTCTACCAACCTCCTTACAAGATGAGTGCATTTTGTAATAGACACCTCGAAATGAATTCAAATCTATTTTGATGTGAAAAATAGACTCAATTCATTCAATATAAAAAAACTTTGGGCAAAAACTCACAATAACAAACAACTTAAAATATTTGAAAAGACATAAAAAAAAATGATTCTCTCAAAATTTTATTAGTGTCGCACAAATTGGGGAAAAAAATTAATAACATATATTATTTGAAAATGACGAAAAAATACTATAATTACAATAATTAACAATTTAAAATAATTGAAAGACATAAAAATTTGATTGACTTTTAAAATTTTATATATGTCACATAAATTGAAATAGGAGTTAGCGAATGATGCGTATCACACGGAGCGAGTAGTCTTGCACTACACTTAATGTTGTTCCAAATTTCAATTAGAAGATATTACTATTTAAAGCAAATAATATTCTGAACTTTGCTTGTAAAAGATTTAATATTTTATTCCACAGTGACAATACTTATTTATGTTTAACCCAAATATAGTATTTTATTCCTCATTAAAATATTTAACTACTAACAAGTTAGCTATAATGGGAAGAAATCGCTCCAATTCAATAAGTCATCGTGATTCTGCAGCTTACACTGCAACTAAGTGCAACGATCCAAAATCGATCGAACTTTTACGCGATTTTTGGAGAGAAGAAGTTGTTTCCCCAATCGATAATCGTGGTGACACGATTCTCCATTTTATCGCCATTCATGGAAATGTGAGTGCGCTAAAATTACTTATCGAGGAACGACCAATAAGCGGTCAAGATTTAAAGATTCAAAATAAAGATGGAAATGCTGCTTTGCACGAAGCTGCTAGGTTCGGACGATTAGAAATTGTGAAGGTGATGGTGAGTTTGGATAGCGAAATTTTATTCGAGAGGAATACTAAGGGAGAGACACCAATTTATGTTGCGGCTGCGCATGGAGAAAAAGAAGTGTTTACTTTTCTAGCGGATAATAATTTGTGTGATGAATTTACTATGACGAGGAACGATGGAAGCACCGTACTTCATGCAGCCGTTACTCACGAGTTCTACGGTAAGTGATATACTATTTAAGTTTAACTTCATAAATCTAACTCTGATACCGTGCAAACATAATTTTTAACCTATGGTTTTATTTTGCATGAGGACCAGACTTTGCAATACAATTATTGAAAATGTATCCAGAATTAGCAAGTAAACATGATAAAAAGGGTTGGAGTGCATTAAATATATTGGCCACAAAGCATTTGTCTTTTAAGAGTGGATCCATTTATGCACTCCAACAAATGGGGACTGCCCCTTTTCTTCCTATGCAAGCCCTTGAAACCTTTATTTATTTATGTAAGTACTTTTTCATAACTATTACGCTATTCGTGTCAATATATGTGGCATCATCTGACTAGAGAATGGAACAGGCATACCAGCAATGTATGAAGAGTCAAACCCTAATTACAACTTGGAGGATCCACATACTACTACTACTATTGATCATGTTCTCATTAAAAGAAAAAGATCTTCATTTGTTAATTTCCTACTAGGTAAGGTATCTCCATGAAAACTACATACAAGGATGGTACATTACAACACATAAATTTTTTTTGTGATTATGAGTTGGATTTGGGGGAGCATTACGTATTGTCCCACCATTTTAAGACATATTTTTATATTTAGGGGCCAATTTTAATTTTGAGAATATTTACCCAGCTTTTTTGGTTTTTCATGTGTATAAATTAGCAATGGATGTTGGCGCCCGGAAGGTTTTTCTTAAAAAAAACTTTATGAGGACATCCGTAATGAGTTGGTGAAGCATTACGTATAATCTCGTCATTTTTAAGGCATATTTTTGAATTTAGGGGCCAACTTTAAGAATTATCCGAATTTCTTGGTTTTTCGTGTGTATTAGCCCATGGATGTTGGCGGCTTAATGGCGCCCAAAAGTTATTTTTTTTAAAAAACTTTATGAGGACCTCCGTAATGAGTTGGAGAACATTGCGTATAGACCCACTATTTTTAAGGCATATTTTTGTATTTAGGGGCCAACTTAGAGGTCCCTAAATGCAAAAATATGCCTTTAAAATGATGGGACTATACGTAATGTTTCCACAACTTATTATGGATGTCCTCATAAAGTTTTTTCAAAAAAATATATATTTTGAATGCATAAGTTTTGCATTATCGAATGTGAAATAAGAATACACGTGTATTAGAAATACATGACTTACACAATTAATTATATGACTCTGAATTTAGTCAGAGCTCCAATGTGGAATCCGAACACCGGGTGGGAAACCAAAAAAATAATAACTATATAACAAAAAATATCCATGTATTAAAGAAGATCAAGGAGTTTAGTAATAATCAAACTTCTATATCTTTCACTATTAATTCACGAATTACAATTTCTTGTATTGCTAATTCCTGCGTAATAATATATTGAGATATGTTTTTGACCATTGGCTTTTGTAGGTAATGCATGGTTGGGAGTAATGGATGATGAAAAGCAAAAACATATTCTTGCATTAACATTAGCAAGAATATTGATTAAGGAAGAAGATTGGAATTTCTATGCAAATAATTGTGTGGAAAATCCACTAATACAAGCAACAAAACTTGGTATAAATGAGTTAATCATTGAAATAATACAAAATTACCCTCAAACAATAGAAACCATAGATGAAGAGGGAAAAAATATACTACATATTGTAGTAGAACAAAAAAATAGGCTCATATTTGATTACATTATGAAAAATGTATCACACATAGACAGGTTGCTTGTTGATATTGATCATCATGGAAAGACCATATTGCATTTTGCAGCAAGTGTTGGATCACCATTCAAATTTTCTACAGAGGAACCACCAATTGAAAAAACAACAAGGGGTTATAAAACATTGATACTCATGGCATGGGGTGTATTATGGTTTAAGGTATTTTCTAACTTGCTCTTAGCATGAAGGTTCAATTTTTCGAGTTTCATACTTGTGAGTTTTCCATCTGAATTAGTATCGAAACACATTTTAACTATCAATTGTTTACTTTTTCTACCTGATATATCAACATAGTTCAGGTAGAAAAAGTGAACAATTGAAGGTTACATATTGAGATATGTTCTGATAATAAATTGGTAGTAGTTCAAGTATGAAATTCGATAAATCAAGATACATTAGGTGTGTTTCTGATTATTAAGTCTTGCTCTTACATATAATTGTATGATAAAATATAGACATAATACATAAATATGCCTTTTAACTTGACTTCAACAGACTTCTATGTCCTCCAACTTTGAGTGTGCAAAAGCAGACACTTAAACTTGTATAAAATTAAACAAATAAACACATTCGTCCTACGTGGCATCCTACATGACAATATTATGCCATATGTGGCGTCATACATGTATTATGCTACGTAGGACGTGTGTATCTACTTGTTCCATTTTATACAAGTTTAAGTCTCTACCTGCACACACCTAAAGTTGAAGGACATGGATATCAGTTGAAGTCAAGGTAAAAGGACATGTTTATGTATTATACCTAAAATATACTCACGTTGTTCTAATTTGTTTGTCTTACTTTCCTTTTTTGACAACTTTTTAATTCCAACTTTTCATGTGACATATTTAAGACCATATGATTAAATGACATGCATGTTATTACATTCTACATATGTTTAGTTTATAATCATAACATTCAAAAATCTTCTCTACTTCCTTAAACTTCTCATGCCAAGTCAAAATCAGACAAATTACACCTTCATCATCACTTAGCTCACTACAACTAGAAATTACATTTAGTGGCAATAGATTTATCTTTGCCGCAAAACTATCAGTCATTACATCTAGAATCGCTAAATCTTTATGGTTATAGTGGCTTACAATGAATAATATTTTTTGTGAAGCGTGTAAAATATTGTGTTCATCCACGATTATGGACAATGAAGGATGATAAAAACATGACTCCAAAAGAGCTATTTGATCAAAATCATTCAAATGTATGCGTAGAAGCAGAGAAATCAATCAAAGATTTAGGAAATCCAGCTCTCATTCTATCAACACTTCTATGCGCAATCAACTTCGCCGCGGTTTTCACAATCCCAGGAGGCTTTGATGACAAATCTGGACTACCTATTCTCTTATCAAAACCACAATATTCAGAGTTATGGATGTTGATGTTTTTCATAGGTTCAGCACTTTATGATTCAGTCTTCACAATGGGAACGGTGATATCAGTACTACTCTCAAAATTTGAATCTGATGATTTCTACATTGCTTTGCCAATCAAGTATTGTACAATCATTATTTCTGTTTATTATTCAACAGCATTCACAGTTTTAGGTTGTGTACAAGCTCTTAATGTTCAGAATATATTCATGGACAAAGATGTGTGGTGGTTAGTTTTTCTTTTAATGTGTCTTGGGTGGTATATGGGTTTAATAGTTTTAGATGTATGTTATATTGTCTTTGATTATGTCTACTATTTCATTAATTATTCCTTTCTTTTTAAACGGAACAAATATGTAATGTGAAAAGGGTGTAGTTTGCAAGATTTATTGCATTTTTATCTATGCATTTTGTTGGAATTAATAAGAACTAGGTAAATTACCCGTACTTCGCACGGGATTGAACTATTTTATTAAGATTACATATGATCATTTGGTAATATTCGTATTTTTGATACATACACTACATTGTTAAGAACATTTTATCTTAAGGCAAATCGTTGCTCTGAAATCTTAAAAGCAATATTTATAAATTTTCGTTTTTGTTATACAAAAAATATGATTCATAGAGAGATTTTAAGTATAAAAAAGAAGTGTAAGCAAATATCCATGGAAAATAGTGTGTCAGAAGTAATTAAATTTTCGAAATTCCAAGAACTTATAAAGAACTACATCAGACATTAAAGAAGAGACCAAAAAGCCTCGAACAACAACACTCCCCAAGTAAAGTGGAACATCACGTCCATACAAGAACATAATTAACTAAATTCTAATGGAGTACCTTCGGCTCATTTCTTATGAACCTCCATCAATCTCTTTTTTATTATAGCATGCCGTATCATGCATATGTTAAAAATGACCCTAAAATTGTTAGTATCATAAATGTATTTCCTCATTGTCTCAGCCGGAGGGAGTTGGCTTGCACTATACTTTAATATTTATTCCAAATTTCAAAGATAAGATATTAATTTTTAAAGCAAATAATATTCTGAATCTTGCTTGTAAAATAATTAATGTATTGTTTTTCTGTGAAGAGTGAGGAAAGACAAAAAAAAGTATAGAAACGCTTTGTAATGAGATGGTATGTAGTGTTTTTCATTTAGTGTATGTGAGATGGTGATGTCATATATGTATCTGGTCAGATTATTTCATGTATCTGATTTATTTATTAAATGTATATGTATTTTTTATTAAATATATATGAGTTGTTTTCTATCATGTATCTGAGATCTTTCTGTCATGATCTATCTGTCATGATTTAGTGTGTTTCCTTCGGTGTATCTCTAAGTTAATGAACATCATATGTAAGTCTCTTTCTCTCTCTATATTGCTCTACCAACCTCCTTACAAGATGAGTGCATTTTGTAATAGACACCTCGAAATGAATTCAAATCTATTTTGATGTGAAAAATAGACTTAGTTCATTCAATATAAAAAAAACTTGTGGCAAAAACTCACAATAATAAATAACTTAAAATATTTGAAAAGACATAAAAAAATGATTCTCTCAAAATTTTATTAGTCGCACAAATTGAAAAAAATAAAATAGTAACATATATTATTTGAAAATGAAGAAAAAACACTATAATTACAATAATTAATAATTTAAAATAGTTAAAAGACATAAAAATTTAATTAACTTTTGAATTTTATATATGTCACGTAAATTGAAACATGGTCGTCCATGTTTATCACAGGGAGGGAATCGTCTTGCACTACACTTAATGTTGTTCCAAATTTCAATTAGAAGATATTAATATTTTAAGCAAATAATATTCTGTATGTTACTTGTAAAATAATTAAAATTTTATTCCATAATGACTACTTATTTATGTTTAACCCAAATATTCTATTTTATTTATTCCTCGTTAATTTTTTTTACTACTAGCAAGTTAGCTATAATGGGAAGAAATCGCACCAATTCAATAAGTCATCGTGAATCTGCAGCTTACACTGCATCTAAGTGTAACGATCCAAAATCGATCGAAATTTTACGCGATTTTTGGAGAGAAGAAGTTGTTTCCCCAATTGATAATCGTGGTGATACGATTCTCCATTTTATCGCCATTCATGGAAATGTGAGTGCGCTAAAATTACTTATCCAGGAACGACCAATAAGCGGTCAAGATTTAAAGATTCAAAATAAAGATGGAAATACGGCTTTGCACGAAGCTGCTATGTTCGGACGATTAGAAATTATGAAGGTGATGGTGAGTTTGGATAGCGAAATTTTATTCGAGAGGAATAGTAAGGGAGAGACACCAATTTATGTTGCGGCTGCGCATGGAGAAAAAGAAGTGTTTACTTTTCTAGCGGATAATAATTTGTGTGATGAATCTACTATGACGAGGAACGATGGAAGCAACGTACTTCATGCAGCCGTAGCTCACGAGTGTTACTGTAAGTGATATACTATTTAAGTTTAACTTCATAAATCTGGCTCTGATACCATGTAAAGATAATTTTTTAACCTATGATTTTATTTTGCATGAGGACCGGACTTTGCAATACAATTGTTGAAAATATATCCAAAATTAGCAAGAAAAGAGGACAAAAAGGGTTGGAGTGCATTAAATATATTGGCCACAAAGCATTTGTCTTTTAAGAGTGGATCCATTTATGCACTCCAACAAATGGGAACTGCCCCTTTTCTTCCTATGCAAGCCCTAGAAACCTTTATATATTTCTGTAAGTATTTTTTCATAACTATTACGCATCTCGATATACATGACATCATTTGACTTCATAAGAAAGAAATAACAGACTTTTGAGAAGTATTTCTAAAAATATATTTCAATAGTTTGATCAAACAGACTATAAGTAAAACTATACAAATTAATTTGTTTCTTCTTTTGAGAATGGAACAGGCATACCAGCAATGTATGAAGAGTCAAAACCTAATTACAACTTGGAGGATCCAGAGACTACTACTATTGATCATGTTCTCATTAAAAGAAAAAGATCTTCATTTGTTAATTTCCTATTAGGTAAGGTATCTCCATGAAAACTACATACAAGGATGGTACATTACAACAAATAAAAAAAATTGTGACAATTATTTTTTACTTATAATATAAGTGCCGCTATATAAATGTCTGGCATCCTGAAGGTTTTTTCTGGACTATTAATTCCCGAATTACAATTTCTGTATTACTAATTCCTGCGTAATAATATATTGAGATATGTTTTTAACCATTGGCTTTTGTAGGTAATGCATGGTTGGGAGTAATGGATGATGAAAAGCAAAAGCATATTCTTGCATTAACATTAGCAAGAATATTGGTTAAGGAAGAAGATTGGAATTTCTATGCAAATAATTGTGTGGAAAATCCACTAATACAAGCAACAAAACTTGGTATAAATGAGTTAATCATTGAAATAATACAAAATTACCCTCAAACAATAGAAACCATAGATGAAGAGGGAAAAAATATACTACATATTGTAGTAGAACAAAAAAATAGGTTCATATTCGATTACATTATGAAAAATGTATCACACATAGATAGGTTGCTTGTTGATATTGATCATCATGGAAAGACCATATTGCATTTTGCAGCAAGTGTTGGATCACCATTCAAATTTTCTACAGAGGAACCACCAATTGAAAAAACAACAAGGGGTTATAAAACATTGATACTCATGGCATGGGGTGTACTATGGTTTAAGGTATTTTCTAACTTGCTCTTAGCATGAAGGTTCGATTTTTCGAGTTACATACTTGTGACTTTTCTATTTGAATTAATATCAAAACACATCGTAACTATCAATTGTTTACTTTTTCTACATGATATATCAACATAGTTTAGGTAGAAAAAGTGAACAATTGATAGTTGCATATTGAGATATGTTCTGATAATAAATTGGTGATAGTTCAAGTAGGAAACTCCCACTCTTGATAGTTCAAGTATGAAATTCGTTAAATCGAGATACATTAGGTGTGTTTCTGATTATTAAGTCTTGATCTTATATATAATTGAATGATAAAATATAGGCATAATACATAAATATGCCTTTTAACTTGACTTCTACAGACGCCCTCCAATTTTGAGTGTGTAAAAGTAGACACTTAAACTTGTATAAAATTGAACAAATAAACACATTCGCCCTATGGCATCCTACATGACAATATTATGTCATACGTGGCGTCATACATGTACTATGTCACATAGGACGTGTGTATCTACTTGTTCCATTTTATACAAGTTTACGTGTCTACTTGTGCACACTTAAAGTTGGAGGACATGTATGTTAGTTAAAACCAAGTTAAAAGAACATATTTATGTATTATACCTAAAATATACTCACTCCGTTTCAATTTGTTTGTTTTACCTTTTTTTGACAACTTTTAAATTCCAACTTTCCATGTGACGTATTTAAGACCACACGATTAAATGAGATGCATGTTATTACATTCTACATATATTTAGTTTATAACCATAAGATTAAAAAATCAGACAAATTACACCTTCATCGTCACTTAGCTCACTACAACAAGAAATTATATTTAGTGGCAATAGATTTATCTTTGCCGTAAAAATATCATTAATGTCATTACATCCATAAATCTTTATGGTTATAGTGGCCTATAATGAATATTTTTTTGTGAAGCGTGTAAAATATTGTGTTCATCCACGTTTATGGACAATGAAGGATGATAAAAACATGACTCCAAAAGAGCTATTTGATCAAAATCATTCAAATGTATGCATAGAAGCAGAGAAAGCAATCAAAGATTTAGCAAATCCAGCTCTCATTCTATCAACACTTCTATGCACAATCAACTTCGCCGCGGTTTTCACAATCCCAGGAGGCTTTGATGACAAATCTGGACTACCTATTCTCCTATCAAAACCACAATATTCAGAGTTATGGATGTTGATGTTTTTCATAGGTGCAGCACTTTATGATTCAATCTTCACAATGGGAACTGTGTTATCAGTACTACTCTCAAAATTTGATTCTGATGATTTCTACATTGCTTTGCCAATCAAGTTTTGTACAATCATTATTTCTGTTTATTATTCAACAGCATTCACAGTTTTAGGTTGTGTACAAGCTCTTAATGTTCAGAATATTTTTATGGACAAAGATGTGTGGTGGTTAGTTTTTCTTTTAATGTGTCTTGGGTGGTATATGGGTTTAATAGTCTTAGATATATTTTATAATGTCTTTGATTATGTCTACTATTTCCTTAATTATTCCTTTCTTTTCAAAGGGAACAAATATGTAATGTGAAAAGGGTGTAGTTTGCAATATTTGTTGCATTTTTATCTATGTGTTTTATTGGAATTAATAAGAATTATTCTCCTTCAATTTTGTACCATATATTAATGAAGATGTTATCAGATACACACATCTCTTAAAATTAGGTTTGATTAATTATTTGTAATGAGACGATATGTAGTAATTTTCAATCTGTGTATGTGAGATGGTTCTGTCATGTATCTGGTCAAACTATTCCATGTATCTGATTTGATTAATTTCTACTTCTACTTACATTTATTCCAGTCAACCTCTTACACCTCCTTATTATTTTGGGACATTAATGCATCTTCTTTTCACATATCTAGATCATCTCAGTCTCCCTTCTCTTATCTTGTTCACACTACAGAGGTCACTCCAACAACATTCACAGTTTTAGGTTGTGTTCAAACTCTTAATGTTGAGAATATATTTATGGAAAAAGATGTATGGTGGCTACTTTTACTTTTATTATGTCAAGGGTTGTATATGGTTTTAATAATCTTAGATATATGTTATATTGTCTTTGATTATGTAATGTATTATTTCCTTAGTTTTTCCCTTCTTTATAGAAGGGAACAAACATGTAATGTGAATTATTACTATTTCTTCTGTTAAAATTTATATGATACATGAGTTGCATTAGGTTATTCTGAAGTAACTCGATATTAAAAGGTGATTTTAATATTGAAGGTTTCGTCGTCTCTTGATCAGGTTTGATTTATACGAAGACTTTGTTCAAGTTTGATCAAGAAATTATGGCTATATCAAAGTCCATTTCCGTATAGACTTGCTTCGCACCTGTATCAAAAGCCAGTTGAGTTTTACTCTTCAGTAAAAATGATAAAGCATTTCGCAAACTTGAATCCCCATAAAAAGTCCATCATTGAGTTAGGTTAGTGTGCTTTGCACGCTTTTCTCGAAGCTCACATTGAAGCTCATCGGTCAAGAAGTTGCATTCCGCTAATCTAACTTTGGGTTCGTTTATCCAACCAAGAAAGACATGGGGCTTTTGGGGCATGGTAACTAAACACTTAGTGTTAGTTAGAACACATCATTATATAGTAGCTTTGAAGTTAAATTGACACCAGATAATGAAGTTCAAAGAAAAGGGAACAAATTGTCAAAAAGATTAAACCATTACTTCTTACATGTCAGCATATAGGATAGAAGAATTTACAGATTGAACTATTCAATTTGGTAAGTGGCGATAGATGACACCACTCACCTTATTAACCATGTTTGTTGAGAATTGGAAGCAAGTACCATCATGTAAAAATGGCCTCAGCAAAGGAGCACAAAGTGAACGAAGAAAATCGCGCTGGTGGGTAATAAGAGTATGATGACTAGCTAATGCTGCATTCAGAATTTTCCCCCTCCTCACCATCTGAAAATCCCAACACGTAAGCGCCTCCTCCTCCGTCATCATCATCATCATCACTGTCAACATCACCCAAATTCTCTCGTCTCTCAATATAAGCCAGTGCTTGCCTCCTGTGCAGACGTAAAACATGCATTATCATGTCCGGGGTGAGTGTTACCCGTGAATGGTCCTCTCGACCACGCCTATTAGCTTCCATTATCTGCTCACATCAAGACAAAGCAATGAAATCATAAGAGTCGGTCAAAGAAGTAAGCAAAAGATGACGCCAAAGGGGGTTGAACATCTACTATAACTACATGAAAAGAAAATTTAACCTTTATAATTTTCCGAACCCCCTCGACCTTACTTGGCTCCGCCCCTATAGACAACATGAACAAACCTTAACTATAGATATTCAGACATGAAAATTTCTAAGAGAACTACTAAGATTTGCACCTCTTGAACATCAGGAGGCAAAGGAGTAACATCCTTAGATGTTAGAGCCCAAAGCTTTATGGTCTTTTCAATTCTCCTCCGGTAGAGCCAACAACCATTCAGTAAATTGTCTTGTGTTACTAAGTTTCAAGATGTTCACTGAATCCTTCACGATGTTTTGGTGGCAGGTACTAGTACATCGAAGTCTTAGAGAGCCGCTGGACTCCAGACAAGCCGAGAGCTGTCAATATGGGCTGACCCACCCCATCCTGGTTAACCCATACATGCTTTGAAATTTGACGGGTCAAGTCGGGCTTGCCCATTTTTGGTGTGGGCTAGAAAATGGTCGGCCCAGCCCATAAGTACGTGGGCTACAGGCTTGCCGGGCCAACCCTCTTTTCGTAATAATATATTTTTTCATACTTTTTTAAATTAAATTATAATTTAAAAATATTATCATAAATATCGACAAGATAATATTACATGGTGTTAGTGTTACTACTTGTTAATCAAATTCACAAATAAAATTATCTGTATAATATTTATTAAGTTTGATTTCAAGTAAAAGCATAAATAGCTAAATAAAAATATAAACCTAATTGTTTTCCAATGATCATAATAAAACACAAAAACTATGACAATATTCCATAGGCTATGGCCTATGTAGTGATTCCTAGAAATTTTAGGGTATTTTTATATTACGTAATACGTATTTTATAAACATAATTTGTATTTAAATTGTAATATTTCAAACTTTAAACTGATTTTGAGTTTAGACTGTTAATTTTAATACTCTATTTTATTTTTTATTTTTTAATTAATTTTTATTTGGCCCACCCGTCCATATCCATATTTCTCAAGCCCCACAAATCGGCAGGCTTATTCAGGCCAGGCTAAAAAACCCTTTTCTTAAATGAGCTCCAAAAATTGTAGCCCAGTCCTATGGAAACGTGGTATATATATACTAATATTTTACATTATATGTAAACTCTAATTCAACAAAAAGATTTATAGAATCCTGACATAAATAATATTTAAAGGAAAAGGTTCAAGTTATATGTTAGAGTAAATATATGTTACATTAAAACAAAATATTAACTATTTATACCTTTGTTATTTCATGCTCAACCTGAATCCTAATTTAGACTCTAAGATTTATCTTCACGCCTTCAATTTAGTGCTAACTTCATCATAAGTTTCATTAATTAAAAGTATATCACCTCCAAATAACCTACGCACCATGACTGCATAACACCTTTCATTGAATATAATATTGCGTCATTTCATCGATCACCAAGACAAATAAAAACAAATAATGGGTAGATTCCTACTCCCTAGTGCAACCCGACCACTACTTGGAATTTCTATAAGTCTCATCCAATTATTGTCTTTAATTATTTGGGTCTCGTCATCAATATTTATGTCTTTAATGGTCTTAATGTATGCCACATGTACATTTCTTATCTCCAAATATCTTCATAGAATTATATTTTTCTTAGGACGTTTGTCATATAAGTGATCTCTAAGTTAATGAACATTATATATAACTCTTTCTTCCTCTCTCTCTCTCTATATTACTTTACCAGTCTCCTTAATTACAAGATGAATGTCTCCTAACAAGTAACAAGATGGAATATTTTTTATAGTAGAACATGATCTTTACATGAATTCAAACCGTTTCTCAAAAATAGACACACTCCTCCTCAATTTATCTAAACCAGTGTCTTTCACACTTTTATAGTGCGACTTAGTTTGATCACACTAGCATTTACAAGTTAACATTTTTATAAATTCTCTTAATCTAATAATAATCTTAAATTTGTACCAATAATAATTAGTTGTCAATGCCTCCATATATTTTTGGAAAAATAATTCAAATATATTCTAATGTGAAAAATAGACACCATTATTCTAAAAATAAACAAAAAAAACTCACGATAATGAACAACATAAAATATTTAAACAGACAAAATATTCAAATGACTCTCAAAATGCTATTAGTGCCACATAAATTGGGAAAGAAGTAGTAACATATGTCATTTGAAAATGACAAAAAAAACACTACAAGTTACAATAATTAACAACTAGAAATATTTGAAAGACATAAAAAATTGGTTCTTTTGATATTTTATATGTGCCACGTAAATTGACACATAAGAAGTAATATATATTATTTGAAAATTATGTAAAAAGTAATAGAAATTACAACAACTAACAACTTACACATTAAAAAATCATATAAAATTTGAATACCTTTCCGAATTCCAATAGTATCATATGAATTGAGACAAAAAAATAATATAACATTTATTGGATCTAGGCTGGCACAGGCTCCTTAGATAGTATTACATATTTATGATAAAATTTGCGTTATTTATGTAAATAAACCTGATCACATATTAATTAAAAGAGGTGCAAAATCTAATATCTTTTATAAAAATAATATTTTATATGTAATTAATATATAAAATAAATAATTTTTAGAATTTATCGAAAAGAGTCTTTCTGATAATAAGATACAGTTAAATCAGCCTAGCCTCTCTAAACTCAACTTGGGGAATTTTAATATTGAGGGGCCTTAGTGGCTCCCCTATAGCAGGCAGTGGCAGAGCCACCTTAGTGTTCATCCGAACCTCTTTTGGTGAAAAATTATATTATTTATACATGATTAAAATAATTTTTTAGGTATATATAGTAGATGTCGAACCCCCTTCGATTACTTTGTATTTATATTTCTGAACACCTTATTGAAAATTCTGGCTCTGCTACTGTTAGGAGGACATGTCTATCACACGGAGGGAGTTGACTTGCACTATACTTTAATATTTATTCCAAATTTCAAAGATAAGATATTAATATTTAAAGCAAATATATTCTGAATCTTGCTTGTAAAAGAATTAATGTATTGTTTTTTCTGTGAAGTGTGAGGAAAGACTAAGAAGAGTATAGAAAAGCTTTGTAATGAGATGATATGTAGTATTTTTCATTCAGTGTATATGAGATGGTTCTTTCATATATGTATCTGGTTAGACTATTCTATGTATCTGATTTATTTATAAAATGTATCTATATTTTCTATTAAATATATATGAGTTGTTTTTTATCATGTATCTTATCAGAATGTTATTTTTATGTATTTGAAATCTATC
This sequence comes from Solanum okadae, assembly GCA_036553675.1. Lineage (NCBI taxonomy): Eukaryota > Viridiplantae > Streptophyta > Magnoliopsida > Solanales > Solanaceae > Solanum > Solanum okadae. The sequence goes on along the minus strand of CM071688.1, from coordinate 47,293,387 downwards.
TGTCATGATCTAGTGTGTTTTCTTCAATGTATCTCTAAGTTAATGAACATCATATATAAGTATCTTTTTCTCTCTTAATACCTATATTGTTCCACCAATCTCCTTACAAGATGAATGCATTTTGTAGTAGACACCTCGAAATGAATTCAAATCTATTTTGATGTGAAAAATAGACTTAGTTCATTCAATATAAAAAAACTTGTGGCAAAAACTCACAATAATAAACAACTTAAAATATTTGTAAAGACATAAAAAAATTATTGACTCTCAAAATTTTATTAGTGTCACATAAATTGAGAAAAGAAAAATAGTAATATATATTATTTGAAAATAACGAAAAAACACTATAATTACAATAATTAACAATTTAAAATAATTGAAAGACATAAAATTTTAAAATTTAATTGACTTTTAAAATTTTATGTATGTCACGTAAATTGAAACAGGAGTCAGCCGACCATGCGTATCACACGGAGGGAGTCGTCTTGCACTACACTTAATGTTGTTCTAAATTTCAATTAGAAGATATTAATATTTAAAGCAAATAATATTCTGAATGTTACTTGTAAAATAATTAATATTTTATTCCATAATGACTACTTATTTATGTTTAACCTAAATACACTATCTTATTTATTCCTCTTAAATTTTTTTTACTACTAACAAGTTAGCTATAATGGGACGAAATCGCACCAATTCAGTAACTCATCGTGAATCTGCAGCTTACACTGCAACTAAGTGTAACGATCCAAAATCGATCGAACTTTACGCAATTTTTGGAGAGAAGAAGGTGTTTCCCCAATCGATAATCGTGGAGACACGATTCTCCATTTTATCGTCATTCATGGAAATGTGAGTGCGCTAAAATTACTTATAGAGGAACGACCAATAAATGGTCAAGATTTAAAGATTCAAAATAAAGATGGAAATACGGCTTTGCACGAAGCTGCTAGGTTCGGACGATTAGAAATTGTGAAGGTGATGGTGAGTTTGGATAGCGAAATTTTATTGGAGAGGAACAGTAAGGGAGAGACACCATTTTATGTTGCGGCTGCGCATGGAGAAAAAGAAGTGTTTGCTTTTCTAGCGGATAATAATTTGTGTGATGAATTTACTATGACGAGGAACGATGGTAGCAATGTACTTCATGCAGCTGTAGCTCACGAGTGTTACTGTAAGTGATTTACTATTTAAGTTTAACTTCATAACTCTAGCTCTGATATCGTGTAAAGATAATTTTTAACCTATGATTTTATTTTGCATGAGGACTAGACTTTGCAATACAATTGTTGAAAATGTATCCAGAATTAGCAAGAAAACAGGACAAAAAGGGTTGGAGTGCATTAAATATATTGGCCACAAAGCATTTGTCTTTTAAGAGTGGATCCATTTATGCACTCCAACAAATGGGGACTGCCCCTTTTCTTCCTATGCAAACTCTTGAAACCTTTATATATTTCTGTAAGTATTTTTTCATAATTATTACGCTATCTGTCTCAATATATGTGGCATCATCTGACTTGAGAATGGAACAGGCATACCAACAATGTACGAAGAGTCAAAACCTAATTACAACTTGGAGGATCCACAGACAACTACTATTGGTCATGTTCTTATTAAAAGAAAAAGATCTTCATTTGTTAATTTCCTACTAGGTAAGGTATCTCCATGTATAAACTACATACAAAGATGGTACATTACAACAATTAAAAAAAAATTGTGACAATTAATTTTTACTTATAATATAAGTGCCGCTATATAAATGTCTGGCGTCCTGAAGGTTTTTTCTGGACTTTTAATTTCCGAATTACAATTTCTGTATTACTAATTCCTGCGTAATAATATATATTGATATATGTTTTTGACCATTGGCTTTTGTAGGTAATGCATGGTTGGGAGTAATGGATGATGAAAAGCAAAAGCATATTCTTGCATTAACATTAGCAAGAATATTGATTAAGGAAGAAGATTGGAATTTCTATGCAAATAATTGTGTGGAAAATCCACTAATACAAGCAACAAAACTTGGTATAAATGAGTTAATCATTGAAATAATACAAAATTACCCTCAAACAATAGAAACCATAGATGAAGAGGGAAAAAATATACTACATATTGTAGTAGAACAAAAAAATAGGTTCATATTTGATTACATTATGAAAAATGTATCACACATAGATAGGTTGCTTGTTGATATTGATCATCATGGAAAGACCATATTGCATTTTGCAGCAAGTGTTGGATCACCATTCAAATTTTCTACAGAGGAACCACCAATTGAAAAAACAACAAGGGGTTATAAAACATTGATACTCATGGCATGGGGTGTACAATGGTTTAAGGTATTTTCTTACTTGCTCTTAGCATATGAAGGTTCGATTTTTCGAGTTTCATACTTATGACTTTTCTGTCTAAATTAATATCAAAACACATCTTAACTATCAATTGTTTACTTTTTCTACATGACATATCAACATAGTTCAGGTAGAAAAAGTAAACAATTGAAGGTTACATATTGAGATATGTTCTAATAATAAATTGGTGATAGTTCAAGTAGAAAACTCTCACTCTTGATAGTTCAAGAATGAAATTCGTTAAATCGAGATACATTAAGTGTGTTTCTGATTATTAAGTCTTGATCTTATATATCATTGAATGATAAAATATAGGCATAATACATAAATATGCCTTTTAACTTAACTTCAACAGACTTCTATGCCCTCCAACTTTGAGTGTGCAAAAATAGAGACTTAAACTTATATAAAATTGAACAAACAATCACATTCGCGCTACGTGGCATCCTACATGACAATATTATGCCATATGTGGCATCATACATGTATTATGCCACGTAGGACGTGTGTATTTACTTGTTCCACTTTATACAAGTTTAAGTGTCTACCTGAACACACCTAAAGTTGGAGGACAAGGATATCAATTGAAGCCAAGTTAAAAGAACATATTTATGTATTATGCCTAAAATTTACTCACTCTGTTTCAATTTTTTTGTCTTACTTTCCTTTTTTGACAACTTTTTATTTCCAACTAGACATATTTAAGACCACAAGATTAAATGACATTCATGTTATACATTCTACATATGTTTAGTTTATAACCATAACATTCAAAATTCTTCTCTACTTTCTTAAACTTCTCATGCCAAGTCAAAATCAGACAAATTACACCTTCATCGTCACTTAGCTCACTATAACTAGAAATTACATTTAGTGGCAATAGATTTATCTTTGCCGCAAAAATATCATTAATGTCATTACATCCAGAATCGCTTAATCTTTATTGTTATATTGGCTTACAATGAATAATATTTTTTGTGAAGCGTGTAAAATATTGTGTTCATCCACGTTTATGGACAATGAAGGATGATAAAAACATGACTCCAAAAGAGCTATTTGATCAAAATCACTCAAATGTATGCATAGAAGCAGAGAAAGCAATCAAAGATTTAGCAAATCCAGCTCTCATTCTATCAACACTTCTATGCACAATCAACTTCGCCGCGGTTTTTACAATCCCAGGAGGCTTTGATGACAAATCTGGACTACCTATTCTCCTATCAAAACCACAATATTCAGAGTTATGGATGTTGATGTTTTTCATAGGTGCAGCACTTTATGATTCAGTCTTCACAATGGGAACTGTGTTATCAGTACTACTCTCAAAATTTGATTCTGATGATTTCTACATTGCTTTGCCAATCAAGTTTTGTACAATCATTATTTCTGTTTATTATTCAACAGCATTCACAGTTTTAGGTTGTGTACAAGCTCTTAATGTTGAGAATATTTTTATGGACAAAGATGTGTGGTGGTTAGTTTTTCTTTTAATGTGTCTTGGGTGGTATATGGGTTTAATAGTTTTAGATGTATGTTATATTGTCTTTGATTATGTTTACTATTTCCTTAATTATTCCTTTCTTTTTAAAGGGAACAAATATGTAATGTAAAAAGGGCGTAGTTTGCAAGATTTGTTGCATTTTTATCTATGTATTTTATTGGAATTAATAAGAATTCTCCTTCAATTTTGTACTATTTTTCATTCCGTGTATGTGAGATGGTTCTGTCATGTATCTGGTCAGACTATTCCATGTATCTGATTTGGCCTATTTCTACTTCTACTTATATTTATTACTGTCAAACTCTTACACCTTATTATATTGGGGCATTAATGCATCTTCTCTTCACATTTCTAAATCATCTCAGTCTCCCTTCTCTTATATTGTTCACACTACAGAGGTCACTCTAACGTGTCCCAAATTTCTTTGTTTGTTTAATCTAATCTTTCTCAATATATATACCCACACATCCATCTCAATACTCTTATTTTTGAAATTTTTGTTTTCTGAATATGAGAGTTTTTAACTGGCCAATACTTTGTTCCACACAACATACTTGGTCTATGCGTTGCTTTGTAAAATTTACCTTTAAGTTTTGGTAGTACAGTCTTATCATACAAGACTTCATAGTCGAGTCTCCATTCCATCCACCTTGCACCAATACGATGTGTGACATCATCATTGATATATCCATTTTCTTGGATTTATTAGTTAAAGATCTAAAATACTTGATTCTTCCTCTCTTAGGGATGATTTGTGTATCCAATCTCACTTTCATGCCAAGCTAACCTCATGTATTAAGTCACTAAACTTGCACTCCAAGATATGTCTCCACACCACCAGCCTAAGATCAACTACACCAAGACTCTCGTTAATCAAAACTATGTCAAACAATAGAAACCATAGATGAAGAGGGAAAAAGTATACTACAAATTGTAGTAGAACAAAAAAATAGGTTTATATTTGATTACATTATGAATCCCCATAAAAAGTCTATCATTGACTTAGGTTAGTGTGCTTTGCACGCTTTTCTCGAAGCTCATATTAAGCTCATCGGTCAAGAAGTTGCATTCCGCTAATCTAACTTTGGGTTCGTTTATCCAACCAAGAAAGACATGGGGCTTTTGGGGCATGGTAACTAAACACTTAGCGTTAGTTAGAACACATCATTATAATGAAGTTCACAGAAAAGGGAACAAATTGTCAAAAAGATTAAACCATTACTTCTTACATGTCAGCATATAGGATAGAAGAATTTACATAATGAACTATTCAATTTGGTAAGTGGCTACAGATGACACCACTCACCTTATTAACCATGTTTGTTGAGAATTCGAAGCAAGCACCATCATGTAAACAAGGCCTCAGCAAAGGGGTACAAAGTGAACGAAGAAAATCGCGCTGGCAGGTAAGAGAAGTATGATGACTAGCTAATGCTGCATTCAGAATTTTCCCCCTCCTCACCATCTGAAAACCCCAACACGTAAGCGCCTCCTCCTCCGTCATCATCATCATCATCATCACTGTCGACATAACCCAAATTCTCTCGTCTCTCAATATAAGCCAGTGCTTGCCTCCTGTGCAGACGTAAAACATGCATTATCATGTCCGGGGTGAGTGTTACCCGTGAATGGTCCTCTCGACCACGCCTATTAGCTTCCATTATCTGCTCACATCAAGACAAAGCAATGAAATTGTAAGAGTCGGTCAGATATTAGACAACCAGGGGCGAAGCCAAGATTTTTACTAGAGGGGTTGAAAGTATGAAGAAGTAAGCAAAGGAAGACGCCAAAGGGGGTTCAACATCTATTATATCTACATGAAAAGAAAATTTAACCATGTATAAACAATGTAATTTTCCAAACCCCCTTGGCCTTACTTGGCTCCGCCCCTATAGATGACATGAACAAACCTTAACTATAGATATTCAAACATGAAAATTTCCAAGTGAACTACTAAGATTTGCACCTCTTGAACATCAGGAGGCAAAGGAGTAACATCCTTAGATGTTGGAGCCCAAAGCTTTATGGTCTTTTCAATTCCACATGTAGCAAGAACAGGGATACAAGGATGGGGTTTCAGCTGATTTACAATGTGTCGATCACCAACCATCACGCGGACAAGCTTGGTGTCCTTTTTCTTCCAGATAAATATATGCCCACAATCAGACCCGGTCAGCACATATTCGTCGGTGGGACCAAAGAAACTCACCCCTTTAACTGTTTGTGAATTTCTATGCCCTGAATAAACTTGTGGCCTTTCTAGCTTGTTCAAATCTTCACCTTGCAACGACAAAGGAACTGGACCCAACCCCATGTTCTTCTGAAACAAGTATATCAGTTCGTCGTTGTATGAGACCAGCAATTCACTTGTGTTTGAGTAAGCCAGTGCTGTGATGTGAACATCGTGTGTCTTAATCAGGTGATGGGGACAAAATGTGTCGATTGGCCTATCAGAACTGGTTCTTGCATCCAGCTGGTACATTCTGATGTCATATACACGGGCATATTCATCGGAACCTCCTACAGCAAAATAATTTGGATTTCTTGGGTCTATCACTATGCCATTCAACCTTATGCTGCCCGACTGCTTATTGTTTTCCGTGAATGAAGAGCACCGAAAAAGTTTTGAGGAAGAATTACTTCGCAGATCATACTGCAAAATAATGCAAGTCATGGAAAATTAACATGGGAAAAGAGAACAATGTAACAAGGTACCGCACGTGGCAACCTACGTGTTGAACAAAACCATCTTCACCGCAGCTATAAAGTATGTAGGGACTTCCTGGTTCAACAGCAAGCTTATGTACACGACCTTGGTGCTTACCTACTTTTTTTGTTTCTACCCGACCATTCTCCAGCACTAAACCAAGCCTCACCTGCAGCAGTGTTTGCAATACATCAAAAATAAGCAAATACGAGTCAGAGCCACAATCATCTTCTTTGGCCTTTGACAAATTAGGAGTATCAAGCGGCAAACTCGGCAGGTCTAAGTCTCCCAAACGATCATAGTACGGCCGCTCATCTAATATAAAATCAATGAGCAGATTTCACCTCCCCTTCCCCATACCATAGCTGGAAGGAATAGCGTATCCACATAATAGAGAGTGCGGGCCAACTACAACAACAACATACCCAGTGCAATCCCACAAGTGGGGTCTAAGGAATGGGAAGGGTAGCGTATACGCAGGTCTTACCACTACCTCTCAGCTCAAGGACAGGCATATCAAAGCAGTTGGGGAAAAGAAATAACAGAAGTGAAGAAGCCACGACAAAATACTAAAGATAGCATGACAAAGCATTCTGAAGAAAGGAACAATTACTACAACATAATAATACTATAATCTAAGTACAAGAAACAACAAAAAGTAACAGAAATCGAAGTAAAAGAAACAATAGACAGTACCAGAAATCGAAGAACAAACAAGTACAAGAATAATACTACAACTACTAGTATTATGGAAGAATAAGGGCCTGTTTGGATTGGCTTTTGGCTTATGACTTATAAGCCAAAAGCCATAAGTTAGGATTTCCAACTTATGGCTTTTGGCTTATTTTTGTTATTTTGGCTTTAAAATAAGTGCTTATAAACACTTTTTAACTTTACCCAAACACTTCAAAACTGCTTAAAAGCTATTTTGGCTTAAAAGCACCTAAAATAAGTCAATCCAAACGGGCACTAAGTTAGACAACTCTCAACTACCAAATCAAGAGGTCTAAGCTATTGATTAATAATACAGAAACTACAGATGGATGCACACGTATATATGCAGATAAACTATGGTTATAAATTAATACGAGGACAAAAGAAAATGTCACATAAAGACTAATGCCAGAACTATTCAAAGAAGTTACTATGTTTAGGGAACAGATCAACTAATACTGATATTAATGAAATAAAATTATAAACAACCAAGTGTTCGGAACAGAGTGCACAAATCATAGTTTATGTAGTTGAGAGGATAGTCAAAAGAAGCACAGAGGATGCCATAAGGAATCCAGTAGGTAACTATTGAATATCTTTAGAATGCATGACCTCTTCCACAATATGACAGGACCCTTCCTTTTTTATTCAAGTCCACAATTTATTGACACTCGCTACAAGTTCTTTGTTATTAAGACCATGAATTTGGTTATATTATCAACAAGAGAACTCCCCCATTAGGTAGAAATCATGACAGCAACAGACAGTAGACCTCTTCAATAAAACATTTGCTCTACATCTTTTGTCTCCTATATTCCACATATTATAGCGCATAGGACAGGAGAACATCACCTGGCCATCAGCAGATGCAGTTATTATTTTACGATCATCCGTGAAGGGCATGAACTTGGTCTGGAAAATATTGTCCATGTGACCTGATGGATAAGAAAATTTTGATGTTGACGTTGCCCAGTCCCATAGTATTACTCTTCTGTCATCAGAGCCCGAGACAAGAACATCACCAGTGGCATTGAAGTCTATCGTGTTTACACATCCTTCATGACCGGTTAACTTGCCATATAAATCAAGACGCTTGACCATAGCCTGCCCCACGAGATCACAAAAGGAATGCTTTCAGTGGCTCATGTTGGTGTTTTTTAAAAATGGGGCAGCACAAAAAGATTAAAAATGTTTCTCAATGGATTGAAATGACTTTTAATAGCTTTCAATAATTTTATTAAGCATTAAGAGGCTTTAAATAGCCAACATAAAACACATAATCTGCATAATTTAAAATTTAAAAATCCTAAAATATCTCAACAACTAAAACAACCTAACTAAAATTCAAAATTCAAATTTATTCAAACTAAATAACTTATTTTGCTAAAAGTTACTGCAGTAACTAAAAGCAAACTTCAACACTCCTCCTTTGCTTTAGTTACTGCAATTGAAAAAAATGCTCCTCCTCAATTTTTGCTTTGGTAGTTGATGCTGGATTTTTTTCATTGTTATTGAACTTGCAAAATTTCTTCTTTTTTCTTTTTCTTCTTTTGATTTTGTTCTTCAAAAACACATGCGATGACATTGTCTTGTGTAGAAGTTTTTTTGAAAGTGCTTTAATTTGAACTTTTGTATGATTTGCAGAGAGAGGTTGTAAGGGTTTTTCTTCCATCACAACATCACATATCACATAGGTTTCAAAATATGACTTTATTCTCACAGGCCAAATTTGATAGTTTGTCTATGAAATTTTTTGGGCATTCAAAGAGAGACGGCTGCTTGCCATTATTTTGGTTAAAAAATGATTTAGAAAAACATGTGCGTTGAAAAATGCACGGGTTGAAAAGGTAATCCTGATGGGTTAAAATGGGTAGCCTTGACGGGTTAAAAAGGTAGCCCTTGCGGGTTAAAAATTTATGGTAGTTCTTTGGAAGATTTCACAGATCCCTTGATCAATGAAGCTCTTGATACCACTGTTGGTGTTTTTTAAAAATGCGACAGCACAAAAAGATTGAAAATGTCTCTCAATGGATTGAAATGACTTTTAATAGCTTTCAATAATTTTATTAAGCATTAAGAGGCTTTAAATAGCCAACATAAAACACATAATCTGCATAATTTAAAATTTAAAATCCTAAAATATCTCAACAACTTAAACAACCTAACTAAAATTCAAAATTCAAATTTATTCAAACTAAATAACTTATTTTGCTAAAAGTTACTGCAGTAACTAAAAGCAAACTTCAACAGCTCATAATATATCAGCTTCTACAATTCTAGGGTACATGAATTGTCAAACATCTTAGATATAGAAAAATAGAACTCCACGTAGATTTTTAATTACCGTCACACCTGGTGTGGAAACATCTGCATACTAAAGTATGACTAAGGAAATAAGTAGCAGCATATACTATTAACCATCACAGAATATGAAAGACATCATTATTTATTTATCTTCATACATTTTGAAAAAAAAATCACATTATTTGAAGATAAATAGTATCATTATTTACCGAACAAATTTCCTACATAGATTGAACTACCTTTACTTTAAATGAAATTGTGCACACTAAAGTGTGACTTAGAAAGAAAATTAAGTAGCAAAGAAACTTGACCATTACACAATGTGAAATTCGTAATTATTTATTTAACTTAATTATTATTTTAATAATCATGTATGTACCAACTTGCGCCCGCCTCGACTAATTCCATGAAGCACAGGTATTGGGTGACTTTGTCAACCAACGGTTGGACAGATTGGAAAAAATCACCTAGTGTTTTTGCCACTACTAGGAGTCTGGGATTTGAATTTGAGACCTCGTGATTCTCAATCTATTCCATTGACTACTAGACCACATCCATGGGTGCAAAAGGCATCATTAATTATTAATCTTGGCATATGATATGTGCCACTAAACTGATGGAACTTAATTCCATCCGTAGACTGATACCCCTTCCGCAAGCCCGTAACTATCACTCAACGGATGTACCTCACTTACGATCATCGTACATCTTTTGCATAGTCCATTTTGGATCAGCTCAAGTATAACGGCAACGACACCGCATCCCACAACAAACTCTAAGATTCTAGCAACCATTTCCTACGTATCAAAGAGTAGTTGCCAATTATCAAGACAATGAATCGGATTCACTCACATCCAGCTAATACTTAACTTCATTGCATGCTATCTGTTTACTACTTCTCAGACTTATTACTACTCCTTCCGTTCCATTTTGCTTGAACCTACTTCCTTTTCAGTCTTTACCTAAAAAAATGACCCCTTCCCAAATGAGAAGCTTTTAGAGCCACACAAATAGTATGGTAGGTTTAGACTACAAGTTTCAAAAGAATTGACTTGTTTAGTACCACAAGTTTCATAAGTCTTCATTTCTTTCTTGAACTCCATGCCCAATCAAATAGGTTCACATAAATTGAAACGGAGAGGGTAGCAATCTATTATTGTATTAAGTCTAAAGGCTTAATACCTAACGAAGCTTATCACTGTCATCAATACATCCTTTACGCTTTCCTACATCATTTTCTTGTTATTATTTACAACTATTTTGTATTCACGCTGATAGTGCCCTGCTATCATGATTGTTAGACTTTAAGCATCCACAAAATGACCACACCTTACCAGGTACAATAACTCTGTGCTTGTCTTTTTAAGAGATTCTTGAGTAAATTGATACACGATTATATCAGTTTGCCTCAATCCGAGCTAGTTGAGTCAGCTACGATAATCCTATGTATAACTTTTTATTTCCTTAAAGCACGTGACATTCTTTCCCTTCCTTTTTAATTCCAAACTTCTTACTTTACCTTCATAAGATTATAACCCCACAAATATCTATGACTTATTTTAATCCACGAGTTTCAAAAACCACCCTTTTACTTCCATTCTCAACTTCATATCCAATCAAACACATCACATAAATTGGGAAGGAGAGGGTAGTACATCATTAACCGAGTCGGAAACAACCTCTCTACCTCCCAAGTCTCAAGATAGTGGTAAGGTCCGCGTACACTCTACTCTACTCTACTCTCCCCAAAACCCACTTGTGAGATTATACTATGCATGTTGTTGTTATAGAGTAGTACATCAGTACAGTTCAAGTGATCCTTGACCACAAATTTAATCAAACTCTATCCATTCATTACAAGGCCATTAACAATTCATCACAAAATAGCTCCAAACTACTCAAAATTCATACTTTTTCACACCCCACAACAAGTTCAAACCCAAAAAGGGAAAATCAGACCCGAAATCACAAATCCAAAGAAATATGTATTTAGCTACAAGAAATTAGGTAAAAAAAAAAAAGAATTCAAACCTCAGAAGCAGAAATTCTTCTAGAGAAATTTCTAGGCTTAGAAAACCCAATTTCTCTTTTATAAAACTCCATCAAATCACCCTTGTACAGCTTCTCCATTTGCTACACCTCTTTAATCAATCTTGATGATGAACTATAGAAATTGAAGTAGTGGGATTTAGCAGAGAGTAAAGTAAAAGCATGATGACAAATTTTGTGAAACAGCAAAGGATGTAACAATATGGGAAGCACCTGGTTGATTGACACTTCACACCTATAAGAGACACCTACCAATTTTTTTTACACTATTTTATGCCTCACACAATTTGACAATAGTTGAGTTGTTACCTCTCTTTTTTATTTCACCAATAGGTGAATCAAAAATATATAAATAAAAAAAGACGATTTAGTGCATTAAATTCTCGCTATGCATAGAGTCGGGAAGGAATGGATAAGAATATATTATTGATAGTAGATTAAACTCTTTGCTATGTGCTTAGTTGGAAAGAGGTGAATCACAAAAATCAACATTATAATGAATTACTTGTCTATTTGTCTTAATCATGTCCATCTTCCAAAAATATAAATTTTGAATTATATTCTATGATTTTATCCAATTAAATATAAAATAAATTCATCTTGAAAATATTTCATAGTTATTCTTTATCTCTGGTACCAAACGAAGATTTAAGATGAAATATCTAAAGTGGACTATCTACACCTCCTATCCACTTGCTTTGTGGGACTCCTAGTGGAATTTACGTGGCTTTTGCCTTAGTTTTACCATTTTAACTTTTACTAATAAATAATTATAGTTTATAAAATAGCTCCTAAATATATAATTTTATGTATTAAAAGGGGAAATGATTATGTTATGATCCAATTTACAATAACATACTCATACTTTACGAAAACAAATTAAAATTTTATTAATTTTATTTGGGAAAAAGGATAAATATACTTTCGAACTATCGTAAATGGTATGCAAATATCTTCCATCATACTTTTGGGACATTGGTGCCCATGTCGTCCAAAAACTAGAGCATATATACCCTTTTATACTAACGAACATACACGTGTCATAATTTTATCCACCGATCCGACATTTATTGACGGATAAGATTGCATCACGTGTCCCTATTTAGTCTTCCGTTAGAGTGAAGGGCATATATGCTCTAGTTTTTAGACGGCAGGGGCACCAATGTTCCAAAAGTGTGATGGAGGATATCTGCATACCATTTACGATAGTTCGAGGTATATTTGTCCTTTTCCCCATTTTGTTTATATACTAATCAAACGATAAAAAAAACTAAGGAGTTTAATCATTTACACTCTTCAAACAAAGAATAAAATGAAAACCCTCTCTTTCACATTTCAATATTTTCACGTGAAAATTAGTTTAAATTTCTTCGAAGGACAAAAAGGTCTAATCGTTATACACTATTTTTAGTGGGGCTATATGATTATAGATGAAACTAAGGGCCAGTTTGGATTGGCTTTTGGCTTATGATTTATGTTGTTGGCTTATTTTTGTTATTTTGGCTTTAAAATAAGTGCTTATAAGCACTTTTTAACTTTACCGAAACACTTCAAAACTGTTTAAAAGCTATTTTGGCTTAGAAACACCTAAAATAAGTCGATCCAAATGGGCACTAAGTATAATACTTATTAATCATCTTTTGGCCATAGATATTACTTCCTCTGTCCCAATTTATATGACACATTTCGAATTTTAAAATTCAAACAAATTTATCTTTGAAGATTCCACAAATAAATCTTGACCAAACTTAAACTATTTGGCTCTCGAAAAACAAAACGTGTCACATAAATTGAGATAGTAGGAGTACTATTTCAAAATTCAAAAGTTTGGTGATTCCAAAGAGATTAAGGATGAGGAGCAAAACACTTTATAAGACTCAACCCACAAAATGTATACAAGGCATCATCTATTTCCTGATTGTGTAAATTTGCCTCCAAAAAAGAATGACACACTTTAGATAAATGCTACTATAATGATTTCTTTCCGTCTTTACAAATAATTGACTCATTTGTGTTTGGGAAAATATGTAAAATAATCTATGAAGAAAAAATTTACAAATCTCTTCTTTAACAGCTAACTATAAGTGAAATATTATGTGTGCCACAACTTTACAACTCTATGCTAAAACCAGCTGCTTCATCAAAAGAAAGTGAGCAATATAGTCAGCCAAAATTGTGTCCTTTTTCAAAATCTCTGTGACAGGCTTTTTTTCCTGTTATATGGTAACTCTTCTTCTCTGCAGAATTCCCCAGAAAGAAGGAAAAGAAAAGGGTTATATACTAATCATCGTCGTCTGCTAATGAAGCAAAAGAAAATGGGTTGAACTTATAGCCATCGCCGTGGTAGAACTTGTTTTGAAATTCTACCCAATGAAGACGCAATGCATGAAGGAATGCACTAAGAGTCTCCATCATGAGTAGTATAAAGGTTGTTGCAAAGGCAAAAACTGACAGGCCAATGAGCCGTATGACCAGGCTATCATACCTGCAATTATTAAGTAATTAGCATTTCGGATAAATTGATAGCTATGATGTCGTCAAGGGCAAAGTGTTAAAACGACGTAATCAATTGCCCTTGACCAAGACATGGTGTAATCCCTGCCCCATAAGAACCTTAATACATCAGTCCAGGCATCATGCAACATAATAATTTATAAGCACCAGAAATCATGGCACAATGTAGGAGGGTGCATATTGTCTAAGATAATCTTTGTAATTGACATATGTATATTGGCTATAATTCCGAGTGGATTAATATATTAAAGATCTTTTAAAAGGAAAAATTGAAGGAGATATATCAAGGACATAACAGGTTAAAGTTGGAGAGTCGAGTTTAGTGAGACCAAAGTAGTTTTACAAGTTAAGCCCTATGATTTGTAATGGAACATGGGAACACATATGAATTTAGATCTTGAGCAGAAACCATGGTGATTGCACTAGCTTTACTAATGGTACAAATGACACATTGTTCATTTTTCATGCTTCCACTTTTCGGCATAGTCTTAATGTCAATTTGACCTGTCATCTGTGCCTTTCTTCAATGAATACAGTAGAGCATATAATCTTTGCAAAATACTTGAGCATAAGACCAGAAACAATTTGGATGAAATGTTGCTAAAAAATCAGAGCTGCAGAAGAAAACTGAGCTGGTTTCGAGGAAATACTTGTTCTACCTCCAAATACTTACAATTGCTAGAAAAAAATCAGGAACCAAATGAATTCAACAGACATTTCAAAAGGAATAAGATTTGAAGTTCACTACTATGAACACCCATGTGAAGACACTGAGCAATGTCAAAACAAGAAAAATCTGAACAGCAAGACAGATAATAGTCATGAAATCTTACCCCCAAGCAAGGAGGAGAACTTTCTCGTAGAAGACAGTAGACAGTTCAGAATGAGCCAAACTGCATCAACATCAAAGACATTTAAAAAATTTTGAAACACAAAACAAGTTTGCTGTTGATGATGAATAAGTAAGTAAAATGAAGGATTCACCTCAAAGCCCACAGACGAAGGTATGATGCAGTGTTAGAGACAGCACCCAAAACAAACTCAATAGAATGTATCATTTGATGCACAAAAACCTCACTAAAATTAAATTCCTCATGGTGGTGTTGCCTAGCAGAGTCCGGTTCCTCGTAAATATCCACCTCGGAGGTTCCAAGAAGGCCATAAGTTCCGCCTTGAAATCTCTAAGAATCACAATAAGGTAGCCCAAATAACCATAAGAAAACTGTCAAAAATGGAACTAAATTTGTTTTGTATGGTTAGTTCATTCCTCTTTATACTTATTCACCCTCTCATTCTCACCCTCTCTTTCTCTATAAAAGAAAAACAAACAGTACTGACTTTGATGATTAAACAAATTATTATTTAGCCAAAATTAACCAAACCAGTCTTGCACAAGTAAATTTTAGGAGGACTGTAACATGACCAGTTTGTTGACTCACTTGTTTTAACACCCATAAATTCCCAACCTCTCTACAAAAGAGTTCTCTCCAGTCTTTGTACCCCCCTTTCCTTTAAATTTGATTATCCATTCCTTTATGCTTTTCTCTGAATCATGATATTATAGTATTCCATTCATTGTGAAGGATGAGAAAGGAAAAAGGCAAACAAATGTACTACCTCAGTGTGAAGTCTCTTCAAAATAAAAGGTTTTGGGAATAGCATCCATGGAACAGCAACAAGTGCCAAAAGCAGCAATATAACCTGCAAATTGCAATAATAATTGTTAGAACAAGGAAACAAAGATAATTTAAGGGTTTGTTCCATTTATGGCCTATGGGATGGGGGATTAGAGATACAAAGATGATCCATTGTTTGGCAGTCTGGTAGAGTTCGATAAAGGACAGAATCATGAAAAAACCCACCTCCCATCCTGGATAAACTTATCTGCTAGGGGAGAAGCAACAAAGTTACCAGATAGGGATTAAAGGGTGTTTTTACTCCATAGATCATTTCCCCCCTTCCACACACACACAGCCACCAACCTTTCTTTATTTTCTGTTTTTTGTATTCCTTATAAACCCTAGAACTAATGAGTTTAGCCAATCATGATTCTAGCATGAATACAAGATTCATGAATAATACAAGGAAGAATGATGAAATAAAGTAGAAAGAAAAAAATTCTACGGTGGAATGCTCCAAGCCTCTCCTCTACTGATTCTTCATTTCAAATTAGTCCTTATTCTTCAGTAGTTATTTAATGCATTTAGGCCAAGGACATTTTTGTCACATAGATCTAACATCCCGGTACCAAACATGGGATACAAGTGTATACAATCTTATCCATAGTCCATTTATTTACATCATATCCTACCGTGTAATCTAGTGGTATCGCAGTTTTACCTTATAAGATACATACAGAAAGAGATGCAATGTCACATACCTGAAGCACACTCTGGCCCCAAAACAACTGGTTTTCACCAAGAGGCTCGAAAGGACTTAGGAACATATAAATCATAACATGGTAGAGATCTGCCTGAGATCCAGTGCACCATTTAACAACAACGAGGAGAGACAGGTATCCAAACAGGCTGTTGAGAAAGATCACTTGTGGCACAAACTGATACCTGATAACAAATCAATAACAAAATAAATACCCTCAACAAGAAAACCATCAACAACACAGAAGAAAAAGGAATACGCACTTAATATCAAGTGAGCTGTTGAAGAAACGTGCATTGAAGTAACTTAATATGATTCCAAGGTTCATCTGTACCACACCCAACAAAATAGACATCTTCATCTTAAGGGAGTTCAAGAAAGGAAGCTCCGAACGGCTACCTCTCCAGCTTGGATCCACACCAAAAGGATAAGGATCACTGTATTTTATTAGCCCCATTGTTTGCGCATCACTGCAAAAAAAAAGAACATCAAATTCCAGCTAAAGATCCAAACAAAAAAAGGCTGGCCGGAAACTGTGCATTAAATACTAACTCAAGCTCTACGTGCATTCAATAATGGGGAGGCAAGAGTCAGGTGCCAATGTAGATGAATGTCAAGAGAACCATCAAGACCATTATTTGGAAGAGCAGTATCAGAATATGTCCAAGAAATATGGAGAGGATAGTGACTGTTTGATTGCATTACTACAGCTTCCTATACTTGACAGGAAAGCAATGGGAAATCATGTTGAAATCTAATAAAAACTTGGCCAATCTTCACCATTAGTACATAATTAGGGGTGTCATTGGTTTGTTTAAAAAACAAACCAAACCTATCAAAAAACCCGATATTTTATTTAGTTTGGTTTTGAATTCTAAAGGCCAGGCCAGGGAGAGAGAGCTTAAAAATGCAAACCACAATCTAGATCAGAAGCACATAAGAGATTACATTATCATTACTTTGACAAATCACAAATCTAAGTAATTCTATATGGAAATCTAACAAGGTTATAATTCCATACCTGCATGAAGCATCTCGGCATTTGTATGCAGAGCCACCAAAAATGTGAAATGGAACAGAGAAGAATTCATTATATATCAAGCCACAGTAAATTGAAAATATTGACATTAACAGGAGTACATAGCGGCCGCCAAAAAGCATCTCCATAAAGCTGCCCAATTTCTGTCAGAAAATTTTATTTGATTACAAAAGGATTATAAAATTGCATAATTCCTGATGTTTAAGTACTTTGAGTGAGAGGCTGAAATAATGGGAGGACAACATACCTGAGAGCTGAGCTTGCTTTCCTTAGAAATAAGAACTAATGCTCCAAACAACAAGCAAATTCCATGACCCCAATCTCCAAACATCACCGCGAAAAGGAAAGGGAATGTAACAATGGTGTAGACAGCAGGATTTACCTCCTGGTATTTAGCAACACTGTCAATGTAGACAGTAGTAAGTACTTTGTTTTGCCGAAGCAACAGAAGTCATGGATATTTCAATTTGATAAAAATAAATATAGATTCTACACTTGAGCTTTGCCAAAAGGGAAAGAAAAGTAGTATCAGAGATGGATATTGACTTTTCATAGTATATAACTTTACATACTTTTCGTAGTATGTAAATGGAAAATTTATTTGAAGAGCTGAAGCATCCCAATTTGACAGCATTACACGTAAAAAAAACAATAAAAAGGAAGAAAGCTGGACTATCAGATTTAACGTTTTAAGTAGATCACATTTTGCCTATAGAAAACTACAGGAATAATAAACACCACACTGCAAACAATGTCTCTATATGAACTAAAGGAAAACAAGGAACAAAGACTCCACGAAGCACACATACTCTTTATCATGAAAATCAATGACACTTTAAAGAAGATGAGGTGACCCATGATGGCTGAATCATTATTCATATAGACAAACATAAATCAAATTAAGGTAGTTGCTGCAACTAGTTTTGATAAGGACTCATGGAAAGAATAATATCATCAACATACACTCTATCCCCATGGCCTAACAGCATTACCTAACTCATTACATTGTAGATCAGTTTCTTAGATTACTAAATGCTACTACACATTCACTTACCCATAAGCATCTACAATTTCTTGATATGCATTTGTGAAACAGTTTGTCCTGAAATATGTTGGAGGTGAGTCTACAGCGTCCATGACATGAAATATAATTCCCACTTGTGAGTTGCTATCCATTGTCGCACGTTGCAAAGCCTCTTGTATCTAAGGTGTCAAAAGCAAGTACATGGCGATACTATTATAAAAATTGGATATGGAAACAGTGAATAAGTAACCGCTAACATAAATAACATCAAACAAGAGTACCTTAATCTTTGCAAATATTGGACACCAGCCCTCTCCAACTAGACACTTCTTTGTGACATCAAAATTCAGCATATTTAATGTGTCATATACAGCCTTTTCCCTTCTAACCTAAAAAAAAGAGTTTGAATTCAACTTGTATTTCAGGCTCACTGGAAGACTTGCTCTGACAAGCCACTAATTTAACTACATTATAAGAATGTCAGTTTATACTCTTGTCTTCACTCTTACCATGTTCATCCATTTTGTGAGGTGAAATCCAATAGACGTCAAAGCTTTATCTCGATGACGTAATCCAACATCCAGAGTGGTCTCTAATTCAGATAGCCTCGACAAAACCTGCAGTCAAGATGTTCATCTCAATGGTCAGTCTTTTACTTTATGGCCAGGCAACTGAAAATGATTACAATCTAGCTAATATACATACGAACAGTATACAAAAGAGTCTACAGTTAGACTCAACGAACTGGCGCAATGTGAAAGCTACATCACACGGAGCTCTTGCTAGAGATTCAAAAACCAACATACTGGCCCTCTTTCCATGATTACTTTTTTCCAAGCATAACATGACCTCATATATAAATTAACACAAACCATACTAGACAGAAAGAAGAAAAAGAAATTGTTTCCATGACTGGCTAGCAGTATATTTCAAAGTACACTGACTGATGTGCAGTAAAACAAGCTTGTTCAACAATGACGTCTATGAAACTCCCTTTCCAGTAATCAGAAAAAATTGCATTAATATTTTGACATACTTCTCGAGTTATTTGCCTCCTCTTGGTCATGTCTTCAGGAACAGGATAGCAATTGGCACCAAACGCCTCACAAATTTTCAGTATTTTCGATCTTGCCTGCTCACCTGAAAAGAATACTACGAAGACTATTTTCTCAACCTGCAGAAGCAAAAATTGGGTGTTAATCACATACTAAACTATCAACTAAGCCATTTTGTAAGCAAGGAGAAAACAAATAAAAATATGCATGCGCATTAGAGTATTGAAGAAACCATACAGCATAAATAGGAATATAATTCATGGAGACTTTCCTTAATTAGGAAAATAATTCTTAGTGCAACAGTGTAGAAAACTATTTACTGGAATTCACGGAAGAGCAATTTAGAAGAAAGAACGTAACCATTTCATTTGAAGAAGGATCCAAGATTTCCTCATCAGCAACTCCCTGGTGGAAAAGCATATTGCCCCTCGTTGCACGAAATAGCATTCTCTCAAATTGTAGAACTTTGGACTTGCAGATAATGCCACTAATAAATCTTACTCCAGACTGATTTGAAAGTTCTGGTTGCATCTCCTGAAGATTGGAAAAAACCTTATCTCAGATGCATGGCAGATACAAACAATAATTATCTTGCACAGTATCAGTCTAATAGCAAGAAGAATAAATTACCTGCTCAAGTAATGATGCTGTATCTGTATAGTTATCATTGGAGTACACGTTTTCACTTAATTCTGTCTCCTGAGCTGTTGTATGACTTCTACTTGAGACAAGGAAGTCGCTAGCCTAAAGTTTCCAGAGTTACAGTTAGCAGAAATGAGAAAAATAGATCTGAAAGGGAAAGTATTTCTTGACCAAAAAAAAGGATGACTTTGGTCCAATAGCTACAATTTACTAGAACAAATATGACCATAAAGCTCTTCTCAATGATCATGTACAAAGTTTGGAATGCCAAACTCAAAATTGTAACTTTTTGCACATCAATGATCAAATGAGACTTTAAAATAAATAAAAAATAAAAAATAAAAAATATGACCATAAAGTCCATTGAGTTAGTCTGAAGTCTCAAATGCATGGAGGAATATTAATTGGCAATCACCAATGTCAGGATTAATAACAACAGATCAAGTACTAAGAAATCAATTTCCCAACTAACTCTGTCATCTGAGAAGCCATTAAAAGTTTTGCGCATAAATGAATTGATCAGAGATAAAGCATTCCGAAATAAAAGGCACCCACTATGGAAGAATAACATAAGAATTCACTCATAAGTTCTCCCTTTGAGAGCTCCAAGGTAGTTTTCACATCTTTAGTATACCTTCAATTTATTCGATATCTTTATGTTCGCATCCAAGAAAACCAAGTAATGGTTGACACATACATGATTTTGATACTGTAAAAGCATTACCCAGTAATCATGACTAAAATGGTTTAGTGCAAGGACAGAAGAAACATAATAGATGGATATTAATGAAAGCCAAAACTATGCACATATATATATGAGAAGCAAATGCATAACAAACGTAAGCATATTGATGAAATATTCAAACAACAGTACAAGTCTGGCATGGACCAATTTCTAAAATGTGAACCAGTGGTCATTAATGATATAGTAAAAAAGAGAAGTCAAACTGTACCTTCTGCAATACCATCTTAAACTCAAGCAGCTCATTGTATGATTGCCTTAGCTTCTCGCTATTACCATTCATTTCAATTAACTCGTGTTCATGCTCTGCAAGTTGTATCTGAAATTCAGATAAGTCTCCATGAGCTTTTACTCAGAGCGAGAAGTATACAAGAAAACAAATACGCATAAACCCGATTTGGACAATATAGTAAGGAATTCATCTGTCAGCAAGAAGAAAAATACTATAAAGACACCTCCAGTTCTTCAAGTTCAATATCAGGTTGTGAAGCAGGACGCGGAGAAGGCAGCATCCCAGCTTTTTGTATCTGATCTTTGAAAAATCGTAGTTTTCTTGACATCTCTGCACATCTTTTTACCTATGAAAAATCATTCACGATTACAATGAAAAGATAAATATAAACCACTGGCCACCAAATGTTTAGCATGCAACCAAAAAGATGAAAGCGCGTACGGTGTTTAGCAATCAGATGTTTCATGTAAACTAAGGTTGCTTTAAATATGAATTACCAATCACCACACTAGCATCAACCTAGGAATATATGGAATGTTATCATTTAAATCAGATCAATCAGAAGATAAATAACAGCAGAAAAGTTATTTACTGCAAACACTTCCAATATCTTATAATAAACCTCTATATCACTGTATGGTACTGTTGAGACACAATATAATTAGTAATTAAAAGTGTTCTCTTTAATATTTTCAGTTTGTAGATGAGATGGTTACATATTTCAAGATGGTATCACAGTAGGCAGAAATCCTGAATTCAAATCTCACTACCACCCAACAACAACATACCCAGTGTAATCAATCTCCACACTACCAACCATTATAAAAAAATGGGAAAAATTTACGTGTGCGAGACCAATGAAAAGGAATCAGGTCCGCATGTGAGGGGCAGGTTTGGACATAATATAATTAAGTAATTAAAAGTGTGATCCTTTTGATAGTTTAAGCTTTTACTCACACACTTCAACAAGTACCATTACTAACCATGAGTAACTTCACATTACCATAACAAGCTGAAATTGGACAAAATTACTTCTTATCTTGACTAAAGGAATGGACTTCCATCAACTCTCAAGGGACAGTTTCCAGAAAAAAAGTTAATAATGATTATGATTGGTCAAAAACACAAGCTAAAAGTGATTAACAATTCAACAAATTAAGTTAATGATGGAAACGCATTTCACAAAGGTAATCACATCTAGAATCCTCGAAATAAAGATGTTGTATATATTATTAGTGTATACCTGGTTTACAAATGTTCTTTGGAAAGGACTTTTATCAGCATTTAACTGTCAAAAGAAAAAGTTAGATAGTGAGTACATTCCCACCTAACACTATCAAAGAAGGTGAAGCAGAAAATAATTACAAACATTTGTATTATATACAAAACATTCACCTTAAGTAAGGCCATCAATTGGCCACAACAAAAATCTTTCCTTTAAAACATCAATACAATCAGTACAAAAGCTTTCATTCTCAAAAATATCAGTACAAAAGCTGCACCAAGACAAATCAGTACAATGACATTAAAGTCTGCTTTATTTACATACACTTGTTTGGGATTGAGGCATAGGTGTTGTTTTTTATTCGAACACACTTCATTTTGGTCCTTCAAGATCAAACAATTATCATATACTTTTCTTGGTCAGCAATTTCTTAACAACAAACCATCTCGATAGAAGTAAACTGGACTCTGTTTCACTAGGACACCCAGATTTAAAGTGGAATCTATCTTTCAAATACTACTACAAAAGAAACAAGGAGCCTGCCTTCTACCAACAACATAAGCATCGCCAATTCATGTATTCATAAGCACAAGAAAAAAGAAGCCTGCCTATAGACTACATAAGCATCTATAATTTAGAATATGTATTCATGGTGCCTTCCGTTCTAAGTATCTCTGGCTCCTTACTTTCCAAATTGTCCATAAAACACATGCTAGAATGGCTCTCCAGATTTCTTCAACTCTTCGTCTCATACAGATCATTCAGCTGCTAAGTGGCTCTTTTATAGGGGATTGATCACACATTTTATCCCAGAAATGTACAAATAGAGCATCTAATATCTATAAATGAGTTGTCAGATAGAAAACACATATTAATTCCTTGTATCTCTTTTCATTAGCATAATCATAAGCAAAAACCCCCAAATTTAGAACTCATTTATCTCCTTTGAGATGTGTTTACGGTAATCAGGATGATTTTTTTTCTAAGGCTGTAAGTAGGATATGAGTTTCGTCAAGCTTAGATATCAAAAGACATTCCAATCAATAGTCCCTGTTCCAGATGTGACTATTGAATTATAGAAATCATCACAACTTGAAGGTTCATAAGCTTTAAGCAGCTACTTCTTCAAACCAAATTCATAAAACAAAGGAAAATAAATGCTGACAACTTCTCATGATCCCAGATAAGACATTGGGAATTAACAATCTGTTCTCACTTAGGAAGCATGATCATGTGTACGCAGCGAGAGAACAAGAAGTGCTTTAACAAAATCTGTTTAGGTTCTAACATGCTATCATCATTCATCAGCTATCACTCAACTTTAATGAGCGCACACGGTAGATAGAACTACCTTATTTTACCATTTACAGCTGTTTCCATCTAGCTGACTATGAACATCATAACATTAGTCATATGTTTATTAAGATTAAAAGTTTTTGTGCAGATTGAAAGGATGACAATGGTGAAGAGGCCTTGTAGCATTTTAGGGCTTTGAGAGCATCACAATCTGGTTATTGGTGGGTGGAGGATATAAACTTAAAGAACTGTACCAGCCTCAAAAGACTAAAGAGAAAACTCTCGAGAGATCTGCTCCGTATCATCAGTCTTGTTAAGTTCCACATTTATTAAGTCCCACATTGGTTGAGGGAATGGTTGTGGTCTCCTTATATGGTTTGAGAAATCTTACCTTTATGAGCTAGCTTTTACGGTTGAGTTAGACCAAAGATCCATTTTTTTCACATAATTTTAGAGCCTGGCCTATTGATCATATTGTTGTGTTCCTAAATGTTGGGCCCCCATGTTATGTTATCAACACTCCAGTTGTCCAATTTTGAGCATGGAGGAAAGGAGAGTTAAGTTCCACATTGATCTCGGGAATGGGTTATGGTCTCCTCATATGGTATTGGGTAATCCTCCCCTCGTGAGCTAGATTTGGTGGTTGAGTTAGGTCGAAGGTTCATTTATTCACACTACTCCCTTCCCCCATCCTAATTTATATGACACCATTTCATTTCTATAGAACTTCCATAGCTTTCAAGAATTCAAATTAATTAAGCCATTCAAGTTTCTCTATCAAACTATCTAAAACTGTCCACTGAAAATTGTCATCTAAAATAAATCTGAAATTGTAGTAAAGAAAACAAGTCTAAAAAACTATGTTGCTCAGAGTCTTCAAAAATGTCATCGGCTGCGTGTCGCACCCTTCAACAGTAGTGCATATTTGAAGGATTCGACACGGATGCGGCAACATTTTTGGAGAGACCAGCAACTTAGCAGTGAAAAATATGAAAAGATTATCAAACACAAAATGAACCAGATCTAGTAGCTAGTGATTTATCCATTGCAAATGATCAAAACTAATTCAAACTCAACTCATTTTCCTCTGCGATCACAACACTTAAGCTCAAAATAAATAAAGATCATTTTTTTATCACTAAATTGCACCGACATCACAAGTCCCCTCTCAACCGACACAAAACAATATCACTCTCGCTTAACACTACCAAAAATTGCTACAACATCACTCATTAGAATATGTTTCTAAGCAACAAAGTGCTGAATCTCAGTGAATCACAACACCATAAAAAAAAACTTATTGAGCAAATAATAAACAAGGAGAAAGGGATAGATCTGTACATCGCGAAACTGAAGAAGGCCAAGTTGTCCAAGGTAAGTAATAGCAGGATGAGCAGATTCAACAGGAATAATAAGCTGAACAAAAGTCATCTTCTCCGAACGCATCAGATCCATTGGAGGCAAGTTGTCTATGTACTCCATTTTCCATACACCGAAAAAAAATAATCAAATCTCTTCAGATCTAATCACACAAAAATACACAAACTTTTTTTTCTGGCAATTATATTTTTTTGTTTAGTATTAATGGCGGCACCGATTTTGATATTTCAGTTCATTTGTAATTTTTTTTCTGTGTAGAGCCATCACTAAAGAGAACCGATAACTGCCATGGAAATGGAAACGAAATTCTGTTTTGGCTTTAATTAATTATTTTTTAGTATGGAGAAGAAGAAGGGGATGAAATGGTAAAAATAGGGGGGAAAAATAGACATTAAAGTGTAATATAAGCTACCTTCTTGTCAATTATCAAGTAGTCAAAAGTTAATTAATGATCTATTTGATATGGAAAAAAAATATTTATAATTTTTTTATAATGGAAAATAAGTTTTATAAGGGCCCGTTTGGCCATGCGATATGATATCATGATATGAAATCATAATATGGTATCATGATATGGAATCATGAGATGAAATTGAAGGTTTGTTTGGACATGCGATATGAAATTTTTGTGTTGTATATTTTCTCATAAACATAAAAATTCTATAAGTTGTAAAACTATTAAAATAGCCCCAATTGTTTATTCAATCTTATCAAATAAACAAAAATTATAAAATCGCATAATAAATTATTACAAAGTTATTTGTTCTTTAGTTAAATAATTGTTTCATCTAACTTTAATTTAATTTTTAAAAAAAATGAACATAAATTGTACTTGATATGTTCATATCTCTCAACTACTCTTACAAATAACCTATAAAGTAGAAAAAAAACATACATTGGTGAGTAAATATTAACTTAGAAGTTAAATGCACTAAGATAAAAATTAACAAACATCACTAACTTCTAACTATTTACAAGAAAAATCAATAGTTAAATATTATTGAATAACAAAATTTTAAAAAGTTACCACAAGTTTGAGTCAAAAACACTTCTAATAAAATTTAATCAAAAGCCCATAAGTTATAAAACTATTAAAATAGCCCCAATTGTTTATTCAATCTTATCAAGTAAACAAAAAATTATAAAATCGCATAATAAATTATTACAAAATTATTTGTTCTCCACTTAAGTAATTGTTTCATCTAACTTTAATTTAATAAAAAAAAATTGAACATAAATTGTAGTGTACTAGTCTTTAATATAATCCTCCCACATAGTACGGACAATTTCCTCACGTTGAACTTGCATTTCTCGATCATGTGACCGAGAAGACGAACCAACATTGTTACTTTGAGGTGTGAGTTAAAGTGACTATATGTTGGTGAGAATAATAAATTTTATGTCGGTGAGAATAATAAATTTTAAAAAGTAATGATGTGATTATAAATTTTATTTACATATGAAACAAATGGTTAGTAGATATAAATGTGGGGTTGTTTTAACAAAATATAAACTCATGGATCAATTGTTGTATTAAAATATCTCAAATCATGATATGAAATCACATGGTGATTCCATATCATGGTTTTTGGAGAATATGATATCACCTCTCATGATATGAAATCATGAGATGAAATCAGCGTAAAATCGCATGTCCAAACACTGATTTCATCTCACAATATCATATCGTGATATGATATCGCATGGCCAAACGCCTACTAAGTGATATTTATAACTTCTTTGACCAGTCTATTTCACTCAGACTATATTTTATTAGATTATATATAAATATTCTTGAAATAATATATTTTTAATCACTAGCTATGTTAAATAACTTGCAGTTTATGTTCGTACGTTAACGAATGATTCGTACCTAGGATTTGATCATGATAATTAGAGTTTTTTTTTTTCTTTATCGAGTCTCTTTCTTGTTTTATACGAAGCATAAGTGTAGTGGAAATTCGAAAGTAGTGATGTTAACTTTCTAAAAGAAAAACTAATTCAAAGGTGAGTGCATTTTGCACTTAAAAAGGAAACGCAACCTCTAGTGTTATCTTGCACGTTATTTTATGCTGACTAGTTTTTGTTGGATCAAATGTGGAATAGCACAGTTCAAAGATATGTACAAATTGTAGAATAATGATATATTCTTAATTAGAAATCTCGAGTATGAGTTTTTGGGAATGAAAAAAAATTCCTTGTTAAGAGCGTCACTAACAAAAATGGGTCATGCAATGCACAAATTCAAACTCAATGAAATCTCAATATTTTTTTTTCCATTAACCCATTGGGCGTAAGCTATGCTTTAAGGAGACGGATCTAAAATTTAAATTTATCGCAAAGTTGACAAATGCAATAAAGAATCATCACTGTTCTTCATAAATAAACAATTAAAAGGCAAAAGATTCTACAGAACGTGTATCACTCTGATCATCTACATTTCACTCCTTCAGTACCAATATGCTCCAGGACCAGTGAACCCAGGAGAACAAATCTGGGATAGAAAATAAAGAACACAAGAAAAGAAGACGAACTTAGTAATTACACGTATCAAATCGTAGTGTTGCATGGTATCTATAATGGAATTTCAGTCACCGGAGAGTGGAACCACCAATTTCACCATCGTGCATCTTTCATAAGAGCGTCTCCAGGTGCTTGCCTGCAATAGCAATTAACCCTTAGCAGCGTTAAGTTTTATTGGGTTGTTGGGTGAGGGGGAGGTCCGGGAAAAACATACAAGAGGAGAGGAGAGGAGGGGAATAAAGCTCACAAAGAGGAGGACGACTTTTCTGGAAGTCACAGAAACCATATAGTTTTGTGCCTGGAGATGCTAAATACAGCTTGATCAAAATCCTAAGTTATTTTATTAAGAAATTCACCTATACGAGAGCTTCGCAAAGCAACAACCAGTCCTACATCCATTCAGATGAGGAGGAGGATACTAGAATGAATTAAAACATCTCAAAACCATTTCTGAGATTTTCATTGCTAATCATCTCTGATCACCACTTACAGGGTGTATGGCACAAGCTTGGCACTTGAGACTTACCTACGTTTTTGGTAAACACAAAGTGTTAATAAGCCAAAATGAGCTTAAAAGCCACAAGTACGTCCCTGCCAAATTATGACTTTTCGGCATATAAGCACCTCTAGTTTGACCAAAAATTTTACTATTGTACCCCTAACTACCCTTCCCAAAACAAAACTTCTACCTCCATTTCTGACATTATTCCTTTTTCTTTGAGAAATAACAACATACCAGGTGTAGTCCCACAATGTGGTATCTGGAGAGGTAAGAGTGTACACTGACCTTGCCCCTACCTCGGAGGTAGAGAGGCTGTTTCCTTTTCTTTAAAAAGTACTTTTTAATTCAACTATTTTTGTAAATAATTGTGAGGGCATTTAAGTCATTTTAACAGAATAACATGATTATCAACCCTACTGCCTGTTATATAACCCATTATGAAGTTCATGGAGTACAAGTTCAGTGTCGCATGGAAAAGAGACTGCTTAATTTATGATTTTATAGTGTCGGGTAAAGATCCGTTGCAAGTTGTCTGATTCGTGCTCTTATCATTGAATGGCTCAGTCTCAACTAAGAGACAAAAAGTTTGCTACTTTCTAGAATATCTGTCTCCTCTTTCAGTTATCCTTAATTTGAGGATTCTCTATCCTCGAGTCCCGTTCTCCTCTTTTCCATACTCAGTAATTTACTTCCACACGAAAAGGGAAAAAGACAGTAACATTCATACCTCAGGCCACAGGCAAATAAGACCCTTGAGCAAACAAATATTTATTTATTTTGCTAAGAAGAGCAAGGAAAATCTATAAGGGATCTCTGAGAAAAACTCTTCAATATATAAGTGATACCTTGTAATGTCAAGCTATTCCACTATCTGAAGGGTAACTTCCTAAAACTCGCAAAAAGGTAGCAAATTCCTGCAAGGACAAAACAATTCTCATTCTGTGCGCAACTATACCACTATGACAACCCTGATGAGTGGTTTTACTTTGCTCCTCCCTGTATGAAAGACCAATAAAATACTAAAACATCAAATGTCTAAAAAGTACCTTTAGATGCCCCAGAGCATTTTGAGCTCTTTGATCAGCCATTGATGCTTCGAAATCAACATAGAAAAGGTAAGGGAAGTACCTGCACACACATGACATTATGACAAACTATTTTTCTGAGTATAAGATGATACTTGGTAAGAATGATGCACTTATACATAATTTGTGGTATATGTATATGGTGTATGTTATTCGCACACGACATAGTATTGATCAATGAAACACGTGGTGGAGTTAACGATAGACAGGAGATATGGAGATCGGCCCTAGATTCTAAAGGCCTCACGTTAAGCAAGACTAAAACAGAGTATATGGAGTGCAAGTTCAATGTCGCATCTGAGAAGGCAAATAGGAAAGTGAGGATTGATACACAACTCATCCCCAAAAAAGGAAGTTTTAAGTATCTTGGGTCTATAATCCAAGAAAATGGGAGAACGACAAGGATGTTGCACATCGTATTGGAGTAAAGCGGATGAAATAGAGGCTTGCATACGGTGTCCTATGTGATAAGAATGTGTCACTGAGACTTAAAGATAAATTTTATAGAGTGATTATTAGACAGACTATGTTGTACGAGGTGGAGTGTTGGTCAGTCCAGAACTCGTATGTTCAACAGATGAAGGTAGCAGAAATGAGAATGTTTAGATGGATGTGCGGACATACTAGAAAAGACAAGATTGGGAACGAAGATATATGGAGCAAGGTGGGAATAGCTGTCATGGTAGACAAGATGCGTGAAGCAAGGTTGAAATAGTTTAGGCATGTGAAGAGGAGGAACACACAGATGCCCCAATGAAGAGGTGCAGGAAGTTGGCGATGATAGGTTTGGAGAGGTTAAGAAAAGACCGAGGAAGAATTGGGGAGAGGTGAATAGAGCGGGAATGGCTCATTTTTAGACTTTAGCTCATCGAGGAAATAAATTTAAATAGGAGAGGGTGGAGATTGAGGATTAGGGTAGACAATAAGTAGGCAATAGAGCATTTTCTCAATTCACAGTGGTAGAGCAGGGTTCTAATCTGGAGCATCTATTTGTTCCCTTACTGCACTATTACTACTATGCTAGCATTATCTTATGCTTCAATTTTATTACTATTGTTGTTTCCTTTACTTTGGTTATCTTAAATATTTATTATTGTCAGTACTTCTTTCTTCAATATTTTCATCATACTTTTTTACTCTTGCATTTTTTATTTTATTGATAACTGTAGTATCAGCCATCAGGACCAGCTTGCATGCACCTCGACTAATTCTACGGGATACCTGCACCTTCCACCAACAAAAGGTACCAAACTTTGTCAACCAAGGCTACAACAAATGGGAAGAAATCACCTAATATTTTGACTCTGCTGGAAATTGAACTTGAGACCTCAAAAATGATGTTCAACCCACTTCATTGACCACCAGGCCACACCCTTGGGTGCTTCACTCTAACATTTATTTCAAACCATTTTCTAAAAAAAAAAAAAAAAATCTTGAGTTGAGGGTCTTTCAGAAACAACCTTTATACCCCACAAAAGTAAGGTGTAAGATCTGCATACACCCCACCTTCCCAGTTCCCAGACCCCACTTGTCGAAATTTATTGGATATGCTATTGTTGTGTGTGTGTATATATATATCACCTCGACTAATGGGGTATCTATTACCCTCCGACCAGTACAAGTACCGAGTAATTCTATAGACCAAAGGCTTAGATAGATAGGAAGAAATCACCTGGTGATTTTGCTTCTGCTGATTTGAACCTACCTCATGGTTCTCACCACTAAGTCACACCCTTGGGTTACATATTATCAGGAGTATGTATTAATTCTATTCTGAAATTGCAAATGCAAAGAGAAGAGTTGTATGGTACATACTTTGGAAATC
Organism: Solanum okadae; assembly: GCA_036553675.1. Lineage (NCBI taxonomy): Eukaryota > Viridiplantae > Streptophyta > Magnoliopsida > Solanales > Solanaceae > Solanum > Solanum okadae. Next base: position 47,262,295 of record CM071688.1, on the reverse strand, counting down.
CATCTACACTATCCTCAAGCACCCGCAAAGCCTGCTTTTGCAGTGGACGACTCTCAATCTGCGCCAAGATTTGGAGTTGAAATCAAAAGGTTTAGTTTGCGTATCTAATGTGTGACGTGAGAAATAACCAGCAAATTTTCAGTAAAGTCGAACTAACCTTGGTAAGGTTAATATTCCGCATGGCAAAAACGGCTAGTGCCTTGAAAAGCACTCCCGGACCTTCATCAAGTGAAAAGACTACACTTGTCTGTCATGATCAATTAGATAAGCACAAACCACAGAATTAGGTGAGAATAACTTTGAAGACATCCAAGAAAAACATATACCAATTCAGTTACGGTTTTGCTATACTGCCAAAAAGTATCTAAATGCAGGACTAACCTTGAATGGTTTATCAGTACGAGGAATAATGGGCTCCCTAGCCAGCATAAGGAAGCGGGTGACGTTATCAGAATCATCCTGAAATATACATACATATGAGAAACTGAAGAATGATTTAAATAATGACAGACAACTAGCTTGTTACATCAGATTTTTGTAAACCTGAATATCTTGTGCAAGCACATTCAAACCATAGATCCTAGATGCAGCTAAACTTGCAACTGCTCCTGCATCTTTGAGTTTGCTGAAAGCAATATACTGCAGAAATAGTCAAACAAATGATTTAATAGTCTAAAGATAATTTGTTGAATCTATTTTAATCTACCACGCAAATTGTGGAATTTTCTAAATCACAAAAGTGGAACAGTCAGAATATCTCGTCTAACCTTGGCTGCACCAGCAGTATCATCTACGGCTTCTCTGACCAATCCCAACTTCGTTAATGTGTTCTCACACTGAGCAAGAGCCTGATGTATAACCAGGTCTTGTGTAAATATGTGTTTCAAACCATATAAATTATTAGAAAGCAAAAGAAGCATGCCTGCGGATGGCTAAGAACTCTTTTAAGGTCTTCGATTTTGACGCCATTGTTAGCCAGCAAACAGTGTCGAATTGCTAGTTTGACTTCTCCAACTATATGTAAACGATATCTCAGCAAAAGGTCATAATTCCTGTGGATACTCCCCCCTAAAGAGTTTTCTATTGGTAAAACTGCTCTATCAACAAGCCACCTTTCAACAGCCTATCAAACAAGAAAGGAAAGTGACATCATGGTCCATTTTTATATACATAAGTGCAAAGGACATTGAAACTAACTTCCTGATACAATCAAAACTTACCGCTAAGAATCTATAGTTACCTACTCAATTTAAAATATATATATCTTTAGTGACCTACTTGATAAAGAAAAAGAATCTTTACTGTCCTTAGCCTTCAAGAAACATTAAATCACACAAGATTTTAGTTCAAGAATCATTGTGGCACAAGCTATTATGTCTCGCCTCACCAAATTAATTCACCAAGAATGACTGAAACAATTTGAGGAGAAATGCTAAACAGGTAGTATAAATTTTGGGATTTGGTACATTAAAGAGATCAGATAAAGCTGCTTGGGCCAGTCACAACCTAAAGGGGAATTGGTACCCTTCTTCCGATCAAGAGTGAGCGGATGGTACTTGTGATCAGATAATTTCTGTTGCTATAGGTCGCAAATCATTGTGTTAGATTTTAGAAACAAATAAGGTACTCAATCCACAAAATGTTGAGACTACAACCAGATATTCTGCCCATGCACTAGTATTTCTATTCCTGCACACTACAACCAACCAATTTCCAACCCAAGGATATGCCAAGCAAATATTATTTTTTTTGAGAAAGATGCCAAGCCCCAAATTAGAGGCATTCAGAAAGCATAAGAAAGGTAGAGATAGGTATGGACGAACTCAATTATAGAGACGTATTATGAACATAGGGGCGTGGCATCTGATGAAGTCTATAGGTGAACAAAAGAAAACTACAGGAGGAGTATAACAGCATTTTTCACACAACATTCCAAGGCAATAAGCATTTTCCCAGCTTGGGCAGCTTGTTCTTGAATATCAAAAACTTCTTACACAGGTACATTCTATGTTTAACTAACTGATCTGTTCATATCCATATTGACAATAATGCATAAATCATTTATTAGCTTATAATTGAACTGTTGACCACCAGTATTTATTTATTTATTTATTTATTAAAGGAAAAAAGAAAAAGAGTCCATAATCTATGACTAAGACATATATTAGGAATCTAGCAAGTTATTGTTAAAGTGAAATTGCTTCAGGACAAAAGTTGGTCAACAGTTTAACAAATGGTATGATACTCTAAACCTTTTATTTGTGATAAGTAGTCTGAACCTTTTTGGTTAATAACTAGAATCTCAACATTCATGACATGGACATAATAACAATGTCTTATGCAAGGAACAGATCAGTCATTGAGTACCTTCAAGAGGTTTAAAAGTATGAACCTTTGCCTCTGATTGGAATAAATGTGAACACAAGTAACAGGATTTGAAACTCGTCATAAAGGAATGCACTATTAAAGATAATATAATAATTTAACAGTAGCTATTTCTTAAGAGCTTACCTATAAAAGACAATTTTTTAAGCTCTTCTTTTATTTTGAGGATATTTAACACGATTTTGCAAGGTACATACTACTCCTTGCTTTTAACTAAAATTTGAACATCAAGTGTGTAGCTCATGGTTAATGCCACTTATGAGCTCGATATACTTACACTTCCGAAACTATCTTTCAATCAACTAACTATACCTCAATCCAAATTAGTTGATGTCAGACTAATGAATCCTTTGTATCAAACTTTGCATCTATCCCTACTAAGCAATCGGTCCCCTTTTCCTGACAATGTGGTACTAACAAACTTGCCCTCTCCTCAACTAATCCACCACGCGGTATGTTACCACCTACAAGCACAGGTTTAGAGTAATGCAACCCAGCATGGCTAGAACATACAGTTTACTAAATACTTTATCTTATAAGAAATTAGAAGATCTCTAAAAGGATGCATTTTCCAAATGTCAAAGTTATTCCCACACGAACATACATGTCACCAGCCTGAAGAAAAGAAGAAGAGACATTTGACAACCAGAAGAACTAAAGTAAGTGCTATAACAACTGAGTCTTTTTGCTTCCATTTCATTCTATTCTTAACTTAATCCACATGATTCCAAGAGATTATAGATCTCTTTAGACAGATGCCTCGTGTTATTTTATGTCTACTTATCCATTTCTTTTTCTTCTTTTTTTGGATAAGAAATTCTTCCCCTTCAACACATTATATCATCATATTGACACACCTACAAACCAGGGATATATGGGGTCTACATATGACATGGACAAATCATAACAGTCAACCTTAATTTACTTTATCCTGTTTGCCTGCTACTTGCACCATCTGTAATGTCTGATCATTTCTAATACAACAACAACAACATACCCAGTGACACATCTATTGCAACATTATATTTCAATTACATAACATGTAGGGTCTAGACATCCAATTTTCACTTTCATATAACATTGCTTGTCTCACATCCATTCACAAAACCTGTCATTTTGTTAGAACTTCCTATTGCTTATAACTCTATAGCACTCCTCCACTTCACCCGTCCTATTATATAGATAGTGTTAACTTTTTACTTTTTCTTTTGAAAGGTATGGTTGTTCATGATTCAACTGTCATCCACTCCTACACGGATTTTTAAAAAAATGCATACTTCATCAAGACAAACAAATCCAGGGAATTCTAGAATACAGAGGAGAACTCACGTCAAAAGCAGTATCAAATTGTTCGCACGGAACTGCTTCACAGTTGGGGTATGCTTTCTCTGCAGCTGATTCACTATAAGCACCACGCACACCCTGAAAACACAATAAAATCAACCAATCAGAAACCTCAACAAGAGGAAAACGAGCAACCTCATTAGCAGAGACACATACAAATTTTGAAACTAGTGACAGCAAAAATAAATTATCCGAGCCCAAAACACCCACTACATCAATGCTGGATCTGCCTCTGTTTATGTGTGGATTAAAGATTAAACTTTATGGGTTCAATACTTAAGTCCTTAGCATTGAACCCATTGTACTTTGAAAATCAAGTGTTAAGACCTACTACTTATATTTTTTACATACAAATTAATGCTCCGGATCAGAACAACAGATTCAGATGACTGAACTCTACATCCACCACTACCTCCGTTAATCAACTAGTACAAACAAAAAAGGAAATGCACGCATAAACCCACTCATACCTGATAAGCAACCCGAAGACGAGAACCTTCAGAAGCCATATTGCTCAAATCAGCCGAAGTTAATGGCCCTGAAATTCACCAATTTCATTTCTCAACACATAGCAATCAATACAATCACATTATCACAAAAAAAAAACCTAAATTAATCCATTTTATAAAAACTGCAACTTACTAGGCAAGGGATTAGGTGAATCCTTAGCATTAAATTCATAAGGATTCTCATCACTAACTTTGTTAAGCTCAATCGCTTGTCCTTTCTTAATTTCACCTCCAAATGCACTGTTGCTTTGATCACCAGCGGTACATGCGTAGATCGAGATACAACGACGTCGTTTAGGCAACGGAGTGAAGAAGCTCTGGTTTAGAGATGGTAGATTTGAGGTGGTTGATTCAGGAGTAGAAAGGGAGAGGGGAAGCTTCGGTGACCTAACAATGGTGGCCGCCATGGTTGTGGTTGTTCACTTGTTACTCTTTTCTGTGTGTTTTGCATGTGAGAGAGAGAGATGATGTTAGCACTGGTGTCACTGTTTTGTTGGTGTAGAATTTACCACAATTGTAGGCGATTAAAGAGGTAAGTTATAAACCTTCTCTCTTTTTATTTCGAATACAATAAATCTTGTTTCAGTATAATAGTCCGTCATAAGGAAAATCACATTAACCAAACTTTATATGGATTGAGGAGGTATGCAAGAGGTTTCGAATATGTTAGACATTCATTTGAGAGATTACCTATTAACAGGAATTCTTACGAGTATAAAATTTTGAAAAAAATTATGTATATACCAAGAGAAAAAATTTAAAATGCATTCTAGGTTAATTTCGTATAAACGAAAAAATAAAGAAAATTTATCTTTTTTTACAAAAACTAGAAGATGTCTCTCGATTAGTTTCACATAAATTTTAGAAAAAAAAATTATTAGGTGAAATAGTATAAGTGGTCTAATAGTAGAATTCTTCTATGTCATGATACATGTTTTGGTTCGATTCTAATTGATTTATTTCATTGTTATGACTTTTATCAATTTCTTTTGATTCAACTATATGGAGGATGACATAGAAAAAAATAAAAAGAGTTCGTTGATTTTTACCTTCATACTTAGGTTTGATTCAAGTCGTTTTATTTTGATTTTGTGATTCTTTACTGTTTTCTTTTTAATTCAACTAATTGAAGCTAAAGATAAGATATGAAATTGGTGCATAAAGATATTAAAATATTGAAAATAACAGAAATTCTCGTAGGTTCTGACATTATTCTTTAAGATATTTCAACTAATATAGATATATTCCAAAAATTCAACCATTTTTTCTTATATAAAATTAGGAGTTAAAATCAAACCAAAGATTTAAAAAACCAACAAGTAAGAGGAGAATAGATTGGTGTACATTTTGTATCTTTACCCAAAAGGAAAAACCTTTTTTCTAAAAAACTTCAACAGCCAAAGAACTATTTTACCTAATTAAGAAAAATCATTGTTAATGAATAGGAATAATACACAATATATGCTTTGTTAAATTGGAAAGGAACTTAGAAAATAGTTAAATAATATTATTTAAGAAGGAAAAATATCAAAGTTTTGGTAACTGTCAACTTCTTATAATGAAAGCCATAAATGCTAATCAAATGTAGGAATATCTCAAAGACGTAACTTTATTTTTGAGATATTAAAAATATTTTTCCAACAGATGTTGTGTTATACAATCATGAAATGGAAAGTATCGAACTCTACATTTGAAACTTCAACATAGTCATTCATTAGTAGCTCGTTGCTACAACTTCTGATGGTATCGAAAATTGTCCATCAGTTAGATGTTATGCTTACAGGAAACTGCGAAAACAAGAAACCAAAGAGAGAATAACATAATTCTATTAGAAAGTTCTTATCAAGTTGAACCTGAAGTGTGTCTGTTTCACATAATAAGGCGCTGAAAGGATCGATGACATAGTTTATCTACACAGCAACTATGGACATCTAAGAAATATATCCTTTGATCTTCAAACTCTCAACGGCGTCCCTAATTATTTGCTCCATTTCAATAAACTCCAGTCCCAAATCCATCAACTTCTTAGCTCCATCCTTGGCTCTTAATAGTCCAGGTTGAGTATCTTTTGGCAACCTGATCCGAATGAGCAAAACACAACAGAGAAAATGAATACTACATAGTATACTTTTAACAAGAAACTCGAACTGATAAAAGAGTGTCTGCAATAATTGTAGTCATCATGTATAAAAAATAACAAGGTGAAAGAGAAGAAGCAGGACTAAGAAGTACAGATACCGAAGAAATTACTTATTTACTTAACATCTCTAAGTTGTCAATAAGCAGTAAGTTATGCAAGTCATGGCGGTATTCAAACTCTAATAAGATCAAGTGGCTTCAAGAAGACGGAAGCTCATTTGAGAGAAATCCCCAGATAATAATAGTCTTGATGAGAAGAACATCAAAGAAACAAACACGTCGAGTGGGAAAGATGAACAAATTTAGATTCAGAAAGTCATTCAATTATTAAAGCATTTAGATTGATCATTTGAAAACAAAACGGACTACTTACCGAAGAGGTTTCAGAAATTTCTTTTTGTGGAGGGTGGAGACAGCCAAGGTAATGAAGAGGGATAAGGAATGCTCGGTAATACTGGTTGTTTGGTTGAGTGTATAAAAATAATGCTCAATAGTGTGTATTAGTAATGCTTGTATTAGTCATGCATAGATTATTTCATATGCATTGTTTGGTATAGTGTATTAAAAATAGTATGCATTGTATAATATTTATTTTACAAAAATATCCTCCACAATTATGGTGGAAAAGATGTAAAAGTGTTTTTGAGGGGTAATTGGGTCTTTAACCATGCTAATGCATGCATTAAATCCCTTTGCATTCCTAATTCCTAGAAATCCATGGTATTAGTAATACATTCCTCAATACACAATAGAGTGTCTAAGTAATATTAGTTATACGTAGCATGAAAAAATGTACCAAACAAGGGACTACTAATACAGAGCAAATGCATGCATTATTTTTGCTAATACACTCTACCAAACAACCCCGAACAGTGCACCTCTAGGATAATACAAATACTCACTCCTTAAGTATACTACGCATAAAAAAGTCAGATTAAAAGAGTATTACCTAGGAACGTTATATTCAGGGTAGAGCTCTGCAACCTTAGCCGCGAAGTCCCCATAGTGAGCTATGGCTTCAACACACATGTGTCTTCCTTTTGCTGATTTGTTTTCATAAACAAGAATATGAGCCAATGCCACATCCTTGACATGGACTAATCCCATAAAGAAATCTTGATATGTATCGGTGCAGCCTGAGTATAAACAAAGTGACAAGGCATGTTGAGGACACCAGCAACAAAGTTTCATAACTAATAACCATCAAAGATAATTAAAAGCTTTATAAAATATGATTCTGAGAGAAAGGTTCATCAGAGATCAGTAGGTGGCAATATAACTTAATGAACTGATTCTTTCAACAAGAATTCAAATTGAACAGAAGAAAAATAGGAACAACAATCTACCCCCATCCTAGGGCTTTCCTTGCAGACACGAGGAAAATGGAACTCATTACTCAATGTTACCTTGAAGAAGACGAAGAATCATTTGCATGCTAGCATTAAGGCTTGGTGGGATAATAGGGCCCATTACAGTTCCCGGATTCACCACAACAATATCCAAATCTTTTTCCTTGGCAAATTTCCAAGCATCTTTTTCAGCAAGTGTTTTTGACAAAGGATACCATACCTAAATCATAAGATTGACAGCAATGTCATTTGAAGGGAGCTGATGAGAAATGCTAAATGTACAAGAAATTCAGCATCAATCAAAAGAAAGGAGTAGGCGTCTTTTTCACGAAATGCCTGTTGTCTATGCAAAAGCCAAGCAAGTCCAGATTTAGTCGAGCTTTTGCTTCTATTTTCTTTTTGATATTTTAGCCTAACTTACTGATTAAGAATTAAAGACTTGAGTTAATTTATTTTTTTTGAACAGGTAACTGATTAAAGACTTGAGTTAATTTAATCAGCACCAAATAAGATATTAACCATAAGGCATACAAAGGTAATTTTTTCTTCATCTTCCATGGCTTTCACAGTGCTGTTGTGTCTACTTAGTTTTATAGTAAAGTCAAAGGGTTAAAGCAGGTTATTCAATGGTATGCGTACCAATATTTTCTGTCTATGAAGCTAATAGTTCATTGATTTGATGAGGATATCCCACATACAAGACACAAACCAGAGTAGAGCATTTTACACAAGCATTATTCTCCACTAAACGCCTATTAGTAGACACAGATTGGAACATATCATCAGCTTCAAAGTGCAAAGGAACCATTAAGTTCCATTTATTTCTACAAGGTTATTTTCACTCTTCAAAAGCACTTCAGTTCCACTCCTCCATATTGTCCATATGAGCACCAAAGGAGTTTTCTCTGTCTCTTCTTTCTAAACTACCAAGCTTCACATCTTTGACAATCCATGGTATCATCCTAGCCCTGAATATTCTCAAGAGTAGATTCGCATTTTACTCCGAGATGCTTTAGGGCTTAAGGAATTCTCTTATTTGTAGCAAACAAAGCCTCTTAATGTTCCTGTCGGGTAGCTTCATCAAAATTATGGCATACCTTAACAATAACTTGATATTCATGAATCAACCAACTTCTCTAATTTGATTTCTTGTTAATTTCTTTTTGCTCAAGTACAACTAAACATAACCTCATTTTAAGCAACTTCACACAATACATGGATGGAGACACTATGTATAACATAGGCATTCATAGAAACAAATATGAAACTCAAATCTCATAGTACGAATTCTAGTTAAAGCCAAGAAATTTCCTGTGAGTTAGCCAGCCAAACCTAGTTGACCCATGGTTCGAAACTCGAGAAAATATGGACCTGCTTCTGTTCTCTACCTCAATTAATTATCAGACCTCTTGTAAGCAGCTGAGTCCTTACTTTTGAACCAAAACCTTGGAATCACTAAAATCTCTACGTACGATTGAACAAGCATGGCTCAATTTCACACCCAAGTACATAATTTACTCCAAAATCCAAGTGAAGAAAACCAACGAAAACTACGTTCCTTTATAACAAATCAATTAATCAGTCAACTACACCTCATACCAAACTAAATACTAGGATATTTGGGCCATTTCATTTCAATACAAACTTAAAAAGAATAAGAGAAAAAAGAACTTGTGATAAGATGAGTGGCTAATGGAGCTGATTCTTCTATCTTTTCTTTCTCCCGACAATTGGAGATAATTTACGATGATAGAAGTCAGTGCGGCAGCACTCTTACACACTAACGCCATGGTGCCCAAATATGATAACATGACACTAGACTTGTCTTACCACGTTCACAAAATCTATTCTTTCAAACTAAGTTCAACATCACATTATGTAATATGAAAACCAAACCATTATTAAAATCATGCCATTTTCTAATCCAAAGCCACAGAAACTGTTAAAAATATTGTAAAAACTAGTGAGTATCATTTAGGATTAGTCAAGTTGATTCTTCCTAACTTAATTCACATTAGTATTTAAACCCAACAGTTCGAGGGAATATTCAAGCTAAGTTTTCACTCAATCTTCTCTCGTTGTCTTATTTTTTTCTCACAGAAACAAAAAGACGGATACTTATACGAAATGTTAAGATACAAAGGCAGGGCAAAGCCAATCTCAAACAGAAAAAAGGGAAATGTATGTACCCCATTCTGTTTGCAGTACTCAATATCAGTCCAGCAATCCTCATTCATGATACGATCAGCTGGCCAATTAGGATTTGGGGTGATAGACGATACAGATGAAGTCACTACCACACGCTTAACACCGAGCTCCTTTGATGCTGTAAGTACATTACTAGTGCCTTTGATTGCTGGTGACAGAAGATCATTCTATAACTCACACGACCACAACCCCATGTAGATAACAGACAGAATAGCAAATTAATACCAAAACTACAAATCAATCTGAAGAACAAGCAAATGAGCAATAGCAGAGGCCAGACTAGAAGTCCACCGGTTCGGTGTAGCTTTAGTTCAAACACCATATTTGTATTAAAAATGAGTCAAATATACCTCAACCATTCAAAATGGATCAGTTTTACTCTCCGTACTGTTATTTGGCTCAAAAATACCTTATGTTACATTTTTGGCTCAAGAACATCCTCCAACTAGCAAAATGCTTCAAAAATATCTTCTTTTTTAACGTTGCTCCAAAACAAAGAAAAATGGTTCAATCTTGACCTTTAATTACTCAAAATTGGACAATTTGAATAGTTCAAGAGCAAAATTGAACCATTTTTTCTTGTTTTGGAGCAATCCCTAGAAAGATTGATACTTTTTAGCCATTTTAGTATTTTTGAGCCAAAAATACAATGACAATGGGCATTTTTTAACCAAACACATAACTCGATATCGCTATCCTAGAATTTAGAACAAATAAAGTCAAATTCTGGCTTCACATAGGACCAATAGTAATAGTAGTAAAAAAAATAAAAATAAAGAGGGGTTCTCGAACCCACCTCAGGATCTTTAACTTCATCAACAATGCAAGGAGAAGCAAGATGAAAAACACCAACAGCACCAGTAATCGCAGAAACAATTGAATCGTAATCAAGCAAATCAATTTGATAAAGACGAAGACGAGATTCAGCTCCTTCTAAAGCAAGTAAATGCTTCGTCTCCTTCTCATCATCTAAAAAAACAAACAAAAATCAACAAAATTAGGAAAAAAAAAAAACTTAATCCGAACCAGTAATTGATCAAACGAAGAGATAACTCACTGAGATCTTTAACAGTAGCGTGAACAGTGTAGCCACGTTCAAGTAGAGAACTAACAAGCCATGAACCAATAAAACCGCTGCCTCCGGTAACACACACTACTTCACCTTCTCCGTTTGCCATTTTTTATCAGTTCAAATTGCTTCGCCGGAAAATGCCTTTTCAGTTTCAGTGAAAGAAGAAAATGGGGAAAATAAGCTCTGCCGGTGATTCTTTATCCAATGAGAAAAATACAAATCTATTTGAGTTTTGTTCATAAAAATGAATACAAAATGACAAAAACAGTTCTTTCAAAATATTCTCTAAATAGTTTAGTCTTTTATGTCCGTTCAATATTTATCAAACTTCGATTTGTAATACAATTAAGCTCGCAACAATATAAAGATGAATACTACAATAAAATAGAGAAACAAGAGAGGGAGAGTTTCTTTTCGAGTATCTCGAGTAAGAGCATTTTGAAACTTCCTTAAACATGTGCTTCAAAGAGCTAAGTTAGGTCTCATCGAATTGGGTCAATAAACTACCTTTCTGGAGCTAGTTCTTTACTTAGATTGTTCATTCTGCAATTTAAATTAACCCGGATTAATTGACTAGTGATCTTCGTGTCTGAGTACGAAACTCTAAACTAAAAATTCGACCATTCAAGTTGGATATCATTCATCTATGCTTTTCTTATGATCTTTTCTAGAAGGAGATGTTTTCCAAATCTTCAAGTGTGTACAACACAATCTTTAAGACCTCTATTTATAGTGTTACATAGATGCATAAAAAAATAATCATAAACATGACGTTAAAACAATACAACACATCACACAATTAGGGGTCCAAGTGTTTGGTAGCTAGTTAGAGTTATGTAAATATAAATAATATAACAATTAGTTATGATAGAATTTATGTATTATTTTATGCAAATATTAATTATGTATTTGTACGACAAACCAAATATTATATTGATTATATACATGAATAATTTACCTTCTAACAGATATCAAACATGATATGTCATATTACTTATACATAATTTAATATTTGCATAACTCACTTGCAAAATTTTCCTCATCATCGAGTTGCCTAATTTTGAAATATGTTGAATAAGCTCACCATTCAACAATTTGGCAATTAATTATGCTATTGGCTCGACAATTTCAAGCTCAATACCACTTGATTATATGCGATGACGAAACTAGGTATGAATTTTGTCGTTTATGTTTAAAACTTTAATATATATCTCTAAGAAGTTATTTTTAAACATTATACATAATATTATATTTTATATGCACATTATAATTTTGCAACAAGGAATATTTGAGTGACTATCCTTGATTCAATAGGTACGCCGCTAATTATATGGATATACACCTATATATTTATATTGATATTTAGATTGCAATAAAAAATATCAAATCAAAGTTCAAAAAATTTAATAAAATCCACCACAATATATCAAGAAGCATATGCTGAAACTTTTAAATCCATCGCATTACAAAATGAAGAATAAACATTCCTTCTAATTCCCTCTATTACGATTAGGGATAGAATATCAAAAAGAAATTATCATCTACAAGCAATTTAACGACAAATTAAAAAAAAATAGTTGAGCATCTTGAATCATTTTTCTTCTTCCTTTTTAACTTTCACTTGAGAATCTTTGAATTTGATCATGAAGGGTGTGATGGTCTTTACATAGAGTCCAATACTCTCTATGAAATTACCATATTTGGTGCCATAAAATCCACCAAACGAACGATCATTTCCTATATGAAAATTGAACTCTATGTAATGTGATGCTTTCTTGCAGCCATATGGTCCATAGGAACCCTTGTTGGCAGAGGCGAATCAAGGATTTTTCGAACATGGGTGCACCAAGTAAAATGTATTGAAGTGAGAATTGATCCTTAATCCTCAAGGTCAAAAGCTCAACATTTAACCATGTGGACCAATTAGACTTCTTGTAGTACGGGTGCCAGAATATAATATTATACAAAATCTTAAAAAATATATATATAAAATATCTAATTTTACGAAGAGACCAACAGGTGCCGGTGTCCTATTTTTTGGCTCTAAATTCGCCACTGCTTGTTGGTGCTAAATGTTATTGAGCTCAAAAGCACTCCACCAAAGGAACCTTTTATACCCGTAAGAAACTCTGATGGATAATCCAATGCAACCTTCAATATAATATATATGGGTTACAATCAACAAAATTAATCAAGAGGATGTCTCACTATAAATTGATCAAACTGAACTGACTTAAGAACCTTTTAACTTATCTATATGTTTGGTTAACAACAAAGAGATTATAAGCAAAGATCAACAAAAAACAAAAATAGATTATCCCCAAAATCAATAAAAATGTTGATTAGTTATTCTCAAAATATTTTTTCAAAATAAAATTTCTAACTTCCTCCTCACTCTATATCTATCATCCCTCCTTTCGTTTACACAAATACTATTCGAATTAATATTTTCTTGAAAGAAAAAAAAGGATATTTTAGTCATTTTAATAAAAGAACAACTTAACAACATATTTTACCAAACAATTTCAATACTAAGATCTAAAGAAGTAACTTCTAACTTATAAAATCAATTTCAACACTTATTTCAATATTTAAACTTATCTGTTATCTATAATTAGTAAATTCAAACAGACTCTACGTAATGTTCCAAATTATATATGTAAAGAAAGGATACTTACTATATCGAAGTTTTTGTTGCGACAAAAATCATTAGTGTCACCATGTATGTTAGACAAAACAAAGTCTTGATTCTCAAAGAAGAGGAATTGAAGTGAACAAATCTTGTCTTCAATGTGAGAAACAAAAATCTTTGCTATTTCACTTCTTCCTTCATTCCAATTAATTCCCTTTTGATATCCAATTGGCCCAATCTTCGTTATATTCATATTCATATTATTTTTTGTTTATACAAATTTAATTTTTAAAAATAATATCAAGTGTGTGTATATATATAGAGGTGGAGAGGAAGCTAGGTGTTTCAACTTCTAACAACTTTCGAGTTGCATTACTAATTATCTCGAAAATAGGTATTTGACTTTTCGATTGACTCAATCTTAATTACCTAGTGAGCTTTTATTGTGCTATGGGAACAAAAAATATATATAGAGAGAGAAACATTGATCCAAAGAAAAGAAGCAAGACGACTACTTCCATTCCTCTCCTTAGACCGACAGTACTACAAGAAAGAAATAAGACAGAAATAAGGCGATTATTACCTAAAAGAATAATGTGAATTAGAATAATAATACCTCACAAAGAAGGTAGATGAATTGCTTAGCCAAGACTATCTCGACCTTAGCCTTCTTTTCTATTTAGATTCCCGTTCGTGATCCCAGCCCCGGAATCACTTCACTTCAGCGCCTCCTCAGTCTTCTTGCATCTTTCCAGCCTTTCAAATCGACTAAGCGCCAAGCCTACTTGTGAAGAGAGTAGCCAGCATATTGTTAGGGGTTCATCCGAATCTCCTTCCACATAAAATATTAGTATTTATATATGATTTAAATTATTTTTATATATACTCCCTTTGTTCCTAATTATTTGTCCATTTTTTCTTTTTTAGTTGTCCCTAATTACTTGTCCATTTTGACAAATCAAGAAAGGACAATTTTTTTTACCTATTATACCCTCAATTAATTACTTTGAAAAATGTATAATTTTTTGAAAACCTTAAGTTTTTAATTCATCTACTTCATAATTAATGGGGGTAAACTGATAAACTCACTATATCAATAATTGTTTTCTTAATAGGTGTGTCAATTCAAAAATGGACAAGTAATTAAGGACAGAGGGAGTATATAGTAGATGTTTAACCCCCTTCGGTTAGTTCATGTGCTCACTTCTTCAGATTTTGAACCCCTTATTGAAAATTCTGGCTCAGCCACTGCTTAAAATTAGACCAACACATTTCTTCTTTTCACATACTCCGTCTGTTTCTAGGCATAGGTCTGTACGATTTTATAACATGTCACTAATTAATAAGACATGCTTACTATATACTCAACGTCGATCTCTTTTGTGTTTGTACCGATGTGAGACTTCTTGTTTTAATCTAGGGCGTGACAATAAATTTCTTTTGAAAATCAAACTTTTAACATTTTCGAAAAAAAAAAATCTTTGAAAATAAGCCACCATATACAGCTCAGCAAGGGAGCTTCTAACTATTGTAATATAAACCAATCAAATGAACAGGATAAATTTTAAATCATGTGCAATATATTATATATAACTTCTCAATTATCAGTATATAGGAACCAAATGCACCAACAAGATAATGTGAAATCATATTAATTTATGTTAAAGCAGATTATATCATACATAAAACAGAGTTACAAGAATACCACAATCTAGAGAAAACTTATCATATTTTGCTATAATAAGAAATTTGAAACTAAATTAGACAAAAGGAACTACCACAATCTAGACAAACTTATCATATATACCATTCGGCCATCTAGTTTACCAAAAAAATGTCTGAAGTATCCATATACTATACATATACATAAAATATACATATGTATATATAATATGTTATGTAAGACAGGATGAATTTCAAATTATGTTATGCTCGAATTTGTTATGATTGTTTTCATGTGAACATGGAATATGTCTAAGCTATGAGTATGGATTACTATTTTTGTGTCATTTCGTTTTCTTCAAGCATAAACTTATTTTGAAGGACACATGAAATTGGTATCGCAAGTAGATTTATAAGGTAATTTATGAATGCAAGTGAAGCCGATAAAGTTTGTCCAAATATACTTCTATATTTTATGAATTTTCTAAAGTTGTAGATCCGCCATTAATATCATCTTCCTTCAATGCGTGAGAGCATGCTTCAATCCCATAATCTTCCGCACGTCCAGGTAAGGACCGGACTACGAGGACCTATTATACGACACCTCATTCTACAATTCAGCAAGAGATTGTTTTCATATCTTGAACTCGAAAGTCGAGACCTTCAACATAACTATAAGTTATAACATTCTTAAACTATATATTTCAACTGTACAGTGAATTGCTGGATTATTTTTTTCTAAACTTTATTAGGGTTGAACAATAAATCGGATTATATGAATTAACTAAGTTCATTTTATAAGCTCAACCACCACTTTATTTTGAGGTTCCAAGTTCTTGAGACATGCCACATACTCAATGACATGATATTTCAATTAAATATAAATAATGTTGTAAGTTCAAAATAATATGTCATGTCATATCAAGTCAAAATAATATATTCCATATATTCCAGGAAAGTAGTATATATAAATGTGTATTCTCGATGGACTCAATTCAAAAAAATACAATCAAAGATATTTAAAAAATAATGACAACAAAATACTTATATTTTTAACCCTTTATATGTATTATTACTCTCTCCATCCCATTTTATATGTTATCCCTTTCTAAAAATAGTTGAACCACAATATTTGTCATTTTATAAAATTTATGCATAAATTATCATATTTTACCCATTATACCCTTGATAGATTAATTAATTAATCTTGAAAATGTATTTACTTTGACTAACCTAGGAAATCTACAAGGAGTTAATCTCATTGGGAGAGTACTTCATTCATTAATTAATTACTTTCTTTATTCACTACTTATTCTATAAAATCTGATTTTGAAAAAAATAATATCAACAAACAAATTAAAAATAAAAGATGAAAAAAAAATTCAAAAATAGTCTTGAAAGTTGAAGCTTCAACAAATTTTATCAAAGAAGATGACATTTCAAAAAGTTCAAAGGAATTGTGTGATGTTGTCATGTTTGCTTTAAGAATTTATATATAAAAATATAAAAAAACATTTTACACAAAATATATAGAAAAATTGAGGTGGGAAAAACTTGATTTTTTAAAAATTTTGGATCAATTGGTGAAAAAGTTTGGCTCCAAAAATAAACTCGTAAATTTAAATAGTCATCCAAATGCATTTATATTTTTGAAATCTAACATATTCATCATTTATTATAAAGTTGTCTTAAGAAAACATTAAATAAGGGCATAAGGGTAAAATTATCTCATTTCTTATTAATGCAAGTGCATATGAAAAAAGTGGCATATAAAATGGAACGGAGAAAGTATAATTTTCCGACAAAAAATTCCCCCCCCCCACACCACCTGAAAGGGGTGGGGTGGGGTGGGTGCAGAAACGATAAGATCGAAGGATATGTTTGGCATTAAAAAAAATATGTCAAGTTGTCCAAAAGCAAACTCCCAATTGTCAATATCAGACATATAGAAGAAAAATTAGTACTACCATATAACATATAGTATAAAATAAAATATTACAAAACCTCTCACGCCCAAATCTTGAAGTAAGATTTGGTCTGGCAAATAGAGGAAAATCTATTACGAAAATTGTGTCTTTAATTATTCCTCCATAATATTCTATTTCAGTTATAAATAATCATCGGATCTTACCTTAAAATAATAAATAATCATGATAGAATATCTTGAAAACAAGCTACTATTCATTTTAATATTTATATTTTATTTGCAGACAAAGTACAATAGTACCAGCTTGTATGTGAAACATAGTGTTCATAAATCATAAATCATAAATCCAACTCTGAATCATCAATTTGATATTGGTTCGGAGATTTCGAGTCCGAGTCTTGAAAATTAAAAAAATCTTTCTAGTAGCATCGTCTTCAAAAAAATAAGTCATGTAACATATGAATTCAACTTAGTCAAATTTTAATGTGGATGTTAAACATCAAACATAAAATACAAAAAAATAAATAAATTATCGCTTAGATAAATGAGCGTTAGTTATACCCGCTCTGTTTCATTTTATATTGTAGTGTTTAATTAAAAATAATTTTTTTTTAAAAATAACACACTTTTGTTATATACTTAAAGTATTCTAAAATTTGTGATCTTAAATATATTTTGACATCTCTATGACTATAAGGGGTTGTTCGATTCAAAATCATGTTATTCTACGATTATAATTAGAATTATCTAAAGCACAAAATAAAGTTAATCTCAAATTCTATAACAGATTAACCCCTAAACTTATTATTCCAATAAGCCTAAAATGGAAAGTTTAAAGTTAAAAGGTATTTTTTTTTCTTAAACATAAACTAAAAATGAAATATTGTCATTTGAAAAGGGTAAAAAAAATTGCAATAGAATATAAGAAAACAAAAATTAAGTTTCATTAATTTGTCAATCAATACTAGACAAGCAAACTAAAAAGATACACAGCCCATGAAACCAAAAAAAGCAAAAAACAACATAGGGATTAATAATTCAGATGAATCAAAACATCTAAACACAAAATTCTTAAATATTTAATTTAAAAATTAAAACAGTCTAATCTAAGAATTAATAATCAAAATACTACCTTTTTTTTTTCTTCTTCTAATTAAACATCTACATTAAAGGGCTATTAATAAGTCCATGCCAATTAGAAGAACCTCCAAATCCATTCCAACTTTGCTGGTTAGTTGAATATTCAAAATCATTCGTATTCATGTTGTTAACATGATGATCTCCATTCATTTGTTGCCATGGAAATCCACACAAGACTTTGTTGTTGTTATTACTGTTATTCAGGTCATGACCTTCTGTTGATCGTGCCATGTTGCACATCTCTTGCTTCACTATCGTTGTCATCATTGTAGTACTTGTACCAATACTCATTTGATCTTGATCATAACTCATTCCCATTTCTCCATTCTCTACTAATTGCCCCATGTTCGCGTAATTATACATGTTGTGATGAAACAATCCATGATGATTTGGGGCATTTTCGAGAAATCCACCTCTTAGTGCATCAAGAAAGGTAGTACTAGTACAGTTGTTGCCAGTATTGTACATCATTGACATGTTGTTGTTGTTGTTGTCATGTTCTTGATCGATCTCCAAATGTGCATTTGTCTGTTTCTGAAGCCTGGCAAATGCTAGGCTCAAATCAGTTGAGGAATCATAGGAAGGTATTGGATTACTGATGTTTGGGCTAATGTTATCTTGACTTGATCGCTTTGCTGATGTTGTTGATGATAATTTTTTGTTTTTTCTACAACCACCACCAACTGGAACGTTTCTGAGCGTACCTCCTTTAGTCCAGTACCTTCTGCAAGATTTGCAGAAGTATCTGGGCTGAGTAAGGCTGTAATTGTTGTAGTAACAGAATTTTGTGTTGGCAGAGTCACATCTTGGACATTTCTGAGGTTGTTGTTCTGCTGGCCTTGGCTTCTTTTGATCTTGATCTGGTTTTGTGCAAACCAACATGCTTTCTAGTGTTTGTGAAGACATTTCCTGGAGGGCACAAATTAAGAAAACGTGAGATTTAGAACTCAAATGTGGGCAAGCCTTGAAGCAAACACCAAAATTGTATAATGATGCTCTGAGTTGTTCTTTTTAGATTAGAACTTAACTCAGCCGCTCACATTGTTGGTTTCAAATCCAGATAAAGAACTGTAAAACTATTCAATTTATGATGAATTTTCACAATACGCCGTACTAATTCATAGTATCATTGAGTAAAGTAAATAAGATTCAAAGTACCTAAACAATGTTGCTTAAAATCATTGACAAAATTTGTTAAACCTAAATGTTATTTGTGTACCAAATTTGCTAAACCTAAATAGTACACTCTCTAGATTTCCTTTCTTTCTTTTTCTTAAAAAAAACTATCTTGTATTTTAAGCAAAACATCAGTCAAATAGTTTTTTGTGCAAAAGGGAAAAAAATGAAAAATTGTGAAAAAAAAAACAAACATGAACACACAAAAAAGAGTAAGAAAAAAGAAAAATCAAAGAATAGAAGATCCCCAAAACAACAAAACTACTTTATTACATCTCTTCTTTTTTTTCTATAACTATAAATCAAATGATTAAACAACCACGAGCAATTTACTTACGAAAAACACAGAAAACCCCAATAAAAATAACCAAAAGATAGCAAACACTTTTACTATTATATTTACCTGCTGCTGATGATCCATTATGCACATTAATCAGCTGTGTGTAGCAAGCAACTCAATTTTTATTTTTATTTTCAGTTTCTGGATATATTTTGAAACCAAAATTAATGTATAAAAGTTGAAGAAAAGTAGAAGAGATTGGATGATATGAATAGAGAGAAGAATTTTAGTAATACAAAAGCTTTAAGAAAAGAAAAAAAACTTATAGCCCTCTCTCTCTAAGTTCAAGTGTATATATAGAAGAAAATAAAAGGATGGAAAGAAGGTGAGTGGGGGTGGGGTTGTGTATAGTATCCATTAGTCGATAACACTATGGATTGCGGTGCAGTAGCGAGAAAAACGAATGGTGTAATGATTACAAAAGGGTGTACGAGAAATGTGTGCATCTATCAAGGCATTTTAGCACGCAAACAAAGCTAATAGTAATACACATAGAAAAAGATAAATGGAAATTTCTAGTGTATAGTAACAAGAATTTTCGTTTGGTTTCTTATTCGAAGCGCGGAGTAATCATATTAAAGCTTAATTAAATTTAGATCTGTGTATAATACTTACTAAATTTAAGAGGGAAGTGGGGAGTGACACTCCTAACAAAGTTTTATGAGTTGAAATCCTAAAAACACTAAACTGATCTGAGACAGTTTTTCGAAACTTGAAATTGGATCAAATTTCAGAATCAAACATATATTTAAGGGAAAAAGGATAAATATACCCCCAAACTATTGTAAATGATATGCAAATACCCTTCGTCATATTTTTGGAACTTTGATGCCCCTGCCATCTAAATACTAGAGCATATATACCCTTTATACTAACGGACATACTCGTGTCGTAATCTTATCTACTGACTCGACATTTATTAAATATTAGATCGATGGATAAGATTGCGTCACATGTCCCTAGTTTTCTGTTAGAGTGAAGGACATATATGCTCTAGTTTTTCAACGGTAGAGACACCAATGTCCCAAAAATATGACGAAGGATATCTGCAAACCATTTATATAAGCTTGGGAGTATATTTATCCTTTTTCCTAATATTTAAAGAAAAAAATTCAATTTATAAAATAATGATAGCAACACTTTAACCAAAATAAGAAGAAGCTAGAATAGATTATTATTTTTTACATGATACTATAGTTTAATTTGTATGTAATGACAGATTTGCTACTATTTACCAGTACTATGTAATATGTAATTGTATAAATACTTTTTACATTATTTCTTGTTTCTTTTATTCAGTGTATGATATTTATATTGAAGTCCGACTATATTTGAATTATATTACGTAGGGCCTCATTCAGAGGAAAGCGCTCCCTATCAAAAAAAAAATTATATCCAAGACTTAAACTCGAGATCTCCGCATATATTTTCCGTTACTATTCATTCAACTAGGAGAATGATTTCCATCTGTTTGTGGGACCCATTCATGTGTGAAAATGCAACTATGCATATAGTGGGGCCCTCTATATATTTGTCCAATTCTTTAGTCCCCACTTAAACACTATAAAGATCCCTTCCATACACCAGTTTCGCATTTTGAATTGAGATCCGATTAAATCTGAATTTTATATGTCAAGTTCGGAGTGACACTTTTGATAAAAGAAAAATGCATGACTAATGGTTTATTTAATTTTGAAACTTTTAATTTAAAGTAGAGAAATTTCAATCATCGCATCACAATTTAGTTAATTATTTAGTGATTCTTTTGTCCTGTTTGAAAGGTCATGAGCCATGACCTTATGTTTGCTCATGTCATTATTCTGTTAGGCTAAGAATAATTTTAACAGCAAAATTTAATTTGCATGCTAACTACCAAAGCTTTCTTGCACTCTACTTCTCTATATATATCATACAAATTTTGGTTGTATATAGTTTTGGATTATTATGCATATTTCTCATTTTTTTTATTCAGTATTCGATATTTAGTTATAGACTTTGAAAAGCAAACGACAAATCGAAGAAAATAGAATATGATAAATGTATTTTTTTTTATATTTCTATACTAAGATTAAATAAATGAATTTATAAATAAAAATACTCATACTATAATCAGTCCATATATTGTTAAAGCTTTCATAAAAATTAGACTAAACAATAACGTACTTCATATTTTTTTCCTCTGCTTCAGGTTGTATCATGATACCCTTTATAGCTTGACGCGCATCAGTCTTTGGGCTCGGTAATATCTTTTGTGATTTTTTTATTTATTTATCCCTTTTTGAGATAATTAAATAGTAAATGTTATTAGTTTATTTATTTTAAAAGATTTCTTAGATTATAATCTAAAGATTTCTTTTGAGTAAAATCGAAAGTCATGAAAAAATGTTTAACCACTATCTGAAGTTTATATTATAAGTTATTGCAAATCAAGATGACATGCAATCTATTGTTTCATATTTCAAACCCCAATACTTTTTGAAATGACACTTATCATCCTACTACAATTTTTAGAATTACATTTAAGTACACTTATTATATGATTAAATCTCTCAGTCCAAAGACTTTAATTTAGTATTTCCAATCAATTATTTACCAAAGGAAGGAAAGTATATTTTATCATTTAAATGATATGATGATCATAAAGTTTAAAAAGACCTAACAATCAAGAATTCCTTTTCTAGTTAAAAAGTAAATAAAGAAAATAATATTTTTTCTCAGAAAGATGGAACAACATTTTGGCTCTAAATAATTGATCACCCAAAAGGTAAAAAGAATTAAAAGCAAAGAATTCTATTTTTTGGTGTTGTTAATTTAAAAATTCACCCAAAAGGTGAAAATAATTAAAAAGCCAAGAAATCTATTTTTTGGGATTGTTAATTTAAAAATAAATAAAATTATTTTGTATTTATCCTTTTTAATTTCGATCTTAAATAGACAGATTCCACATGTCGCTTCAAAAGAAAAAAAAAGTCGGGATTTTTCCTTCAACTTTTGTCTATATGATTTAAAATTGCCCTCAGATTGAAATTTTGATAAAAATTATTGGAAAAAATCTCGATAATTTTGAATTAGTAGTTCAATGAATGATAAAATTAGTCCAATTTCAAATAATATAAAAATAAATTAATTATTTTTTACCTTGAAATGAATTTCGATTTGTGTTTATTTTCTAGGGTAAAACTCTAAAATCGTCAAACTATGATTAAATTTGAATCGATAACTTAAGTCTTACCATAACGGTACTAAAAAAAAGTTAGAAAAAGAAAAAATTGTTGACTAAATAATGGGGTCCATGGAAAACAATAGAATGTTAATAATGTTTGTACTTGAAGATTGGTAAATGAAAGGGACAAATGATGATCATGAAAATAGGCAAAGTTGGCCACATTTGGCCAGGCAACTCACATTCGATATAGATGCGGAATTAGAATTCAAATTTTATAAATTTAAAATTTAAAATATCGATATTAAGTGATAGTTATTAAAATCGTAATTAAATATGAATATAAAGTTTGAGCCAATATTACTAGATTTGGCCAAACTCATGTCAATCTTTAGCTTCGCTTCTGATTTTGAAATATCAACTAGTTTAGAGAGAAAAACACTTCCTGCCAAAATTAAAACAAATATTCAAACAATTCACTAATTTAATGCTACTCAAACTTTTAATTATAATTGGTAGGTAACCTCTCAGCCATAGAAAATTCGAGTACAAGAATGATGTGCAATTCCAAATGATTATGCACGACCATCTATTGGATAAATTAAAAAAATATTTCATGATAAGATATTTTATTTTATATTTTTCCCACTTAATATCTATATGCAATTTGTAGAATGACTAATTTTGAATTTACAACGAAAAGATAATTTTAAAGAATAAAACACTTTTTGCTAAAAATGACTTTATATTTCGAACAATATCTATTTTGAAATCTAATTAATCTGAAGTTAAACTAAGCAGAGAAGTCTCACTTTGAGGAGCAATCTCTAAGGTTCTTATCACTGAATTCACTGTAATTTTAAAATTTTAGACTTATTTATTATAATTTTAATAAATATTTTACACCTAATCATCCATATTAAAAATACTAAATTTTGATGAATTTAATATCATCATATTATAGCTGTCTCTATAAAATTTAAATTCGAAATCTATGACTAAAAATGAATTGAGTACATAAATTGCACTAGAATATTTTTTATGGTATAGGGTGTTGTCATTATAACACTACATACATAATTCATTTGTTCTATTATGTTTGCCCACTCATTGTTTACAAACAAAGTTTACTCTCTATTTAATGCCACGTTGCATTATACAAGTTTGTGCTTGAAGAAAACGAAATGACACAAAATTATATGAATATTTTTCTTCGTCTCAAAATAAATATTTTGTTATTTTTCTTTTGGTCTCAAAATAAATGTAACTTTAGGAATTCAAGCTAAAAACTAGTCGTATATTTTTTCAACTATACCCTTTTCATCTTTTTATATATATTATATTTATTATTTTTTTAATAAATGTAATTTTTACGAAAATAACATTTTAAGACGGAGGACATAATCAAATTGTGCTACCTTATCTATGGACAATTATTAATTATTCACTGTCCTACTTCTGTTTGAAGCACTGCTTCATCATCAAATTATGGTACCTTATCTCATATGGGCATTTCTTATTCTCAAAGTTTTCTTTTATTACCTTTTTTTAATGTGAATATTTTTGGTAATTTAGTACTACATCAATCGAAAATACGGTTTATTTTCAATTTATGTGATATAGTTTGAATATTAAAAAAACTACGAAATGCAATTATGATTGAATGGATAAGATTTCTACGTAATTAATTAGATATCTTTAATTCGAATCGTGGAATGAAAAATGTGATTAAAAAGGCCTTTTTCTTTAACGAAGCTTACTAAACACATATCCAAATTAGTCGATCTTAATATCTTTAATGGACCTTACTAAATATAAATTCAGATTAGTCGACTTCAATATAGATATTAACCATCAAATGAGAAACAAAAAAAATGGAGTGCAAAATAAGAAGAATTATTTTTTTTTGCACAATTAATGACAATAAAGTGGAGGTGGTTGTTGAAATATAAAATTTATCAGTTGAATTAATTATGCTAATATATATAAATCTAAGAAGAGGATTTACATGGCAATTAATTAAGCTTAATGAAAATGTTAATGGTGGTTGTTGAAGGGAATTTTATAAAATGAATTAATTTTAATGACTTTCTTATCCATTAAGATAGCAAATGAAGAGCACATGCAATCCACTAATATACAAGAAGGGAATAATTAACCAATTAAAAGCAAATAAAGTGAGGACTAGTACTTAGCCAAAT
The DNA here is from genome assembly GCA_036553675.1 of Solanum okadae. Classification (NCBI taxonomy): domain Eukaryota; kingdom Viridiplantae; phylum Streptophyta; class Magnoliopsida; order Solanales; family Solanaceae; genus Solanum; species Solanum okadae. Next base: position 47,237,048 of record CM071688.1, on the reverse strand, counting down.
TAACTTTCCTTTTCCTCTCTTTTTCCAATATTACCTAATTTAGAACCTAGATTCTTGGAGTGGTGGGAAATCAATGTCATCAATAGCCGGTAGTATTTTCTTCGTCTCAAATTATTTATCTCAGACATGTTATTGAATTGTGAGAATGAATCAAAAAGGCTCATTTATGTCATTCATTAAAATTTTGGTTCATCTATGTCATTTTTGTCTGAGAAAAGGCTTATATATGTCATCCGTTAAAAGTTTGGCTCATAAATGTTATTACAGTTAACAAATAATTGCACGGATAAGTCTTTTCTCAAATGGATCGAAATGACATAGATGAGCCAAACAGAGTTTTTTCTCAAAGTTCGATGATATATTTGAATTTTTTACTCTTTTAAAAAAATGTTTTTCTTTATAAAAAAAAAAAGGAAACTCTGACTATTTTATATTTATTTATGTCTTAAGATATATATACTCCCTTGATCCATGTTTAACTTGACATATCCATCTTAGAAATAATAAATGAAATAATTATTTTACTATGTCGTCACCCCTAATTATTATAAATCATCTCACTTGTTAGAAAATAAAAATAAAATGGTAAATCGTTTCTTGATTTTTTAAACTAGACAAGTAAAGTAGACAATGATCTATTTTTAATATAGAAAAAAAGTAAAATTGAATGGAAAAAGTAGTCTCTCTTCACTAAATATTTATTCTATTGAAGTGTTGACAGTCTTCAAGAACTATTACTATTACAAATGAAGTGAAAAAATAACTAATTAATCATAAATATTTTATAATAAATAATTTGCGACGGAAGAAATAATATTTGTCACCTAACTACAACAACCAAAAAAAATTTCTAACCAGTCATTATCTCTCAAATAACATAATGATACAATTCATCATTTCATCAAAAGATCAATCAATTATTGATCCCACCACTTTCTTTGATTATCTTTGGATCCTATGCAAATGGGTAAATATTTTTGTTCCTACTCTATTTTAGGACTAATAATAAAAAAACAACTAGGAAAAAATAAATATGGGAAACTGTGTAGAAAAAGTATTCTAAAGGTGCATGAGAACTCAAACTTTGAATTTAAGAAAATATGAAGACTAACACACTGAAAACCCATGACTCGCTATTTATCAGTTGTTACATGATTCAACTACCAAATGATGTGATGTTATTTTTCTTTAGGTTTCGATTTTGAATTCACGATATGAAAAATCTTTAATAAAGGACGTTTCTTTCGAACAATTGAAAAAATATTTTTTGGTCCGTATTAGACATATCCTAACACTTTGTTTCTTGTTTCATAATGTATTGTATTGATTTGATGAATACAATGTTTAGATTGTATATCGTCCTGCATTATTACATAATATTACATATCCATAATTGAAATGACAAAATTATAAGAAATTGTGGTGTATGGGGTAGAGCTACGTACTATGAAAATGTATGGTAAATGATAAAATCGAATTATTAAATAATAATGAAAGATAAAATGAGAAGAAAATATTAAAGTAACGATGCGAGCACACCAAATCGATTGTTATAGAAATTGTTCTGTTCGTCGTTACCTAACGATGAATTTAAACAATACAATACAATAAAACTTAAGTAACAATCAAATCAAACATTATATTTAGATTAACAATACAATACAATACAATATAATACAATACACATCATAACAACCATCCAAACAAGGCGTAAGTCTTCCTCATGATAATCACTTGACAATTGACAAATTATTAACTCATTTCAATAAATTAATGAGAATATTTCCATAATATCTTAGGAAAAATTCAAAAATTAATCTTGTTGATATTTTATTTTTTATAATTAACAACCCTCCACTTTTAGTGATGGACATATATAGAAGACAAATTAAAGTGAGACAAATCGTGGATGATGAAGTCACTATGCCATAGGGATTAGTCAAGTTTATAATAAGTTGACTGGTCAAATATTTTGCCACCAGTCAAAATAAAACATTAATACTGACAAAAAAGGTAAAATGTGGGGACTGCTTGTGGGAATGTTTAGGAAATTGAGCCTCAAATTTGCAAATATAAAATTAAATTAAATAATAGAAGGGGAGTACTAACAAAGAAAAGAATCTGCAAGGATTTGCATTCCTATTTTCCTCTTTTGATAAAACACATAAAAATTAGTAAAAACTATAGTGTAAAAAAAAAAGAATGTCATGTTCAGATTAGGCAGAAGGTTCTAATCAAACATTATAAGAAAATCAAATAAAGGATTTGCTTTGTGCTTTGAGCTCATTGGCCTTTGAGAATGTTTTAATTAAATTTTTTATTTTTGTCTACTTTCATTTTTAATAGTTGGTTGGTCAGGATGTTTTGATTTATCGTGAATGTAATGATATAATCCGCTATATGAGAGAGGAATGACCAACTTTCAAATTCCAAGAGTGGATTTGTCACGATGCCCCTAAATTGGGGTGGAAGAGATCCAAGATTAGCATCCAACGCGTACGACATATATATTAAGTGAACTCTTCTAAGTTCAACAAATTTTTCCATCACGTACCATGATCGCCAAGATTGTTATAGCGCTCAAGAAAAAAAAAGAATTTGGTTGGGGTGTTATGACAAACTCCCTATGGTCCCCTAGGTTTCCATATTTGTGGTTTGTATTCTTATAGGATAGTTGATCTTCAGTTAAATACTCATAATTTTTTTAGAAATATTAGAATATACGAATTATTTGAAGTGTATTGAATATTATAATATTTCAATAATTTTAATATGATATACATATCAAAGCTCAATTCATATATTGGGAAATATGATCGTTCATAGTTATTAAATGTGTGGCTAAGGTGATTTTTTTTCTTAAACATTTCTATTCAATATATATATATATATATAGTTCTCTTCCTAGTTAGGGTGGCCATTGGCAGGTGCAGGGCGAGTTGAGCTTATCCTAAAAAAGTAAAATCGTCCTGCTCCACCCTGACCTGTTTTGTTCTGTCCTGTATAACATTTTTTAGTATTTTTAACTCATTCTACATAAGATAAATTTCGCTCCGCCCCATTTCGATCCTATTAGTAGTCATTTCTATTCAATATATATAGTTTGTTGAAGGAGCAAATCATGGTAGGTTGTTTCAACACAAAGTATTCTATTATATAAATATTCCAACCTTATTTGACAAGCTTCATTTGTAATTGATTGATCTAATTGGATGCATTGAAAATTTTACCCCTTTTTTTCAAACAAAATCATCATATCATCTTTAATTAATTAATACTATTTGTGTTCACATCACAAGAAAGTAACCTAATGTTGCATGTGTCTAAGATTAATTAGTAAACTATATATATTCCAATTAATCATATTTATGATTTCACAAATCACATGTATGACTAAATTTATGTTAAAAGACAAAATGTAATCATAGTTTGTCCACACGTTAGGTAATGCACTAATTAATAACAACACATCCATGGGATAATCATAGTACAAATCAAGTGTCTGACTAGGAAATTAAACCATGATCCTCTTTTTTGTCCTAATTAATTAAAAAATAGTAATTTATAGAAATAATTCTAGAAAATTCCTTTCAGGTTTCGCTCTATAGCACTCACCTCTTTTTTGGTTTATGATATTACGTCTATCTCCTTTGTTTTGTGTTGTACATCAAAACGTCGAGGGAGGTCTCTGAAATTATCCCAAATTTATAAGGTATCTATCAATTAAGAGTTGTAGTGGAATAATAATATTTCTTCATTCTTAATTAGAGATTTCGAATTTGAATTTTATTGACCGATGAGTATATATGCAGTTGCTTTTTTCTTTTTGAAATTGTATTACTCTTTAATGTGAGACTTTCTGACAAATTCGACTTTAATGATACTTAAAAGCGATATCAGACACCGAATAAGAAATCAAATCCGAATATCACTATCATGTTGGTTGCTTTTTTGTCAAACAATGAATATTTGAAAAAACTATGTTAGGCAATTCCTTGACATGTGTTTGACTAATAATTAGTGGTTAGTGAAATTGTCTGTCTATGGTCTCATCACTTAATTCTAAAGTTTCAAGGTAATACTACAATATAATTGGTGCAGTATTTTTTAGCTAATCATATGTTATTATGTTTTTCTAATCAGTGCTGTTTTGATTTGTGGCACATATGGTGTTAAAAAATATTACACTTTTTTTTAAAAGTCGAAATGATCGAAATCAATTCGAAATATTAAAGTGTTGCTTGACCTCATAAGTAGATATGCATCATCCTACGTTTGAAAATAATGCAAACAACAATTTTAAATTTAGGAAAATATAATCAATAACGTATATAATATTATACTAAAAAATATTCATCAATAAAATCTCTATTTCATCCGTTCAAAATTTATTACAAATACAATTAACGATAAGTTACAATAATAAAAGAGTTCTACACTATTCAAGATACTCTATTCGTTTCATATCTTTTTGACTCTTATACTTATACTATTTATAAAAATAGATATTCTATTTTATTAAATAAAGTAATTTTTTTCTTACTACTTTTAATATTAAACAACTATATAAAATAATAGTACTTAAATTTAAAATTTCAAAATATCATTAATAATACTTATTTAATACATGTAACTCTTATAAGTTTTACTTATAAGGTTTGTTTAATTAAATACAATATCTTAATTTTCAAAATATTTTTGTAGTAATCAATTTATCTTCAACTCCTTACTTATACGAGCCGAGGAAAATTAAAACTTACGGGCCAATGAGCTAGGTCAATATGAGTTATGATGGGATAAATAAAAGTTATTAATTCTTTAAGAGTGTATTTTATACGGAGGAAAATATTTCTTTAAAATGTTTTCTGTTGTTTATATTTGATTAATTAAAAAAATTAAAATATTTTTCTAGAAAATTTTATTTTTAAAATGAGAAAAATACATTTATTTTGTCTTTTATATTCTACAACACATTTCATAAAACCTCCCCCCATATAAGTCTATCTCCAGTTCTCCACCGCCCTACATCCCCTACCCCAACCCCTTCACTCATATTATTTATCTGAATTATATATAAATATTTTAAGAATAATATTTTTTACTCATAACAAATACAAGAAAATAACAAACCAATTGACTTATTTAATATTCTTCTTACTACTAAACACACTTTAATCATTTATTTCGAATTTGAGACATTGAATTTTTTTTAAAATAATCTACATGAATTTAAATTTTATTGTGTTTTAATATGAATATCGAACATTAAACTAAATAAAAAAAAAAAAAAAAAAGTGAAACATACGTTAGTGGGTGGTCGGCAAATGTGGACCCTACGTGTTTTTGGAGTATTAAGACACGTGGCATATAAAATGCGGCTAGCTGATGAAATAGAGTATCATTCTCTTAGTGGATTTTTGGCCCTACCTTAATTCTCCTTCTTCAAGTAAGGTATAATTCCCCATTTCAACAAGGGCCCCACCACATATAAGTAGTGTGAAATGAGCGGGTCGGATTGAATTTAAATGAATCGAAATCGTTTCATTTTATATGAGTTAGTTTGATTTGGTATGGAGTTTAAGAAAGAAAAAAAGACTTTAAGAACTTGTAGTCTAAAATAAGTGATAGATATTTGTGTTGCTATAAATTATTTCATTAAGGGTAAAACAAGTATTCTAAAGTTAAATTGTTATTCCCTCCGTATCATTTTAAGTGAGACCGTTATTCTTGATACAGTGTTTAAGAAAAAAGGAAGACTTTTGAAATTTGTGGCTTAAATTTTTTTTTAGATATTTGTGTGGTTATAAATCATTTTATCAAGGATAAAAGAGTAACTTTAAAGTTAAATTATTTCTAATTATTACAAAATAATACTTTTTGTGACTGACTAAAAAAGAAAATAAGTCATATAAACAGGACAGGACAGATAGACTGATAGAGTATATGACAGTTGATAGTGTTGATGTCTAATACTGGTGATAATTATGGGCATTGTTTAGGGTAGTCTTGGATAGTGTAGATGTTATGGATAGTAGCTAAAAGTAATGGTAAATGACAGTAACGACCAACAATAGTGATTGATGATGATGAATGATAACAATGATTAGTCTTATATAGTGATGATTAATAATAGTAATCAATAGTGATGATTGTATATTATGGCCAGTGATTGTAACAACAGGTTGTAAGAACTGACAAATATATGATGGTTAAAGATAGTAATTGTGGTTTGGATTGGGGTTGGAGTTGGAGTTGGTGGTAGTTGACGATGAACAACAACAATGGGAGGGGGGGGGGGGGGGGGGATAGTTCGCAATGATAGGTGATGGTAATAGTGGTGATTGGCGAATAAATTGAATTGAAGAACTATCATCTTTGTAGAAATTCTTGAATAGACATCTTAATAACATTAAGACTTTATTACAAATTTTGATTATCCATATCTATTCAGACTCATCAAATGATTGTAACAAGAAAAAAAATATAAATACATTTAACGATTAAGAACTCAATAACTAAGAATAAGACCTAAAGATAGATAGATTTAATGGTTGAGATTTAAATGATTAAAATTCAAATGTTCACTAAATGCAAACAAATGAGGTTGAACTCAATTTCAATTAATTCATGAGGTGAAAATCTTTCAAAATTTCGTAAGAAGATTAAATTCCTTCTCACAATTGATGTGTGACAACCTCAACACTCCCAAAGTCGGATCCATCAAATAGAGTGTGGACAACATAAAATGTGATGGGCGATGGTCGTTCGAAAACATATACAACAACAACAATTATAATATACGTAATAAAATTTCACAAGTAAAATTTGAGGAGAATAACATATATGTAGATTTTGAACTATATCTTGTGTAGGTAGAGATGTTATTATAAATAGGAGTCCGGAGCCTAAAGGGCAAAAAAAATTGTCAAAAATTCCAAAAGGGCACATCACTTTTTTTTCTAACCAAAAGGGCAAAATCGCTGCTGACGCAGCGATTTTCCTCTGACAAAATCGCTGCCCTAGCAGCGATTTCGTCTAAAAAAGTTTTTTATTTTTTTTAATTAAAAATCGCTGTCACAGCAGCGATTTTGTAAAAAAAAAAAAAAAAAAATTATTTTTTATTAAAAATCGCTGCTGTAGCAGCGATTTGGTAAAAAAAAAATTTATTATTATTATTAAAAATCGCTGCCATTGTAAAAAAAAAAAAATTCTTTTTTTTGCTGTGGCAGCGATTTTAAGTCAGATTTTTTTTTTCCTTACACATCGCTGCAGGGGCAGCGTTTTTCATGCCGAGTGCTATTATTTTCATGCCTATTATTACTTATTAATAATATAAAAATGATAAACAAGACGACAGTATACTCAATAAAATTGTTGAAGCATGAGGAAAATTGAATTATATATCATAAATAATAATAAAAGAATATTAAATTCAAAAAAAACTTTTTTTTTAAAATTCTTAACCAAATATGCAGCGATTTTTATTTTGACAGAAGCCCTTTTGGTTAATTTTTTTTTTGATGTGCCGTTTTAGTTTTTTTAAAGAAAAAGCAGCGATTATTAATTAAAAAAAATTACAAAATCGCAACGATTTTTAATTTAAAAAAAAAAAAAAAATTTTACAAAATCGCTGCTGTGGCAGCGATTTTTAATAATTTTTTTTTTTTTTTTTTTTTTTTACAAAATCGATGCTGTGGCAGTGATTTTTAATTAAAAATAAATAAATAAAATTTTTAGACGAAATCGCTGCTAGGGCAGCGATTTTGTCATTTTGTCAGAGGAAAATCGCTGCTGACGCAGCGATTTTGCCCTTTTGGTTAAAATAAAAAGTGATGTGCCCTTTTGGAATTTTTGACAATTTTTTTTGCCCTTTAGGCTCCGGACTCTTATAAATAGACCTCCAACTGTGTAAAAACAATAAGATAATAAAGTAATTAAAGCACAAGAAACAACAAATAGTAGAAACATAAAACTAAACATAAGAATGCCGAAAATAATAAGATATTAAAAATACTATTACTATTACTCCTGATATCGAAATACAAACACACAATTATCTATTAGACTTCTATCATAATTCTCGACCTCCATATTTTACGTAAAAACAGATATACACGTGACAAAAGCTGGTTTAGTCACGTGCCACATGTTTTTATGTCATGGTCAGTTTGATGAAACAAACTCAATTAATAAATACGTACATACAAATGAGCCGTTAGCAATAACACTGCTACATTCCAAAGAATGTTCTGAGAAAGATAAGAGTGCTTTGTTGTTTGTGTTTTTGTAATACGTATATTGTTTTCATTTCAAAATAAGTGGTTTCTGAATATTTAAGATAAAAAAATAATAAATTGAATATTTTATATGGTAATTTGTGTTTTACGTGATGTTTTAAATGTATTATGTTGATAGATTGTGTTATGCGTGTGTATACTTGTTTAAATTAGAGGACATAAATATCAGTAAAGCTAAGTTAAATGATACATTAATTATATATCGAGTCCTTTTCAACTCTATCTTTATAGGCATATACTTCATCTTTTTACTGGCGCAAAATTGTCAAGAAATATTTATTAAATAAGAATAGTTTAGTAAACTACATATTATATTTATTGATTTGAACGTCATTTTTGTTGAAAGATAACGTCTATTTTAGAAATAAGAAGATAATTACTTTTTAACTTTGAATTATTTGGTAATTCAAATTTATTGACCCAATTAGTTAATTCAGATTTTTGTCACGCATGTTCAAAAGTACCTCAATTGCAAATTCTAACTTGTTTTCTATTAAAAATAATAATTAAAACAATAAAATAAAAACTTAAACAAAAATTCTTGTATTATGCCTTGAACCTTGAATTTTGAGTTTTGTTTCTGAAATTTAATTTTTTAAAGGTTGATATTCTAGCAAATTCATTTAGTATTTTTTAATTTTTTTTTCATGTATATATCTGTTTCATCATAGATAACTGAAACACATACTTAAAATTGAATAAAATTTTAATCATGTATATATAAATGCGAAGTAGAAGCAAAAAAAAAAAAATTTTTTTTTACCTAAAATGATCTAAAATTTTAATATTTATGCAAAATAACACACTGCGAATATTAATTAAATGAGGCGATCAAAATAAAGCGTCCATAATTTATTTATTTTTACAAATAAACATTAAAGAACCCTTGAATCCTAAAAGTAAGAGAAACTTTTGGGCTTCTGTTCTTGGGCCCCCAATTTACGGGCTTCTGTATGACATTAAAATGGTAGAAATGTCATCCCGTAGCCAATTTAGGACCGCTATTTAAGTTGTGTTCAAACACTCGTAAATCATTTAGTGTTTCGCCGCAAGGAAAACTTACAGAAATCCTACTAGTTTCGATACACTTTAGTTTTGTAATATTTTTAATTTTACCACATTTTAGTGTGTCCAGATACATCTAGATGCATGTATCTCCCAGTCGCTTCTCGTGGATTTTCATAACCCTGCTGTGCAAAAGTGGGATATGCACTTGCAATAGATGTCCGAGTGTTGATATTGGGTCAAAACTAGGTGTGATTTGTTCTAGATACATTGTATCCAAGTAGATTCGCATGTATCTAAGATATAAAGACAAATCTCCTCACTTCTCTTCTATTTCTCTCACCACTCTCCTATCTATTTGGTATCCCAAATGCATATGAAAATCATATCAGATACATGCAAATACATGTATCTAGTGTGATTCGAATATATCTGAGATATATGACCATCTCGCCCGCCTCTCTCCCTATTTTAGTGAATTTGATAGCAAAAATACATGTATCTAAATGTATCTTACTCAATATATGGTAGGAAACTCTTAATTAGCGTAATTATTTGAAAGTATAGTAAGAATCAGTATAGATACATGTCTAATAAGGTAGTTTTCCCCGTATATAACCGGGGCAGACAATAACCAACGTTATCTTCCAAATAAATTCAATTGGTTTTTATAATAAACGAATTTTAGGCTAAACATGAAGTGTGCTTTTAGCTCAGAGTTTTGTTTAATCCATACACTTGCATGTCAAGGAAACAAGATAGAACACGAGACAAACTTAACCAACGACAACATATCCAATGTAATCCCACGAATAAGATCTAGTTTCATTATACTCTACTTGTTGCTTTTGGTGTTTGGACTACAAATTCCTAGCTAGTTCAACTTCCATACAAAAAAGTCTAAAAACAAAATGTTTTACAAAAATCCCCTCAAAAATAATTTGAGCTAAGCGTTCACAATAAATGGAATTAATTAATAACCTGAAAATAAAATTGGATCAAGTGTAAAAATTCTTTGCACTCTCGGGGTATATAAGTTAAATCCAATACTCATACGTTGTAGTTATTAGGGCGCTACAAGTGCAATTTAACATAGAAGTGAAGATACTTCATCTCAATGTTGTATAGTAAGATGCAAAATTGCAATCGATGAAGTACCTTAACTTGGCCTCAATTGAAAACTAAGCACTCCAAATTTGAAAATGCACATCTAGACAACTCAACTCGTTTCCACTATGTCAGTTAAACCTTCCAACTTACATATTGATCTTCTAGAGACCACCAAAATTTATGCCCCATCGGCACCGGGTGTCCACGAGACACATTGTGGGATAAGTTGAGATGTCTAGACGTGCATTCTCAAAAGTAGAGTGTTCAGTTGTAAAGGGCAAAAATTAAGATGTCTATCAATGTATTATGCTAAAAAATGACTAACCATTCAGCATGAATCACAGTAGCTCAAAATCAGTAAAGAGCATTTAGAAATAATATTAACAAACTGCATTAGATAGATACTCAAGAAAACATGAAAGAAAGAGCAACAGAATTGAACAATCATTAGACTCAGTTCTAGGCTGAGCAGAGCTTCTATATGATTACAATAAGTAAGAAGTTCAGTTGATTTTGTTTCAAATTCATAAACTAAGAGGTTAAGTTCAAGGATCATCACATAAGTACCTTTTCCGCGTACTTTTTCCTATTTCAGTGGCTTCTTCCATAACTCACCAATCCTTTTAAGCATATTTGGATTTTTCCTCTTCATTAGATCTTCATCCATGTCCTCAAAGTAAGGTGAGCTAATCTTGCAAGGACTGAAAGGACTATCCATTGATCCGGTTCTTTCCATGAGCTTCCCATTATTGCCATTTGATAGCATCGCGGTTGCTACTTCTGCGGCCTTCCTCCATTGGTCTGACTGAATCTTTAACTTTCTTAGTTCAGCTTCCATTTCTGCATTGGAAGCTTGAGCTGCATCCAATTGCTCGGTTACTCTAGCCACCCGTCGGTTACTTTTATCAACCTCCTCATTCATGTACCCGAGCTTCATGAGAGCTTCTCGTTCTGCAGTGTTTGCAGCCTCTAGTTCAGCAGCAACTTCATCCTTCACTTTTCCTCTATTGCTTTCTTTTTTGTCAGTTTCCGACTTCAGGATCTCATTTTCCTCTAAAATATTCTGTAGTTCAGTTTCCTTATCCATCAGATTTGCCTTCAGAGTTTCGATATCAAGTCTTGATCTTTGAAGCTCCTTTTCGAGTACATTTTCTCCTTTTCCAGATCGCGTGTTCTCTAGTTTCATGATAAGATTCTCATTCTCCTCACAAATACCTTGCAATTCAGTTTCTTTGTCCATCAAATTCGCCTTCAACTCCTCTATTTGTGTTTTGAAGTTTTGTAATTCTCCCTGGAGTTCATCTTCCCTACGCTTCGACATTGACTTGATTTGCTCCACTAACTCATAGGCACTTCTTATTTCAAGTGTGCTTCGATTTTTCTCTTCGTTGTATTTGATGTCAGCTGCTTTCAGATCAGCCCTCAGACGTTGAACTTCAGATTTCAGAGAAGACAGTTCTGCCTCAATTGTTTCCTTACTTTCATCAATTTCGACAATTTCACTTTCACCAACATTACCAGTAGCTGATTGGAGTTTGCAAACAAGGTCTTCCAGTGAACTTGCACGTGCTTTCGACTGATCCAACTCGGAAGATAAAGCATTGTATGCTTCCACAACTTTATTACCATCAGACCTTAGGCTCTCCACAATCTTCTTTGCTGATTCCAGTTGCAACAGAGTTTCAGTAACAAGTGCTTGAGCCTGAGCTTCGGAATCTTTGCTATCCTTTAGTTGTTTTTTCATGTCTTCCAGAAGCACAAGTGTATCCGACAAGTTCTGTTTCAAGCTTTGGAGTTCCGCTTGGGATGCTTCCGCGTTCTTGATTTTGATAGCCTCAGATATAGCAACAGTTTCCAGCTGAGTCTTTAGTACCTTTATCTCATTCAAGGCAGAAGCTAATGAAGCTGAGTCAGCAGAATGCTGTTTCTGGATTGTCTCTAGTTCTGAACGCAATGTCAGATCCTCGGAAGACTTTTGGTGGTCAGTCGGACATGTACTCTCAGAAGAAGGCTGATTCACAAGCTGTTTCGGGGACTGGTCTGGTTCGGAGGACAATACTGCACACTGTTCCTTTGACTCCTTTGCCTCTACCTCACTTTGCTTTTTGCATGCTTCTGAGGAGTTTAGCTTGTCTTTGAGATCATTTTTGAGCTGAGTGATTTGGGACTCCAATTCAGTAACCTTGCTTGAGCCCTTCTTCTTTAAATAACAAAGAAAATGATATAGGATATAGAAGCACATATAGGTAAAAAAAAATACAAAACGACACAGGATCGAGTACAAGAAGCTTAATAAAATGTGATTAACGGTAATGCCAATCCGACTATATGAAACCATATTGTTGAACATGGTCACACTTGCAGCACATTATCAGCAGAAGAGAGAACAAATCTGAACGATTTTTATATCGAGTAGTGACAATTTACTTCTGCTAAACCTTCATTGTCAACCACAAGTAAATACATTCACAAATTGAACCTTCAAAATCAAATGAGGACAGCAACATCAAGAAAAAGTTGCAGCATACAAAAGATTCGATACCACTCAAAGAAATCCAGAATTGTGAACTGGTGAGCATGGTCTAGAGTAGCAATATTATGATACTGTAATAAAAGGATAAAGAAAAGATGACATCTAATAGTTTTACTCAGTTTGATGGCCATCAAGGATCAATTTTAGGCAATTACACTGAAGCTATCTCGCTTAAAATCAACTGTGAAGTATTAAAGATATCGGAAAGCCTAATAAGGGCACAAAAAAGGTATCGGTGACACTGAGGCAAATGAGAATTAAGATTCTAAATTTATCTTAGCAAATGGACACAGCCCTGGAGCACAAAGTTGATAGTCAATGACTCAATGCTTATGTTCTGGCAATTCAAACCGAACTGGAAATGCATTTTCTAACTTTTTGCAATGTTTTTTTAATAAAAGAAAGACAAAACACAGACAAAAGAAAATGCCGCATCTAGAGGAAACGAAATGGTAGGAGTTGCACATCAGTATCGTTAAATTTAAACCTTTATATCATAATAGAAGAAGTTTGTTGGCACTAACAACAACAACATACCCAGTGTAGGGGTAGAGTGTACGCAGTCCTGACCCCTACCTCATGTAGGTAGAGAGGCTGTTTCCCAAAAACCCTAAGACTCAAGTGCATCAACAACAACAACATACCCCGTGAAATCCCACAAGTGGGGCCTGGGGAGGGTAAAATGTACGCATACCTTACCACTACCTTGTAGAGGTAGAGAGGCTGTTTCCGAAAGACCGCCGACTCAAGTGCATCAAATCAAAGAAATGTATAATCTCTCATTCTTAACAGCAAGGGCAATTTTGGCACAATGAAAACTTCGTCACCACAGTAGAGATTAATCCCCTCGCCCTTCTCTCAATTGCCCTTTTGGTCACTCTAAAAACTATTCAAACATAAACAATCTTTTCTTTTCAACATCTTTCCATTCTATTCTCTAAATTATAAAGATGCTATTCCAAATAGTTTCAGTTTAAGCCAAGTCAATTTGTAGAATTTTACCTCTGACACCAAATTTTTCGGCGATTTCTGCTCGGTGACTTTAGCCCTTCTCTCTTTTGGTGTCCTACCATTAACATGAGGAGAAGATGCAGAATCAGAATCCGATGCCCCCGTCTTCAGGCGGCGCACAACTCTCGGAGAAATTTTATGAGGCACATCTTGAGGAACACCTCGAGGAGATACCTTTTGAGGCACTTCTCGAGATCTCACAGCCCGAGGAGAAATCTTTAGAGGCACTTCTGGCGAATTGCCTCGCGGAGATTTCTTCTGTGGCACTTCAGAGGAACTGTTTCTGTAATCCAAATGAAAAAATAAAAGAAAAGTTCAGAACACAACTACTGAAATGAAACAAGAATATTGGTTAGACTACTTTGCAATGTTCAAATAGTACAAAAATTTTGCACAACATTTACTACTATCATAAAATACTTAACCACAAATAGAAAAATCATTATATCATTCTTATCTATATTTAATGGCAAAAAGATAACAGCTTTCAAGAATTCTTTAATAATATGAACACATTTAAAGCACATCCTTTTTTTCAGTCACAACATTCAAGATTTATAATCATAAACTCACCCTGCCATTCTTAACCTTCAACACACCCTTAAGAGAAACTTTACAAGAAAATATCAAAAAACAAAAGCTGTCATTTTTCCCCTATGAATTACAAGTAGTTATAAAAGTTTATATGTCACCATTAAAACTTATAGCTTCAAAAGGGGCCCCAGTTCATTACCATTACAAGAACAACTCCATGAATTCCAGCCAGGATAAGTCCATTTTTTGATTTACTAAATAATCATAAATGCCAACTGAAGTTACCTTGCTTTTGGGGTCTGCATATCTCAACAACCTTTAGGCCCACAAAAGTAAAATCTTGGTGGTAAGAAGATTTTTCCTGTTCAATGCCCTCTGCCCCACTAACACTGCAAGATTACATAAACATTATACTCTAACTAAAGACCACTCATATAGTAGAATGAAATTAAGGGAATCCAATGTAAGTAAACAATAAATGCACTAAGACTCCTTCGCGATACGCGAGTGCAGAGAAGGGTCGAACCCGTGACCTCCTAGTCACGTGACAACAACTTTACGAGTTATGTCAAGGCAAGAAAATTGACCCTCCAAAAATAGATGAACAGAAACTTATCATAGTAACATGGGAATAACTTAAAGAAAAGAAAAGGGCGTCTTGGTTCACTTGCCACATTGAATGTTCAACAAAAATAAGGTGAGTTTGGTACAAATTTTAATTGCAGTCACAAGGACCATACAGTGAACAGTACAAAGGACAAGTTGCATAAGATTTTTTACCCTTCATAGTTCACAAACTATTCAAAATATAGGACTATTTTAATGAGGCTATGGACAGTAGGGCCAAAGGGTAAAAACATATACTCCTCAATTTAAGGCAGTCTTCAACTAGACATAAATTATCCTCCATTTTAGCCTAATGAAGGGGCACCTACAGGCTACAGTATACTAACTATCATCTTCTTCAAATATTGATTCTTGAAACAAATTAAGCTAGCATTTGACCATAACTTAAATTTTTTTCCAACTAATATACACATCCAAACACAACTTTAAATTCCAAAAATCAAAACATCAAAAACTCAAATTTTCAAGTTCTTCAAAATCTATGGTCAAACAGGAGCTAAATATGAAGAAAAAACAAAATTACTGAAAAATAGTGTTAAAAAAAAAAAACCCCACCTTGCTTCTCTGCAAAATCTTTAAAGTCAGACAGATCCAAATAAGCTTAACATGAATGTTTCAAAACTGAAATAATAAAATGAAAAACAGAAGAGTAAGAAGAAAATGTCTCAAAAACAAACAACAAACAATGCAATTCAAGTTTTTTAAAAACGGGAATAAACACACATGACGACACTCCAGAAAAAGCTTAAAAAGACAAGCAGAAAGAGTTCTTGAAACTCTTCAAGATTCCATTTTTATTTACTTTTAAGCTAATCCCCCCTGCAAACTGTAAAGCTGAGAACTTTAGTGAGACATCAAGCTCAAAACATAGACAAAACACTGTTAAATCTTTCTTCTAAACCAAAAAAAAAAGTTTTTTTTCATAATGCTACATTCCAAAAAGTTCAAAAAAAGTTGTCATCATGACATTGTAGTACTCCATCATGTACAAAATCAAAAGTATGAAACTTTTCAAAACCCCACAAAAGAAAAAACCATAAAAGAAGAAAAAAAAAGTGAAAAAAGAGAAAGTGTGTAATTGGGGTTTTGGTCTTACCAAGAAAAGATACAGCAAGTAAGTTAGATTTTGGAACATTTAAATTTTCCACCATTCATTCATTACAGTAACAAGAATTAGAAGAAAAAAAAGTAGTAGTACTAGTGTTTATGGCACAGTATTCAAGGTCACCTGCTCTGGTTGATGAAGTACCTAATCTTTTTCTGACTTTGGCTTCTTTCTCTCTATTTGTTTGGCTCTTAGCTGTGTAATGTGGACTACAAATGAGAGTGTAGAGATATATGCTCAAACTTTTCTTGCTAAGTTTTGAAATTAAGATACAAAATGTTTTACAAGTGGGGTCCACAAAAATACGAAGTGTATACAGTCTTGTCTATCTTGTTAACGTAGAGAGGTTGGATATATTGAAAATAAGATACAATAACAAACACATGTGTAAGATAGGTCTAGACAAATGCAGTGTCTGTTTAGTTTTATCTATCTAGCAAACGGAGAGAGGTTGAATATGTTGAAAATAAAATGCATCAATAATATATTTCACACTGGAGTTTAAGGAAGACGGTGTGTATGCAATCTTATCTATCTTGCAAACTTAGAGGGGTAAGATAGATTGAAAATAAGCTACACCAATAACATATTTCATAAGTGGAATTTAGAAAAAACGATACAATCTTATCAATCTTACAAATGTAGAGAGGTCGGATATATTAGAATAAGATACATCAATAACATATATTATCCATAAGTGGAGTCCAAAGAATGGTGATGTATATATAGTGATATCTATCTTGCGATAATAGAAATCTAGATATGTTGAAAATAAGATATAAGAATAACATATTTCACAAGTGTAGTTTAGAGAAGATGGTGTGTATACAACCTTATCTAACTTGTGAAGTAGAAAGACTAGATATATTGAAATTAAAATACACTAATAATATATTTTACAAGTGGGTTCAGAGAAGACGATGTATATACAGTCTTATCTATCTTACAAAAATAAATAGGCTAAATATGTTGAAAATAAGATACACTAATAACCTATTTCACAAATGGAGTTCAAAGAAGGTGGAGGCGTATATAATCATATCTATCTTGCAAACATAAAGAGGTTGGATATGTTGAAAATAAGATACAACAATAACATAGTTCACAAATCACAAGTAGCGTTCAAAGAAAACTGTGTATACAATTTTATTTATTTTGAAAAAGTAAAGAGGTTGAATATATTGAAAATAAGATACACCAATAACATAATTTACAAAGGGTTTAAAGAAGACAATGTGTATACAGTGTTATCTATCTTGCGAAAGCAATGAAGAGTATGTTGAAATAAAATGTAAGAAGTTAAAAAAAACAAAATCTTTACATGAATAGTCAAACGTATTTATTACTCCTATTTACTTTTTCTAGTCAATATTTATAAATACACTCAATACACAAATAGTCAAACGTATATATCCGCGGACTACTTTTAATTTAATTATATAGGTAAACGAATTTTTTTTATTTTGTTTCTATTCGATGTTCAATACCAATATAGGAAACCAATTAATCTAAATTCATACCACTTTATAAAGCTATTTAAAAGAAAACTAGTCTTTGTTAAAATTTTATTTTTCTAATTATTCAAAACTTTGAATTTGAAATTTTGAATGATCTTACTATTTCAGCACAAGTGTTGGTGGAAGTATACGTTATCTTTGGATAAAATTTTGATTTGAAAAATTGAAATGCTGTTTTGGGTGAATGTGGGGGCCTTTTTTCTGCAAATTCTCGTACTATTTTGATGTTTTTTCATCAATTATTTTTTTTATTTCCATTTTTGGACACTTGTGTTCTTTTGATTATGATTTCTATCACACTACTTGCTTTAATATTTTAAGGAATTTTTGTCATTATTTAACCACTTTGATTTGCATGTTTGTTTTCAAACTAAGATATTTGCTTAGTACATACTTTCTCCATGAGTTAGTATGACTTGATGGCGAGTTTAAAAAAAAGACTTCTGAAATTTGTTATCTAAAATAAGTTGTAGATGTTTAACAAAACTCCTTGAATTTGTTCGAAAATTTCATATGGATATAATATAATAAACTATTTCTATTAGACTTTTTCAGTTCAAATTTTAAAAATTATTTTTGTGCATAATCTCAAATGCTTATTACATAGATAAATTAATCACTTGAATATATTGTTTTAGTTATACAAATCATACTTAATTGGAACATGATTGAGGCTTTATAACTCATTAAAACTAATGTGCATAACCAAAAAAGAAGAAGACATATTTTAAGTAAACACACAAAAAAAATTCAAATTTTTAATTAAAGTTGGTAATACAAATGTCTCATCATATATATTCATTAAAAAATAAGCAATAATTTTAATGTCTATAAAATTTACTCATATAACTTTAAAAATTGTCTACGTATTAGTTAGATATTTATAAATGGATTGCTTTTTAATGACTAGTAAAACTTTAGAATAGCCCTATATTATTGCATCTGTCCTACTATATGTATCATATTCTCCATTTTAACTTGTTCGAAAAATTGTTACACAAAAATGAGACAAATAATATTATTTAGAATATGACAATTAAGTACCGCCACTAAGTGTAGTAGAATAAGTGAAAATCACTCACATTTAAATAAATTGTGAGGAAGATTAACCATTCAACAATCCTAAAATGAAGGCTCATAATCATGAAAGTCTTAACTATAGAAGGACAAATTCTCTTTTATCATCGATCGACTTACTCTAAATCCCGTGTAAAACAAAAATCTCGTAAAACCTTTTACTTCAATAATAGATATCAGAAATACAAAGTTTTGATGAATAATATCATATTAGACAAAAAAAAATGGCAAATATACTTTCATAATAATCAAACATCATATTTAATATGTTGAATTTCATATAAAGCAATTAAAAAAATATCAAACATAATATTGATTATATTAATTTTATTATATAAGTAACTTTTTTTTTCTAATCAACAATCAAAGACCCCAATTATATTATAGGAGTACTTTTTATATTGTATAAAAGTTAAAAACTCAAGATTAATTATCATCCATGCCCACATATTGCGCCTAAACATGGCTTACTAATAACTTTTTATGTGATAATTAAGTTGACTAGTGAAGATGCTTAATTGACTCCATGAATAGTTACAAAATTAAAGAAGTAATAATTGTTTTGGATTTTTGGCTACTGGTTAGGCACTCCACATATATTTTAATTAATATTTAGTAATCTACCCCCATTCTATATTGATAAAAAAATTTCGAAGGCGTTGAAATTAAGCTCAAGGAATCTATGAACAATTGTATTTAAAATTTAGTAGGTATTCAATTAAACAATCCAAAATAAAGAAAGTAAATATATTTCATAAAAAGAAAATACGTATAAGATATATTGTAGTTGTTTTTTGGAACCCAGGTAAATCCTCCACTGTGTAATAGCCAGAAAACCACACAGGGGATGTAAACTGCACTAGGCAAACCCTATGTGGCAGGACTCAGAATGCATTGAGGGGGGATCGATCTCGGGTTATCCGTGTGGATAACCACCCTCCAAACCAACTGAGTCATCCCGAAGGATAGATATACTGTTGTTGTTGTGTACTTTTATGTAAAAAAAAAATTTAGTTTGTTCGGGAAAAAAAGATACCAATTTATATTGGAAACTATTTAAATTTTAGGGTTTTAATTTTAAGCACTAACATGACTTGTTGAAATCCCACATGGTATAAAAGTTGATAATAAGTATCTAAGGATCATAAGCTTTCAAGTTCAAATTAGAAAACGACAACTACTATATGATATATTTTTATTTGTCCAAGCTTTGATGACAAAGTTACTTGATATTTATTTTGATATAAGGTAGCACGTATCTTATAAAATTAGCTAAAGTTCGCAAAAGTTGATCCACACTATATGATTATTTAAAAAATAATATGAATTGTTTCATGTTATCATTTTACACTACATATTTTTGAGTCAAGAAGAGCAGGAAATTACATTAATAACTTTGAAAATGAGTGATCTTGAATCTTTGACATCTGTTTATTCGTAGGTAAATTTTCAAGTTCCAACCGCAAAATATATATGTTTGACTTGAATTTTACCCATAGAGCAAACGAGATCAAAAGTTCAAAAATATCTACCTCGAAAATCATTCCGAGAAGAGTACTCTTAACAAATGGACACACGTCCTCATGGGCTACATGAGGGCCCATAAAACTTCTCCTTCATGTCTATTGGGCTAAAATACACCGGCCCAAAAAACTTCATCATCTCTTTTCACTTGTATTGGGCTAGCGGCCCAAATATTAAAAGCTTTTATTATTGAGTAAATATTAGGTTTAGTAAACATAAAAATCATATTTGTATGTTATAATTATAGTTTGTATAATTGCTATTAATTTGTATAATTCGGTATACATATACATAAAAAAATATGTATTTGGGTCTATTTGTATATTTCGGTATACAAATGAGTTCTGCATTTGTATATTACGGTATACAAATGAGATGACAAAAAACATGGAATGTTTGTTGCGAATTACAAATAAAAGAAACTATGGCAATAACATTTAATTTGAATTAATAGTTTGTTATTTCATACAATTTTTCCTTTATTAAGATATAAATGGATTCGTGATTTGAATTTTATGAATTTAATTTTGGAATTAAACCACAATTCATATGATTTATTGAATCTATATTTTTACTTATACTCAATTAAGGAATATGTTAGTATACATATGCAAGACATGAGTGAAAGTAGGTAAAATTTACGGTTATTCATTCAATTCAATTTACTTTCCCTTTTTAAATGAATTGATTATTCAATTGTACTCTCTTTGAAGTATGTAAATGTGTAGGAACCTCTCTTATTGATGAGGATGTGTTTGGTATAAGAAAAAAGTTTGATTTTCTCATTTTCGATTGGCTTAAATATTTTGAAAAATTAATTTTCAATAGTAGACTTATTTTCCTCTAATATTTATTCAAGTAATAACCGGAAATTTTTTTTAAAATCATTTGAGATTTATTATTCCCTCCGTTTAAATTTATGTAATACTTTTTAATTTTCAAAATTCAAACACATATTTTATTGACCGTAATATCTTTATATATCTTTTAAATAATTTAAATTACTGATTATACTATTCTTCTTCTGCATAATTTATAAATATATAAATTTTATGTTAACAATAAAAGTATTATTTCAAAATTTTTAAAATTTAAATTATTTAACTTTCGAAATTGAATACTTAAATTTTTCGTAGTAGTAGATTAGTAAAAGGGCGGTGGTCTGTGCACTATCCAACTGCCGACCACAAATGGAATCTTTTTCTACGTAAGCTTTTGTCTGCACACGCTATTCAACAACGTTTTACGTTATTTAATTCGAATTCAAATTCGAACTTCCATATTTCATTGTTTTATATTAGTTGATTTTTTTTTTTTATATATATATTAAGAAATTATAAATAAGATAATCTATATCGATCTCCATTTGAGGTTGTCCTACATTTCATATTAGTTGATCATTTTCTTTTTTACACATATATTAAGAAATTATAAATAAGTTAATGTTCGTCGACCTCTACTTGAGGTCGATTTTTAAGCGAAACCGACCTTATTAGAAGGCCGGTTTCTCAGATCAATTAAGTGATTTTTTCCCCCTAAATTTAAAGTGTACTTTAACTAATTTATCTGATATTTCACTTGCCTAATATTTTATTGATACAAGTATGAAGTAATTTTATTAATTAATATTTAATTATTTCATTGAATATGCGTTATGCTCCGTCAATATATAATTTTGACTATCAAGATTTAAACAAATAATAATAAATTACATATTAACTACTTGATCGGAACTTATACATATCTAATCTTTTATTAGTACAAATATCGAATAATATACTTACCACACTTCAATTTTCTCACCGAATTCTTATTACTTTCCATTTAGAGGTGGAGTCAAGATTAGAAGTTTGGGGGTTCTAAATTAATTTATTTGGGGATTCACAAGTTAATACACATAATTTTTTTAATTTTCTAATACAAATATAGGGTTTACGAAAAACCTAGTGGATTCGTTTGAATTCATAAACCCCGCCTAGCTCCACCTTTGTTTCCATCAATAGCTTTAACTTTCAAAGTCAAGACAAAGAACGATAAATCTTTTGATATTTCTATTTTTATGAAAAATTGAATCTTAACTGCATTGATAATTAATTGAATCCCCAAATTATCCTTGTCATCTTTATACTTAAAGTTATGTAAAATATTCAGTGGCACAATTATTAAATTATAGATCTAAGTTGATGGAATCTTACTCTTCATTGAGGTCAAATTCAAAAATATTTGTTTTCTAATGTGTGGAAAAGAGTTTTCATGTGCAAGTCACGTGTGGTTATTTGTTAAGTCAATTATTTGGTCCATTTTTGTTTAGTTTAATTATTTAATTTGTGCTCAAGTTTTGTAAACTTAAAGGAGAAGAAACGTTTTTCAATTAAATATTCAACTCTAACTTCGTAAAAATCAAAATAAATAAAAAATTATTTCAAAAATCTATGATCAAACGTCAGCTTAAACTTTAGTCCAATAAAATACTCCCTCTGTTCCTAATTACTTGTCAACTTTTTTTTTTTATAATTGTCCCTAATTACTTGTCCACTTTGATAAATCAAGAAAGGACAATTTTTTTTACCTATTATACCCTCAATTAAATGACTAATTGCTTTGAAAAATGCAGAACTTTTCATCCACTTCATAATTAATAGATGTAAAATGATAAACTCATTATGTCATTAATTGATTTTTTAATAAATGTGCGTATCAATTCAAAAGTGGATAAGTAATTACGGACAGAGGGAGTAACAGTTAGATGGATATAGTTAATGTACTGACTAGAGGTAGTTTGGTCAGAAAGATAGATTTGCCTTGATAGGTAGATACTGGAACCCATGCCCCCCACCTTTTTATTTTTTAATGCCTTTACTTATTTTTATTAAGAAATAAAATCCAGTATCGTAAGAAAAATAAAACAGTAAAATAGTGAGATAATGTGTACAACTTGATCTTCTAAAAAGATTATTTGATGTCATCTTGCACTTACCTCCTTAGAATGATAATTATATTAACTATAATTTTCTTTTTATAATATGTATTAATTTAGGGTAAATAGCACATATGATCATATTACTATATTTCTTTTACTACTTAACTATGTTTTTTAATATAAAGATTAAAGAGTTTGAACACATGCATTAGATTGATTAATAACAGAACCATCCCTCAAATCCCTTTCAAAATATTTTTCATTTTCTAAAAGCTAAAGGGTGTGAAAGGTATTTATATAAATAAATATTTATTTTTTATAGAAGTTCTGGTGTATATATTTATTTTTAATATACCATATCATAAACTATATAAGAAATAATTTTAGAATAACTAATACAACTATACAAGCATTACTAACATAAAATTACTAATACACTTTATTCTACATTGTTCTTATATACTCTATCAAACGACACAAAAAATTTATGATATTCGTAAAAACACCTCAAATGCACAATAATGTATCACTTAATTATATATAAAATAAGATAATAATAATAAATAAAAAATTATTTTTGTGTGTTTTATATATTACATATAATTTTATTTTTATTATATTTTCTAATGCTACTTGTTTACATGAACTTCCAAAAGAAGACAGAGGAAGGAAATATATAAATGAAAATTTGGTCAAGATTTAAAATTAGCCAAAATAAGATGACGAGATATAAGTGGCATCATAAATTACTGACTGAGTAATATTATCATTTAAGTATTCCTTGAATTAATCATTTCACTTCACTCAATCAAACAAGTTTAATTTTTTCACCTTAAAAGTCAAATAAAGGATATAAGGATAAGATTGATGTACATTTTTAAAAAATAAATAAATTACATCTATTAGATTATATTAAATATATATTTTTTTTTATAATAATAAAAAATACTATAAAAAAATGAATATTATTATTATTATCCGAAGTCAGTCTCTATCTAGGTAGAAATAAGATGTTTCTATACCCTTTTCATGTCTTATTTAGTGAAATTATAGTCAATATGTTATAGTTATTGTTAAATAATGTTATTATAAAGCAATTTGATTGTACGTCATCTTCTCACTAACTTAGGTGAGACTCAAGTTCTTTTTTTTTATAAATTTTAATATTCCTAAAAGAAAATAATCTCCTATTTTATTTTATTTGACATTATTTAACATGACATAGTGTAAAAAAAGAACTTTTAAAATTTATAATTTAAAATAATTTTTAAATATTTATATGAGTGTAAATCTTTAATCAAGGATACAACAAAAAAATATTTCCAATTATTATAAAGTAATTATTAGAATTGTTTTTTTAAAAACAAACTAAAAAAAAGGATATAATATAATGAAAAATGAATAGATAAATATAGACAAAATAAAATATAATATAAAATATTCTTACTCCTCATCTCAAAATCCTCTCAACTATGTCATATCAATACTAACAAAAATAATTTTTGTAGCTTGGCTCTTAATCGGAGGTTTCAGATTCGAGCCTTAAGTATGAAGATAATTTTATTGGGAGTACCATCCCCGAATATTGCAGTAGTGTAATTGCTTCATTCTTAATTAGGGGTTTCAGATTCAAGCATTAAGTATGAAGACAATTCTATTGGGAGCACCAATATCCAAATGAACCCTGTAATACACGATTCGAACTTAATCAGAGCTCTAATATGAATTTCGAACATCGAGTGTGAAACCAAAAATAAAATACTAACAAAAACAAAGGGTGCTTTTGTCATTTCACTATACACTTTGTCTTTAACTTAATGCAACAAACACCTCCACCCCACCCCCTCCCCCTTCTTCATCATCTTCTTCATAATCACTTCATTTCCTCTGTTTTCCCCTGTTTTCAAGAACCCAAAAAAAACTCAAAAAATCACCATGAGAACCAGTAATCACTTAATAGGTTTACTAAACTTCTTCACTTTCTTAGCATCAATCCCAATTTTAGGCGGTGGAATCTGGTTAAGCAGCAGAGCAAACAACACAGATTGCTTAAAATTCCTTCAATGGCCATTAATAATAATTGGGGTCTCGATAATGGTTGTTTCTTTAGCTGGATTTGTTGGTGCTTGTTACAGAAACACTTTTTTAATGTACATTTATCTATGGGCAATGTTCTTTATCATTGCTGCTTTAATTGGATTTGTTATTTTTGCTTATGCTGTTACTGATAAAGGGTCGGGTCGGCCCGTTATGAATCGGGCATATTCGGAATATTATTTGCAAGATTATTCCGGTTGGTTGGAAGAAAGAGTTTCGAGCCAAAGCTACTGGGAGAAGATTAGTTCTTGTCTAAGGGATTCGCGTGGTTGTGGTAAGATGAGAAGGATTTATAATGGGATTCCGGAGAGTGTTGAGATGTTTTATCGAAGGAAACTTAGTCCTATCGAGGTACGTTAAGCTAAAAACTCTCTTATTTTTTTTTTTTTATCGAGGCTAATTTGTGTGTGTTTCGACTTTATTTATATATGTATAGAGTTAAGTAAACAACAAAGAAATGACTTTAATTTTCTTTTTATTCGAACTCATAGTTTTAGGATGGAGAATGAAGGATAGTTATCGACTAAGCAATCCCTTCTTGTAGAAAAGAAATTGGAATATCTTGACTCAATTTTTTTTTTGGGCTAAACATTAGTTTGTGCATATCTCGACTTTATTAGTACTCAAGAAATAGTCATTTCTTTCTTGTTTGCTTTACTCTTTCCTATGAGTTTGTCTTTTTTTAATTTTCTAAGAATCCGATGCAGTTAGCGAGAATCGTGGTAGTTCAGTTCGAAAGGAAAGGCAGTTCAGTCATAATGGCTCGAACTCGTAATTTTATGAGTAGAAGTAAATGATAGTTACTGGTTGAACAATCCTTCTTGTTGGGAGAAGAAACGACTTGAAAGTTGGGAATTATATGATAGTAATGTCTGGATTAACTTTGTGTGTATTTCAACTATTTAATTAAGTATCCATTACTTAGATATAAAAATCGTATAATTCTGTCCATTGTAATGAGGTAAAGAGGAGAAAGTCATCTAAAAATTATGCCTAAACTCTTTTAAACTCATTAAAAATTAAGAACATCTAGATAGATGGAATTTTACCTCGTAAGTTTATTCGACATAAATTTAAATTAATTAAATCAATAAATTTTAAATGTATATGTCTAAAGCAATAAAATAGAAGTATCTATTATAAACAACTTTTAGAGGAAATAAAATTTGATCTATTATAAGATAGTATTAAAAGATATCATTTTTTTTTTTGTAATTTTAATTTTTCTTTTTTATTTGCACTTGAAATTATATGACACTTGTGACAACTTTATTTTCACATAACTTATGAATTAAGATTAGGAACGTCCTTGGAAACCAATATAGATCTGTTTTTACGGAAAATAAACGTTATGCCACAGCAACAGTACAAGAATGTTTCACTTTTCTATGCTTACATTAGTTTCTCCGTTTTCTCGTTTCAATTTAAGTGACATTATTTTTCGTTATTTAGTAAACCATAATTTATTATGACTTATTTGGAATCACAAGTTTTTTATACTTAATGATCAGTCAAACACATTTACATAAGTTAAAGACGTAAAGTTAGTAATTTGTGAGTTACAATTAAGTATTCCTTGTTTGTTTCTATCAAAATAATTTATTAATATTCGATATTTACATCAAATTAATTCACCATACTCAATGTATGTGAAAATGTGATACAAGTTTATACAAATGATGGGATAATTTACCAATATATATATCAATTGTCGTTTAATAAAATAATACCTCCTCCACACTTTTAAAAAGTAGAACATTTTGCTTACAATAAAGTGATATTTTTGGCCTAATATAATTAATGAAATAGAAGAAAGGTGACAGCTCAAAACAATAATTTTTGTCAATAGGCCATGCATGTGTTTTATGTGATAATAGAGAGGTTGGCTTCTTTTGGACTATTATTCAGATTATTATTTTTTGCTTTATTGCTTTTTATTAAATACCCTTTTAAAATTTATGTATTTTTCATTAACAATTAAGGGATAAAAAACCTTTTGGCCTTTTTGCCTTTTGGTTTGACTAGCTTTCCCTTTTTTTCTTTTAAAAACATTGATGTTTTGCACCTGGTAACCTAGTCGTCAATGTAATGGATTGAGAATTATAAGTATCTAGTTTAAATTTTAGCGGAGGTAAAAATACTACTATATATATCTGATTGTTTCTCATATGTTCAAGCCTAAGTTGACAGAATCACTATATACCTATACTAGTTAGTAAAAGGATAACTAGTATCTCATGAAAATCATACACAAGCTAGCGCATACACCATAATTATTAGAAAGGATCATGATGTCTAGACTTAACTTGCACACGCCTTAGTTATTTTACCCGAGTACTTAATTTGTTGTTTTTTTTCACAAGTACATATATTTTGTAACTTTATACGCTAAGACTGCGCACCTTACTATTTCACCGAATAATTGTTACTTTTCATCGATACATGTATTACATATGTCTCATGAGTTTGTACACTAGAATTAATTTAGTCAAATAAAAAAAAACCATTTGATATTTTTTTTTTAATCAGAATTTGAACCTTGATCTATCATAATTTTTATCCATTTTATTGACTGTTTGGCCATACCGTTAGATATGTTGGAGTGATGGTCAATAACACCTTCCATGCCCTACTCCTTCAATTTCCCCTGACAAAATATGGGTCCTCATTAATATTATCCCATAATATAAGTTCACACCCAAATTAATTTTTAATTGGCAGATAGGCTGTCCTTTCATATTTATGAACCATTCAAGAAAATTAATTGCTCCATTTAAAAAAATAATATATTTATGATCTCTTCTTTGATAAGTTTTAAATACAGGACCAAAAAATTGGTAGGTGGTGGACTTAAATTATGCAAATTTGCTATTTAGGAAAACAAATGGCCATATGGGCAATTTTTTTTGTCATTTGTTAAAAGTGGTCCTACCCAATTATACTAGTTTACAAGCAACTTACCATTCGTTTGTTAGTGTGTATAAGGATAATACTGAATTAGCAATGTTGGAATTAGTTATTTTAACATTATTTTTTATCAACGGTTTGATTTGTACAAACAATATCTTCTTGATGTAACATGGATCAACATGTCAAGAAAATTGTTTGTAGTGCATGCATGTGCAAGTCATACTGTTTCCAGAAAGGGATTTTTTTATTTCTTGAGAAAATTTATTGCTTCAATCAATTTCTAGTAATTTATGGTTCAAAAAAAGCATCTTTCATTGTTATAATATGAATAAAGAAAAGTATTTACTATTTTGATGATGGTGTGAATGAATTTGACTATACTTGATTGGAAAAAGATAGGGGCCAAACATGTTTAAAAAGACTCCAATAATAGGCCCCCCAATTATTTACATCTTGATGGGATAGTCACGTGGCCATGTGTGTCTTAGATATTTCTATACCTATTTTTGAACTTAAATAATTATAAGCATATGTTTAGAGAGTAGCGGAATCAGAATTTTCGTTAAGAGAGTTCAGAATACAAAAAAGTAAACACATGAAAAAGTCGTAGAGATTCAATATCTACTATATATATAATAAAAAATAGTTCTAATCTTTGATATATAGTATAATTTTTCGCTGACCAGTTGCATCCATGCAGCTTCACCCCTGATATAGTCTAACCCTAATAGATCTCCTCCCCTTTCTTTCTTGAGTTGAACTTGTCTGAACTAGTAATGCTAGGGTAGTATATATCTCGTCGCGGGAAAGTACAAGCATTCATGCATGTGGTACAGCATGCTTAATGCACATATCGTTATGGGAATATGTTTGTTCTACTTGCAAAACTTCTCCAAAATATTAGATTGAAGTACATTCTTCAACATATTGTGCGTTGAATTACTACACAGGTAAAATTATTACTGCACTCAGAGGCGAATCTAGAATTTATAGTCGGGGGTTTAGAATGAGCAGTGTAATCATTGTAAATCTTTATGTGCTTGTATATACAGTTTGAGCCTATGTTGCTCTGATGTAGTCTTCACAAATGTTGATGGACGCATGTCAGATTTTGACAAATGTGTGATAACATCGTCTTTGAAGGATCCTAGCAACATATAAGTTCATTTCAACGCTCTTAACAAAATTTCAAATTTTTGTCCAATGTAGTCTGGTTGCTGCAAGCCTCCTACAGAATGTGGCTACGTTTATCAGAACGAGACGGTTTGGATCCCCGGAGGAGGACTAGTTGGAGCTGATCCAGATTGTGTTAAATGGAGCAATGATCAAGAACAACTCTGTTATAATTGTGACTCTTGCAAAGCTGGCGTACTTGCTAGCCTTAAAAAGAGTTGGAGAAAGGTGTCTGTTATCAACATTGTCATATTGATCCTCCTTGTTATCATGTATATGGTTGCCATCGCGGCGTTTAGGCACAACAAACGGATCGATAACGATGAGCCTTATGGAGAAACCAGGATGGAGAAGACTCAACCTAGCAGGATACACTTCTAAAAGAGTCGCAACAGAGTAAAGCTTGAAATGTATTTTTATGTTTTGGTAAGTTTTAGTAGTCTTTGTTTATACTTTCTAAATGTCATTTTGTTCCCAAGAAAACACAGATTGTAAATCTTGTATTCATTGTGGTGTATTTTCATTTATTAAATTCCTAAACTATCTAAGTTTGGTTTTGAGGCTGTTTTGGTTACTTTAGTGTAGCAAGCTTGCTATGAGATTTAAGTAAACTTTTGACATTAGTGTTGTGTGTGTTTTGCATTAATACCTTCACAACCTTCTCCCTTCCGTCGTACCTATGTTGGAATAAGGTAAAGCGTGTGGGTCGCTTGAATAGCTCAATTGCACCATAGTTCGGTGCTCATGACGTGCTATAGAACATCCATCGTGCTGTGCTCATGACGTGCTATAGAACATCCATCGTGCTGTGCTCATGACGTGCTATAGAACATCCATCGTGCCGGAGGGAGGGAAACCAAGCAGGGCATAGCTAGCGGCAAAGGAGCCGGCTTGGCATCAACGACTTCCTGCCGCACTGGAGTAATCCAATGTCGT
Organism: Solanum okadae; assembly: GCA_036553675.1. NCBI lineage: Eukaryota > Viridiplantae > Streptophyta > Magnoliopsida > Solanales > Solanaceae > Solanum > Solanum okadae. Next base: position 47,206,672 of record CM071688.1, on the reverse strand, counting down.
AGCCACATGTAGTGAAGAGTGGTCAGTTAAACACCCTTCGTTGAAAATTTATGTTATATATGTATAGAAAATTAGATGAAGTTTATAGATTTATTTTTTATTTTTAATAATTGAGGGTAGGGGAAGGGGAGAGGATTACAATATGGGTAATTAGATTGAGTTCATGTAGCAAACCAACTGCGCGTCTAAGATTCCCCGAAGTTCATAGATAAAAAATTACATATATTTTAAATCTTAAGTACCCTTAAAGAAATTTTTTACTTTGCCACTTGAGTAATTTAGTATGTGGTTCTGCACATTCCACCACTTCTCTATTCATTTTCAAGATTACGAAATGAGCTAAATCACTTATTTTGAAACGAAAGAAATAATATATTAACTTCAAATTGCCGTTAAAACACATGAACCTTAAATTATGATTCTTTCCACACGTATATATCTAAAGATTGCTAAAGGCCAAACACATATGCATACCCTTAAACTTGTCCCTAAATTTCATTTTGGCACTCCAACTCAACCTTGTTCCATTTTAACCCTTCAACTCCAATTTTTATGTTCCATTTTGGCACTTATTTCCAAAGAATCAACAAAGTGGGATGTGTGTACTTCACATGCCATTATTGTGTTAAAAGATAATGGATGAACATCATTTTTTTTAAAATATTTTTTTTTAGAGTTTTTGTACATTATTGTGTGAAAAAATAATCGGCGAAAGTGTATTGGTTTTTTTTAAAAAAACAATTAGTTAATTTAAATAACATCACATATTTTTTTTGCATATCTAGTCTACTTGGACCAACTCAAATATCATCTTTCTAATTTTTCATTCAACTAAATACGAGTAAAAAAAAACTAATGTTCATTGCTAATTAATAACACTACAAAAAAATGTTGAAACTCGATAGACTTCGTTGGGTTGTCATTGATTTTTTTAAGAAAGAAAATCGACGCACTTTCATCGGTTATTTTTCACGCAAAAATATAGGAAAACTCTTAAAAAGAAATTGTTACTTTTTTTATAAAAAAAACCAATGATAATCCGTCAGTTTTTATTTTTTACAATAACTAACGGCTGATCGTTGATTTTTAAAATGCAAAATTGCAGTTCAATAACATATATAGAAATAAAGAAATCATAAAATTAGTATTTTGTGTTAAATGGTACATAAAAGAAATAGAGTTGAAGGGTAATCTTTTATTATTTTTCTAAAAAATACATTTTTTTTTGTCTTTCACTCTCTTAGAGAATGTGTGATGCACACTCTCTGTCACATCACTTAGAAGTGCCAAAATGGAACATAAAAATTGGAGTTGAAGGGTTAAAATGGAACAAGGTTGAGTTGGAGTGTCAAAATGAAATTTAGGAACAAGTTTAAGAGTCTGCATATGTGTTTGGCCATTGCTAAAACTATATAGTATGCCATCACATGATCTATGATGTAATTTGTGAAAATAAATGCCATGGTATGAGGAGTGATGTCCCTATCCAGACAGATAGACATTAGAAGTAGAAAACATGTTTATGTTAGTTGGCATGCTCGTAAGTGCACGTGATGATATCAAAATCTTTGGAAGTTACGTATGTAACTAGGACGTCTCAACAAGATCGGGGCTTAAAACCAAACTTTATCGAGAAGTATACATAAATTGAATGACAATAATAATTAACGACAATAATATAGTTCGTGTAATTCTGTAAAGTGAAGTCTGCAGAGGATATAATGTACAAAAACGTTATGAAGTAAGAAGATAACCACAAAATTTGAAGTTTACGGATTCGTACAACGACCTCAAATTAATACTACAATAATAACTTGGTTCACTTGAGTTCATATATTTACTAGATTCTTAATATACACTATATATGTGTAGGATTTGGACAAAAATTATTGAGTTCATTTGAACAAGTAAATAACTCATCCTACGTGATAATTCGCGTGAAATACACTCAAATTCTTTTATTATAACATAATATACATCCTACATGTAGTTGAAACAATTTATATAATATTAAAGGACGATTTTTTATTTTAATCAAATGTTGAAAGTGCCAATACGAATTAGATATAACAAGCTCTCTTTTGTTACCCTCGCTCTATTTTAACATCACAAAATATTGTAATAAACTATATTTTAATAGTAAATTATATATTCTTTAAAAATAATAATAATTATGTTTTTAAATATAATTTATTTTAAGTGTTAGGGATGGGTAAAAGTGGAGGGAATATTAAAGTTTGATCAAGGATGGCTCCGTCGATCAGTACACAAATGGAACTTCACTCTTTGATTAGTTGATTGTGTATTTGTGTTGTACCTCAACACAATAGTCAAAAAAGGCTTGTTTATTTTACTTGTCATATTATTTTATGTATTTTTTTAATACTATTATTTTTTTTTCAATTTATTTGTCATATTCTTTTTAGTTTGTTTAAGGGAAAATGAAATTTGACAACTTTTTTATTTCAACTTTCAGATAATATTTTAAGATGAAAAGATTAAAGAATATTTTAATACATTTGATATGATTTAGTTTAAAATTACAAGATTCAAAATTTAACTTTACTTTCTTAAACTCCGTAAAAATCAAAATATGACAAATAAATGAAAATAAATAAAGTAATTAAATAGGTAATTTAATTAACTAATTTGTCTTTGTTTATTCCTTCGATTGTAATTTTAATATTACCTTTTTTCCATCATATTAACCTATCCACCTCCAAGTAATGATAAGATATGCGTAATACTCTACATTTTCTAGACTAAACTTAGTGGAATTTTATAAGCTATGTTTTACTGTATTAATCGCTATCCATTGAGTAGGAATATAAGGTGAAAACTAATATCTAATTATATCTTGATTTTTTGAAAAATAAAATAAAATTTTGGATAAGGAAAATGATAATAGGGAGGAGACTGTAAGTTGGGGAATCGAATATTCACCAACAAGGTGACGATTCAAATAGAGGGGAAGTTATGATTTCAATTTTGTGAATTTTGAGTTTTACTAACGATTTTAAATAATAAAAAATGAATTCTAAAATTAATATTTATACATGTTTTATAAATTTATTAAATAAAATTTACTGTTGGATCAAATTCGCATATAAAATGGGTTCAAATAGCTAAATTATTTCCACCAAATCCATTTTCTATAAGCTACACGTAAAAAAAACGAAAATGGAGTACTCATCAACTAACTATGCACCTTCATCGCTGCCGTCGCCGCCGCCGTCGCCGTCATCCTCCGCCGTGTCTTCGTCTTCCTCTTCTCCTAACTCTCCACTTACCGATCTACCGCCTGCCGTAACTTCATTACCTTCATCCTCTCGCTACGTTTTTTCGCCGGTGACCAGCTCTTGTGGACCCTGTAAGTTCTTAGGTCGGAACTGTGCAAAAAATTGCGTGTTGGCACCTTGGTTTCCTCCTAATGATACCATCAATTTCAGCACTGTCCATCGTGTTTATGGTGCTAGCAATGTCATCAAGTCCTTGCAGGTGCACTTTTGAAATTTATGATTTCTATTGCGATCTCAATTTATTATTATATGATTATAGTTAGGTTCACAAATCAATTTTATTTATATATTTGGTGAATTTCTTAAGATAAATCTATGATTCGAGCAAATGTTATTGAGATTCTTAGCATTAACTAATTGGCCTAATTCATTAACGTGCCTGTTAACTTAGCCTCAACTGATATCTTTAGCCTAAGTAGACACTTTAACTTGCGTAAAATTGAACAAACAGACACATGCGTCCTATGTGACGTTTCTACCAGACAATTTGTGTCCTATCGTGTATTATGCCAATGTACAAGTTTACTTGTTCAATTTTTATACAAGTTTAAGTGAGTACTTGTGCACACCTAAAATTGGAGGGTATAGATGCCAACTAAAGCTAAGTTGAAGGGAATATATATGTATTATGCCTAACTAAATATACTACTTTCAAGTTATGGGTTCATATCTACTATTTGTTGTAGTTTTAGTAATTATTAAGAGAAAATAGCCAAATATTCCCCGACCTATTTGCCAATTACCAATTACACACTTATACTTCATAAATATATAGGTGGGATATTCTATCTCTGATCCCACCATATTAGGGTGGTAAAAACTAAAAACCTTACTCGGTGTCCATGGGATGTTTACACCAAACAAGTAAATATAGGATATGTGTATGTACATATACTCATTGCTTAACTGTATTGAGTAATTAATGCATATTTTCACCAAAATTAAATCGCCTAACTATAAGAAATTTTGTTTGTTTGGTGTAAATATTTGACACAAATAAGTATCTACCAAGGGTGTTTTCCTTGAAACAATTTAAGTGAACTTTGTTTAATAATTCACAAGCAAAACGAGTTCACATTCATTAGACCGTTGTTGTTATTAGGAATATTTCGACGTTTATTTGTTGTAGAAGTATAAGTAGGCAAATATTGGAAAAATATTTTTAAAAACTTAAATTCGTTCACCTTGTGTGATGATGGGAGGTTTGACCTTGACCCCTATCTAGTTTGTTATAAACCAACAAAGAGTAGTGAAAGACTACATACGGAGAAATCTTAGAAGGATAAGAGGCCAGCAGGGTACATTCCAAAAGAATGTTTCACTAAAAAGAGCATGTCTACTAGATGCTTTTCTACTTTCTAGTAGCATGTTCTTACTGAAGAGTTCAAGAGGGTCAAAGTGCCGTCCTGTATGTTTTTCAGCTCTTATTTTGAACGATGGGGAAGCCCATTTTGTCCAGTCTAAGTTGTCGTCTCTTTCCCTGTGGTAGATGTCATTATGATCTAGTAGGGTAGCATGTTTAACCATAACATCTGCTACCCTGCCACCTTCTCTATAGCAATGGGATATTTGGATGTTTCTGTTCCTGATTATATCTTGAATCTTTTCCACATTCCTTTGGAGATGCCATGGAGGTTTGATGTTGCCTTTGATCATCTCGACTAGGATCATAGAATCTAATAGCAAAATATAGTTAACTGGTATATGATTCCTACACCAATTAACACCAAAAATGAGTCGTCTGTGTTTCACAATAGTTGTTAGTTGAGAAATGAAGTGGGTTGGCAAAAACCGTGATCATTTTCCTGTTTCTTCTCTTAACCATCCCCCCTGCTCCAGATCCCTACCCTGCTGTTTCCATCAGTGTGAACTATGGTAGAACTGTCTTGAGAGTTGTTGCAGTGAACCATCTTACTGGTGATTCTGCGCTTGTAGTTGAGGACAATTCTACATTTTTATGCCAATTCAACTGTTATCTATAGATTTTTAATTGAAAAGGAATTTGGTGCCGATTCTAGATATTGAAATATTTTTATGGCCATACTTTTTCACATCTGGCCTTTCAAATTCTCCAACACACAATGGTAGGAATGATCTGCAAAAACAATCTATGCACCAAATTGTTCGGTTCAGTAGTCCACCAGCTGTTTAAGAAATTATTGATGTTGGAATGTCTGGTGTCAGTCCCTAGAAATCCAGATATCATTCTCCAAGTTTTGGTGGCTATATCACCATGGACAAACAGGTAATTGATAGAATCCTCCTGAGCATTTCTGAGGGGCCGGGTTTGCCGTGTTTATTAGCGTTCTGATTAGCTAGAGATTGTATGCTAATATTACCGTTGGAAAAGTTGTTCTTGTATTAGAACGTAATCACCGAATTTGAAGATGAAACAGAGAAAGAAGTTGAAGCTTAAACAATCAATTTGACGTGTATACCATTAAAGGTACTAGTTTCAAGTAGTAAGAGAGGCCTTTATTTCGAGCCCCTATAGTAGCAAACACGGAAAAATCCCTATACTATTTTCCTTTTGGTGGTGTACAGGGGATTGATCTATAATGAGAAGTAACAACCAAATCCCATTATTTATTAAGGAGTTCAAGTAATAAACATGGTTGGTGTAAGAAAAATTCACATTATTGAGTCACTTTCAACGTATTATAGTAGGTGACTTGTTTATTTTTAAGATTACAAATCTTACATTTTAAGGAGTTTTAATGTAGTTGTCATATAAAAATGATCTGGTGGTTTAAAATTCTTAATACTGACAATCTAGATAACTTAAAAAAAACAATTCACTCTTTTCATCTCTATATTACTATATATATTTCTTCTCCTCTTTGCATCTACATCTTCATTTTTTCTCCAAGATAATTTACATGTGGCTTATTATCTAACAGAACCCTTCTCTCTCATAATTTCCTTAGTTGTCTAACAAGTTAAATGCTTATTTTAACAATTATGTTTTCCTTATTCGCTTGTATAGTGAAATCCAAACATGACGTTAACTTTTTCAAATCTTGTTTAATTAGGAATTGCCAGAATATCAAAGAGCAGATGCTGTAAGCAGCATGGTGTATGAGGCAAATGCTAGACTGAGGGATCCTGTATATGGTTGTGCAGGGTCAATTTTCCATCTACAAAAGCAAGTGAGTGATCTCCAAGTACAATTGGCAAAGGCACAAGCTCAGGTTGTCAACATGCAATGCCAACAAGCTCATCTGTGGGAACTAATTTGCATGGAAATGGGCCAATCTCCACAAGCAATATCACCACCACAACAATCTTTGGACAATTTCACTCATAATATCCCTATGAGCTTCTTAGACGACGATAACTTTGGATCAGTGTGGGAGGCCCTATGGACATGACGATTAAAGATGAAAACTCAAAATGCTCTCGGTGAAAGGAAACTGAATTGTAATATAAATTGAGCCAAATCTTCCAAGATTTGTGTTAATGTTTATTCAGGTACTTTTTTTCGTAATATGATTCTGATAAGAGCACATGAAACTGATGGGTCATATGATCCGACCATGTTATATATATAATGCTAATTTATGAGGAAAAATGGATGGTGATGTTTGAAGATGCATTGAGGTGAATCTTAAGTATCCTATCTTGATTTAACTGATGCCATAGATGTTGACAGTGTATGTTGTTGATTGACATGGTAATATTGAGGGCTGGTTTCCATTCAGGCAACTCAGCTAATTAGCATATTCCACCAAAAGAGTTTCAGTTGTGGACTGTGTAATCAGTGAAAAGTCCAATGTTTGTAGGCACAAGACTTGTCAAGTTTGCCATTACTGCTTCTGGTGATGTTTCTTGCTCGAGGTCAACTCCGACATAGCACAAACAGTTCCTTGTCTATTCAATGATTGGTCATCCAATTGTTAATATGTGCTTCACTAGTGATATTAGGAAAATCATTTTATGAGCTAAAACTTCTCTAAAGAGACATATGTATGTTTAAATAGGTTGTTTGAAGTTGGACCTTATGCGAGCTCAATTGAAATTTTTATTCATAGCTAGCTTCCAATTCATCCTTAAATCACCAGTATGCTGGTACCCCTTTAATTTGGGTCGGGTTACTCATATTCAATGGGTCAAACCTTAATCCGAAGGTAGGAGGTGTTGCAATGAGCAACCATTAGACTGCCCTCATTAAAAGGGTAAATCTTTTCAAGGCTATATTTAGACATTTGCATAAATCAACCTTGAAGATTGATACTAATAGCTATTGAGAGACCACCAAAGATGTGGTGATAGGATTTCACAAAAGAGTAGTAATTTCTCAATATTTGAAATATGCAAAGTCAATAGAGGAATTGGAATTAAATTTGAGCAGCGCAAAGCGTCTATTGCCACTGTGAAGCCAAGGAATCATCTTCAGATCGGGATGAATTTAATTTTAAGATGAAAAAAAAGAAGGTAACAAGAACACTATAGACAAAATCTGGTATAGGCAGGAATTGGAATATACATTTTGCAGCTGTTTAATCAATAGAAACGGTCTGTTACTTATTGTAAGTTTTTCTACAATTCTCTTGTGAGTTCTAACCTATTGAAATGTTGTAACTGATACCGTAAAACCAAACAATAAAAAGGTTATACAATTACAACAAATGATACAATGTATTCAAACACTCCAGCTTCAAGGTTCATCATTTTTTTTTATTAAACCATTTTACGAGTTTAGAATCCAATTTTATCCACCTATATCATTTCCTGATTATAATAGGAATTCACAAAAGAGCAGTAACTTCTCAAATTGAAATGAGCCATAATATAGGGGAATGGATATAGAGGATTCATATAGTCAATGCCAACTGATTTAGGATTGAGGTTTAGTACTTGATCGTGAAATTGGAGAATTATCATCTCTACTTGATGAGGATCGAAGCACCTAAGTTGTGCGGACTCTTCACTTTCAATGCTGTACTCGTGTCGGATTCTCCAAAAATACTCTACTTTTGGAGAATCCGACAATCCATATTGACATTTTTGAAGAGTCCGAGCAACATAGCTAAACACAACGTTTTGTTTTGATTTTGGCAGAACTTTAGATTATTTGAAAAGGAGTAGCGCTTACTCTTTAGATAACCTGCCAGTTATTTTCTCCTTGCTTGTCTATTAGCTTGTTTCAGTTTGTTGATCCATTTATTGTTGCAGGAGTTGTTCAATCAATTTGCGGAATCACAAGGAGGAGCATGAATGTTCGAAATATTGAAATCTCTAATTCACAATGAGGTAGCTTTTGCCTATTCCTTGTAATAAGACTACATCAAGCTTGCAAAGCAAAAAATTTGAAGGGAGAATTTTAAACACATTTCTTTTTTATTGAGTAGTGCTTATCGTCGAGTTTCTAACTGCAGTGCATTTCATAAGTAATGCTGATGAATCTTGTCACTTTTCGAATCTCTAGAGTAGTTGGGTAATAAAATTGTCATCTTCTATCTGTATTTGTGCCTTTTTTTGGTATGACAACTTAAAGCTCGAAAATCAGCACTGAATTGCATCAAAGATGTCGTTAAAACTATGCTAGATTGTAATTCAGCATCAGCCTCTGAGATTGTATCAGGATTCATTCATCATTAAGAAATGCTTATGAACTAAGACGAGTCAAACTATTTCACTCGGCAGTCAGTTCCGGAATCACTTTTGTAGTGAAATAATATGTCGATTGGGGAAGAGTTGTTACACTTCTTTTACATTTATTTTCAGATTGGTCTATTTGAGTATGAATTTTCTTGGTAAGTGCAGATCATAATCATCTTGATTACCAATAATCAAATGCTACTTTCTTAGAATTATATTACTCATTTCCTTTATATAATGATGGTGTCCACCAATAATAAATTATTATTGTATGGAATTTGATACTCAAGTCAAGAAAGAATAGAGTAAAATATAACAAAGTGAAGAGGGAGACAGCTAAGCTGTGGAAAATTGCTATCTTTTTGAAAAGAGAAAAAAGATTGTTCCTCTTTAGTTTTTTTTTTTTTTACATGTTCTTTGCAAGCTTTAGTTATTCATTCTTAAATAAATTTTTCACCTTATTTAGCTTAAATATTTGTGTGTGCATTTCATGATTGTGCGGTGTGTTTTTAAAATTAAACTTTCATCTTATTTAACTTAAAAATAAAACTTCCATCTTATTTAGCTTAAAAATAGAATTCCATCTTATTTAACTTAAAAATAAAACTTTTATCTTATTTAGTTTAAAAATAAAACTTTCATCTTATTTAGCTTGAAAATAAAACTTTCATTTTAAGTTTATTAAAGTAAAAGAAATTTTATTATTAAAGTTATCTACATTTTAATTGATATATAAAATATAATTTTTAAGTGAGTAATAAACTATTTAATTAAAAATATGTAATTTAGTGGTGGATTGAACATTTTAAGAGAAATCAAAATATAAATAAACATAAGAATTAGGCAAATAAATTCAACTTATAATGTATTCATATATAAAAATTATATTTATAAAATGCAATTTTTCAATAGAAAAATATAATATCATAAAAACAATGAATAATTAAGGTTGTGAATTTTATCATAAATATTGTTAAAAATTATGTTAATATACATGAATGTATAAAAGATAGTTTAAGGGAGGTATGTTTGTTATTTTACATACTTTATCCCATGATAAGTTATGTTGGATTACTATTCCACCCCAGGAGGGATATCTTATTGTTAATCTTGTGATAATTTATCCCAGCCTTTGCAACCAAACAACGAATTAAAAGGCACTAAAAAATTATTCCAGAATTAATTCCTTTTATCCATCACACCAAACGACCCCTTATTCTTAAAAATTATGTCATGCATATTATTTGACTATGACAAACTAATAAATCAGCAGAACTAATTCTTTCATAACTTATCACATGATAATTAATCTTAACATAACTTGTCCTCAATTAATCCAAAAGTCATACTTTTGGAAAAGAGAAAAAACCACTAGCAAGAGAGAGAGAGAAATCAGTGATTATTCATATTTGCAAATTACTCTTAATCATTCAACAGGTAAAATAAAGCTCTTAGTAAAGAAACAGTAATCTTCTTCAAATTCTTATAATCATTTTGTGATTTCCTATTTTGATTTGCAGATTTCAGAAATGGAGATTGGCATAGCAGTTGGTGGTGCATTTCTCTCTTCAGCTTTGAATGTTCTCTTTGACAGGCTTGCTCCTAACAGTGATCTGCTGAAGATGTTTAAGAGGGACAAGTGTGATGTTCGGCTCTTAAAGAAGCTGAAAATGACTTTGCGTAGTCTTCAGATTGTGCTAAGTGATGCAGAGTATAAGCAGGCATCAAATCCATCCGTGAGAGACTGGCTTAATGAGCTTCGAGATGCTGTGGACTCTGCTGAAAACTTAATAGAAGAAGTTAATTATGAAGTGTTGAGGCTTAAGGTGGAAGGTCAGCATCAAAATCTTGGAGAAACAAGCAATCAAAAGGTAAGTGACTGCAACCTGTGCTTGAGTGATGATTTTTTTCTTAACATAAAGGAGAAGTTGGAAGACACCATTGAAACATTGGAGGAGTTGGAAAAGCAAATTGGCCGCCTTGATCTAACAAAGTATCTTGATTCTGGTAAACAAGAAACAAGGGAATCTTCAACTTCTGTTGTTGATGAATCTAATATCTTAGGTAGGCAGAAAGAAATAGAGGGATTGATTGACCGTTTGTTGTCTGAGGATGGAAAGAATCTGACTGTAGTTCCTGTTGTTGGAATGGGGGGCGTGGGCAAGACAACACTTGCTAAAGCTGTTTACAATGATGAGAAAGTAAAAAACCATTTTGGTTTCAAAGCTTGGATCTGTGTGTCTGAACCATATGATATTCTCAGAATAACAAAGGAGTTACTTCAAGAATTTGGCTTAATGGTTGATAACAATCTGAATCAACTTCAAGTCAAATTGAAGGAAGGCTTAAAGGGAAAAAAGTTTCTTATTGTCCTAGATGATGTGTGGAATGAAAACTATAAAGAGTGGGATGACTTGAGAAATCTTTTTGTTCAAGGAGATGTAGGAAGTAAGATCATTGTGACGACACGTAAGGAGAGTGTTGCCTTGATGATGGGTTGTGGAGCAATCAATGTGGGGACTCTGTCTAGTGAAGTCTCTTGGGCTCTATTCAAACGGCATTCATTTGAAAATAGGGATCCTGAGGAATATTCAGAATTTCAAGAGGTTGGAAAACAAATTGCAAACAAGTGCAAAGGATTGCCATTAGCTCTAAAGACACTTGCTGGCATTTTACGCTCCAAATTCGAGGTGAATGAGTGGACAGACATTTTAAGAAGTGAAATATGGGAGCTGCCACGTCATTCAAATGGAATCTTACCAGCATTGATGTTGAGCTACAATGATCTTCGTCCACATTTGAAGCAATGTTTTGCTTTTTGTGCAATATATCCAAAAGATCATCTGTTTAGCAAAGAACAAGTTATTCACCTGTGGATTGCTAATGGTCTTGTACAGCAGTTGCATTCAGCTAACCAATACTTTCTCGAGTTGAGATCGAGATCATTGTTTGAAAAGGTCCGAGAGTCTTCTGAATGGAATCCGGGGGCATTCTTAATGCATGACCTTGTCAATGATTTGGCCCAAATTGCATCTTCAAATCTGTGTAACAGGTTGGAAGAGAACCAAGGATCTCATATGTTGGAACAAACTCGACACTTGTCATATTCAATGGGTGATGGTGATTTTGGTAAACTGAAAACCCTCAACAAATCGGAGCAATTGAGGACATTGCTTCCCATCAATATCCAGCTGCGGTGGTGCCATCTTAGCAAGAGGGTGCTGCATGACATATTGCCAAGACTAACATCTTTGAGGGCACTATCATTGTCTCATTATAAGAATGAGGAGTTGCCAAATGACTTGTTTATTAAATTAAAGCACCTAAGGTTTTTGGACTTTTCTTGGACAAGTATAAAAAAGTTGCCAGATTCAATTTGTGTACTGTACAACTTAGAGACACTTCTGTTGTCACATTGTATGTTTCTTAAGGAGCTACCTCTGCATATGGAAAAATTGATCAACTTGCGTCACCTTGACATTAGCGAAGCTTATTTGACGACACCCCTACATCTAAGCAAGTTGAAAAGTCTCGATGTGCTAGTGGGAGCCAAGTTTCTTCTAAGTGGTCGTAGTGGTTCGAGAATGGAAGATTTGGGTGAACTGCATAACTTGTATGGATCTCTATCAATTCTTGGGTTGCAACATGTGGTAGATAGAAGGGAATCTCTGAAGGCAAACATGAGGGAAAAGAAACATGTTGAAAGGTTATCTTTGGAGTGGAGCGGAAGTAATGCTGACAATTCACAAACTGAAAGAGACATACTTGATGAGCTACAACCAAATACAAACATAGAAGAACTCCGAATCACTGGCTATAGAGGAACAAAATTTCCAAATTGGCTAGGTGATCCTTCATTTCATAAGCTAATAGACTTGTCTCTTAGCAACGGCAAAGACTGTGATTCCTTGCCAGCGCTAGGACAGCTTCCTTGTTTAAAATTCCTTACCATTAGAGGGATGCATCAAATAACAGAGGTGACTGAAGAGTTCTATGGTAGTTCATCCTCCACAAAGCCATTTAATTCTCTTGAGCAGCTTGAATTCGCAGAGATGCTGGAGTGGAAGCAGTGGCATGTACTGGGGAAGGGAGAGTTCCCTGTACTTGAGGAACTTTCGATTGATGGTTGCCCAAAGTTGATTGGGAAGTTGCCTGAAAATCTTTCTTCTCTGAGAAGATTGAGGATATCAAAATGCCCTGAACTCAGTTTGGAGACACTTATCCAACTTTCAAATTTAAAAGAGTTTGAAGTTGCTAATTCTCCTAAGGTTGGAGTTGTTTTTGATGATGCTCAATTGTTTACGTCTCAACTTGAGGAAATGAAACAGATTGTTAAATTAGATATTACTGATTGTAAGTCTCTTACCTCCTTACCTATTAGCATTCTGCCGAGTACCTTGAAGAGAATAAGAATCTCTGGTTGTAGGGAACTGAAATTGGAGGCGCCGATCAATGCTATTTGTCTGAAGGAATTGTCTCTAGTAGGATGTGATTCACCTGAGTTTCTCCCAAGAGCACTCTCTTTGAGTGTAAGAAGTTGCAACAACCTTACTAGGCTTTTGATTCCTACTGCCACTGAAACAGTCAGTATTAGAGATTGTGATAATCTTGAAATACTTTCAGTGGCATGTGGGACTCAGATGACATCATTGCATATTTACAACTGCGAGAAACTGAAGTCGCTGCCAGAACATATGCAACAACTCCTTCCATCTCTTAAGGAACTGAAACTAGTTAATTGTTCACAAATAGAGTCCTTTCCTGAAGGAGGTTTGCCCTTCAATTTACAACAACTTTGGATCTCCTGTTGTAAGAAATTGGTGAATGGCCGAAAAGAGTGGCATTTACAGAGACTCCCCTGTCTCAGAGATTTAACTATCCACCATGATGGTAGCGACGAAGTGGTTCTTGCTGATGAAAAATGGGAGTTGCCTTGCTCTATTCGAAGGCTTAGCATATGGAATCTGAAAACATTAAGCAGCCAACTTCTCAAAAGCCTCACCTCTCTTGAGTACCTATTTGCTAATAATTTACCTCAAATGCAGTCATTGCTGGAAGAAGGGCTTCCTTCCTCTCTTTCTGAGCTAAAATTATTTAGCAATCATGATCTTCATTCACTACCGACCGAAGGTCTTCAGCGTCTCACGTGGCTTCAACGTCTAGAGATTCGGGATTGCCATAGTCTCCAATCTCTTCCCGAATCAGGGATGCCCTCTTCCCTATCTAAGTTGACCATCCAACATTGCTCTAATCTCCAATCTCTTCCCGAATCGGGGTTGCCCTCCTCCCTCTCTGAGCTGCGCATTTGGAATTGCTCTAATGTCCAATCTCTTCCCGAATCGGGGATGCCCCCTTCTATCTCTAATCTATATATTTCCAAATGCCCATTGCTCAAACCACTCCTAGAATTTAACAAGGGGGATTACTGGCCAAAAATTGCTCATATTCCCACCATATTTATTGATTTGGAATCCCAGTAATGATTAAAAAAAATGGTGCTCTGATAAATTGTAAGTTAAAATTCTTTATTTTCATTTATTTTTCTGATTACTTCCCTTTTCTTGCTTGTTAATTTTTTTCCTTTGTTATATCCTTGAGCAGCACAAAGCGTCTATTGCCACTGTGAAGCTGAGGAATTATCTTTGGATCGGGATGAATTTAATTTTAGATGACAGCAAAAAAGGTGATAAACCGAAAGCTGGTATATGTAGGAATTGAAATTATTTGCTTCGGAAAGTTGATAGCACTTCATGTATTCTTGTTCTTTCCGTTTTTCAGTGAGTTAGTTGATCAAAGGACTAAGGAGAATGGAGGTTTAGAGTAATGCACATGCTCACTCATAAATGCATAGCTCTAATAGAATTCAGAGGTATACAAGACACAAAGTTTGTTTCCTATCTCCGTTTTCCTGTTTACATTCCTTTTCCTTGTTTGTTATTTCTTCTTGTTTTTCTTAATAGTGTTGAACAGTGTGGATCATCTATTGCCACTGTGTGGAGCGAAGCATTTTCATTCTAATTTTAGATGACTATAAGGTGATACGTTGCAACTAATGTAATCTTTAAACTTGCTCTGAGTCTTCTTTTCCTATCTCCTTTTTTTTTTTTATATTAGCTTGGCTTGTTATAGCTGAGGCTGACACAAGTTCTGTGTATTGTACAGTTCAACCTTGATTAACATTCAATTGCTCTGCCAAGTTCACCGGCTTAAAAATGTTCACTTGAAATGGACTACATCCAGGTTTTCTTCTAACTTTATCAAAGAACGTATTGCTTCTTTTTCCCGTGGGTTGAGGAAGGAGGAGATGGTTTAGACTTTAGAGTAATGCACATGTTTAACTCTTGATTTTTGATATTTCTACTGAGAGAGTTCAAACGCACACGAGACAGAAAGCTTGTCTTCCCATAACTTAACATCTAAAAGCAGGGGCGGAGTCACCTTCGGCAGAAAATTATATTATTTATACATGGTTAAAATAATTTTATATGTATATATAGTAGATGTTGAACCCCCTTCGGCTACTTCATGTGTCTATTTCTACAGATTTTGAACCCCCTTATTGAAAATTCTGGCTCTGCCTCTGTCTAAAAGCCTAAGCATAATCTTAACTTTATTATCTGATCTCAACTTAACCATCTTTTTTCTTTCTTTCGTCAGTTGTGCCAAAATTCTCTACTGAATAGACAAATATCAGCTCATATGTGATCTGTCAGCAGAGTGTAGGTGAAGAAAGGTACTTTATCTTTTCTCTCGAATTTCACTTTTCTTTCATCAGTCTCAGAAGGAAATATTGATCAAGGAGTTTTTCGCGTATGAAACTCTGATGTTTTTTCACTGCTCCAGCTGCACTTCAAAATTGAGAAACTGTAATTGCTCAAATCCCCATTGTATCATTTTGTGTCTTTAACAGGTAAACATGTTTACCGCGAGATTTCCTTCCAGCAGTATGTCTAAAATGTGCTTCTCTGGCTCAAAGAATGACTTACGCTTGAAATGCTTAACCTGCATTTAGATCAGCAGTGTTACAAGGTCAAGTTGATATGTCCAGATGGTGTCGTCCTCGATTTTGGTAATACTTCCATCCTCGATATTTCTCTGTTGTGCGTGAGTTTGAAGCATCAAATGGAATTTTATTTTGAATGTATGATGTTATTTCAAGTTATGCATAAGATCTTAGTTAAGGTGAAGTAGCAAATATTGCTATGTTGTCCTTGAGAGTGTTCAGGATTGAGATTTATAAGTGTAATTGCGAAAGACAAAGTTGGACCTCTTTATAACGACGGACATTTTTTGGCTGCTATAGCGAATGATTGTTATTGTTACACACCATAATAACATTTGACGTTCAGATCTTATTTGGCGGTTATTTTTGATAAAAGAAATAGGCAAGAAGTCATTTGTCTCCAACTTCTTTTACGTTGCTGAAGAAAACAAATTATACTTGAAACTAGTTGTATTGTACCTACAAAGAATTAAACTATCTAAACCACATAGATTTTGGCGCATTCAGATATGTTTAAATACGTCCATATGCATGTATCTCGGTATACATGGGATCAAAATTAAATGTAATTGTATATTTGTATTTAAGTGGATTTACATGTATTTGAGATACATAACAAATCTCGCTTGCCTCCATCCCCTCTCTCCCATCTGTATCTGTAATTCCCTATATTAAAATAAGGGAATATTTGTCATTTAGCTCTCATATAAAAAAAGAAAAGATCAGATTTTTTTTAAAAAAAAGGGCTGAAAGCCCTAACAGAAGCAGCAGCAACGCTGCAACTTCAGCGATCAAAAGAAAAAAAAAAGACTCTTCGTGTTCTAGAGTGAGCGAACGAACGAAGGAGAAAAATAAATTTAAATTGAAAGCCTTAGTTCTCAAACTAAAGAGAGGTGGAAGAACAAGAAGAACGAGAAGAAGGTAAGTTTCTTAACTTAGTCTAAAGGTTGAATTTGTATCTTCCATGACTAAAAGATTGGGAATTGGGAAGTTGAGAAACATGGGTTTAGAAGAAAAAGAGGAAATTTATTTCATTCTTATGAACCAAGTGATTATAGTCAATGATTTGAACTGTAAACTTTGGTATTGGGCTTGTATGCAATAAGAGTAATTGGGCAGTAAGGTTAGGTTGATCTTTTTACAGTGAGAATTGACCAAGAAGAGACTAATGTGTGTGATTAAAGCACTAATTAAGTGATTGGGCAGATTTCGAATCAGCCATGAAACCTCTAGGGCTGGGTTTTTAAAATGTAGTATGAATTACCTAAATGAAGGAGTTAACACGAAATTGTTATGAATGTGATTATAGATTGACCAAATGAATTCGTACGGAGTAATCGAGTGGCAAGCTTGGTAACTCAACACAAGTACTGTGAGTAGTAATCTTACCACAATTTGTATTTCACAAATTTCATGATTTTTACATGGTTTATAAAGTAAATGTGTTACCGACTGTTTTGAACTTGCATGTGGGACAAGTCTTTTACTGGATATGATACTGAAAAGATTATTTGAGATGATCTTATTCTTACAAGATATGATTACTGTTATTGAAAAGGTTTTACACTTATTTGAGAAATAGCATTTTGATAAGTGATTGTTAAACTTTGAAATGATATGATTTGATAAGATTTAAATGCTCCGTTCGATTTTGAAATGCTTCTACTGATTACAAGAAAAATATAAATGGGAGTAGACCTTGATGAATCCCGTAGCTAACGGCGGGATCGTTAGACCTAGTGCACCTTGTAGTTACTGATTACTGATAAAGCCCTTGCTAGTGGGAAGGTAGAACTAGTATACTGTTACTGATATCACTCGAGTAGGGATCTACTGATATGAATATATAACTCCTTTATGAGGAGTTCACTGTTATTGGTTACTTCTTAAAGAGAAGGCCACACTGATTACATGATTCATCCTTGGAAACCTCCCAGCTATAAGATTTGAAATGAAATGTTTTTCTGAGTTTACTATTAAGTATTTACATTGATTTTGCTTATATGAGGCACATAAAATTATTATACTAGCATGTTTTCTGACTCGTCCCTCATTAAAATGGTTGTGGTTAAGTATTATTACTCATTGAGCAAGCGTCTCATTCCTCACTAATTGTTTTTACAGAGAATTCAGGTGGTATTGAAGAGGATTTCATTAACTAGCGTGTGCGTTGGTAGCATCTGGTGAGCCCCGCATTGCTTCGCGTGGCAAGAGAACTATTGATTTGCTATGTTTATTTAGTTTCTTTTAAAAACTCTTAGAGTCGCTCCATTTGTCATTCCTTTGATTTGAGTCAAGATTAGTCCTTCGAATTGTAGTCAAGTGACTAGTTTGGAACTTTTTCCGTAATTTGGAGATGAATTGGTTTTACTGCGTGACAATTTGATCATTGATGGATATTATATGGTGGTTTATAGTTGCTATTAGTTGTGTTGTGAATTTCTGAGATAGGAAAAATCCAGGATAGGCCTAAAAACAAAGGAAACTCTGCCCGATTTTCTGTAAAATTCTGGTGAGGCTTGCTTTGGGATTCTCCCCCTTAGCGCCGGTCATGATCCTTAACTGGGTCGTGACAGGATCGCCACTCTCCAATGCATTTGTTATCCTAGATACGTGTGAATAACACCAGATACATACACATACATGTATCTAGTGTATATTTAGTGTGATTTGCATGTATCTGGGATACATGACGAATCTCGCTCGCCTCTCTCCCTATTTTAGTCTATGTGGCAGTAAAAAAAAATGTATATTCAAGTTTATTTTCCTCAATATCTGGTAGGAAATTCTTAATTAATGGTAAGATACGTAATGTTTTGAAAGTATAAGTAATAATAATATATATGATAGTAAAGTGTGTCTAATTACGTAGTTTTTCCTTAATACTATATGACATTTTAAAATCTCTTTTATTAGCAAGTATCAGACTATCAGTCTATAATATGTAAGTTTGATATTACTGTTGCTTTAGGGTTTAATGTTATTTGGGTCTTTGTATATAAGTAGGTAATTTCTTTGAAAGGTGATGATATGGCTAATGATCGATGTGACTTTTTTTTTTCCGAGAAAGGTAACATGTATATTCATAAACACTAACTTTGCCCATGTGCGGTCACAAAGTATAGTTGATCTCAAACTGAATATTTGCTAGCGTTCCGTGAATAAATCATCTCATGTTGTGCATGCATACCTCGAATTTAAACTCTGATCTCTCTCATAATTATCATCCCACTTGATTAAAACTCTAATATGGAAATACATGAAGAATCTCGCTCACATCATTATTTAATTTCATAAAATTGATTAGGGTGGGGTCATTTAGAATTTGGCAAGTCTTTCTTTGGTGGAGATTCTCAAAACAATGTAAAATCCACTCCCCCCCCACCCCCCCCCCCCCCCCCCATTTATTTTCTTTATTTTGTTGGTATGAATGTGACACTAACTAGTACTACTAGTTGTAAACTAGAAATGAAGGGTTAGTTATTGAGTATTGACTATATTATATTCAATTTAGGCTATCATTCTCAATCTTATCAATAGACTCAAAATCAATATTCTTAGGGAATGACTAGACTTAAAAAAGGAGGAAAAAAATGGCAATTGAAAATAAAATTATTCTAGAACCAATACTTTAGTCAAATATTCTTATAATAAGGTAGTCTTATTTTAGGACCAAGTTTGAATACACATTACATGACCATGTCTTTGCTTTAAAAGAAAAAAAGTATGTTTCACAACTAATGTTTCTTATACTAATAAAGTACTCATGTTTTAGGACTATTTGGTTACACATTTCACCACCATGCCAATTTTATTTTATTTTTATATATATAAAAGAAAAGAATTGTGTTTCATGATTTCAAATTAATTTTAATTTTGAGTAGTAGAGATGTTTCACATGAACCATTAAATAATATTCTCACTATCACATTTTTTTTATATGTAAAACGATATATGAAAGTTGAACTGTCAATTTTTTTAGTGTGACTTCGAACATAGATTTTTTTAATTTTTTGATGTAAAATTTATACAATCATGATTCAAAAATAGTCAAAAAGCATATGAAGATATCTATCTCTTTTTTTGACACTCCATATAATTATTGCATCTTAATTTATTATTATAAATTAACTTAATTTGTTAATATAAAATAAATTCATATTGTCAACGTACACAATATGAAATCATTAAAATTTCAAAGAAGAAAAAGATACTACAAATTAACATGACCCTAAGCTAACACTTAATTTGCTATTTTAAAAAAAATTAAATATAGCTATCAACTTCATCTTTAAATTGTTCGAAATTAATAATATTTTTTGATAATCCATCGCTAAAGACTATATAAGCCGGAGGTCTCAATGGGAAACTGGCTTAAAATTAAATTCAAAGCTGTGTGGACCTTTTTTTTTTCTTTTCTTTTTTCATCACTTTTTTTTAATTAAATTATTTCATATAGGGTCGGAGTCAGATAGAATGAAAGAAACCCCTTTCGATAAAAAAATAATCAAAATTATTTTTTACATATATGTAGTAGATGTTGAATCCTTTTTTACTTCTTTATGTGGATACTACTTCGTATTTTAGATTCCATAATAAAAAAATTGATTCCGCTACTGATTTCAAACAACTAAAAATGGAATTATATATATATGTTATACATCCTCTGCTAATTAACCCTGCCAAGTTGACAACTTGGACTCTATTTTTTTTTCTTTCCTTTTGGAAAAAATAAGAGAAAATGTGTACACAAGTACAAGAAAAAAGGACTATAGTGAGTTAGGGGAAATATGATCGATAAAAGCCTTAATTTGATCGTTATAAGTCAATAGTAATCATAAAACAATGCTAACTTTTATATTGGATCACTATTAATTTTAATCAATTCTTTCATATATTATACTTGTATTTAGAAATATTGAGTGAACGGGTTAACCTGAATTTGAAAATGTTAAATTGGAATGAATTTATAAATAGGTAAGTTATTTAAGTTAAATTGGACAAAAATGAATTAAAAATCGAGTCATAATCCAAACCGTTTATGAATTTATCACCCTACTTGTATTTGAGGTCAAGTACAATAATGAGTAGAACTTAGACAAGTGCACAAGTATTTGACATGAAAGAAAGCTCTAGAAACCCAATGACCTAACTAGCACTTTCTCCGTCTCATTTTAATTATTGCTTTAGCTTTTTCACGCTAATTACGAAAATCATAAATATAAGATATATTTTATTAAGTTAACTATATTTAATAAAGATCCGTTGATTTTTTTTTCTATTAAATGATATGCATAGGTGTTAATATTGAAGGTATAATTGAAAATAATTATCAATTTTTAACTTTGAATTTGAAAATTATTTTGTAATAAATTTTGAGCTAAAACGATAGTTGAAAATGAAGGAAAAAGCTACTACTCTCTTTGTCCCAGTTTATATGACCAACCCACTTTCCTTTTTCGCCAATCTAAAAAAGAATCACAATCACATATTTCTTATTAAGTAATAATTTAACTTTAAAATGTATATTTTACTCTTAATAAAATAATTTATACCTACACAAACGTGTATCACTTATTTTAGATCACAAATTTTAAAAGTTTTTTTCATTCTTTCTTAAATTTTGTGTTAAGTCAAACTAACTCATATAAAATATATTCTTCAAGTATAATGATGATGGAATGTTTATTAGTCTCTCTATACAGCATTTAATTAGGTACAAAACTTAGGTAAAATTGAGCTATTTGATGGTGATAATAATAACTATATAGTCAAGAATGTTTGGTCTTAGCCCAATGTCCTACACAAAATTCTTCTCCTTTTTTCACGTTTAATATACTTCAAGATAATTTAGCAAATAACACAGTAATTATAGTATATATTACATACGACTAGTAAATGAAGAAAATTGAATTCATTTAATTTGGTCAATGCAAGAATATTGAAGTAATTAAGACCATATGTTAATGCTATATTAAATGAGTCTGCAGCCTATTCATATTTTCCTTTTTTTTTTTCAAAAATAAATTTTGAATTAGCAAAATAAATTGTTCAAATAAAAAATAATCAAATGCATGGTGATGGGCAGGGTCTATTGGTCATTTTAGTTAGGTGATAGGATAATTTGTCCCTTTGTTATCAAAAAAGGTTTAATATTGTCTTTTGCTATATTATTGATTTATATATGTCTTTAATCAGTTCATATATATTCACGATATCATAAAAATGACTTAAATTCGTCCTTCCTCTAATAATCCATCAATTATTATCAAAATGTTAAACATAGCGTTAAGAACACATATGGACCGATAGTATATACATAAAAGATATGTATAGACCAATAATATAATAAAGAAATAATATTCAAAACTATTTTCTATAGTGAAGTGACAAATATGACCTTTTTTCCCTTTGGATATATAATGGCATTGTTTTGTTTGGTCAATGAGACTATAGTATGATAAATCAAAGTGACAAATATCACTAATAAATATCATATTATTACTTTATGAGTAGTTTAACATGCAATATAAATAGCGATGTTAAAATGAGTCTAAATATAAATAATATATATGTTCAATTTATTCAGAATTTTAATATTTTCAATTTCAACTTCACTCGCTCATTTGTCACCCCTACATATCAACAAAGTAGACAAGACACAAGAGAAATCAGACATTAAGAAAAAATAAATATAAAGTAACATAATAAGTTAACAAAATGAAAGAAATATATTCTTTGAAGTCATGTAACATGGAGCTCAATAAATTAAACACTTGATGGAATAAAAAGATAAAATTATGAAAATGCTTCAAATCAAAGTTGATAAATACAACAAAACTCATCAATAGATGTCTTCTTTTCTTTTATGACTTCTCCTTTTATATATTTTATAGGAAAAAAAAAGTTCTCTGAAATTCACTTCTTGGATATGTAAAAAATGACAATATGAGATTTAGGACTAATTAAGACATTTGTGGCTTACTTTATTATCATCCTTATTTTTTTTAATCGCTAATATTGTTTTTAGAATATGATCGAGATGATATAGTTATCTAAATTAATAAGCCCTTCTTTTGCTCTCTCTTTTTTTTGGATGTAGAATGTAAATCTCTCCAACAAATTGCTATAAAAAATTTATCGTTAAGTAAACGTAAATAGATATATAGATTATTACAGGAATAACATAATACTTAATATAATTCTATAAGTGAAATTTGAACAGAATAATATATAAGTAGATTTTGTTCCTATTTTTATAGAATAGAGAGAATATTTATGATACACCCTCATCTCAAAAAAAAAAATCACATGTAAATTGACAATTTTTTTTATTAAAACCCCTTCAAAATAGATTCAAACAACTCGAAGCAATTAGTGGTAAAATTTTGAGATTATTGGGTATAAAATAGGAACATGAAAAAAAATGTTAGTCTTAAAAATAAAAATTTCTTAAAACATAATGTTGCCTAGATATATTAATATAGTTTAGACGTATTCTCAAATTAGCAACTTTCACATATAGCAAACACAAAATTCATATTTGTATGCTATAGCAAACTTTGCATAATTGCGCTCCATAGCAAACATAAATATGTATATTTCGCTATACATATACAAAAGAAAGCAGTTGTATAATCTGCTTTGGTATACATATACAAAAAGATCAATTGTATAAAGTGAGAGAGGCGAGTGAGCGAGCGAGATCTGGGAGAGTGGCGAGTGAGATCTGGGAGAGGGGAGAGAGGAGAACAAAAATATATGTATATATACAATTTTCACGCATTTTATACATTTGCATTTTTGTATAAGGTGAGAGAGGGAAGTGAGAGAGCGAGCTCTGGGAGAGTGGCGAGTGAGATCTAGGAGAGGGGAACGAAAATATATGTATATATACAATTTTCTCTCGCTTTATACAAACACAAACACATTTTATACAATTTGCGGTTTTTGTATAAAGTGAGAGAGACGAGTGAGAGAGCGAGATCTGGGAGAGTGGCGAGCGAGATCTGGGAGAGGGGAGAGAGGGGAACGAAAATATATGCATATATACAATTTTCTCTCGCTTTATACAAACACAAACGCACTTTATACACTTGCGTTTGTATAAAAAACGAGAGTGGCGAGCGAGATTCACCAGGAGAGAGGTTAAATAGCAATAGTTTGCTATGGGGTACAATTAAATCAAATTATATTTATAGCATTTAATTTGAATTAATAGTTTGCTATTATATACAATTTTCCCCTAAAAGTATTACTATGAAAAATGACATAAATAGAAGATAATATTTTAATATACTCTATCGCATAATAAGACAATTGATTATTTTCAAATATATAAATTACTTAGAAAATAATGATAAAATTGCATATTTGGAAAGGTATTTTCAAAATTTAAATTGATAAAATTTCTCACCTAAGATCAACAATGTCTTAGAGAGAAATTTCAAGTCTTATAAAGAATCAGAATTTTCGTCCTAGTCCGATGTGAATTATTCTCATTAATATCCCCTTTTGCCCTGATGCGTAAAGGGACAATTTCACTCATAATATCCCTATGAGCTTCTTAGACGACGATAACTTTGGATCAGTGTGGGAGGCCCTATGGACATGACAATTAAAGATCAAAACTCAAAATGTTCTCGGTGAAAGGAAACTGAATTGTAATATAAATTGAGCCAAATCTTCAAAGATTTGTGCTAATGTTTATTCAGGTACTTTTTTTCGTAATATGATTCTGACAAGAGCACATGAAACTGATGGGTCATATGATCCGACCATGTTATATATATAATGCTAATTTATGAGGAAAAACGGATGGTGATGTTTGAAGATGCATTGAGGTGAATCTTAAGTATCCTATCTTGATTTAACTGATGCCATAGATGTTGACAGTGTATGTTGTTGATTGACATGTGTATCACAACCAGTTCCTTGTGTGCTTCACTGGTGATGTTAGGAAAATCATTTGATTGCAAATTAAGCAGACTGTCAATATATTGTTTGTATATTTCTCTAGCATTCAACAAGTACGTTCAATCTCTTAATTCCTAGCAAAAATAGACAACCATCTTTAAATTTTGCCATTCTTGTCCATTTTTTGATTCTTTGCATTGTATTGCAGCTTCCAGAAATAGATATTGGCTTAGCAGTTGGTGGTGCATTTCTCTCTTCAGTCCTGCAAGTCCTATTTGATAGGCTTGCTCCTCAGGGCGAGCTGCTGAAGATGTTTCAGAGGGACAAGCGTGATGTTCGGCTCTTAAAGAAGCTGAGGATGACTTTGCTTGGCCTTCAGGCTGTGCTAAGTGATGCAGAGAATAAGAAAGCATCAAATCCATACGTGAGCCAGTGGCTTAGTGAGCTTCAAGATGCCGTGGATGGTGCTGAGAACTTAATAGAAGAAGTCAATTATGAGGTTTTGAGATTAAAGGTGGAAGGTCAGCATCAAAATCTTGGAGAAACAAGCAACCACAGATAAGTCACCTCAGCTTGTCCTTGAGTGATGAATTTTTTCTTAACATAAAAGATAAGTTGGAAGAAAACATTGAAACATTGGAGGAGTTGCAAAAGCAAATTGGTTTTCTTGATCTAACAAAATATCTTGATTCGAGTAAACAAGAAACAAGGGAATTTTCAACTTCTGTGGTTGTTGAGTCTGAAATCTTTGGCAGGCAGAATGAAATAGAGGAATTGATTGACCGTTTGTTGTCTGAGGATGGAAATGGGAAAAATCTGACTGTAGTTCCTGTTGTTGGAATGGGGGGTGTGGGTAAGACAACACTTGCTAAGTCTGTTTACAATGATGAGAAGGTAAAAAAACATTTTGGTTTGAAAGCTTGGATCTGTGTGTCTGAGCCATATGATGCCGTCAGAATAACTAAGGAGTTACTTCAAGAAATTGGTTTTAAAGGTTGATAATAATCTGAATCAACTTCAAGTCAAATTGAAGGAAAGCTTAAAGGGAAAAGTTTCTTATTGTCCTAGATGATGTGTGGAATGACAACTATAAAGAGTGGGATGACTTGAGAAATCTTTTTGTACAAGGAGATGTAGGAAGTAAGATCATTGTGACGACAAGTAAGGAGAGTGTTGCCTTGATGATGGGTAGTGGAGTAATCAATGTGTAACATCCGGCAATGTGAAATAATTGAAGGGGCTTAGAATTGGAAATTTTCATTTTTGGAAAGGATTTGAAAATCTGGAATTTTTTTTGGCTAAGTATGGAAAAGGTGAGTTTTTGGCCAACTTTGATCAGTCGTAACTTCTAGCTCATGATGAATTAGAAGTATTTCCAGTTATGGTTGCATAGCCCTCGGAACGATCTTTCCAACGCCGCCGAGTTTGCTCAATTACGAGTTCGTATGAGGGAGTTATGCCCTATAGAAGTTGGGCAGTTGGAAGGGATTTTCGTCCGGAAATTTAAGGGCATTTTGGTCCTTTCACAAATTATTTATTTTGAGCTCTTATTGTTGTATTAGGATGATCTTTGGATCATTTTTGTCCCTTTTTGAAAGAGAAGGAGTTAGGGCTTTTGAGAGTGAAGAAGAGGAGAAGGAGAAGAAGAAGAAAAGAAGAAAGAGGAGCTTAGTCAAGATCGTGTGGACTTTCGTCGGGGGTGATCCCTATCTAAGGTATGTGAGTTTTTCGTGTGGGTTGATCCTTTCCCCCACACACACCTAGTTT
Organism: Solanum okadae; assembly: GCA_036553675.1. Taxonomy (NCBI): domain Eukaryota; kingdom Viridiplantae; phylum Streptophyta; class Magnoliopsida; order Solanales; family Solanaceae; genus Solanum; species Solanum okadae. The sequence goes on along the minus strand of CM071688.1, from coordinate 47,180,086 downwards.
ATTCTATGATTTGAGAAAAGATTGGAATTGTTGTTGGAGTTGTTAAAGTCGTTAAAGTTAGTGAAGTTGTTAGTTGTTGTTGATGTTGTGGATTGTGTAGTTGAAACCTATTGTATGTTGAGGGAATTATGATTCTAAGGGTTATGACCATTGGAAGTTGATTCACCATTAATTCGCAGCAAATTTCTGGGCTGTCGATTTCCCATCTACGGGACTGACCTACGGACCGTAGATCGATCGACGGTCCGTACTGGTCAACCGTCAATCTAGTCAGAAGTTGGGCTCTGTGAGGCATCGATCTACGGTCCGTAGCTCGATCCACGGACCGTAAGTCGGGACCGTAGTTCAACACTTAGTCATTTCTTTTCACTGAATTCTGGGGAAGTTTCTGACGCGATCCACGGACCTGCAGTACTGACCGTAAGTCCATCTACGGTCCGTCGACGGCTTCCGTAGATGCCACCTGTGTCACCAAAAATCTAAAGTCTCAGCCAAGTTTCCCCATTCCTTTTCTCACTTTCTCAAGCAAGTTCCAAAGTATTATACCTATGATTTATAGTTGTTTCCGACACTCCAGAGTACGTCTAAGCGTTCAAGAATTCCTCCATAACATGTGATCGAACAACTTGAATTCATAATTCCGATTCAAGGAAAGATAGTTCCAAGTCAAGTGAAGTTAGCAGTCAAGTTTCAAGTCGAGTAAGAGTCCCAGTTTCAAGTTAAGTCAAGAGTTTAAAGTTGAGTTCATTTCTCAAAGTTATTAGGGAACTATGTATTCCCAAAGAAGTTTTAAAGAAAGGTCTTTACATCTAAATAAGGTTGGAAACTGAGATTTCCAAAGAGCCTTCGGGCTAGTTTTGAGTAATTATCTCATATCAGCAGGAATAAATATGTTTTAAAAACAAAGAGCCAGTACATTTTGGGAGTAGTATCGAGCACCGAATTGGGGGAGCGTTCAAAGAACCCACAGCCCCCATAGAACCATGTTAGCCACCATGGGTAGAAAAGGATCATGCTTTTTAGATGAACCCTTTTCAGATTAGACTAGTGGATCCATTAGGCAGTTCAGGTCTTATACCTTTGGCCGGGTATAAGATGCTCTGGCAGCGTGAGGTCGATCGCTGTATCATCACTATAGCTCTTATGTGATGGTTGTCGGTTAGAGAAACTCCCACAGCAGTTATTGTCTTTTCATATTCAGAGATTATTGTATTTTTATATAAATCAGTTCATTGTATTTCTATATACATTTCAGGCTTATCGTATCTTTGTATACACACAGAGTTTATAGCATGTTTTAAACAGTCTTTCTTTATATCGCACTTGTTTTAAATTGCCTTATATTGAAAGAAGTCAGTCAGGTTGAGTTGAGTTGAGCCAGGTAAGCTATTCAGTTTCTTCCAGATTTTTCCTTCTAGCCGTTGTTGCTTAGTTTTCCAGCTTGCATACTCGTACATTCCATGTACTGATGCCAGTTGGCCTGCATCGTTTCATGATGCAGATCTAGGTATCCCAGATCAGCAGCCTGCTCGTCGTTGATCCAGCTGAGCACTCCAGAGTCAGCGGTGAGCCTCCTTGCTTTCCGGAGGACTCAATTATTTTGTGTTCTTAGTTTTGTCTTATTAGGATGTTGCGGGGTCTGTCCCAACATCCATCTCAGTATTTTTAGAGGCTTCATAGACAGACAGTCAGTCAGCTAGTTTTGAGTCTCTTATCTTTGTATATATGTAAACATCCTATTTTGAGACTCGGGTTGCCTTATGGCCATATTTTATAAGTTAAGTTGTTTTGAAATATTCCTTTGCTTTGAGTTATTCTTGTTGAGTTAGGTTCCGCTGAGTTAAGAAAGCCAGGCCAGGGGTTCGCCTGGGGCCAGCAATGGTCTCCAGGTGCCGGTCCCGCCCAGGGTGTAGATTCAGGGCGTGACACAATGTGGGGACTCTGTCTAGTGAAGTCTCTTGGGCTCTATTCAAACGACATTCATTAGAAAATAGGGTCCTGAGGAACATCCAGAACTTGAAGAGGTTGGAATACAAATTGCACACAAGTGCAAAGGATTGCCTTTAGCTCTAAAGGCACTTGCTGGTATTTTACGCTCCAAATCAGAGGTGGATGAGTGGAGAGACATTTTAAGAAGTGAAATATGGGAGCTGCCAAGTCGTTCGAATGGAATCTTACCAGCATTGATGTTGAGCTACAATGATCTTCGTCCACATTTGAAGCGGTGTTTTGCTTTTTGTGCAATATATCCCAAAGATTATATATTTTGCAAAGAGCAAGTTATTCACCTGTGGATTGCTAATGGTCTTGTACAGCAGTTGCATTCAGCTAACCAATACTTTCTTGAGTTGAGATCGAGATCATTGTTTGAAAGGGTCCGAGAGTCTTCTGAATGGAATCCGGGGGAATTCTTAATGCATGACCTTGTCAATGATTTGGCCCAAATAGCATCTTCAAATCTTTGTATTAGGTTGGAAGAGAACCAAGGATCTCATATGTTGGAACAAAGTCGGCACATGTCCTATTCAATGGGCCAAGGTGACTTTGAAAAGTTGAAACCCCTGTACAAATTGGAGCAGCTGAGGATATTACTTCCCATTGATATCCAGCAGCGTTCATGCCGGCTAAGCAAGAGGGTGCTGCATGACATATTGCCAAGACTAACATCTTTGAGGGCACTATCATTGTCTCATTATGAGAATGCTGAGCTCCTTGCCAGCACTAGGACAACTTCCTTGTTTAAAATTCCTTACCATTAGAGGGATGCATCAAATAACAGAGGTGACTGAAGAGTTCTATGGTAGTTTGTCCTCCAAAAAGCCATTTAACTCCCTTGAGAAACTTGACTTTGCAGAAATGCCGGATTGGAAGCAGTGGCATGTACTGGGGAAGGGAGAATTCCCTATACTCGAGCAACTTTCAATTGAAGATTGCCCAAATTTGATAGGAAAATTGCCTGAAAATCTTTCTTCTCTGACAAGATTGAGAATTTCGAACTGCCCTGAACTCAGTTTGGAGACACCCATCCAACTCTCAAATTTAAAAGAGTTAAAAGTTGCTGGTTACCCTAAGGTTGGAGTTCTTTTTGAGAATGCTCAACTGTTTACATCTCAACTTGAAGGAATGAAACAGATTGTTGAATTAGTAATTACTGATTGTAAGTCTCTTACCTCCTTACCAATTATCATTCTGCCTAGTACCTTGAAGAGAATAAGAATATCTGGTTGCGGGAAACTGAAATTGGAGGCGTCCATGAATGCTATGTTTCTCGAGGAACTGTCTTTAAAAGGATGTGATTCACCTGAGTTTGTCCCAAGAGCACCCTATTTGAATGTAAGTAGTTGCCACAACCTTAATAGACTTTTGGTTCCTATTGCCACTGAAAGACTCAGTATTAGAGGTTGTGATATTCTTGAGATACTTTCAGTGGCATGTGGGACTCAGATGACATCATTGCATATTCACGACTGCAAGATGTTGAAGTCGTTGCCAGAGCATATGCAGGAACTCCTTCCATCTCTTAAGGAACTGCAACTATGGCGTTGTCCAGAAATAGATTCCTTTCCTGAAGGAGGATTGCCCTTCAATTTACAAGTCCTTTGGATCAACAAGTGCAAGAAACTGGTGAATGGCCGAAAGGAGTGGCAATTACAGAGACTCCTCCGTCTCGAACAGTTAGAGATCAGCCATGATGGCAATGATCTTGCTGGTGAAAACTGGGAGTTACCTTGCTCTATTCAAAGTCTTACCATATCCAATCTGAAAACATTAAGCAGCCAACTTCTCAAAAGCCTGACCTCTCTTAAATATCTATGTACTTATAATTTACCTCAAATTCAGTCACTACTGGAAGAAGGGCTTCCCTCATCTCTTTGTGAGCTACATTTAACTAGCCATCATCATCTCCATTCACTACCAACCGAAGGTCTTCAGCATCTCACCCGGCTTCGACATCTACAGATCTGGAATTGCCCTAATCTCCAATCTCTTCCCAAATCTGGGATGCCCTCCTCCCTCTCTGTGCTGCACATTTGGGATTGTCCTAATCTCCAATCTCTTCCTGAATTGGGGATGCCCTCCTCTCTCTCTCAGCTGTACATTTTGAATTGTCCTAATCTCCGATCTCTTCCACTAAAAGGGATGCCCCCTTCCATCTCTAAACTATCTATTTACAAATGCTCATTGCTCAAACCACTCCTACAATTTGATAAGGGAGAATACTGGCCAAAAATTGCTCAAATTTCCACCTTAATTAGTAATGGAGAATTCCAGTAATGATTAAAGGAAATGGTGCTCTGATAAATATAAGTTCATTCTTTCTTTTAAATTATTTTGTTTACTTCCCTTTGCTTGCTTGTTAGTAATTCTTTTCTCTTGTTTAATCTTTGAGCAGTGCAAAGTGTCTATTGCCAATGTGAAGCTGAGGAATCATCTTCATATCGGGATGAGTTTGGTTTTAGCTGGAAAAAAAAGAAGGTGATGGGAACACTGTAGATGAAATCTTAATGAACTAGAAATTACCATGTACATATATGCTTATTGCCTTTGGAAATTCATCTCAATAGCAATTCATCCTTGGATTCATCTACAGATTGGGATGAAATTCTTCTTTGTCAATGTAAAGAATCTTATAAGACTCTTTTCTTGTCTATTAACCAACTATGTTCTCCCTTTACTTGCTGACTGGAAAAATTATTCGCCATCATGAAAGTTGTTCGGTTTTGTTCCCCATTTCCCGCTCTTCCACAAAGATAAAGGGTTCAAAGGAATGCAACCTCACTTTATCTGTCAGGTAGCCAAAACCTTGAAATTTAAAGAATTTGGAAAAAACCTTCAATATCTGCTTCCATTATTTAAGGCTGTTCTATCACATTGATTTCAAGTTTGATGTGACTGCATTTGATAGCAATTACTGACCTTTTTTCACTATTTGGATATTTAGCACAATAGCTTTTGTGTTTGTGTGTATATAAACCGAAAAATTGTAACTAAAAACCTGACTAACCTATACGTGTTTGTAATTGATGTAGTCTATCCCTCAGCCACACCCAGACTGTGTCGGATCGATGTCAAGTGGTGTTCATTATCTGCCTTGGGACACAAAACTTTTAACGGAGAGTTTTGCTTCTATATGTCTGACCAAGGCAAGGACTGATTAACCCTCACCATTTGAATTGATGGTCACTTCATCTGGTATGTCCATGACATCCTTTCTAAAAACTTCTTGTTTCTTTCTTTATTGTAGTTTTTTCCTGTCTCAAACTAAAGAAATTGGAGATGACTTTCAATGTCTGCTTCTGATATATAGGTCCGAAGTAAGGCAACCTCACTTTCTCGTTGCTCGTTCTTGATCATCCTAGTCTTGTTATTTTTATTTTTTTTGGATAAGGTACAGGTTTATTGACCAAGTAAGTACCAAAACCAAAAGTTACAAAAGACTGCTGGGAATTCGATATAGTCAATTACAACATCTCCCTAGCAACTCCATACATTTATCCATATTATCAAAGAAACTACTTTTACACCAACAAAATAAATTATGTGAACACTTGTTTTAACTCTAGAAACGTGGTCTTTTTGCCCATCAAAACAAGTGTTATTTTTTTCTTGCCAAATAGTCCAGAATATGCACAAATGTATAGTTCTCCAGATTTGCTTCAAAGCTTTATGCGTTCTCTGGTGTTGCCAGCTCTCCAATAATTTCTTCACACTCTGAGGCATGATCCAAGAGATCCCGCAAATACTGAAGAAAAATTCCCAACATTGCCTAGCTATCCTGCAATGCATAAAAGGTGTATCACAGTCTCCAACTCTTCTTCACATCAATAACATCTATTACTTGGGGCAAAAGCCTTTTTCTGAAGATTATACCGAGTAAGGCAAGCTCCCTATGCTGCAATCCAACCTAAACAAGCTACCTTTATAGGAGCTTTAGTTCTCCAAATCGCTTTCCATGGCCAAATAATATCCCAGTAGCCTGTTTGCTTCATTAGAAGACTAAAACACTTTTTTACTGAAAGGGTTCCATCTTTACTATCTACCCCCCTTAGGATCAATGTGGGTATAATCCAGTTGAAGGAGTAATTGGCAAAAGTCCTCAACCCAATCATTCAGATTCCTTCTAAAATTCATGTGCTGTCCAGTGTTGGAATAAAAACCAGCCACAACTCCATCTTTATTATTGCAACAACTTAAAAAGAGAGGAAATCTTTGTTTCGAGCAGTCATCAACAGTCCATAAGTCAGTCCAAAATCTAATTTTTGCTCCATTCCCCACCTCCAATTTAGTGAATCTCGGCCAGTTTTTACAAATCCCTTTCCATACTCCCCCTCTAGTGTATAAAATATTTGAAGGGGGTTCCAGCCTTGTCTGCTACTATAGATTGCTTCAATTATTTTAATCTAGACCTCCTTCATTCCTGCTAAATCTCCAAAGCCACTTAAACAGCATTCTTTTATTGTGCAATCTCAAGTTTCTAATTCTCAAGTTTATTGGTGCTCCTGCCTTTATTTAGAATTGTTGGGTCCTGATACTCATAATAGCGTGCGCATTTATTTCTTTTGTAGGAGAAAAGAGAAGCTTAAGAGCCGCTTGAAATGAGGTTGCAAAGTTATCGGAACTCCAGTTGCAGTTGTGCATCTCCTTGCTATCTTCTTTGGTCAGGGTACTCGAGATTTACCTCTAGCAAGTATGATGTTGTGTCTCGTTGACTTCAATGTTGATGTAACTGCATTTGATAGCAAATACTGAGGTTAACTGTGAAAACAACATTTCTTTAGTGTGATTTTAAAGAGACTTGGACGGAAGTTTTAATCATTAAGTTGATAACATTTGAGATTCTTCAAATCTTTTTCCATTTCTCTATTTGGTTTCGTCTAGAGTGGAACCTTTGAACAGATTTACTGAATGATTTTATTGGAATTTTACCTAGTCATTTATTCAGATGATGGAAATGTGAGGCAGACTCAAAATTGATGGCTAATGTCTGCTTACATTCTAGTTGTGACCTCACTGCAGCTGTTGTTTACTGAATAGATATGGTCTGTTACTTATTGAGTTTTTCTACTACTCTCTTGTGAGTTCCAACGTATTGGAACGTTTTAGCAGATACAGTCAAACCTAACAATAAAAAGGTTAGTATACAATCACAACAAATGATACAATATATTCACACTGTAGTCACCAAACCATACAATACAATACAATATAGCATTATAAAACGACAAGTAATAAATATCCAAGAAGCTTTAATTGTTTCTACTTCACTATTCTCCAGCTTGAAGGTTCAACATTTTTTTTTTCTTTTTTTCATATAACCCATTAAGATATTGTGAGTTCAGAATCCACTTCTATCCACCAGTATCATTAAAATGTTTTCTCTAATCAGCTTTATTCAACTTCTGGGGTGAGCATTCATGTTATTGTTTCTCTTACAGTAAAAAGAGAGTAAAATATAACAAAGTGAAGAGGGAGACAGCTAAGCTGTGGAAAATTGCAATCTTTTTGAGAGAAGAAAAAAGACGGTTTCTCTTTTCTTTCTTTGACCAGGGAGATAGTTATTAGTATAGCAATTGAAAATTAAGCATACAGTCATTTTACTCCTATCGTATTGTTTACATATTGAGTAAGGAGCTTGTAATTTCTAAGTCAGTACCGTCTACATTGTCTTCATTTCAATATGGCTCAGCGGTTATTTGAGAAGGGAAAAGTTTGAAGGTCTCTTTGCTCAAGTCGAGAAGGGAAAGTTGGTCAATCTTTAAGTGGCATTTATTCTTATGTGATTGAACATAATGGCAATGGCTTGGATGGACGGTTTTAAAACACATCACTTGGGTCTAAGTGCTCACTTCTTTATATACTCCGTATCTCTCCTATGTTTTGCTGATGTGGTGTTTGCCTAATGGTGTTACAATGACGTCCTTCATTACTCTATCATGTTGTATATATTGTTTATTTGCTATTCAGTGTTCAATATTTGTATTGAGGCTGACTAAATTTGAATCCGCGCTCATATTTGAGGTTAAAAGGATCCTCAATAAAGACTCCATATCCCAAGTTCAAACCCCGCAATCTCTAATCAAGAATGAAGGAGTTCTTGCCAATCCATCACAACCGTTTTTAGTTCCTATTAAAAAAATCCCTATCATGGTATTCACTTGCTTTTCCTTTCTCTTTATAATAAAAAAAGGACCATAATCATCTTGAGCATAATCCACTCAATAATCAAATACTACTTTCTTAGAATTATTTTACTCATTTCCTTTATACAATGGTGTCCACCAATAATTTATTATTATTGTATGGAATTTGATACTCTAAGTCAAGAAAAATAGAGTAAAATATAACAAAGTGAAGAGGGAGACAGCTAAGCTGTGGAAAATTGCTATCTTTTTGAAAAGAGAACAAACGTTGTTTCTCTTTTCTTTCTTTGACCAAAGAGATAATAGCTATTGCAAATTAAGAACACCATATTGTTTCCATATTGCTCTAGAATTCAACAGGTAAATTCAATGTCTTAATTTCTAGCAAAAATAGACAACCATCTTTAATTTTTGCCATTCTTGTCCATTTTTTGATTCTTTGTTTTGTTTTTCAGATTTCAGAAATGGATATTGGCTTGGCAGTTGGTGGTGCATTTCTCTCTTCAGCTTTGAATGTTCTCTTTGATAGGCTTTCTCCTAACGGTGATCTGCTCAACATGTTTCGGAAACATAAGGATTATGTTCAGCTCTTAAAGAAGCTTAAAATGACTTTGCGTGGTCTTCAGATTGTGCTAAATGATGCAGAGAATAAGCAGGCATCAAATCCATCTGTGAGCGACTGGCTTAATGAGCTTCGAGATGCTGTGGACTCTGCTGAGAACTTAATTGAAGAAGTCAATTATGAAGCTTTGAAGCTTAAGGTGGAAGGCCAGCATCAAAATCTTGCAGAAACAAGCAACCAGCAAGTAAGTCACCTCAGCTTGTCCTTGAGTGATGAATTTTTTCTTAATATAAAGGATAAGTTGGAGGAAAATATTGAAACACTGGAGGAGTTGCAAAAGCAGATTGGTTGTCTTGACCTGAAATCGTGTCTTGATTCGGGTAAACAAGAAACTAGAAGACCTTCAACTTTTGTGGTTGATGAATCTGATATCTTTGGTAGGCAGAGTGAAACAGAGGAATTGGTGGGCCGTTTATTATCTGTTGATGGAAATGGTAGAAGTTTAACTGTAATCCCTGTTGTTGGAATGGGGGGCGTGGGCAAGACAACACTTGCTAAAGCTGTTTACAATGATGAGAAGGTGAACGACCATTTTGATTTGAAAGCTTGGTTTTGTGTGTCTGAACAATATGATGCTCTCCGAATAGCAAAAGGATTGCTTCATATTGATATTTAAAAGGTCTATTTTTAATATAGCTGAGAGTGATGCTCAAATTTCATATTGATGGAGGAGTGGCCAGAGATTGCTCAAACACAACGTATGATTCGATAGTGAACTTATATAGCGAGCAGGATCATTGGTAAGTGATTCTTCAAATAATTTTCAAGACTTCTCTTTGTTTGTTTATCAATTGATTTTCTTTCACAAAAGTTATGTCTCTTTATTCCCCTGTTTCTAGTCCCAGTCACTTCCTGTACAACACGAATGGTACATGAATTATCTATTAATGATACTCCTAACAAGGTGTGAGCTCGCACGACTTTCCCCAAAAGACCTCACACCATTAAGAAATCCTACACCTTATATGTAGCTTCCCAACCTTTTCAATTACCAATGTGGAGCTTTGTTCACATGCCTATTAGCAGTCTGTCAACTTCGAGGCCTCATGTTGCTTCGATATCTAGCTATCTGGGACTGCCATTATCTCCATTTTGAATTGCTCATTTTTCCACCATAATTATTGATAGGGATACCAGTAATGATTTAGAGAAATGGTGCTCTGATATATGTAATTATAATTCTTTCTTTTTTCATTATTCATTATTCATTTATTTTTATTAACTTCTCCTTGCTTGTTAGTTAATTCTTTTCCTTTGTTAAATCTTTAAGCAGCACAAAGCGTCTATTGCCACTGTGAAGCCGAGGAATAATTCTATCAGGTAAACATGTCGATCGTGAGAGTTCCTTCCATCTGTATGTCTAAAATGTGCTCCTCAGACTCAAAGAATGACTGCTTAAAACGTTTGGCTTGAAATGCTGAACCTGCATTTAGACCACTTGAACTGCGCATTTGGAATTGCTCTAATCTCCAATCTCTTCCCGAATCGGGGATGCCCCCTTCTATCTCTAGTCTATATATTTCCAAATGCCCATTGCTCAAACCACTCCTAGAATTTAACAAGGGGGATTACTGGCCAAAAATTGCTCATATTCCCACCATATCTATTGATTTGGAATCCCAGTAATGATTAAAAAAAAAATGGTGCTCTGATAAATTGTAAGTTAAAATTCTTTATTTTTTCATTTATTTTTCTGATTACTTCCCTTTTCTTGCTTGTTAATTCTTTTCCTTTGTTAAATCCTTGAGCAGCACAAACCGTCTATTGCCACTGTGAAGCTGAGGAATTATCTTTGGATCGGGATGAATTTAATTTTAGATGACAGCAAAAAAGGTGATAAAACACTTCATGTTGACATTATTTGCTTCGGAAAGTTGAATTCAGAGGTATACAAGACACAAAGTTTGTTTCCTATCTCCGTTTTCCTGTTTACATTCCTTTTCCTTGTTTGTTATTTCTTCTTGTTTTTCTTAGTAGTGTTGAACAGTGTGGATCATCTATTGCCACTGTGTGGAGCGAAGCATTTTCATTCTAATTTTAGATGACTATAAGGTGATACATTGCAACTAATGTAATCTTTAAACTTGCTCTGAGTCTTCTTTTCCTATCTCCTTTTTTTTTTATATTAGCTTGGCTTGTTATAGCTGAGGCTGACACAAGTTCTGTGTATTGTACAGTTCAACCTTAATTAACATTCAATTGTTCTACCAAGTTCACTGGCTTAAAAATGTTCACTTGAAATGGACTACATCCAGGTTTTCTTCTAACTTTATCAAAGAACGTATTGCTTCTTTTTCCCGTGGGTTGAGGAAGGAGAAGATGGTTTAGACTTTAGAGTAATGCACATGTTTAACTCTTGATTTTTGATATTTCTACTGAGAGAGTTCAAACGCACACGAGACAGAAAGCTTGTCTTCCCATAACTTAACATCTAAAAGCAGGGGCGGAGCCACCTTCGGCTGAAAATTATATTATTTATACATGGTTAAAATAATTTTATATCTATATATAGTAGATGTTGAACCCCCTTCGGCTACTTCATGTGTCTATTTCTACAGATTTTGAACCCCCTATTGAAAATTCTGGCTCTGCCTCTGTCTAAAAGCCTAAGCATAATCTTAACTTTATTATCTGATCTCAACTTAACCATCTTTTTTCTTTCTTTCGTCAGTTGTGCCAAAATTCTCTACTGAATAGACAAATTTGACTTTTCTTTCATCAGTCTGAGAAGGAAATATTGATCAAGAAGTTTTTCGCATATGAAACTCTGATGTTTTTTCACTGCTCCAGCTGCACTTCAAAATTGAGAAACTGTAATTGCTCAAATCCCCATTGTATCATTTTGTGTCTTTAACAGGTAAACATGTTTACCGCGAGATTTCCTTCCAGCAGTATGTCTAAAATGTGCTTCTCCGGCTCAAAGAATGACTTACGCTTGAAATGCTTAACCTGCATTTAGATCAGCAGTGTTACAAGGTCAAGTTGATATGTCCAGATGGTGTCGTGCTCGATTTTGGTAGTACTTCCATCCTCGATATTGCTCTGTTGTGCGCGAGTTTGAAGCATCAAATGGAATTTTATTTTGTATGTATGATGTTATTTCAAGTTATGCATAAGATCTTTGTTAAGGTGAAGTAGCAAATATTGCTATGTTGTCCTTGAGAGTGTTCAGGATTGAGATTTATAAGTGTAATTGCGAAAGACAAAGTTGGACCTCTTTATAACGACGGACATTTTTTGGCTGCTATAGCGAATGATTGTTATTGTTACACACCATAATAACATTTGACGTTCAGATCTTATTTGGCGGTTATTTTTGATAAAAGAAATAGGCAAGAAGTCATTTTTCTCCAACTTCTTTTACGTTGCTGTAGAAAACAAATTATACTTGAAACTAGTTGTATTGTACCTACAAAGAATTAAACTATCTAAACCACATATTATTTCTTTTAAAACTAATTCATATTAAATATTTTAATACGTAGAAAGTTTATGTATACTATCTAGATAACGAGTTGTTGGGAAATTATGAATATGCAATAGACATCATTCACCTTCCATACTGCAATTATATATATATATATATATATATATATATATATATATATCCTATTAATTTAGGAGCTAATCACCAAAACACTCCAATTTGTAATATTACGTATTTTACTAGATTTTGGCGCATTCAGATATGTTTAGATACGTCCATATGCATGTATCTCGGTATACACGGGATCAAAATTAAATGTAATTGTATATTTGTATTTAAGTGGATTCGCATGTATTTGAGATACATAACAAATATCGCTTGCCTCCATGCCTTCTCTCCCATCTGGATCTGTAATACCCTATATTAAAATAAGGGCATATTTGTCATTTAGCTCTCACATAAAAAAAGAAAAGATCAGAATTTTTTAAAAAAAAGGGCTGAAAGCCCTAACAGAAGCAGCAGCAACGCTGCAACTTCAGCGATCAAAAGAAAAAAAAAAGACTCTTCGTGTTCTAGAGTGAGCGAACGAACGAAGGAGAAAAATAAATTTAAATTGAAAGCCTTAGTTCTCAAACTAAAGAGAGGTGGAAGAACAAGAAGAACGAGAAGAAGGTAAGTTTCTTAACTTAGTCTAAAGGTTGAATTTGTATCTTCCATGACTAAAAGATTGGGAATTGGGAAGTTGAGAAACATGGGTTTAGAAGAAAAAGAGGAAATTTATTTCATTCTTATGAACCAAGTGATTATAGTCAATGATTTGAACTGTAAACTTTGGTATTGGGCTTGTATGCAATAAGAGTAATTGGGCAGTAAGGTTAGGTTGATCTTTTTACAGTGAGAATTGACCAAGAAGAGACTAATGTGTGTGATTAAAGCACTAATTAAGTGATTGGGCAGATTTCGAATCAGCCATGAAACCTCTAGGGCTGGGTTTTTAAAATGTAGTATGAATTACCTAAATGAAGGAGTTAACACGAAATTGTTATGAATGTGATTATAGATTGACCAAATGAATTCGTACGGAGTAATCGAGTGGCAAGCTTGGTAACTCAACACAAGTACTGTGAGTAGTAATCTTACCACAATTTGTATTTCACAAATTTCATGATTTTTACATGGTTTATAAAGTAAATGTGTTACCGACTGTTTTGAACTTGCATGTGGGACAAGTCTTTTACTGGATATGATACTGAAAAGATTATTTGAGATGATCTTATTCTTACAAGATATGATTACTGTTATTGAAAAGGTTTTACACTTATTTGAGAAATAGCATTTTGATAAGTGATTGTTAAACTTTGAAATGATATGATTTGATAAGATTTAAATGCTCCGTTCGATTTTGAAATGCTTCTACTGATTACAAGAAAAATATAAATGGGAGTAGACCTTGATGAATCCCGTAGCTAACGGCGGGATCGTTAGACCTAGTGCACCTTGTAGTTACTGATTACTGATAAAGCCCTTGCTAGTGGGAAGGTAGAACTAGTATACTGTTACTGATATCACTCGAGTAGGGATCTACTGATATGAATATATAACTCCTTTATGAGGAGTTCACTGTTATTGGTTACTTCTTAAAGAGAAGGCCACACTGATTACATGATTCATCCTTGGAAACCTCCCAGCTATAAGATTTGAAATGAAATGTTTTTCTGAGTTTACTATTAAGTATTTACATTGATTTTGCTTATATGAGGCACATAAAATTATTATACTAGCATGTTTTCTGACTCGTCCCTCATTAAAATGGTTGTGGTTAAGTATTATTACTCATTGAGCAAGCGTCTCATTCCTCACTAATTGTTTTTACAGAGAATTCAGGTGGTATTGAAGAGGATTTCATTAACTAGCGTGTGCGTTGGTAGCATCTGGTGAGCCCCGCATTGCTTCGCGTGGCAAGAGAACTATTGATTTGCTATGTTTATTTAGTTTCTTTTAAAAACTCTTAGAGTCGCTCCATTTGTCATTCCTTTGATTTGAGTCAAGATTAGTCCTTCGAATTGTAGTCAAGTGACTAGTTTGGAATTTTTTTCGTAATTTGGAGATGAGTTGGTTTTATTGCATGACAATTTGATCATTGATGGATATTATATGGTGGTTTATAGTTGCTATTAGTTGTGTTGTGAATTTCTAAGACAGGAAAAATCCAGGATAGGCCTAAAAACAAAGGAAACTTTGCCCGATTTTCTGTAAAATTCTAGTGAGGCTTGCTTTGGGATTCTCCCCCTTAGCGCCGGTCATGATCCTTAATTGGGTCGTGATTGGATCGCCACTCTCCAATGCATTTGTTATCCTAGATACATGTGAATAACACCAGATACATACATATACATGCATCTAGTGTATATTTAGTGTGATTTGCATGTATCTGAGATACATGACGAATCTCGCTCGCCTCTCTCCCTATTTTAGTCTATGTGGCAGTAAAAAAAAAGTATATTCAAGTTTATTTTCCTCAATATCTGGTAGGAAATTCTTAATTAATGATAAGATATGTAATGTTTTGAAAGTATAAGTAATAATAATATATATGATAGTAAAGTATGTCTAATTACATAGTTTTTCCTTAATACTATATGACATTTTAAAATCTATTTTATTAGCAAGTATCAGACTATCAGTCTATAATATGTAAGTTTGATATTAATGTTGCTTTAGGGTATAATGTTATTTGGGTCTTTCTATATAAGTAGGTAATTTTTTTGAAAGGTGATGATATGGCTAATGATCGATGTGACTTTTTTTTTCCGAGAAAGGTAACATGTATATTCATCAACACACAATTAACTCTGCCCATGTGACGGTCACAAAGTATAGTCGATCTCAAACTGAATATTTGTTAGTGTTCCGTGAATAAATCATCTCATGTTGTGCATGCATACCTCGAATTTAAACTCTGATCTCTCTCATAATTATCATCCCACTTAATTAAAACTCTGATATGAAAATACATGGCGAATCTCGCTCACATCATTATTTAATTTCATAAAATTGATTAGGGTGGGGTCATTTAGAATTTGGAAAGTCTTTCTTTGGTGGAGATTCTCAAAACAATGTAAAATCCACTCCCCCCCGCCCCCATTTATTTTCTTTATTTTGTTGGTATGAATGTGACACTAACTAGTACTACTAGTTGCAAGCTAGAAATGAAGGGTTAGTTATTGAGTATTGACTATATTGTATTCAATTTAGTCTATCATTCTCAATCTTATCAATAGACTCAAAATCAATATTCTTAGGGAATGACTAGACTTAAAAAAGGAGAAAAAAAATGGCACTTGAAAATAAAATTATCCTTCAATTACCAAAAAGAAACTTCTAGAACCAATACTTTAGTCAAATATTCTTATAATAAGGTAGTCTTATTTTAGGACCAAGTTTGAATACACATTACATGACCATGTCTTTGCTTTAAAAGAAAAAAAGAATGTTTCACAACTAATACTTCTTATACTAATAAAGTACTCATGTTTTAGGACTATTTGGTTACACATTTCACCACCATGGCAATTTTATTTTATTTTTATATATATATAAAAAAAAAGAATTGTGTTTCATGATTTCAAATTAATTTTAATTTTGAGTAGTAGAGATGTTTCACATGAACCATTAAATAATATTCTCTCCATCCCATTTTTTTTTTATGTAAAATGATATATGAAAGTTGAACTATCAATTTTTTTAGTGTTACTTCGAACATAGATTTTTTTAGTTTTTTGACACTCCATATAATTAATGCATCTTAATTTATTATTATAAATTAACTTAATTGTTAATATAAAATAAATTCATACTGTCAACGTACACAATATGAAATCATTAAAGTTTCAAAGAAGAAAAAGATACTACAAATTAACATGGCCCTAAGCTAACACTTAATTTGCTATTTTAAAAAAAATTAAATATAGCTATCAACATCATCTTTAAATTGTTCGAAATTAATAATATTTTTTGATAATCCATCGCTAAAGACTATATAAGCCGGAGGTCTCAATGGGAAACTGGCCTAAAATTAAATTCAAAGCTGTGTGGACCCCCCCCCCCCCCCCCCCCCTTTTTTTTTTTTCTTTTTTCATCACTCGATAAAAAAATAATCAAAATAATTTTTTACATATATGTAGTAGATGTTGAATCCTTTTTTACTTCTTTATGTGGATACTACTTCGTATTTTAGATTCCATAATAAAAAAATTGATTCCGCTACTGATTTCAAACAACTAAAAATGGAATTATATATATATATGTTATACATCCTCTGCTAATTAACCCTGCCAAGTTGACAACTTGGACTCTATTTTTTTTTCTTTCCTTTTGGAAAAAATAAGAGAAAATGTGTACACAAGTACAAGAAAAAAGGACTATAGTGAGCTATGTTAGGACCGAAATAAGCAGGTGTAACGCGGAAGTTAGCAAAGCAAACTTCGAAAGACCATGAGTAAGAAGACAAACGAGAAATATACAAAGACACAAAGATTTAACATGGTTCGGTCAATCGACCTACGTCCACAAAGGAGATGAGCAATCCACTATAAATATGAGAGTACAAAATATAGAGAGAAATAACCTCAACCAATTCACTCAGAATACATGGGAGGTTCACACAAGTGATAACGTATCAAGCTTGTGACCCACAAATTCTCCCCCTAACCAAAACTCTCAAAGCCCTTAAGACTACATTGGGAATGCTAATTAAGTTAGAAGGAACAAGCCTATATTTATAGAGTCCTAAAACCTTTCCTACAAGAAAAGGACTAGTCAAAATATTAAAACCTTTTCCTAAAAGGAAAACTTATTTATGGTAAGAAATCAGGGCAAATAAACCCCAACAAATCTCCCCCTTGGCCTGAATTTCTGACAAAATAAATTTGTCCACCTTCTTCACATAATCTTTAGGATCTTGCATTTCTTCTCCATAATCTCCTCCATCAAATCTACGTCTCGACACAGAGAACCTCTCTAAAACAATTTCTCCAACAAAGATCTTCATTACTGTCAAAAAGGTTGCGACTAGAACGACTACACCCGCCAAGATGAACACCATCTCTAACATGGTTCCATCATTGAACCATGACTCTGATACCACTTGTTAGGATCGAAATAAGCAGGTGTAACGCGAAAGTTAGCAAAGCAAACCTCGAAAGACCATGAGTAAGAAGACAAACGAGAAATATACAAAGACACAAAGATTTAACATGGTTCGGTCAATCGACCTACGTCCACAAAGGAGATGAGCAATCCACTATAAATATGAGAGTACAAAATATAGAGAGAAATAACCTCAACCAATTCACTCGGAATACATGGGAGGTTCACACAAGTGATAACGTATCAAGCTTATGACCCACAAATTCTCTCCCTAACCAAAACTCTCAAAGCCCTTAAGACTACATTGGGAATGCTAATTAAGTTAGAAGGAACAAGCCTATATTTATAGAGTCCTAAAACCTTTCCTACAAGAAAAGGACTAGTCAAAATATTAAAACCTTTTCCTAAAAGGAAAACTTATTTATGGTAAGAAATCAGGGCAAATAAACCCCAACAAGTTAGGGCAAATATGATCGATAAAAGCCTTAATTTGATCGTTATAAGTCAATAGTAATCATAAAAAAATGCTAACTTTTATATTGGATCACTATTAATTTTAATCAATTCTTTCATATATTATACTTGTATTTAGAAATGTTGAGTGAACGGGTTAACCTGAATTTGAAAATGTTAAATTGGAATGAATTTATAAATAGGTAAGTTATTTAAGTTAAATTGGACAAAAATGAATTAAAAATCGAGTCATAATCCAAACCGTTTATGACTTTATCACCCTACTTGTATTTGAGGTCAAGTACAATAATGAGTAGAACTTAGACAAGTGCACAAGTATTTGACATGAAAGAAAGCTCTAGAAACCCAATGACCTAACTAGTACTTTCTCTGTCTCATTTTAATTATTGCTTTAGCTTTTTCACGCTAATTACGAAAATCATAAATATAAGATATATTTTATTAAGTTAACTATATTTAATAAAGATCCGTTGATTTTTTTTTCTATTAAATGATATGCATAGGTGTTAATATTGAAGGTATAATTGAAAATAATTATCAATTTTTAACTTTGAATTTGAAAATTATTTTGTAATAAATTTTGAGCTAAAACGATAGTTGAAAATGAAGGAAAAAGCTACTACTCTCTTTGTCCCAATTTATATGACCAACCCACTTTCCTTTTTCGCCAATCTAAAAAAGAATCACAATCACATATTTCTTATTAAGTAATAATTTAACTTTAAAATGTATATTTTACTCTTAATAAAATAATTTATACCTACACAAACGTGTATCACTTATTTTAGACCACAAATTTTAAAAGTTTTTTTCATTCTTTCTTAAATTTTGTGTTAAGTCAAACTAACTCATATAAAATATATTCTTCAAGTATAATGATGATGGAATGTTTATTAGTCTCTCTATACAGCATTTAATTAGGTACAAAACTTAGGTAAAATTGAGCTATTTGATGGTGATAATAATAACTATATAGTCAAGAATGTTTGGTCTTAGCCCAATGTCCTACACAAAATTCTTCTCCTTTTTCCACGTTTAATATACTTCAAGATAATTTAGCAAATAACACAATAATTATAGTATATAGTACATGCGACTAGTAAATGAAGAAAATTGAATTCATTTAATTTGGTCAATGCAAGAATAGTGAAGTAATTAAGACCATATGTTAATGCTATATTAAATGAGTCTGCAGCCTATTCATATTTTCCTTTTTTTTTTCAAAAATAAATTTTGAATTAGCAAAATAAATTGTTCAAATAAAAAATAATCAAATGCATGGTGATGGGCAGGGTCTATTGGTCATTTTAGTTAGGTGAAAGGATAATTTGTCCCTTTGTTATCAAAAAAGGTTTAATATTGTCTTTCGTTATATTATTGATTTATACATGTCTTTAATATTGTATTATCAGTTCATATATATTCAAGATATCATAAAAATGACTTAAATTCGTCCTTTCTCTAATAATCCATCAATTATTATCAAAACGTTAAACATAGCTTTAAGAACACATATGGACCGATAGTATATACATAAAAGATATGTATAGACCAATAATATAATAAAGAAATAATATTCAAAACTATTTTCTATAGTGAAGTGACAAATATGACCTTTTTTCCCTTTGGATATATAATGGCATTGCTTTGTTTGGTCAATGAGACTATAATATGATGAATCAAAGTGACAAATATCACTTTTAAAGATCATATTATTACTTTAGGAGTAGTTTAACACGCAATATAAATAGCGATGTTAAAATGAGTCTAAATATAAATAATATATATGTTCAATTTATTCAGAATTTTAATATTTTCAATTTCAACTTCACTCGATCATTTGTCACCCCTATATATCAACAAAGTAAACAAGACACAAGAGAAACCGGACATTAAGAAAAAATAAATATGAAGTAACATAATAAGTTAACAAAATGAAAGAAATATATTCTTTGAAGTTATGTAACATGGAGCTCAATAAATTAAACACTCGATGGAATAAAAAGATAAAATTCTGAAAATGCTTCAAATCAAAGTTGATAAATACAACAAAAATCATCAATAGATGTCTTCTTTTCTTTTATGACTTCTCCATTTATATATTTTATAGGAAAAAAAAAGTTCTCTGAAATTCACTTCTTGGATATATAAAAAAAGATGAGTCCGGAGCCAAAAGGGCAATTTTTTTCTTTCAAAAAACTAAAACAACACTTCAAAATTTTTTTTAACCAAAAGGGCAAAATCGCTCCTTTTCTGACAAAAGTTGTCTGTTAAAAAAAAATAGAAATCGCTGCCTTAGCATCGATTTCCTCAAAAAAAAATATTTTTTCTTCAAAATCGCTGCTATATAGCAGCGATTTTCTCAAAAAAAAAATAATCTTTTTTTCTTCAAAATCACTGCTAGAATTTTTTTTTTGTTTAATTCAATATTCTATTATTATTATTTATGATATATAATTCAATTTTCCTCATGCTTCAACAATTTTATTGAGTATATTGTCCGTTTTGTTTATCATTTTTATATTATTAATAATTAACAATAGACATGAATAGGCATGAAAAGAAGAGCACATTAACATAGACATATTTTTATATTATTAATAATTAACAATAGGCATGAAAAGAAGAGCACATTAACATAGGCATGAAAAACGTTGCCCCTGCAACAATGTGTAAGGAAAAAAAATTTGACTTAAAATCGCTGCTGTGGTAGCGATTTTTAATAAAAAAAAAAGAAAAAAAGTTTTTGAACAAAATCACTGCTAGGGCAGCGATTTTTAATAAAAAAAAAAGAAAGAAAGTTTTTGGACAAAATCGTTGTTAGTCATTGTGTCAGAGGGAAATCGCTTCGTCAGGAGCGATTTTGCCCTTTTGGAATTTTTGACAATTTTTTTTTGCCCTTTTGGCTCCGGACTCAAAAAAAGACAATTTGAGATTTAGGACTAATTAAGACATTTGTGGCTTACTTTATTATCATCCTTATTTTTTTTAATCGCTAATATTGTTTTTAGAATATGATCGAGATGATATAGTTATCTAAATTCAAAATTGTATAATTTGTGTAATTAGCCCTTCTTTTGCTCTCGTTTTTTTTTTTGGATGTAGAATGTAAATCTCTCCAACAAATTGCTATAAAAAATTTATCATTAAGTAAACGAAAATAGATATATAGATTATTATAACAATAACATAATACTTAATATAATTCTATACGTGAAATTTGAACAGAATAATATATAAGTAGATTTTGTTCCTATTTTTATAGAATAGAGAAATTATTTATGATACACCCTCATCTCAAAAAAAAAATCACATATAGATTGACAATTTTTTTATTAAAACCCCTTCAAAATAGATTCAAACAACTCGAAGCAATTAGTGGTAAAATTTTGAGATTATTGGGTATAAATAGGAACATGAAAAAAAATGTTAGTCTTAAAAATAAAAATTTCTTAAAACATAATGTTGCCTAGATATATTAATATAGTTCAGACAAGAGAGGATAATTTAGAAGGGAAATGAGTATCTTTTTATTTTTTTACAATTTTGGTTTTAAATAAAAAATTCATGTCAATAAATTTTAATGGAAAAAAATTAATTAAATAGGTTTGGTGACTTTGTAAGTAAAATATGTATAGTTGAGTGACTTTCTATGAAAAGAATCATTAGTTGAGTGATGATATGAGATTTCACTCGACAGTCCGTTCCGGAATCACTTTTGCAGTGAAATAAAATGAGTCACTTGAGCATGACACACCCAATAATCAAATCCTACTGTCTTAGAATTATTATATTACTCATTTTCTTTATATAATTTCTGTGTCTACCAATAATAAATTATTATATGTAATTTGATAGTCAAGATAAAATATAATAAAGTGAAGATGGAGACAGCTAAGCTGTGGAAAATTGCAATCTTTTTGAAAAGAGAAAAAAGACTGTTTCTCTTTTCTTTCTTTGACCAAAGAGATAGTATTGGTATAGCAATTGCAAATTAAGAACACCGTATTGTTTGCATATTGCTCTAACATTCAACAGGTAAATTCAATCTCTTAATTCCTAGCAAAAATAGACAACCATCTTTAAATTTTTCCATTCTTGTCCATTTTTTGACTCTTTGTTTTGTATTGCAGCTTTCAGAAATGGATATTGGCTTAGCAGTTGGTGGTGCATTTCTCTCTTCAGCTTTGAATGTTCTCTTTGATAGGTTTTCTCCTCAGGGTGAGCTTCTCAAAGGTTGATAATAATCTGAATCAACTTCAAGTCAAATTGAAGGAAAGCTTAAAGGGAAAAAAGTTTCTTATTGTCCTAGATGACGTGTGGAATGACAACTATAAAGAGTGGGATGACTTGAGAAATCTTTTTGTACAAGGAGATGTAGGAAGTAAGATCATTGTGACGACACGTAAGGAGAGTGTTGCCTTGATGATGGGTAGTGGGGCAATCAATGTGGGGACTCTGTCTAGTGAAGTCTCTTGAGCTCTATTCAAACGACGTTCATTAGAAAATAGGGATCCTAAGGAACATCCAGAACTTGAAGATGTTGGAATACAAATTGCACACAAGTGCAAAGGATTGCCTTTAGCTCTAAAGGCACTTGCTGGTATTTTACGCTCCAAATCAGAGGTGGATGAGTGCAGAGACATTTTAAGAAGTGAAATATGGGAGCTGCCAAGTCATTCAAATGGAATATTACCTGCATTGATGTTGAGCTACATGATCTTCGTCCACATTTGAAGCGGTGTTTTGCTTTATGTGCAATATATCCGAAAGATTATCTATTTTGCAAAAAAAAAGTTATTCACCTGTGGATTGCTAATGGTCTTGTACAACAGTTTCATTCAGCTAACCAGTACTTTCTGGAGTTGAGATCGAGATCATTGTTTGAAAAGGTCCAAGAGTCTTCTGAATGGAATCCGGGGAAATTCTTAATGCATGACCTTGTCAATGATTTGGCCCAAATTGCATCTTCAAATCTGTGTATGAGGTTGGAAGACATTGAAGCATCTCATATATTGGAACAAAGTCGGCACATGTCATATTCAATGGGCCAAGGTGACTTTGAAAAGTTGAAACCCTTGTACAAATTGGAGCAGCTGAGGACATTGCTTCCCATCAATATCCAGCAGAATTCATGCCGTCTAAGCAAGAGGGTGCTGCATGACATATTGCCAACACTAACATCTTTGAGGGCACTATCATTGTCTCAATATGAGAATGAGGAGTTGCCAAATGACTTGTTTATTAAATTAAAGCACCTAAGGTTTTTGGACCTTTCTTGGACAAAGATAAAAAAGTTGCCAGATTCAATTTGTCTACTGTACAACTTAGAGACACTTCTCTTGTCAAATTGTAGTTATCTTGAGGAGCTACCTCTGCAGATGGAAAATTTGATCAACTTGCGTCACCTTGACATTAGAAAAGTTCATTTTAGGACATCCCTACATCTAAGCAAGTGGTCGCGGTGGTTTGAGAATGGAAGATTTGGGTGAGCTACATAACTTGTATGGACCTCTATCAATTCTAGGGTTGCAACATGTGGTAGATATAAGGGAATCTCTGAAGGCAAACATGAGGGAAAAGGAACATGTTGGAACGTTATCTTTGGTGTGGAGTGGAAGTATTGCTGACAATTCACAAACTGAAAGAGAGATACTTGATGAGCTACAACCAAATACAAACATAAAAGAAGTCCGAATCACTGGCTATAGAGGGACAAAATTTCCAAATTGGCTAGCTGATCATTCATTTCATAAACTAATAGAAGTGTCTCTTAGCTACTGCAAGGACTGTGATTCCTTGCCAGCATTAGGATAGCTTCCTTGTTTAAAATTCCTTACCATTAGAGGGATGCATCAAATAACACAGGTGAGTGAAGAGTTCTATGGTAGTTTGTCCTCCACAAAGCCATCTAACTCTGTTGAGAAGCTTGAATTCGCAGAGATGCCGGAGTGGAAGCAGTGGCATGTACTGAGGAAGGGAGAGTTCCCTGTACTTGAGGAACTTCGGCTTACTGGTTGCCCAAAGTTGATTGGGAAGTTGCCTGAAAATCTTTCTTCTCTGACAAGATTGATAATTTCAAACTGCCCTGAACTCAGTTTGAAGACACCTATCCAACTTTCAAATTTAGAAGAGTTTGAAGTTGCTTATTCTCCTAATGTTGGAGTTCTTTTTGCGAATGCTCAACTGTTTACATCTCAACTTGAAGGAATGAAACAGATTGTTGAATTATGTATTAGTAATTGTAAATCTGTTACCTCCTTACCTATTAGCATTCTGCCGAGTTCCTTGAAGAGAATAAGAATATCTTTTTGCGGGGAGCTGAAATTGGAGGCGTCGATGAATGCTATGTTTCTCGAGGAATTGTCTCTAGAAGAATGCGATTCACCTGAGTTGGTCCCAAGAGCACGCAATTTGAGTGTAAGAAGTTGCAACAACCTTACTAGGCTTTTGATACCTGCTGGCACTGAAACACTCAGTATTAGAGATTGTGATAATCTTGAAATACTTTTAGTGGCATGTGGGACTCAGATGACATCATTGCATATTTACAACTGTGAGAAGCTGAAGTCGCTGCCAGAACATATGCAACAACTCCTTCCATCTCTTAAGGAACTGACACTGTATCAATGTCCAAATATAGAGTCCTTTCCTGAAGGAGGATTGCCCTTCAATTTACAACAACTTTGGATCTCCTGTTGTAAGAAACTGGTGAATGGCCGAAAAGGGTGGCATTTACAGAGACTCCCCTATCTCCGAGATTTAACCATCCACCATGATGGTTTCATCGAAGAGGTTCTTGCTGGTGAAATATGGGAGTTACCTTGCTCTTTTCGAAGGCTTACTATATCCAATCTGAAAACATTAAGCAGGCAACTTCTAAAAAGCCTCACCTCTCTAGAGTACCTAAATGCTATTAATTTACCTCAAATTCTGTAACACCCCGTATCCGAAAATAGAGATTTCAGATTTCTGGTGTTACAGGTGGCACTCACGGACACCATCCACGGACCATAGATGGACTCACGGTCCGTCCTACAGGTCCGTGGTTTGTGACAGAAAACTTCCCCAGAACTTAGTCAGAAAATTTGGCCAAGTGTTGACCCATGGCCGGACTTACGGTCCGTAGGTCAGGTCACGGACCGTAGTTCGTGTCCGTGGATTGATGCCCCAAAATCCCAGCTTCAATCCCTATTGACGATTGACCAGCACGGACCGTCAATCGATCCACGGTCCGTAGGTCTGACCGTAGATGAGGATTAGCAGCCAGTTAGCTGAAAATTGTTGATGGATCAACTTCAGATGGTCATAACTTTTAGCACAAAAATAATTGTGTGTCCCATGACCTATGATATGATATATAATTGAATTATCTTTCCAACGCCACCAAGTTTGCTAAAATCCGACCTCCGAGTAAAAAGTTATGCTCGTTTTAGTGAAAGCAAGTCGAGCAGGCTTGACCTACGGATCCAATCGAAGGACCGTCGATTGAATGACGGCCCATCAGTCCAATCTGTCAGTCACTCCGACAGCAATTAAGTCAGGGGTCTTTTTGTCTTTTCCTATTTTGTTTAACCCCTAAGATACGTCGTTTAGACCCTAAATCATGAGATTTTAGTCAGTTTAAGCCTAGAAACATAACTAGAACTTACCTTAGTCAAAATCATTAATCAAAACTTAGAAAATTAGAAGCAAGAGAGGAGAAAAAGGTCAAGAACCCTAGTTCAAGAACGTAGCAAGGTTCCATCACTTCCAGCCCCGAAATCGAAAGATTTCTTTGTGGAATTCATCACCAGGTATGTGGGATTTAACTAGTTGGTTCCTTTCGCCCATTAGGTCCCTAGAATTCAGTCAGATTCTTGATTCCATGATTATGAACAGACTTAGGGTTTCTAGAATTACAGCAGATCATCATGAATTAGTTATTTAAATGTTCCAAATCAGATTATCATGTTATTGCTCAGTTTATCGCATGAATTTCAGAACCCTAGCTATGAATTTCTTCAGTTCTTGAATTACACATGCTAGGACAGATATTTCAGTATTCAGTTTTACATGCCTCAGTTTATGAATGCATCATTATCAGATTAATTGTTGCATTCTCAGTTTGCATGTTCAGTTTTGAGCTATCCAGTATTTACAGAAATTCAGTCATAACCAATTAACCACTTAATTCATTGGGAGTAGCATAATACCGAGTTGGACTAGGGTTCAGCGTACCCATATAGTCCCAGAACTACGAGCCACGTAGGTGTAAATCCCCTCTGTGGGCAACATCAGTTTAGTGATCACGCCAACATGCCTTTATACCTTTGGCAGGGTATATTGGGTCCTCTCGAATGGGGTATACATCGGACTCCACATTGAGCTCATGTGGTTTTATGTCGGTTATTAGTAGCTCCCACAGTTCTGTCAAACTCTTCTGCATTGACTATATTTCAGTACAGTCAGTATTCAGTCTCAGCATGTTATAAATTTGGTCATTGCATCAGTTAGATCAGTATTCAATGTTTTCAGTATCTATATCATGTTCAGATTATTTCATTGTTTTATTGCTTTGTTCAGTTATATGTTCTTTCAGCTTTACTCTATCCTGCATGCTCAGTACCTTTCAAGTATTGACGCATACGTGCGCTACATCTTCTCGTGATGTAGGTTCAGGTTCTCAGCATCCAGATCACGCTTAGATCGATTCCCGATCTTCAGTTCAGCAGCATCAATGGTGAGTCCTCATTCTTCGAGGACTAGTGACATGTTTACCTTTATCGCTTTTAGTCTTTAGTTTCAGTTTTGCTAGATCTAGTTGGGGCATGTCCCAACATTTCTAGTCAGTTTAGAGGCTTATTTCAGACATAGATAGATTCAGCTTAGTATTGAGTTAATAACTTCTTTGTATTAAACTCATCAGTTTTCATATATCTCAGTTATAGTATATGGGTATTCCCCATCTCTTCAGTTTATTTATGATTTAGCTTCCGTATCAGTTTATTATCTTTAGTATGCTTATGATCATGCCAGCAGGGTTAGCTTGGGATCACTTGTGGTCCTAGGTCCCGTGTCCGCGTCTCAGGGGTAGCTCGGGGCGTGACAAACTTGGTATCAGAGCAGTCCAGAAACTCTTTCAGAACCTTTCTCAGTCTCTACTCCAGTCGGTGACCCAGTTATAGCTAGACGGGTATACAAAAATAGCCCTGTCACAGTCTCTCAGAAAGTCACCTCAGCAGATCTTGTAGAGTTAGAAATGGTAGACTTCGATGTCATTCTAGGCATGGATTGATTACATTCCTGTTATGCCTCAGTTGATTGTAGAACTAGGATTGTTCGTTTTCAGTTTCTAGACGAACCAATCCTAGAATGGAAGGGTAGTAGCTTAGCGCCTATAGGTCGATTCATTTCCTACCTTAAGGCCAGAAAGATGATCTCTAAGGGTTATCTCTATCATCTAGTTCGGGTTAAGGATTTTAGTTCTGAAACCGCAACTCTTGAGTCAGTTCCAGTGGTTAATGAATTTCAGGAAGTGTTTCCAGAAGATCTTCCCAGAGTTCCTCCCGATAGGGAAACCGACTTGGGAATTGATCTCCTTCCAGATACCCAACCTATCTCTATTCCTCCTTACAGAATGGCTCCAGCTGAGCTTAAAGAATTAAAAGAACAGTTGAAAGACCTTCTAGATAAGGGCTTCATCAGACCTAGTATTTCGCCATGGGGTGCACCAGTGTTGATCGTAAAGAAGAAAGATGGTTCTCTCAGAATGTGCATTGACTATAGGCAGTTGAACAAGGTCACAGTCAAGAATAAGTATCCCATCCCTAGGATTGATGACTTGTTTGACCAACTTCAGAGTGCTAGTCATTTCTCAAAGATAGACCTCAGATCGGGTTATCATCAGCTTAAAGTCAGAGATAGTGACATTCCGAAGACAGCCTTCAGAACTCGGTATGGTCATTATGAATTTGTAGTCATGTCATTTGGACTAACCAATGCTCCTGCAGCTTTCATGGATTTGATGAACAGAGTGTTCAAGCAGTACTTGGACTTGTTCGTTATCGTCTTTATTGATGATATCCTCATTTACTCTAGGAATGAGGAAGAACATGCTAGTCATTTGAGAGTTGTTCTGCAAACTCTCAAAGATCGCCAGTTATTTGCAAAATTTAACAAGTGCGAGTTTTGGTTACAATCAGTTGCTTTCCTTGGGCATATTATGTCTAGTGAAGGAATTCGAGTAGATTCCCACAAGATAGTAACAGTGAAACAATGGCCCAGACCTACCTCTGCTACATATATCAGAAGTTTCTTGGGTCTAGCAGGTTATTACAGACGGTTTGTGGAAGGATTTTCATCCATAGCCTCTCCATTGACTAAGTTGACTCAGAAAAAGGTTAAGTTCCAGTGGTCAGATGATTGTGAGAAAAGCTTCGCAAAATTGAAAACTAGGTTGACTATAACTCATGTCTTGACTCTACCAGAGGGTTCAGATGGTTATGTGATCTATTGTGATGCATCCAGAGTCGGCCTAGGTTGTGTGTTGATGCATCGAGGTAAGGTTATAGCTTATGCTTCTAGACAACTTAAGGTACATGAGAAGAATTATCCAACTCATGACCTTGAGCTTGCAGCAGTGGTGTTTGCACTCAAGATTTGGAGAAACTACTTGTATGGTGTTCATGTAGATGTGTTCACAGACCATAAGAGCCTCCAGTATGTATTCACCCAGAAAGAGTTGAATCTTCGCCAGAGAAGGTGGCTTGAGTTCCTCAAAGATTATGATATGAGTGTGCATTACCATTTGGGTAAGGCGAATGTAGTAGCAGATGCTCTTAGCAGATTATCCATGGGTAGTGTAGCACATGTTGAGGAAGAAAGAAAAGAGCTAGCAAAGGATGTTCACAGACTTGCTCACCTAGGAGTTCGTCTTATGAGCATATCAGATGGTGGTGTAACGGTTCAAAATGGGGTAGAATCTTCTTTGGTAGTTGAGGTTAAGGAAAAGCAAGACAGTGATCCAATCTTGCTTGAGCTTAAGGGTGCAGTCCATAATCAGAGAGTGGAGGTTTTCTCTCAAGGGGGAGATGGTGTACTTCGCTATCAAGGTAGATTGTGTGTTCCTGATGTGGGTGAATTGAGACAGTATATTCTCGCAAAAGCCCACAATTCCAGATATTCTATTCATCCAGGCGCCACTAAGATGTACCGCAATCTGCGGGAAGTCTATTGGTGGAATGGTATGAAAAGAGATATAGCAAATTTTGTGGCCAAGTGCCCCAATTGCCAGCAAGTCAAGGTAGAACATCAGAAACCAGGAGGTATGACTCAAGAGATTGGCATTCCTACTTGGAAGTGGGAAGTGATCAACATGGACTTCATCATAGGTTTACCTCGTACTCGCAGACAGCATGACTCCATTTGGGTGATTGTTGATAGGGTTACTAAGTCTTCTAGCTTTTTGGCGGTCAAGACTGCAGATTCGGTGGAGGATTAAGCCAAGCTTTACATTAATGAGATTGTGAGGTTGTATGGGGTTCCTTTGTCTATCATCTCAGATAGAGGTCTTCAGGTTACCTCTCATTTCTGGAAGTTATTTCAAAAGGGTCTTGGTACTCAGGTTAACCTTAGCACAACATTTCATCCACAGACAGATGGTTAGGCAGAGCGTACTATTCAGACCTTAGAGGACATGTTGAGAGCTTGTGTGATCGACTTCAAGGGTAGTTGGGATGATCACCTTCCTCTCATTGAGTTCGCCTACAATAATAGTTACCATTCCAGCATTCAGATGGCCCCTTATGAGGCATTGTATGGGCGTAGATGTAGATCTCCAGTTGGTTGGTTCGAAGTAGGTAAAGCAGCCTTGATAGGACCAGATTCAGTCCTTGATGCTATGGAGAAAGTGCAACTCATTAGAGATAGACTTAAGACTGCCCAGAGTCGCCAGAAGTCTTATGCAGATGTGAGAAGAAGGGAACTAGAGTTCCAAGTTGATGATTGGGTTTTCCTGAAAGTGTCACCCATGAAGGGGGTGATGAGATTTGGCAAGAAAGGGAAGCTCAGTCCCAGATATGTAGGCCCTTACCGGATCTTGAAAAGGATTGGTAAAGTGGCTTATGAGTTAGAGTTGCCAGCAGACTTAGCAACAGTGCATCCAGTCTTTCACATTTCTCTTTTGAAGAAGTGTGTGGGTGATCCAGCATCCATAGTGCCATTAGAGAGTGTGGCCGTGAAAGATAGCCTTTCATATGAGGATGTACCAGTTGAGATTCTCGATCGTCAGGTTGGAAGGTTGAGAAACAAAGAAGTCGGTTCAGTCAAGGTTTTGTGGAGGAGTCAGTCTGTAGAGGGAGCTACTTGGGAAGCAGAAGCAGCCATAAAATCCAAGTATCCTTACCTCTTTCCTTCCGATTCCATTCTAGCTTGAGGTAATAGTTCCTCTTCAGTTTTTCAGTCATTCATGCGTAAATTCAGTCTTAGAATCATGTTCCTTCAGTTTGTACTTGCATTTTCAGCGTATTTGCATGTTCTTGGAACTCAGTTCAGTCAGAAATTCAGTTCTCAGTGTTTAGTCATAAGGATTGCAACCCTCTCCCTACATTTCAGTTAATTTAGTCTTCATTCGAGGATGAATGGTCCCAAGAGGGAAATAATGTAACACCCCGTATCCGAAACAGACCAAAAATGTAGATTTTGAGAAGTTCCAGGTGCAACCCACGGTTGCTATCCACAGACCGTAGGTCAGAACACGGCCCGTGCTGGTGGTCCGTGGTTCACCACTGCAACCCCTCCCAGACCCAGCTCAGAAAAATTGGCCAAGTCCCGACTCACGGACAGGCCCACGGTCCGTAGATCAGACAACAGTCCGTGGTCTGTGTCCGTGGATTGAGACCTCTTTTACCCAGCCTCTGACACAAACTACATCGACCAGCACGGATCGTCATTTGATCCACGGTCCGTAGATCTGACCGTAGATGAAGGTCAGCAGCCAGTTAGGTGTAAATTGTTGATGGATCAACTTTAGATGGTCATAACTTTAACACAAAAGGAATTATGTGTCCCATGCCCTATGATATGATAGATAATTGAATCCTCTTTCCAACACCGCCGAGTTTGCTAAAATCCGACCTCCGAGTGAAAAGTTATGCTTGTTTTAGTGAAAGCCTATCGAGGAGGCTTGACCTACGGATCCAATCGACAGACCGTCGATTGAATGACGGCCCGTTAGTCCCGTCCGTCAGTCACTCCGACAACAATTAAGTCAGAGGTCTTTTGGTTTTTTCCTATTTCGTTTAACCCCTAAGATACGTCGTTTAGACCCTAAATTATAAGCTTTTAGTCAGTTTAAGCCTAGAAACATAACTAGAACTTACCTTAGTCAAAATCATTAATCAAAACTTAGAAAATTAGAATCAAGAAAGAAGAAAAAGGTCAAGAACCCTAGTTCAAGAACGCTCCAAGGTTCCTTCAGTTCCAGCCCCGAAATCGAAAGATTTCTCCGTGGAATTCGTCACCAGGTATGTGGGATTTCACTAGTGGGTTCCTTTCACCCATTAGGTCCCTAGTTTTCAGTCAGTTTCTTGATTCCCTTATTATGACTAGACCTAGGGTTTCTTAAATGTTAGAATTGTTGGGTTCTTAGGTGTTAGAATGATCCAAATCAGATTAGTACGTTAATATTCAGTTTATTGCATGAATTCCAGAACCCTAGCTATGCATTTCTTTAGTTCTTGAATTACACATGCTAGGTCAGATATCTCAGTTATTCAGTTATACATGCCTCAGTTATTAATGCATCAATATAAGTTTAATTGTTGCATTCTCAGTTTGCATGTTCAGTTTTGAGCTATCCAGTATTTACAAAAAATTCAGTCATAACCAGTTAATCACTTAATCTATTGGGAGTAGCATAATACCGAGTTGGACTAGGGTTCATCGTACCCATATAGTCCCAGAACTACGAGCCACGTATGTGTAAGCCCCTTATGTAGGCAACATTAGTTTAGTGATCACGCCAGCTTGCCTCTATACCTTTGGCAGGGTATATTGGGTCCTCTCGATGGGGCGTATACATCGGACTCCACATTTAGCTCATGTGGTTTTATGTCGGTTATTAGTAGCTCCCACAGTTCAGTCAGACTCTTCTGCATTGACCATATTTCAGTACAGTCAGTCTTCAGTCTCAACATGTTATAAATTTGGTCATTACATCAATTAGCTCAGTTTTCAGTATTTTCAGTATCTATATCATGTTCAGATTATTTCATTGCTTTATTGCTTTATTCAGTTATATGTTATTTTAGCTTTACTCTATCCTGCATGCTCAGTACCTTTCAAGTACTGACGCATACGTGCGCTACATCTTCTCGTGATGTAGGTTCAGGTTCTCAGCATCCAGATCACGCTTAGATCGATTCCCAATCTTCAGTTCAGCAGCATCAGTGGTGAGTCCTCATTCTTCGAGGACTA
Organism: Solanum okadae; assembly: GCA_036553675.1. Classification (NCBI taxonomy): domain Eukaryota; kingdom Viridiplantae; phylum Streptophyta; class Magnoliopsida; order Solanales; family Solanaceae; genus Solanum; species Solanum okadae. Next base: position 47,147,817 of record CM071688.1, on the reverse strand, counting down.
GTGACATGTTTATCTTTATTGTTGTTAGTCTTTAGTTTCAGTTTTGCTAGACCTAGTTGGGGCATGTCCCAGCATTTCTAGTCAGTTTAGAGGCTTATTTCAGACATAGATAGATTCATCTTAGTATTGAGTTAATATCTTCCTTGTATTAAACTCATCAGTTTTCATTTATCTCAGTTATTGTATATGGGTATTCCCCATCTTTTCATCTTATTTATGATTTAGCTTCCGCATCAATTTATTATCTTTAGTATGCTCATGATCATGCCAACAGGGTTAGCTTGGGATCACTTGTGGTCTCTCGGGGGTAGTCTCGGGGCGTGACAACACGGTTAGAGACAACTGATGTATATAAGTTCTACATTTTTGTTCAATATTTACTTAATAATCGTACTGAGTTAAAATATAAGTAGACATTGATAATTTCTGCTAAAACACCTTTCATATACCATACTTGTGTTTATTACTCTAGCAATTAATGGCTAAAATAAAGCTTAATTGTGGATAAAGTAATTCATGTAAAAAACACATACAATAACATACTAAAACTGCTAATGTGCTAACTCTATACTCAAGGGTTGGTTTGATTTGAATACAAGTTATGCTGAGATTAGTTTTTATTGCTTGTTTGGTTTGTCATATTCAAACTTATATTCATTTCATAATTACTAAGAATAAGTTGTTTGTTTAAAAATGTATCTTCCACCTTAATTAGTTTTTTTTTTTTTTTTACATGTTCTTTGCAAGCTTTAGTTATTCATTCTTAAAATAAATTTTTCATCTTATTTAGCTTAAATATTTTTGTGTGTGGATTCCATGATTGTGTGGTGTGTTTTTAAAATTAAACTTTCATCTTATTTAACTTTAAAATAGAACTTTCATCTTATTTAGCTTGAAAATAGAATTCTATCTTATTTAACATAAAAATAAAACTTTTATCTTATTTAGTTTAAAATAAAACTTTCACCTTATTTAGCTTGAAAATAGAATTTTCATTTTAAGTTTATTAAAGTAAAAGAAATTTTATTACTATAGTTATCTACATTTTAATTAATATATAAAATATAATTTTTAAGTGAGTAATAAACTATTTAATTAAAAATATGTAATTTAATAGTGTATTGAACATTTTAAGAGAAATTAAAATATAAATCAACGGGCAAAGGAGATGGACTGAAGCTACCATTGCATTTCAATCAAGCACCATCTGCCTCATAGATAAAGGTCCATCCACGGAGGAAACAATTTTCAGGTGGGAGGGATGGGGAGTTTAGGAAAGAAACTAAAGGAAAGTGTTTAGAGGGAGGGATTTACGGACTTTGTCCGAAGTGAACCAAATTTATTTAAGTCTTTCATTTGATATTGCTTTGGGCACTAGGCCCAACAGAGTGATGTAATTGTTTTTTCATTTATATCTTATATCAATAAACCTGGAAATTTGCCTAAAAAAAATTAATAATAATATAAATAAACATAATAATTAGGAAAATAAATTCAACTTATAATGTATTCATAAATAAAAATTGTATTTATAAAATGTAATTTTTTAATAGAAAAATATAATATCATAAAAACAATAAATAATTAAGGTTGTGAATATTATCATAAATATTGTTAATATACATGAATGTATAAAAGAGAGTTTAAGAGAGGTAGTTTTGTTATTTTACATACTTTATCCCAGGATAAGTTATCGTGGGATTACTATTCCACCTCAAGGAGGGATAACTTATCCCAAGACTATTGTTAATCTTGGGATAATTTATCCCAGTCTTTGCAACCAAACAACGGATTAAAGGACACTTAAAAATTATTCCAGGATCAATTCCTTTTATCCATCACACCAAACAACCCCTTATTCTTAAAAAAAATTATGTCATGCATATTATTTGACTATGACAAACCAATAAATCAGCAGAACTAATCATTTCATAACTTATCTCAACATAAGTTATCACATGGTAACTAATCTCAACAAAACTTATCTTCAAACCAAACGACTCCTAAAAGGCACTAAAAAATAATCCTAAATTAACTAGTTTTATCCATCACACCAAATGACCCCTTTCCTATCCTCTCTTGCTTCAATTATTAAATTGAGAGAGTAATGAATAGTCTTTGTCATCTTGTTGGGTGAAAAGTCAATACTTTTGGAAAAGAGAAAAAAAAGGACAGTAGTTAATAGTAGCAGACATAGTTGTACCATTTCAGAAATGGAGGTTGGCTTAGCAGTTGGTGGTGCATTTCTCTCTTCAGCTTTGAATGTTCTCTTTGATAGGCTTGCTCCTAACGGTGATCTGCTCAACATGTTTAATAGGGACAAGCGTGATGTTCGGCTCTTAAAGGAGCTGAGGATGACTTTGCTTGGTCTGTTACTTATTGACTTTTTCTACTACTCTCTTGTGAGTTCTAACATATTGGAACGTTTTAGCAGATACAGTCAAACCTAACAATAAAAAGTTTGTTGTGAACCAAGTTAGCTCTATAAGGGCCTATGAGTTAGAAGTGGTAAATGAGGTTGGGCCAAGTAAAATATGGGAGTGTTTTATTTGGGATCCAGGCCCAATTAGCATTTGGTTAAAAGGGAAAATGAGTTGGAAAGGAGGGTTATGCAAATTGAAAAGAAAAGAGTTTGTTTCCTCTCATCTCCCTTCTTAGTCTAAGTTTCCCATCTCTTTCTATCTAGCTCTATATTTTCTGATCTTCTTTTCCTTCGGTTAAGTTTTCTCAGTTTCGTTGTAAGGACATTAGTCGTCTCCATTTCTCAATTGTATTTCGTGTTCTTTTGCGATTATAATATATATCCTCTTTGTGTGGTAACTTGAGTTGTTACATTGGTGCTTTCATCGATCTTACTCCAACAACAACAATGTTTCTGCCTAGATTCAGTGGTGACGACAACCCAGAGAGTTGGATTTTTCGGGCTGAGTTGTACTTCACATACCTTGGCTTTGATGCGAATGACTGGCTTCCACTTCCTTCATTCTACCTTGAGGGTGAAGCTCTTGCCTGGTTCAATAGCTTATTTTGCAACAAGCTATTTTTGAATTGGACGCATTTTAAGGTTAAATTTGCTCAGCGTTTTCGCCAACAAGCCAACAGCGAGGTGTCGGGGCGTCTAGCTAATTCTTCACAGGTTCGTTTTGACGGTGTTAATTTTATCCCTAAAGTTTCACAATCAGTTATGGTGTCTCCCCTTCCTGCTCCCGCCCGTGTTCCAAAGTCCCCTACGTCTGCATTAGCCGACAACACTGGAAGCTCACAGGCACACCATGTGTTCGATAAATTGCCAGTGCAATATGTGGCATTGATTACTGAAAACAATACTGAGGTTGAACCTCCTGAAGACGTAGATACACCACAAATTGAGAATGTCAACTCAGTAGAAGCAAATTTGGTACAGGAACCTTCTTGCATTACCCAAGATCAGGTGTTCGGTGAAATTTCACGCACAACAGTAAGTTCCAACGTTCATGATCTAAAAGTTATTGTCCATGAGATTGAACACTCTGCACTTCTTGCTATTTTACGTGATACGGACGGTTCTAATAATGAGGAGGAGGAAAATTCACACGATAATGTAGCTTTGTTTGCAAAATCCCCACTACGGAATACATCTGGTTTGCTGGTTTCTCTTGCTTGCCAAGGAACTGTGATATCGACTGCAAGTGCCCGACTTGCTAAAATTGATTATCCATTTACTGATACTTTATGGCTTCGCTTGATTCCCTATTGGCATTATTACCTTGAAGAAATTTGTTGGGGTAACCAAAATGAAGTGTCGCCTTGCCTCGACTTTCGCTTATGCAAATGCATTTGGGTTGATACTGGGCAGGAGTGTACTCTTTCGGTATTCTTGTTTTCTTGTATAGGCGTTCACCGGAAGTGCGACAGTCTGGCTATGTCTATGCGAAGTGTCTTTGTGTTGGGTCGAATAACGGGATCAAGTAAGGTTTCTTTCAAGGCATTGCTACACACTTTACCTACTGTGATAAGTGACGAGGTAGATACTGGTGCATTGATTTGCAAAAGGAATAAAATATCTTTCTAGGGGAAAAAGCTTATTGAAGCTCTATGTCTTGATATCTCTTTTTTGGAGAATGAGATTTCCATTGCGACAAGTGAAACGCATTATGGTGACGTATATCTTGAAGCTGAAAATGGAAAATCTGTTGAGGGATTCAATGGTCAATATAATTTGCATCAATTTCCATTTTTCCCTGCTGCTAATTTCCTTACTGTAACCATTTCCGTGACTACAGTGGATCCTCATGTCTGGGGTCCAGGAACAGGTTTCGAGTTCAGGTCTCTAACAAGTTATACAATGTACAATGTGGAGGAATTGCTATTGTTGGGCTGTGCTGACAAGAATTTCTCGATTATATATTCAAACTCTATGAGTAGAGTGTGGGATCCCGGACAATCATGGTTTGTAAATTCCTACTTCTCCACTGAGTGCTCCATTATCTATCACTGCATTCTGTTCACATGTCCTTCAATTGCATATACAATAGTCGGCTATTATTATGATGTAAAACATGAGGTTTTGGCAGCCAACTTCAAGCACACGTCAGTTTTAAAGCTTCATTATGATTGTGCTTGCTACCATGTTACTGGAGTGGAAAGTAATAATGTTAAGGAATGGATATTGGGTGAAGGTTCAGGTTGAGCACCATTCTGCAGGTTACACACTTTATGGGGTCATTGAGATGGTCGAGTGGGTTGCACGTCATAGATTACATCATAGCTTAGGTACTGCAGTAGTTTTTGTTATCCTCTTGAACAAGTGTATGGTTGCAGGGCAAGTTATAATGGAACTCCATTTGAGAATGTCGAAGAGCTTTACTGTAAAACAAAAAGAACAGGATTGTAATTGGTTGATATTAGTTCCAACGGAGACAATTGGTGGTAGGCGAGCTTCTAACACTAGTCATCGATATTTCGAGGTGAATATTTCAATTAATAGTCAAGGAATTGATGCTAAGGAAGAATGGCGTGAGAAGGGAATTGCAGCTCCTGCTAGCCATAGGCGCCTGTTGCTGTTAGAAAATATGACACAAGTTTCTTATGTTGCTGCTAGTACTACTTCTATAAGTTTTGGTGATATCCTAAAGTGCATTACTCTTTTGGACACTTCTCACATTATCAAACATCCTTGCCACGTTATTTCGAAGCTAAGCAAGATTAATGCAGTCATGTCTAAACTACTCCAAGCTGCCAACCAAATTATGATACTGTTCCTAAAGGATTTTGCTTGCTGTAGCCAAGTCTATAATACTCCTAGTTGCCAGATGATGTTTTCTGATTTGAACCTTGAGGACAAGGTTCTTTTTGGAGGCGGGTGTATTGTTGTGAACCAAGTTAGCTCTATAAGGGCCTATGAGTTAGAAGTGGTAAATGAGGTTGGGCCAAGTAAAATATGGGAGTGTTTTATTTGGGATCCAGGCCCAATTAGCATTTGGTTAAAAGGGAAAATGAGTTGGAAAGGAGGGTTATGCAAATTGAAAAGAAAAGAGTTTGTTTCCTCTCATCTCCCTTCTTAGTCTAAGTTTCCCATCTCCTTCTATCTAGCTCTATATTTTCTGATCTTCTTTTCCTTCGGTTAAGTTTTCTCAATTTCGTTGTAAGGACATTAGTCGTCTCCATTTCTCAATTGTATTTCGTGTTCTTTTGCGATTATAATATATATCCTCTTTGTGTGGTAACTTGAGTTGTTACAAAGTTTAGTATTAAATTACAACAAATGATACAATCAGTGATCATTCATATTTGCAAATTACTCTTTATCATCAACAGGTAAAATAAAGCTCTTAGTAAAGAAACAGTAATCTTCTCCAAATTCTTATAATCATTTTGTGGTTTCCTGTTTTGCTTTGCAGATTTCAGAAATGGAGATTGGCTTAGCAGTTGGTGGTGCATTTCTCTCTTCAGCTTTGAATGTTCTCTTTGACAGGCTTGCTCCTAACGGTGATCTGCTGAAGATGTTTAAGAGGGACAAGTGTGATGTTCGGCTCTTAAAGAAGCTGAGGATGACTTTGCTTGGTCTTCAGGCTGTGTTAAGTGATGCAGAGAATAAGCAAACATCAAATCCATACGTGAGCCAGTGGCTTAATGAGATACAGCGATCGACCTCACGCTGCCAGAGCATCCTATACCCGGCCAAAGGTATAAAACCTGAACTGCCTAATGGATCCACTAGTCTATCTGGAAAAGGATTCATCTAAAAAGTATGATCCTTTTCTACCCATGGTGGCTAACATGGTTCTATGGGGGCTATGGGTTCTTTGAACGCTCCCCCAATTCGGTGCTCGATACTACTCCCAAAAAAAAGTATTGTCTCTTATGTTTTTTTAAAACATATGTCTTCCTGCTGATTTGAGATAATTACTCAAAACTTAGCCCGAAGGCTTTTTGGAAATCTCAGTTTCCAACCTTGTTTAAAAGTAAAAACATTTCTTTAAAACTTCTTTGGGAATACATAGTTCCCTAATAACCTTGAGAAATGAACTCAACTTTATGTTCTTAACTTAACTTGAAACTCTATACTATTTGCTTGACTTGCAACTTGAGCCTTAGAATGAAGTTAACACGTTCAATAAAGACTCTTGAACAACTTTAAAGACTTGCTTTGACTCACTTCTTTAACTCCTAGACTTAACTCTTAATTTCACTTGACTTGGAAACTAACTCTCCTTGAATTGGAATTTGGATTCAAGGTATATGATCACACGTTTATGGATGACTCCTTGACGTTTAGAAGTACTTTGGAGTGTTGGAAACAACTTGGAAACATAGGTACAATACCAAGGAACATGCATGAGAAAGTATGAAAAGAATGGGGGAACTCGGCGTCCTTGGCGCTCTGCAAGGCGCGGAGCGCCAGCCCTTGAAGCTCAGAAGGGACCTGCTGGCGCTCTGCTAGGCGCGGCGCCCCAAGGGGGAAAGTTCAGAACACCTTTTGGGGCGCGCTGGCAGGCGCGACGCGCCACCCCTTTCCCCAGAAAACTCGACTTTTCTTCCTCCTTTTTCCAACTCTAAACCACCCTAACTTCAAGGGTTTCAACTCCAAACACTAAGGATCATAAAAATCCCTCAACATACAAGAGATTCAACTCAAAAACACAATCAAATCATGTACTAAATCAACAAGAACTTCCAACAACACAACCAACAACTTCAACAACACAAACCAACAACTTCAACAACACAACCAAGATTTTCTTGGAAATAAAATGAGTTTGGTGTGTGGGGGAAAAGATCAACCCAACACTATGAACTCACATACCTAGTAGGGATTACCCCCGACGATATCCACGACGATCTTTGACGGAAACTTGTTTGATCTCCTCTTTCTTCTCTTCTTCTCCTCTTCTTCTCCTCTTCACTCACAAGCCCTAGCTCTCACTCTTGTAAAATGGGACAAAATGATCCAAAAATAAGCCTAACACAACAATATAACCCCAAAAGAAATAGCTAGGGAAAAGACCAAAATGCCCTTAAAATTTCCGGACGGATTCCCTGCCAACTGCCCAACTTTCAAAGGGCATAACTCGCTCATACAAACTCGGAATCGAGCAAAATTGATGGCGTTGGAAAGATCATTCCACAAGCTTCGCAAAAATAACTGGAACTACTCCTAACTCATCCTGAGCTAGGAGTTATGACTACTCAAAGTTGGCCAAAAACTCACTGATTTCCACACTTAACCAATTTTCCAGATTTTTGAATTCCTTCCAAAAATGGCTATTTCCAATTCCAAACCTCTTCATAGTTATTTCAAATTGTCGGATGTTACAAGTGCCCTTAGATTCCAAGGAGTTATTCCTATCAGGTTTTGGGGTGAATGTGTCCTAACTGCAATTTATTTGATAAACAGGTTGCCTACACCAGTGCTTAACGGAAAATCTCCATATGAGTTGTTTCATAAACACAAACCTGTAATTGCACACCTGAAAGTACTTGGTTGTTTGTGTTATGCAACTAAAGTTGTCAAAGTTGACAAATTCTCACCTAGAGCTACTGCTTGTGCATTGTTAGGATACTCTACAACACAAAAGGGGTATATTATTTTTTATCTACATGACAAAAGGTTCCTTGTTACTAGAGATGTACTTTTTTATGAAAATGAGTTTCCATTTAAAGGTAGCTCATCACAGAACTTACTGTATCCTCCCACTTTGTCTACTGTCCCTTCTTATTTGGATGAGAGTGAGGATGAGACCTTGACTTCTGATGACCCTTCAGTATACTTCAATGATAATAATGAGAGATCCCCAGATAATGCAGCAAGAGATGTTATCATAAATACAGATCCTCCATCAGATTTGCCTCCACATGTTATGCCTGATTTAAGTTTAGTTCCAGAATTACTTGTTCCTTATGTTGCTCCCAGAAGGTCAGCAAGGATCACTGCACCACCTGGGTGGCATCAGGATTATCATACTGGCACCAAAGTTATCAAATCAGTTCCTCATCCTATGGCAAACTATGTTTCTTACCAACATATCTCTTCTCCATATGATGCATACATAGCTAAAATATCCACAGGAATGGAACCTTCCACTTATGAGGAGGCTGTAACAGATGCAAAATGGGTTGATGCTATGAAACAAGAATTGCAAGCTCTAGAAGACAATAGGACTTGGAGACTGGTTCCTTTACCTCCTGGTCACTTAGTAATTGGTTGCAAGTGGGTATATAAGATCAAATACAAGGCTAATGGTGATGTGGAAAGGTACAAAGCAAGACTTGTAGCTAAGGGATAAAATCAGACTGCTGGGATTGATTATCAAGAAACTTTTTCTCCAGTTGTGAAAATGGTGACAGTAAGAATTGTCATTGCATTGGCTGCTACTGAAAATTGGCCCTTGTTCCAAATGGATGTGTAAAATGCTTTTCTTCAAAGGGATTTGTTGGAAGATGTTTTTATGGAAATACCTAAAGGTTTGCAGATTCAGGGGGAGAAACATATGGTCTGTAAGCTTGTTAAGTCTTTGTATGGACTAAAACAAGCATCTTGACAATGGAACTTCAAACTAACAGAAGCATTGGTAATCTCGGGGTATAAACAAAGTCCTTTGGACCATTCTTTATTCACTAAGAAGCAAGGGAACAAGATGGTAATCATACTGGTCTATGTGGATGATTTGCTCATCACTAGCAATGATACACAATTGATCCAGGATACCAAAAGGGTGTTACATCAGTCTTTCAAGATTAAAGACTTGGGAGAACTAAATTTTTTTCTGGGAATTAAATTCAGCAAGTCCAAGAAGGGAATTCTGATGAATCAGAGGAAGTATGCTCTAGAATTGTTAGCAGAAGCTGGTCTGACAGGAGGCAAAGTGGCTTTAACTCCTTTGGAGTGTAACATGAAGTTGACTATAGCTGAGATGAATGATGGTAACGGGGGAAATGAGTTTGTTGAACTGTTTGAAGATGTACAGCAATACCAAATAATGATTGGAAAGCTACTCTACCTGACCATCACTAGGCTTGATATTTCTTATACAGTGCAGACACTGAGTCAATTCATGCAGAGACCTACCGTACAACATTGGAATGTAACATTAAGAGTCCTAAGGTATATTAAGACTCAACCAGGGTTGGGATTATTAATGTCATCAGAAAAGGACATGAGACTAACAGGTTATTGTGATGCTGATTGGGCTTCATGTCCACACACTAGAAGATCTGTGACCGGTTACATTCTCAAGCTTGGTGAATCACTCATTGCCTAGAAATCTAAGAAGCAAGCAACAGTTTCCAGAAGCTCAGCTGAGGCTGCATATAGAAGTCTAGCAGGCTTGACAGCTGAAGTAGTTTGGGTTACTAATCTGGTTAAGGAATTGGAGATTCAGGTTGAAGGGCCAACATCTATATACTGTGACAACAAAGCAGCCATCCAAATAGCAGCAAATCTGGTGTTTCATGAGAGGACTAGTTTACTACTTTACTTTGATTAGATACCTTATGTTAGGATCGATTGGCCACATTTCAGGTATAGTATCATGTTAATCGGTTTAGTAGAGTTGCATGCTTACTTGCTAAATGCTATTGTATGCTTGTATTGCATGCCTTGTTCATCCTTAACCGTAAGCATGATGTCCTTAGTCTAGGTTAGGCTAGCATTGCCTTAGATTTATGACCCGTGTGGGCTGGATAGCCTTGACTTGTTGCCGATGTCGTTCGGATGACTTAGCTCCTTGTAGACTGGAATAGCAGACTTGAGTCTGATAGTTTGAGCCTTAGATTAGGCGTTATCGCTACTTGCTGCACTTATGTATCTTCTCCCTCTCATTCTACGGTTCCGACACATTCTCGAAGGTTTGGTGCATCACTCAAGGCGTGGGATTGAGATAGTATAGGCTTGGAGCCTTTTCTGTGATGTCTTAGAGTGGACGGCGTTCCACGGTGGTTGCTGTTGGATTGAATCCTATTGGAGATACCATCACCCCCGGGGTCGTTCTTTCTAGCTGGGCTGAAAACGTATCGCTGGCTGGGTAGACTCGGTGATATCGGCGATCGCCCCCGGGCCTTTCTTTCTAGCTGGGCTGGGAGTGTGCTGCTGGCTGGGTGTCCCTGGGTCGCTCTTTCTAGCTGGGCTGGGAGCTGACTGCATGGTAGGATGACTCGCGATATCTCCCTCACTCACGGGTCCCTCTTTCTAGATGGGCTGGGAGTGGACTGTTTGGTTGGGTGCCCCCTAGGGTCACTCTTTCTAGCTGGACTGGGAGTGCACTGCTGGCTGGGTGGAGTCTGATGGAATATCTTAGTTACTTTGGGCTGGGAGCCCAATTTTCTTCTTTTTCAGTAGACTTAGCTTTTCCGTGTACCTGTCGGGCATATGGGGGTTCGTTCAGGTTTTATTTGAGCTTGTGCACGAGTGTACCTTCTGGGCATATGGGGTTCAGTTAGGTTTAGTTTAGTTGTACTTAGTTTGTTTCTGGTATGCTCGTGTGCTTTCTTTTCTTATCCGCTTTGACCTCTCAGTGTCAAGATTCTATCATTTCTTATTGTTTTTACCCTTTTTGCTCAGTCGACCTATGATGCCTACTGAGTACCTGTTGTGTTGGTACTCATGCTACGCTCTGCATCTATTTCGTGATGTAGGTCCCAGTACCAGTTACCAGCGGTGATTAATTCCAACCTTCTTTTGCAGCTGTGATTCGGAGACGAGAGCGAGCACTTGGCGTTTTGGGGTTTGTTCTGTCACCTTCTTTTGTTTTAGCTAGTCTTGTTGCCTTTGAGACACACTCTGTTGTGGTCCACTTTTGGGACTTGTACTCTTTATTAAATAGCTCTGTACTAGTGACTTCCAGGTTCTGGGAGGGATTTCTTTATATATTTATTTTGGGTTGCTTCCGCCTTGTTATTCTTGTTTAGATTATTGTTATCGTTAGTTTCTGCCATTTCGCTCATTGCTTGATGTTCTGGGTTACGGGTTGGCTTACCTATTGGTAGGGTTTAGTAGGTGCCATCATGACTCGAGAAATCGGGTCGTGACACTAACTGACGGCTATAATTTCAATTTCTCACAATAATATATCTCTATTTTCTTCAAGGTTTTCGGCAGACTTTCAATAGGCAAGGAGGTAAGAGAGTGAGAACTTCTGATTTTTAATGACTCTAGCTGCATCATTCCTTGAAGTTGGGAAGCAAATAGATCAGCATGATAAAAAAGAACTCCAACCTTTAAAGAACCGACAACTTCAAACCATTTTATACTTGAAAGTTGGATAGGTGTCTCCAAAATAAATTCCGGACAACCTGAAATTGTCAATCGTGTCAAAGAACAAAGATTTCCAGCCAATTTCCCCATCAACTTGGGACAGTTTTTAATTGAAAGGTTCTGAAGTGCAGGGCACTCTCCACTTCCTAGTACATGCCACTGCTTCCACCCTTTCATCTGATTAAATTCAAGCCATTCAAGAGAGTTAAATGGCTTTATTGAAGACGGGCTACCATTGAATTCTTCGGTCACCTCTGTTATTCGATCCATATACCCAATGGTGAGGACTTTCAAAGAAGGAAGTTGTCCTAGTGCTGGCAAGGAATCACAGTTGTTGCAGTGGCTAAGAGACAACTTCACTAGCTTAAAAAAGGAATAATCAGCCAACCAGTTCGGAAATTTTGTCCCTCTATATCCGGAGATTTTCAGTTCTTTTATGTTTGTGTTTGGTTGTAGATCATCGAGAATGTCTTTTTCAGTTTGTGAATTATCAGCAATACTTCTACCCCACAACAATGATAACCTCTCAATATGCTCATTTTCCCTCATGTTCACCTTTAAAGCTTCCCTTCTATCAACCACATTTTGCAACTCTACAATTGATAGAGATCCATACAAGTTGCAGAGTTCACCCAAATCTTTGAGTTTCAAACCACTTGGAAGACATGCAACTCCTAATAGCACCTGGAAGCTTTTCAACTTGCTAGGATGTAGCGGCATCTTCAATCGAGAACAACAACTAATGTCAAGGTAACGCAAGTTGATCAAATTTCCCATCTGCAGCGGTAACTCCTCAAGATAATCACAAGACGACACAATAAGTGTCTCTAAGTTGTACAACACACAAATTGAATCTGGTAACTATTTTATATTTGTCCAAGAAAGGTCCAAAAATCTTAGGAGTTTTAATTTGATAAATAAGACATTCGGTAACTCCTTGATGTCATAACGAGAAAATGACAATGCCCTTAAAAATGTTAGTCTTGGAAGTATGTTATGCAGCACCATCTTGCTTAGATTAACTGGAAAAAAAATGGAGCTGGATATTTATCGAAAGCAATGTCCTTAATTGCTCCAATTTGTAGAGGGTTTTCAATTTACCAAAATCACCATATCCTCTTGAAAATGACGAAAACTTACCATCACCCATGGAATACGACAAGTGTCGAGTTCGTTCCAACATATGAGATCATTCGATGTCTTCCAACCTGGTACAGTGTTTTGAAGATGCAATTTGGGCAAGATCATTGACAAGGTCATGCATAAAGAATTTCCCCGAGTCAATTTGATGAGAATATTTGTGCAAGTCCTTAATTGGGAATCCCTCTGCCTTCCATTTGAAAGAATCAGGGACCCTGTCTAACAATGATCTTGATCTCAACTCGAGAATGTACTGGTTGCCTAGTTCTTTAACCGTTTCATCTTTTTGCAACTTTTGTACTAGACCATTAGCGATCCACAGTTGAATGACTTGTTCTATGTAAAACTGATGATCTTTTGGAAATATTGCACAATAGGAAAAGCATTGCTTCAAATGTGGGGGAAGCTCATTGTAGCTCAACATCAATGCTGGTAAGATTCCATTGTGTGGAAGCTCCCATATTTCACTTCTCAAAATGCGTTTCCACTCTTCAATCGTTGATTTTGAGCGTAACATCCCAGCAAGGGTCTTTATAGCTAAAGGCAATCCTTTGCATTTCTCTGCAATTTTCTTTCCAATCTTTTCAAGTTCTAGATGTTCCTCAGGATCCCTGTTTTCTAATAAATGTCGTCTGAATAAAGCCCAAGAGACTTTATTAGACAGAATCCCCACATTCATTGCCCCACCACCCATCATCAAGGCAACACTCTCCTTACGTGTTGTCACAATGATCTTACTTCCGAGATCTCCTTGCACAAAAAGATTTCTCAAGTCATCCCACTCATTATAGTTTTCATTCCAAACATCATCTAGAACAATAAGAAATTTTTTACCCTTTAAGCTCTCCTTTAATTTGATCTGAATCTGATTTATATTATCATTAACTTGTAAAGCAATCCTTTTGCTATTCTGAAAACATCATATAGTTCAGACACACAAAACCAAGCTTTCAAATCAAAATGGTCGTTCACCTTCTCATCATTGTAAACAGCTTTAGCAAGTGTTGTCTTGCCCACGCCCCCCATTCCAACAACAGGGATTACAGTCAAACTTCTACCATTTGCATCAACAGATAATAAACGGCCCACCAATTCCTCTGTTTCACTCTGCCTACCAAATATATCAGATTCATCAACCACAGAAGTTGAAGGTCTTCTAGTTTCTTGTTTACCCGAATCAAGACACGATTTCAGGTCAAGACAACCAATTTGCTTTTGCAACTCCTCCAATGTTTCAATGTTTTCTTCCAACTTATCCTTTATGTTAAGAAAAAATTCATCACTCAAGGACAAGCTGAGGTGACTTACTTGTTGGTTGCTTGTTTCTGCAAGCTGGCCTTCCACCTTAAGCCTCAAAGCTTCATAATTGACTTCTTCAATTAAGTTCTCAGCAGAGTCCACAGCATCTCGAAGCTCATTAAGCCAGTCGCTCACAGATGGATTTGATGCCTGCTTATTCTCTGCATCACTTAGCACAATCTGAAGACCACTCAAAGTCATTTTAAGCTGAACATAATCCTTATGTTTCCGAAACATGTTGAGCAGATCACCATTAGGAGAAAGCCTATCAAATAGAACATTCAAAGTTGAAGAGAGAAATGCACCACCAACTTCTAAGCCAATCTCCATTTCTGAAATCTGAAAAACAAAACAAAGAATCAAAAAATGGACAAGAATGGCAAAAATTAAAGATGGTTGTCTATTTTTGCTAGGAATTAAGAGATTGAATTTACCTGTTGAATGCTAGAGCAATATGCAAACAGTATGGTGTTCATAATTTGAAATTGCTATACCAATAACTATCTCTTTGGTCAAAGAAAGAAAAGAGAAACAATCCTTTTTCTCTTTTCAAAAAGATAGCATTTTTCCACAGCTTAGTTGTCTCCCTCTTCACTTTGTCATATTTTACTCTATTTTTTCTTGACTTGAGTATCAAATTCCATACAATAATAATTTATTATTGGGTGGACACCACCATTATATAAAGGAAATGAGTAATATAATTCTAAGAAAGTAGGATTTGAATTATTGGGTGGGTCATGCTCAAGATGATTATGATCTGCACTTACCAAGAAAATTCATACTCAAATAGACCAATCTGAAAATAAATGTAAAAGAAGTGTTGTTGCCAATCTGTGTTTAAAAACAGCAATACTGATTATCAGAAACTTTGCAGAAACACGAAGTTACCAAAGTTTCTAATGAACCAATGAAAAATAGAAGAACAGAAATTAATTCAAAAAAATTAAAATCTGTAAAGCATACCATAATTTGAAAAGACATAACGGAAAAAGATCAAGCCCACTGAATGCACAGTGTCCCTTAAAAGAAATTATTCCCCTCTAGTATCCGAGGTTTGATTTGGAATGTGTCCTCCCAGGATAGAATGATCTCAATCACCAGTGTATTGATACCCAAATCGCTGGTGTCAGTGAGCCACTCAACAGCAGTAAAGCACAAGAACAATATTTGTGCAGAAGAAGAAGAAGAAATCATAATTTTTTGTAAGTAAAAAATTCTGAAGAATAACTGGTATTTATAGCCAAGAGGAACTGATTCCGAAAGGTTGCAACCTTTCAGAATCCACACGGCCATTAATGAAAGTTTGCAACCTTTCAAACGGTCATGACTGTTCATGAAAGTTGTAGCCTTTCAGAACAGTCATTTCTAATGGCGGGAAATTTAAATAAAATGGGAAAGTTTAAATAAAACGGGTCACGTGCGGATCCGAGTCGGGTTGGAACGTTTCGGTTAATTAACTAATTAATTGAAACGTTTTGACCATTTAATTTAATTTAATTAATTAACTAAATAATTAAAACAAACTTTGTCTCAAAAATAATATCTCAATTGATCATTTTTCAAAGCCAAAGCCAAGCCAGCGACGACGACGACGGGGCGAGGCGGGTCCATCTTTCCAACCCTTTTAACAATTAATAGACGTGTTTCTATATTTAAACTCTTCTATTTTTCCTTCTACCACCGATGAGGGAGAAATGCCTTTTTTACTAAAGCATAAGAGGACTTTTCAAGCTCCTCTCTTTTCATGTTCCCTTCATTTCCCATTAACTCTTGATATATACCCAACAAACCCCCACATGAATGGGGAATGGTTATAACATAAGAAATGCACGGACGAGTGTGTACTTTACAAGCAAGGATCAATTGCATCTGGATAAGTAGGTTTCCCCTTGGACTTTCTGTAGTGAACATATATCGGATATACTCTGTCAATCGGTAGATGTGATATCTTTGAACCATTGAGCTTTGGTGTATACCTAGACAACCATATGTCACATAATTAACTCTTTACCATTTATGGTTCTTACGATTGTGTTCATTTCAGCCATGAACACCTCCTGGTTTCATGAGTGTATAGAGAATAGGCTTTTGACATAAAATTCTCTTTGAAGCGGCTTACACTTCACACTCACATAGGTGATTTCTAACTATGTCATCTCGTAGATACACTATTTGGTCAAATCTGCCAAACTTAGCAAATCATTAAAAACTATAAGCTTTATTAACTCATTAACAAGCCTTAAAGTCTTAAACTTGTTCCTGAACATTGTCTTCATCATGAGAATGGATTGAGTTGATTGACAATGTTGAACCGTCAGTCACAACTTTGTTTTTCTCCTTGAATTTAGCTCTTGGGATCTCCAGTCTCCTAGATAGAGTTACCGCCATGCTGACTTGTCCTAAGCTGTAAACCCATTCCCTTAGATATCTTTCAACTGCCTCTCTCACTAGGCCTTTCGTTAGTGGATCTGACACATTATCGCTTGACTTCACATAGTCAATTGTGATAATTCCACTAGAGAGCAGTTGTCTTACGGTGTTATGTCTCCGCCGTATATGACGAGACTTCCCATTGTACATGACGCTCCTTGCCCTACCTATTGCTTATTGACTATCACAACGTATGCAAATAGGTCCCACAGGTTTAGGCCAGAATGGAATATACTCTAAGAAATTCTGAACCCATTCAACTTCTTCAACAGCCTTATCTAAAGCAATAAATTCAGATTCCATTATGGAGCGAGCGATACATGTCTGTTTGGATGATTTCCAAGAGATTGCTCCTCCACCAAGTGTAAACACATAACCACTTGTGGATTTTACTTCATTTGACCCGGTGATCCAATTTGCATCACTATATCCTTCAATCACAGCAGGATATTTATTATAATGCAAAGCATAGTGTTGTGTATGTTTCAGATACCCCAACACACGTTTCATTGCCATCCAGTGAGTTTGATTCGGATTACTAGTGAACCGACTCAGTTTGCTAATAGCACATGCTATATCTGGTCACGTACAATTCATAATATACATCAAACTTCCCAACACTCTAACATATTCCAATTGAAAGTCACTTTCACCTACATTCTTTTGAAATGTAAAGCTTAAATCAATTGGAGTTTTGACAACATTGAAATTCAAGTACTTGAACTTATCTAATACTCTTTCAATATAATGAGATTGAGCTAATGCTAGTCCCTGGGGAGTTTTGAGAATCCTGATCCCTAAGATCAAATCAGCACCTTCTAAGTCCTTCATATCGAACTTGTTGGATAGCATGCGCTTAGTAGCATTTATATCGTCAATATCTTTATCTATTATTAACATGTCATCAACATACAGACAAACAATGACTTCATGATTCAGAACGTTTTTAATGTAAACAGACTTATCACATTTGTTAATCTTGAATCCAAATTTAGCATGCCATTGTTTGGGTGCTTGCTTGAGCCCATAAAGCGACTTCACAAGTCTGCACACTTTCTCTTCTTTAGCAGGAACCACAAACCCTTCAGGTTGTTCCATATAAATTTCTTCCTCCAACTCTCCATTTAAGAAGGCTGTCTTTACATCCATTTGGTGGATTTTAAGATCATGCACTGCCGCTAGTGCTATTAACATCCTAATTGATGTTATCCTTGTTACTGGAGAGTATGTATCAAAGTAGTCCAGACCTTCCTTTTGTTTGTATCATTTGACTACAAGTCTAGCCTTATATTTGTCAATAGTCCCACCGACTTTCATTTTCTTTTTAAAGATCCACTTTGATCCTAAAGGTTTATTTCCTGGAGGAAGATCAGCCAATTCCCAAGTATGATTACTTAAAATTGATTCCATCTCACTATTGACTTCTTCTTTCCAATAGATTGACTCAGATGAAGACATAGTTGCTTTAAATGTTGGAGGCTCATTTTCAAGCAAGAATTCCACAAAATTTGGTCCAAAAGAAGTGGATTTCCGTTGGCGATTACTACGCTTAGGATCCTCATTAGGTAGTGTATTTTCGTTGATTCTTCCCGTGGTCATTTAGGTCTTTCACTTATCGACTCACATTCAGTTTTATACGGATAAATGTGTTCAAAGAACTCAGCGTTATCCGACTCCATTACCGTATTCACATGAATTTCAGGATTATCAGATTTGTGAACCAAAAACCGACAGGCCTTACTGTTTACAGCATATCCAATAAATACACAATCCACTGTTTTGGATCCAATTTTCACCCTCTTGGGTAAAGGAACCTCTACTTTGGCTAGACACCCCCACACTTTGAAATATTTCAAGTTGGGTTTCCTTTCTTTGCATAACTCATGTGGAATCGATTGTGTTTTGCTATAGGGTACCCTATTAATTATCTTGTTAGTCGTAAGGATGGCTTCCCCCATAGATTTCTTGGTGATCCAGAACTAATTATCAAGGTATTCATCATTTTCTTGAATGTTCTGTTCTTCTGTTTAGCCAAACCATTTGACTGTGGTGTATAGGGTGCAGTAGTTTGATGGATAATACCATATTCCAAACATATCTCATCAAAAGGAGATTCATATTCTCCACTCCTATCACTCAGAATCATTTTTATCTTTAGATTCAATTGATTTTCCACTTCATTTTTGTATTGCTTAAATGCA
Organism: Solanum okadae; assembly: GCA_036553675.1. Lineage (NCBI taxonomy): Eukaryota > Viridiplantae > Streptophyta > Magnoliopsida > Solanales > Solanaceae > Solanum > Solanum okadae. The sequence goes on along the minus strand of CM071688.1, from coordinate 47,129,013 downwards.
TGAAATGTTTCATCCTTACTATTAAGCAAATATACAAAACAAAATCGAGTGCAATCGTCAATAAAAGTTATAAAATACTCTTTCCCACCATGAGATGGTGTCGACTTCATATTGCATATATCTATGTGAATTAAGTCTAAAGGTTTTGAATTCCTGTCAACAGACTTGTAAGGATGTTTAACAAACTTACTTTCCACACAAATTTCGCATTTCGATTTATCACATTTGAAATCAAGCAATACTTGTAAAGTAATCAATTTTCGCAAGGCTTTGTAATTTACATGTCCCAAACGGGCATGCCATAAATCATTTGACTCCAATAAGTAAACAAAAACATAATTCTAACACTGTCAACAACCATTACATTCAGTTTGAAGAGGCCCTCATTGAGGTAGCCCTTTCCTAAGAACATCTCATTCTTACTTATTACAACTTTGTCACTAACTAGGACACACTTAAACTCATTCTTAACGAGCAGTGCAACAAAAACTAAATTCTTCCTAATAGTAGGAACGTGCAGAACGTTGTTCAGGGTCAACACCTTGCCGGATGTCATCTTCAACATAACTTTCCAAGTTCCTGCAATCCTTGTTATTGTTGTGTTCCCCATGAAAAAATCTTCATCGAACTCAGCAGGAATGTACGTTGCAAAGGCTTCTTTCACAGAGCAAATATGTTAAGTGGCATCTGAGTCGAGAAACCACTCCTTGGGATTTCCAACTAAGTTGCACTCTGAGATCATTACACATAGGTTATCTGCATCTTCCATCCCTTCCACAATGTTTGCTTGAGTTTTGCCTTTGTCTTTGTCTTTGTCCTTTCTTGGAGCACGACAGTCAGAAGACTTTTGACCAGCCTTACCACAGTTGTAACAATTGCCCTTGAATTTTTTGTTGGCCTGTTCTAACTTCTGTCCGTTGGACTTCTTTCTCTTCTTGCCTTTAGTAGGAGCTTCCTCAACAATATTAACTCCAATTATTGTCGAACTCTTACGAGACTTCTTTTCAGTGGTCTTGTTATCTTCCTCAATCTTGAGCCGAATCACAAGATCTTCAAGCTTCATTTCCTTACGTTTGTGCTTTAGACAATTCTTGAAGTCGTTCCATGAAGGAGGCAACTTCTCGATCATTGTAGCCACTTGAAAAGCTTCATTTACTACCATATCCTCAGCAATCAGATCATGGAAAATAAGTTGAAGTTCCTGCACTTGTGACCCAACAGTTTTATTATCTGACATTTTATAGTATAAAAACTTTGCGACCACAAAATTTTTCAAGCATGCATCTTCTGTCTTATATTTCTTCTCAAGTGCATCCCACAATTCTTTTGAAGTTGTCATTGAACTATAGACATTATATAAGTCATCCTCTAAAGCACTCAAAATTTAGCCCTTACATAGGAAGTCTGCCTGTTTCCATGCTTCAATAATCATGAATTTTTCTCTGTCTGGCATTTCAGCAGCAGGCACTAGAGTTACTTCATTGGTAAATTTCTACAGACCAAGAGTGGTAAGCCAAAAAAATATTCGTTGCTGTCATCCTTTGAAATTCACATCAGAGAATTTTCCCAGTTTCTCTATTGATGGTACAACAGTTCGGGTTGGTGCCCCAACAACCACCGTAACATTATCATTTGCCATTTCAGAATCTGTAACAAACAAAAATTGATACAAATGACTCAGTAAGCAATAACTTAAATTGCAAACTTAACAAGAGTGTAAAACCACGAAGGTTTTTGTCTCCACCAGTAACACAGATTAAAAAAATAAATAATATCCTTAAGATTGTTGCCAATCTGTGTTTAAAAACAGTAATACTGATTACTAGAAACTTTGCAGAAACACGAAGTTACCAAAGTTTCTAATGAACCAATGAAGAACAGAAGAACAGAAATTAATTCAAAAAAATTAAAATCTGTAAAGCATACCAGAATCTGAAAAGACATAATGGAAGAAGATCAAGCCCACTGAATGCACAGTGTCCCCTTAAGGAAATTATTCTCCAGTATCCGAGGTTTGATTTGGAATATGTTCTCCCAAGATAGAATGATCTCAATCACCAGTATATTGATACCCAAATCGCTGGTGTCAGCGAGCCACTCAACGGCAGTAAAGCACACGAAAAATATTTGTGCAGAAGAAGAAGAAATCAGAATTTTTTGTAAGTAAAAAATTCTAAAGAATAACTGGTATTTATAATCAAGAGGAACTGATTCCGAAAGGTTGCAACCTTTCAGAATCCACACGGCCATTAATGAAAGTGTGCAACCTTTCAAACGGTCGTGACTGTTCCTGAAAGTTGCAACCTTTCAGAACAGTCATTTCCAATGGCGGGAAATTTAAATAAAACGTGAAAGTTTAAATAAAACGGGTGTCGGAACATTTCGGTTAATTAACTAATTAATTGAAACATTTTGGCCATTTAACTAATTAAATAAATAATTAACTAACTAATTAAAACAAACTTTGTCTCAAAAATAATCTCTCGATTGATCATTTTTCAAAGCCAAAGCCGAGCGAGCGACGACGACAACGGCGCGAGGGGGGTCCCTCTTTCCAACCCTTTTAACAATTAATAGAAGTGTTTCTATATTTAAACTCTTCTATTTTTCCTTTCACCACCGATGAGGGAGAAATGCCTTTTTTTACTAAAGCATAAGAGGACTTTTCAAGTTCCTCTCTTTTCATCTTCCCTTCATTTCCCATTAACTCTTGCTATAAACCCAACAAGTGTAACAACTCTTCCCCAATCGACATATTATTTCAATACAAAAGTGATTCTAGAACTAACTGTCGAGTGAAAAAGTTTGACTATGTCATACTCCCTCTGTCCCTATTTAGTTGTCCATATTTCCTCTTTTAGTTGTCCATTTTGACAAATCAAGAAAGGACAACAAATTTTTCCTATTATACCCTTATCTAAACTTCTTGAAAATTTCTAATTGTAAAAGTGTATGTTGTTTCCCTCCAATTTATTTCAGTTGAATTCAAAGAAGTGGCTGTAATTTTAAAGTGAAAAGTTGTCATAAATAAAGTAAATAAACTTATGAACTTCCCAGCATTTATTAGTTATCTTGAGTGAATTTATTTTGGAATTGTAAATTGTACTATAAGGGTAAAATTGTAACTTCACTATGCTAATCATTGTTGCCTTAATCTGTGTGTCATTTCTAAAGTGGACAACTAAATAGGGACGGAGGAAGTAGTTCATAAGCATTTTTTAATGATGAATGAACCTATGCCAATAATCTCTGATGCAAATCAATCCTGATACAATCTCAGCGGCTGATGCTGAATCACAATCTAGAATAGTTTTAACGACATCTCTGATGCAATTCAGTGCTGATTTTCGAGCTTTAAATTGTCATACCAAAAAAAGGCACAAATACAGATAGAAGATGACAATTTTATTACCCAACTACTCTAGAGATTCAAAAAGTGACAAGATTCATCAGCATTACTTATGAAATGCACTGCAGTTAGAAACTCGATGATAATTTTATTACCCAACTACTCTAGAGAAAATAACTGGCAGGTTATCTAAAGAGTAAGTGCTACTCCTTTTCAAATAATTTTAAGTTCTGCCAAAATCAAAACAAAACGTTGTGTTTAGCTATGTTGCTCGGACTCTTCAAAAATGTCAATGTGGTGTGTCGGATTCTCCAAAAGTAAAGTATTTTTGGAGAATCCGACAGGGGTACGGCATTGAAAGTGAAGAGTCCGCGCAACTTAGGTTCTTAGATCCTCATCAAGTGGAGATGATAATTCTCCATTTTCACGATCAAGTAAACCTCAATCCTAAATCAGTTGGCATTGACTATATGAATCCTCTATATCCATTCCCCTATATTAACGCTCATTTCAATTTGAGAAGTTACTGCTCTTTTGTGAATTCCTATTATAATCAGGAAATGATATATATAGGTGGATAAAATTGGATTCTGAACTCGTAAAATGGTTTAATAAAAAAAAAATGATGAACCTTGAAGCTGGAGTGTTTGAATAGATTGTATCATTTGTTGTAATTGTATAACCTTTTTATTGTTTGGTTTTACGGTATCAGTTACAACAATTCAATATGTTAGAACTCACAAGAGAATTGTAGAAAACTATAATAAGTAACAGACAGTTTCTATTGATTAAACAACTGCAAAATGTAATTCCAAATCCTGCCTATACCAGATTTTGTCTATAGTGTTCTTGTTACCTTCTTTTTTTACATCTTAAAATTAAATTTATCCCGATCTCTTTAAACAATACACATGTCTCTTTAGAGAAGTTTTAGCTCATAAAATGATTTTCCTAATATCACCAGTGAAGCACAAATTAACAATTGGATGACCAATCATTGAATAGACAAGGAACTGTTTGTGCTATGTCGGGTTTGACCTCCAGCAAGAAACATCACCAGAAGCAGTAATGGTAAACTTGGCAAGTCTTGTGCCTACAAACATTGAACTTTTCATTGATTACGCAGTCCACAACTGAAACTCTTTTGGTGGAATATGCTAATTAGTTGAGTTGCTTGAATGGAAACCAGCCCTCAAATATTCCCATGTCAATCAACAACATACACTGTCAACATCTATGGCATCAGTTAAATCAAGATAGGATACTTAAGATTCACCTCAATGCATCTTCAAACATCACCATCTGTTTTTCTCATAAATTAGCATTATATATATAACCTGGTCGGATCATACGACCAATCAGTTTCATGTGCTCTTATCAGAATCATATTACGAAAAAAGAGTACCTGAATAAACATTAACACAAACCTTTGAAGATTTGGCTCAATTTATATTACAATTCAGTTTCCTTTCACCGAGAGCATTTTGAGTTTTGATCTTTAATCGTCATGTCCATAGGGCCTCCCACACTGATCCAAAGTTATCATCGTCTAAGAAGCTCATAGGGATATTATGAGAGAAACTGTCCAAAGATTGTTGTGGTGGTGATATTGCTTGTGGAGATTGGACCATTTCCATGCAAATTAGTTCCAACAGATGAGCTTGTTGGCATTGCATGTTGACAATCTCAGCTTGTGCCTTTGCCAATTGTGCTTGGAGATCACTCACTTGCTTTTGTAGATGGAACTGGAGCAGTATAAAACCATACGCGAAAAACTCCTTACTCAATATTTCCTTCTCAGACTGATGAAAGAAAAGTGAAATTCGAGAGAAAAGATAAAGTACCTTTCTTCACCTACACTCTGTGGACAGATCACAGTTGAGCTGATATTTGTCTATTCAGTAGAGAATTTTGGCACAACTGACGAAAGAAAGAAAAAAGATGGTTAAGTTGAACAGGTTATGCTGTCAGCTACTACTACTACTACTACGATATAAGCATCTCGTTAACTGAAACATGAGTAAATCGTTTTTGTTATCTAACCTTGAATTTATTCTGAGTAGGATACACTTCCTTGCCTTTCCCCTAGTTCTGAGGTCGCACTCGAGGATGAGTACTAATGGGAATAATTTGACGGAAACTTCATAATCTCCAAAGTTATCAGCTTACTGTATATATCTTCAGCCAAATTTCTGAATATCCAAAACAAGAAACTGATGTTTTAACCATTGTGCTAAAAATCGATATACTGACAAAAGTGATGTTTTAGCTATTGTGATAAAGATCCATATCTACCAATGTAAATGGTAAAAGATTTGTAGTACATTAGCATTACTTTGTGCTATCAACCTTCTAGGGCAAATTATCAATTCTCACCTACACTCGGTTTCTTTTACAATGAATCAGAGCAAGTTTAAAGATTACAATAGTTGCAACATATCACCTTTTTGTCATCTAATATTTGAATGAAAATACTTCGCTCCACACAGTGGCAATAGATGATCCACACTGTTCAACACTACTAAGAAAAACAAGAAGAATTAACAAACAAGGAATAGGAACGTAAACAGAAAAACGGAGATAGGAAACAAACTTTGTGTCTTGTATACCTCTGAATTCTATTAGAGCTATGCATTTATGAGTGAGCATGTGCATTACTCTAAACCTCCATTCTCCTTGGTCCAAGCGCTGAAAAACGGGAAGAAGAAGAATACATGAAGTGCTATTCAGATGAAAGTTCAAGCAATACAAGAACTAAATATTTTCAAGTAAGATTTATAACAAGAATACATGAATTGCTGTTGAATTGAATTTACAAAGACATTAAACATCCGGCTGATATATATGTTCCTGGTAAAAGATTATTACTTCATTATATTAATTGAGCTATCAACTTTCCGAAGCAAATAATTTCAATTCCTACATATACCAGCTTCTGTTTTATCACCTTTTTTGCTGTCATCTAAAATTAAATTCATCCCGATCCTAAGATGATTCCTCAGCTTCACATTGGCAATAGACGCTTTGTGCTGCTCAAGGATTTAACAAAGGAAAAGAATTAACAAGCAAGTAAGGGGAAGTAAACAAAAACATAAATGAAAAAATAACTTACAATTTTTTTTAATCATTACTGGTATTCCCAATCAATATCTATGGTGGGAATATGAGCAATTTTTGGCCAGTAATCTCCCTTGTCAAATTGTAGGAGTGGTTTGAGCAATGGGCATTTGTAAATAAATAGTTTAGAGATGGAATGGGGCATCCCCGATTCGGGAAGAGATTTGAGATTAGAGCAATGCCGAATGCACAGCTCAGAGAGAGAGGAGGGCATCCCTGTTACTGGAAGAGACCGGAGATTAAGGCAATTAGAAATGTTCAGCACAGAGAGGGAGGAGGGCATTCCCGATTCAGGAAGAGATTGGAGATTAGAGCAATGTTGGATGGTTAGCTTAGAGAGGGAAGAGGGCATCCCTGATTCGGGAAGAGATCGGAGATTAAGGCAATTAGAAATGTTCAGCACAGAGAGGGAGGAGGGCATTCCCGATTCAGGAAGAGATTGGAGATTAGAGCAATGTTGGATGGTTAGCTTAGAGAGGGAAGAGGGCATCCCTGATTCGGGAAGAGATCGGAGATTAGGGCAATCCCAAATCTCTAGACACCGAAGCCACATGAGACGCTGAAGACCTTCGGTTGGTAGTGAATGGAGATTATGATGGTGATGTAAGTGTAGCTCAGAAAGAGAAGAGGGAAGCCCTTCTTCCAGCAGTGACTGAATTTGAGGTAAATTAATAGCATTTAGGTACTCTAGAGAGGTGAGGCTTTTTAGAAGTTGGCTGCTTAATGTTTTCAGATTGGATATAGTAAGCCTTCGAATAGAGCAAGGGAACTCCCATTTTTCACCAGAAAGATCGGTACCATCATGGTAGATGGTTAAATCTCTGAGACAGGGGAGTCTCTGTAAATGCCACTCCTTTCGGCCATTCACCAGTTTCTTACACCAGGAGATCCAAAGTTGTTGTAAATTGAAGGGCAATCCTCCTTCAGGAAAGGACTCTATATTTGGACATTGATACAGTTTCAGTTTCTTAAGAGATGGAAGGAGTTCCTGCATATGCTCTGGCAGTGACTTCAGCTTCTTGCAGTTCTCAATATGCAATGATGTCATCTGAGTCCTACATGCCACTGAAAGTATTTCAAGATTATCACAATCATAAATACTGAGTGTTTCAGTGCCACTAGGAATCAAAAGCCTAGTAAGGTTGTTGCAACTTCTTACCCTCAAATTGCATGCTCTTGGGACCAACTCAGGTAAATCACATTCTTCTAGACACAATTCCTCGAGAAACATAGCATTCATCGACCCCTCCAATTTCAGCTCCCCGCAAAAAGATATTATTATTCTCTTCAAGGTACTCGGCAGAATGCTAATAGTTAAGGAGGTAACAGATTTACAATCACTAATACATAATTCAACAATCTGTTTCATTCCTTCAAGTTGAATGGGTGTCTCCAAACTGAGTTCAGGGCATTTTGATATTCTCAATCTAGTCAGAGAAGAAAGATTTTCAGGCAACTTCCCTATCAACTTTGGGCAACCAGTAAGCCGAAGTTCCTCAAGTACAGGGAACTCTCCCTTCCCCAGTACATGCCACTGCTTCCACTCCGGCATCCCTGCGAATTCAAGCTCCTCAAGGGACTTAAATGGCTTTGTGGAGGACAAACTACCATAGAAATCTTCAGTCACCTCTGTTATTTGATGCATCCCTCTAATGGTAAGGAATTTTAAACAAGGAAGCTGTCCTAGTGCTGGCAAGGAATCACAGTCCTTGCAGTCGCTAAGAGACAATTCTATTAGCTTATGAAATGAATGATCACCTAGCCAATTTGGAAATTTTGTCCCTCTATAGCCAGTGATTCGGAGTTGTTTTATGTTTGTATTTGGTTGTAGCTCATCAAGTATCTCTCTTTCAGTATGTGAATTGTCAGCATTACTTCCACTCCACTGCAAAGATAACCTTTCAACATGTTTCTTTTCCCTCATGTTTGCCTTCAGAGATTCCCTTCTATCAACCACATTTTGCAACTCTAGAATTGATAGAGATCCATACAAGTTATGCAGTTCACCCAAATCTTCCATTCTCGAACCACTACGACCACTTAGAATAAAATTGGCTCCCACTAGCACATGGAGACTTTTCAACTTGCTTAGATGTAGGGGTGTCGTCAAATAAGCTTCGCTAATGTCAAGGTGACACAAGTTGATCAATTTTTCCATATGCAGAGGTAGCTCCTCAAGATAACTACAATTTGACAAGAGAAGTGTCTCTAAGTTGTACAGTAGACAAATTGAATCTGGCAACTTTTTTATCTTTGTCCAAGAAAGGTCCAAAAACCTTAGGTGCTTTAATTTAATAAACAAGTCATTTGGCAACTCCTCAATCTTATAATGAGACAATGATAATGCCCTCAAAGATGTTAGTGTTGGCAATATGTCATGCAGAACCCTCTTGCTTAAACAGTATGAATGCTGCTGGATATTGATGGTAAGCAATGTCCTCAGCTGCTCCAATTTGTACAAGGGTTTCAACTTTTCGAAGTCACCTTCTTCCATTGAATAGGACATGTGCCGACTTTGTTCCAACATATGAGATCCTTGGTTCTCTTCCAACCTGATACACAGATTTGAAGATGCAATTTGGGCCAAATCATTGACAAGGTCATGCATTAAGAATTCCCCCGGATTCCATTCAGAAGACTCTTGGACCTTTTCAAACAATGATCTCGATCTCAACTCGAGAAAGTAATGGTTAGCTGAATGCAACTGTTGTACAAGACCATTAGCAATCCACAGGTGAATAACTTGTTCTTTGCAAAATAGATAATCTTTCGGATATATTGCACAAAAAGCAAAACACCGCTTCAATTGTGGACGAAGATCATTGTAGCTCAACATCAATGCTGGTAAGATTCCATTTGAATGACGTGGCAGCTCCCATATTTCACTTCTTAAAATGTCTCTCCACTCATTCACCTCAAATTTGGAGCGTAAAATGCCAGCAAGTGTCTTTAGAGCTAATGGCAATCCTTTGCACCTGTTTGCAATTTGTTTTCCAACCTCTTGAAATTCTGAATATTCCTCAGGATCCCTATTTTCAAATGAATGCCGTTTGAATAGAGCCCAAGAGACTTCACTAGACAGAGTCCCCACATTGATTGCTCCACAACCCATCATCAAGGCAACACTCTCCTTACGTGTCGTCACAATGATCTTACTTCCAACATCTCCTTGTACAAAAAGATTTCTCAAGTCATCCCACTCTTTATAGTTTTCATTCCACACATCATCTAGGACAATAAGAAACTTTTTTCCCTTTAAGCCTTCCTTCAATTTGACTTGAAGTTGATTCAGATTGTTATCAACCATTAAGCCAAATTCTTGAAGTAACTCCTTTGTTATTCTGAGAATATCATATGGTTCAGACACACAGATCCAAGCTTTGAAACCAAAATGGTTTTTTACTTTCTCATCATTGTAAACAGCTTTAGCAAGTGTTGTCTTGCCCACTCCCCCCATTCCAACAACAGGAACGACAGTCAGATTCTTTCCATCCTCAGACAACAAACGGTCAATCAGTCCCTGTATTTCGTTCTCCCTACCTAAGATATCAGATTCATCAACAACAGAAGTTGAAGATTCCCTTGTTTCTTGTTTACCCGAATCAAGATACTTTGTTAGATCAAGGCGACCGATTTGCTTTTCCAACTCCTCCAATGTTTCAATGGTTTCTTCCAACTTCTCCTTTATGTTAAGAAAAAAATCATCACTCAAGCACAGGTTGCAGTCACTTACCTGTTGACTGCTTGTTTCTCCAAGATTTTGATGCTGACTTTCCACCTTCAGTCTCAAAACCTCATAATTGACTTCTTCTATTAAGTTTTCAGCGCCGTCCACAGAATCTTGAAGCTCATTAAGCCACTGGCTCACATATGGATTTGATGCTTGCTTATTCTCTGCATCACTTAACACAGCCTGAAGGCCAAGCAAAGTCATCCTCAGCTTCTTTAAGAGCCGAACATGATGCTTATGCTTCTGAAACACCTTGAACAGCTCACCCTTAGGAGCAAGCCTATCAAAGAGAACACTCAAAGCTGAAGAGAGAAATGCACCACCAACTGCTAAGCCAATTTCCATTTCTGAAATCTGCAAAGCAAAACAGGAAACCACAAAATGATTATAAGAATTTGGAGAAGATTACTGTTTCTTTACTAAGAGCTTTATTTTACCTGTTGAATTATTAAGAGTAATTTGCAAATATGAATGATCACTGATTTATCTCTCTCTTGCTAGTGGTTTTACTTGTAATTGGTACAACTATGTCTGCTACTATTAACTATTGTCATTTTTTTCTCTTTTCCCAAAGTATGACTTTTCAGCCAACAAGATGACAAAGATTATTCATTACTCTCTCAATTTAATAATTGAAGCAAGACAGGATAGGAAAGTGCCCTTTAGAGGTTTTTTGAGTGCCCTTTAGAGGTTTTTTGGTTGGAAGACAAGTTATATTAGGATTAGTTATGATGTGATAAATTATATTAGGATTAGTTATGATGTGATAAATTTTTAATTGTTTAACTAAAATTAACTGACACATGTCGATTTAAAATAAGAAATTGCAATTGAATAACATAAATAAAAACAAATCATAAAAATTAGTATAAATGTTTAAATGGTACAGAAAAAATGAAGTTTAAGGGTTAAAATAGAACAAGCCTAAGTTGGGGTGCCAAAATGAAAAATGAGAACAAGTTTGACGGGCTGTATATGTGTTTGGCCTATAATATATGATATATAACAATAGTGTTTAGATCAGTTTGTACACAATTTCATTAATTCGTTAAGATATCATGTTCAAGTCAAATTTTGGAGTAATAATTATCCATGACGGCAGTAATGACGGTGAATGATGTCTACGTATATTCATAATTTCCTAACAACTCGTTATCCAAATAGTATACTGAAACTTTCTATTAAAATATTTAATTTTAATTAGTTTCAAAAGAAGCACTGTGTGGTTTAATTTTAAGTATTTTTTTGTTTTCTTTAGTAAAACATAAAAAGTTAGAGGAAAATGACTTCTTGCCTATTTCTTTTGTCAATAACAGCCAAATAATATCTGAACGTCAAATGTTATTATGGTGTGTAACAATAACAATCATTCAATATAGCAGCCAAAAATATGTCCGTCATTATAAAGAGGTCCAACTTTGTCTTTCGTAATTACACTTATAATCTCAATCCTCAACATTCTTGAGGAAAAAATAGCAATATTTGCTGCTGCACCTTAACTAAGATCATATGAATAACTTGAAATAACATCACTTACTATATATACATACAAAATAAAATTCCATCTGATGCTTCAAACACGCGCACAACAGAGCAATGTAGAGGATGGAAGTATTACCAAAATCGAGCACGACACCATTTGGACATATCAACTTGACCTTGTAACACTGCTGGTCTAAATGCAGGTTCAACATTTCAAGCCAAACGTTTTAACTAGTTGTTGACACCCAATTTTGGACCTCCACGATAGGAATTAATTTTCGAGCTTCTTTAATTTCAAATGATTTGAAATAACTAATTTTATGAAAAATTCAAAATATGTTTCAAGTTATTTTAAAGAATTTTACTCACTTTTTATAATATTTTAAATAATTAATATGTTTTAAAATCATTACATACGTTACTAATATATTCTACAAATATTTGAAAAAAGACTTTACTTTTTTTTTTAGTTAAATGCTTTATTAATTTGGCGTAGTTTAAATTATGGATATGTTGTTGAATTAGTTATTTTTATAAAGTTAATTATTTTATTTTGTTAAAATTAAGAAGCTCATTAATTAATTAATATCAATTCATCTTATTTTCAAATTTTAGCCGGATTTGCTAATTAAAATCAATTTGACTACAACATTAATTTCGTATGGTTAAATTGTTAATTCATTTAGTCTTTCTAATTGCAAACATAACCCTTTTTATTGCAATTTTAACTATCCTTTTACCTTACCCTTTTAAGACTCTAAGTTGGGCCATACAATTCCCAAACCCCAGGAAATCCCATACGTTACAATACCCATTCCCAACAACCCAGCCCACTCTTAATTCCTCCACTCCAATTTCCCAACCCACCCAACTCTTATTTCCAATTCCCAGCCCACCGATTTGCAAACAAAACAAGCCCAGCCCATTTCCTTTTCCCACAATACAATACATACAGCAGCAGTAGCGTGCAACATTACCAGAATGACCCCTACACGTTCTTCTTCCTGCGAACTTGTACAGCAGCAGCCAGCAGAGAAAGAGGCACGCGTTTTCTCTCCTTTCCTCTTTCGGAATGGGGCGAAAATTGCAAGAAAAGGTGTCTCTCCTTAATTGTGAAAGAACTTTGAAATTTGAATTGGGAATGAACCCTTTCTTATCCGGATTTTCATCCCTTTCCCCCCATTTTCGAACCCTAGTTTCCCCCTATAAATTCCCCTCCTTCTTTATTGTGACGGGTGAGAGAAAAGATTAGGAAGGAAGTTGAGAAAGTGAGGCAAGAAAACTTGAAAAGATTGGCATTTTTTGTACTAATACTAAAAGAACAACTTAGAAAAGAATAGATATAAGATATATATTTAAAGGAAGCATAAGGGAGAACGTTGGAAAAGGTTAGGAAGAAAGTCGAGGGAAAAAGAGCTCTTGTTCGTTGTTCCGTATTCGAGCTTTTGTAGTGGTAGAATCGTTCCCTGCTCGTTATCGTCTCAATCGCTGCCCAGAAAAAGGCAACGCCTCCTCCTCTATAATACTTTTCCCGTCTTTTATATTTCGACATGTTGTTTTTAGCATCTCAAGGTTTATGACGTTGATTATTTGACATTGAGCTCTTAGTTTGTTATTCTGAGTTGTGGTTTTGTTTTTCTCTGTTTTGAGTTGTTTCTTTTCATGATTATGGTCAAGTCGAGTTCCTGTCGTAGACTGGTTTGGATGCATTTAGCTTGGCTATTGATTGTTTACATCTCTTGTTTCAAAGGCGTGATTTCCTTGCCCTTATAGCATGAGTAGTTGTTTGGGGTTGTTATTCATTTTAGTTTGAAATGATAGTAACTTGGTCCAATTTATGTATTAGTACAAAATGAATGGCTGCAACTTGATTATTTTTTTTTCCTTTCTTATTTGATTACTGTTAACAAAAATGCACAAGTCCATAATTATGTGTTGCTCCGTGTGATGATTTTCTGCGTTTTGTCTAAATTTGGGACTCCTCTGTTACGTTCATTCTAATTTGTATGACTAGTTTGACATTCGGCCTATGCCTATTTGGTCTTCGTCTTGGCTTAAACTTATCTTTGAATGGCGTCATGTGAGCTTTGTTGCTATGACTTAATCATTTTCTTTCCACTTTAGGAATTATACTTAGTTGTTGATTAATAGGTCACAAAGTTTGATGCTAGTAGTTCACTGTGTAGCCTTGTACCTTGAAACATTTTATGTCTTATGGTTCATCCATTTGTATTGCTAATTACCAATATTTCATATACTTTTTTATAAGATTTTGTCATGTGCATGGAGTTGTATCATGTTTGCTATTTACATGCAGTAGCCATTTTTAATTGCTCGTGCTTATCTTACCTTTTGATAGAATTGAAATGAATCTGGTTTTTCTTTTCATTTTTTTTTTCTTAGTGGCCTATTCAATAATTTATCATATGAACTACTATGTAATTCCCTTGCCTGTAATTTGAATATCATGCTAAGATTCTGGACTCTACTCGATTTTAACTCTTTTTTTTTGCTTCATTTTCAATACATGTGACATCAATCCGAGTTCATTTTGGACTCCTCTCTACATCTCCAAGTCGAATTCATTTGAGTCGGCCCCATCGATTTGAATGAAGGGGAGTCGGTGGACATGTCAATTTGGGAACAAGTTGGAAGTCGAAACAAATAGGCTAAACGAGCTCTAAATTTTCAGCTATTGTATTTTGTTTATTATTGGGCCTAAGCCCACTTAGTCATTATGTTTACTATCTTGTTAGAATTTAGGACAGGTGGAAGATGGGTCTAAGGCCCAAAGAAGTAAATTTCGAAATCTAGTCTAGGATAGGTACAAAAATGAGCAAGAATTGGGCCTTTTAAAACAAAAATGGGCCCAAATACTGCCTCAGACGGACAAGAAAATCAGATTTGGGCCCAACCCTCTTTCTCTCTTTACTTTACAGTGTTTGTTTTGCTTGTTAGTATTTGTCGTTAATCTTAGAGTCGAAGAGTTCAAATCCCCGAAAGACGCTCATTTCGTTTTAACAATTTAACTAAAACGATCATCTTTCAAAAGACTTAAAGGAATAAATTTTGAGAAGTATCTCACTTAGATCGTAGGTCAATATTTTCCTTTTCCCCTTTTAAAACCGTCTCAACTATAAAATAGTTCAATCGTTCTATTCAAATTAAGTTAAAGTATTTTAGCCAAAGATTTAATTGTCGGATAGCCACGTTAGTGGGTGTTCTAGGTGCTTTCAAACCCTTCCTAGAACACTAATATGAACCCCCGAACCCCCCTTATATTTTCAATTGATTCCCTGTTTTAATCTATTGAAAAAATAGTTTTCTTGATTTTTCTTTAAAAATCAAGTGGCGACTCTTAAACCAGTCCAAAATATATTTCTTAATAAAACTCTAGTCATTCATTGAGCCAGAGGAGAACATATTAGACATACATGTGGAAGGAAATCTTGCGGTAAACATGTTTACCTGTTAGACACAATGATACAATGGGAATTTGAGCAATTACAGTTTCTCAATTCTGGAAAGGACTCATTTTCTGAGAATGAAATGCCTACCATTCTTTCGAGAGATGGAAGGAATGCATGCATTCGTTCTGGTGGCAAAATTCAGCTATTACTGAAAGAATCTCGATGAGGAAATGACATTGTATTTTGGCAGAGAAACTGATCAATCAAACCTTGCACTTTGTTGAACTGCTGACAGAAGAGAAGAAAATAGGAACGATCTTAACGTGCTATAGGAGAAACTCCTTGTACAAAAGTTAGCTCAATAGTGTCAGATTTCAGCGAAATGAGAAAGTACCTTTCTACACTTACACTCTGCTGACTGATCGCAGTTTAGCTGATATTTGTCTATTCAAAAAAGTAAACATGTGCATTACTCTAAACCACTTCCTCCTTCCACAACTCACTCGAAAAAGGGAAATAACTTCTCTGGAAATAGTCCAATCAAAGTGAAGACTATTAAGCTGACGAACTTGGTAAAACAATTGATGTTAATACAGCCAAGGCATCAAATCTATAGGCTGACTAATCCTTCTACTGCAAGTAATTACTCAGACCAAATCAAGGTTGAACAGTACAATACACAGAGCTTGTGTCAGCCTCAGCTATAACAAAATCAGACGTATATTAAAATTTCACAAATATCAGTTCTGATAGTTGATAGAACTGGATGATTTCACTGAGAATAGAAAATGACTAGTCCTTTTATCGAATGATGATTGAAATTTGACATGCTGTTTTGTTGTCTAACCTGAAATAAATTTCTGATGTAAATTCCAAGACAAGACAAGATTGAAAAACTCCTACAATGACAATGGATCAACAAACAAGTCAAGCTTATAGACTAAAAAAAGGAGCATTCCACAAAATTAAATTATCTGGATAGTAAATTGCAACAAACGCATTAAGACAACGTCATATTTTGAACAGCTTATATGCATCAGCTAAAACTAGAGGAATTTATTAAGAGAAGACGCTTTCATAATGGTGATTAATTTTGCATTCTGCAAGATTCGGGGGAGAAAATATATTCATAAGAGGCAAGTAAGATAAATAATTGCTTTTATTAATATTCATTAGTATGTGACAGAGAGAAACTGCAAAAAAAAAGAAGAGAAGATATCATAGGCATACCAGATGAAGTGACCATCAATCCAAAAGCTGAGGTTAGATCGATCTAACACGATCTGAGTATGGGTGAGGGATTAGCACCAAATTTGGTCAATTCACCAAGTATGCATAGACTACATCAATTACAAACAAGTATATTTAGTTTCAGTTTTTTGGTATATAAACACACAAAACAAAAGCTATTGTGCTAAAAATTCATATACTGGCAAAAGCTCAGTATATGCTATCAAATGCAGTCGCATCAAACTTGAAACCAATACGATACAACATGCCTAAAATAAAAGAAGCAGATATTGGAAGTCTTTTCCAATTTCTTTAAATTCCAAGGTTTGGGCTACCTGACTGATAAAGTGAATTCCTTTGGACCCTTTATCTCCGTGGAAGAGACGAGAAATGGGTAACAAAGCCGAACAACTTTCATGATTTTCCAGTCTGCAAGTTGAGGGAGAAAATATGTTAATAGACAAGCAAAGAGAGTCTTACTAGTACATTAATATTACATTAACACAATTGAGTCTGTGGAAGAGTCTTAACGAGAATATGTGAGTTGCTACTGAGATGAATTTCCAAAGGCAATAATTAACATGTATGTGCATTGTAAAAGATTTCTAGTTCATTAAGATTTCGTCGACAGTGTTATTTTAGGGTCTTCTTCTTTTATATTTTCTAATTTTTGTGTAATTTTTTCACTTCCTTTAATCCATTCTGTTGTTTTTCGTTTTTTATTATTTACTCTTTTTGCTCCTATTTTTTGTTTACACGGTGTCGTGAACCACCAGTGTGTTTTTGTTATTATATGTGGATATAATTTTTCTAAAAATGACATTCCTAATAGCATATCTTTTGTAGTTAATTCAAAGTTATATATTTCTTCTATAGTTAATATCTTATCCCATATTTGTATTTTTATATTTTTTGCCTTATATGTGATCATGCTTCCTTCATTATTAAATCTTGTTACTACTATCGGTGTTTTTAATTTTTCCCACTTATCTTCTGGTAAACAATTGTATTTACATATATTAGCTTCTGCTCCCGTATCTATCATTGGTGTATAATATCGGTTGTAATATCCTTCTATTATTGTCTTTGCAAGTATATATATTTTCATATTTTTATTATACTAAAGTCCTTTTTATTATTACTCTTTTATTTTCATAATTTATTGTTAACTGTTTGTCTTCTAGATTATATGGCTTTACTTGTTCTAGCCATTTTATTCCTAAAATGATATTTTCATTTCCTTGATATATTTTGAATTTTATCACTATTGGTACTCCTCCAATGATTATTTCCTTTTCTGTAGTTTCTTCGGTATACGTTAATGCTTTTGGTAGTTCGGGGCATGATTGTTCAATAGTTATTATTTCATCTTCCGTTACTAATTTCTTGTAATATAGTTTTCTTCTCGTCCTGTATCTATTAATATTAAATATTTTCGTTGTTCCATTATTCCCGTTATGTAGTAATGATGTGGTTTTATTTCTTCTTCCATTGATTTTTGTAGAGTTTTATCTATTCTTCTTGAGGTGCTCATTTTTTATGAGATTTGTGGTATTTCACAGTTCATGTTTGTTCTTTTTGATGTACTTAATCTTTCTTTTACTATTTCTAAATCTTCTTCTATGTCAATTTTATTATAACTATAGTCATTCTTGTCTATGACTGTGACTATTCTTTCAAAAGGATTTTCTATTTTTATTTTATTTATTTTATTTTTTGTTGTTATTTTATGTTTTGTCGTTAAAACATATAAGTTTTTACATCTAGCTGTAAATATTTTACTTCCCGGGGCTAGTTCTATTCCTGACATTCTCCAATATAATACTAATGATTTATCTATATTTCTATCATTTATTGCTACTGAGTAATTAACACTTATTATAAATTAAAATTTTTAGTATATGAGGTTAACCTTTACCGCACTTATTATACTTTTTTCTATTGGTTGTATAATTCTATCATCTGCTAAGTATATTTCTATGGGTATATCTATTCCTTCTCTAAAACATGCTTTTATTAGTATTTCTGTTCCTCCTAAATGTACATATTTAATTGGATTTTTAGCCTTAATATCTTGTAATTCTTTATTTATTATTCGTTTATTTATTATTGGTATTTTGGCCTTTCCTTTAGTATATTTGCAATCTATGATATGTTAACTTTGATTACTACATAATATTCTTCTTTTTGTCGTTTAAACCAGTTTTTTATTGTTGGTATTTCGAATATTTTTGCTACGCTTAGGTCTAATTCTTTTCCTTTTATTTGTTCAAATATATTATTATCAAATATTATTTTTTGTTCTGCCGATTCTTCTTCTTGATATTTTTCTTTAGTTATTATTTGTATATCTTTTTTAGTCATTGATATCGTATTCATTATCTGATTCTATTACTGGATTATTTTCCATTTCATTTTCCGATAATTCATATATACTATCATTGCTTTCTAATTCATAATCTACGTACTCTATTTGTGTATATTTTTCATCGTCTATTATTATTTCTGATATTTGTTCTTTCTTTGGATCTTTAGGTAATTTACAATCTCTAGCTATATGTCCTAATTTTCCACAGTTATAATAAGTACATTCCGTTAGTTTTCTTTTGGGTCTATATGGTCTTTTGGTTTTGTAGTCTTTTACATAGTATCTTCTTCTTGGTTTTTTATATTTATATTTTGATCTGTATTTTTTATTATATTTTTTTCTATTTTTATAATACCTATCCATACAACCAAATTGAGGTGTTGTTTTATTTTTGCAACATGCCAAGTTTTTTACTAATATTTTTTCCACTTTTATTTCTTCTTTATGTTTTTCACATAGTTCCATAAACCATCGTTGTAAGAATTTTATTCTAGCTCCTAAGGTATCTGTTAATCCTGCTTCATTCCAGCTTTTTATTGCTTTTGAATTAAAAGGTTCCGGTAATTTTGTAAAATATAATTTTCTTATTTCTTTACTTTCGTCTATGCTATATGTTCCTTTATAATAGTATTCTCTAAATGCACATGTATATTCATCTATATAACACATGTTACATATTGCTAATTTTGTCATTAGATTCCGGTTTATGATTTTTTCTTTATTTTGTTCTTCTACTTCTGTTGTCATACTACTAAATTCATTTCTTATAGCTATTTCATATTTATATAATATTTCCATAGTTGTAGTAGCTATGTCACCATCAAATTTTTTGTTACTTCTTAGAGTTTGTAAACTTTCATCTGATAAATTTTGTAGCCATAATTTTACTGTTCCTATAAGTGTTCTTTCTATATATCCTGGTGTTTCTGTTATTATTATTTTGTTATCTTTAATTGTTTTGATATATATCTCATCCATAATTGGATTGTTTTATTTATATCTGCTACACAGTCTAAATCTAAAAAATCATGTCGTTCAGTCATTGGTTTAGGTGTCTATTTTTTATTTAATCTTTTATACCATATAGTTTTTCTTTATCAAATTGTTCATAGTTTTCATTATAATATTTTAGATTAAAATTTTTTGGGTTTTTTACTCCTGATGTGCTAGGTTTTTCGTCCATGTCGTTTCCTGTATTTACTTCTAAATTCTTTGTATTATCTATGTTTGCTAAAAGTTCCGTATATGTTTCGCTTGTTTCCGAATGTTGTTCTAGATCATCGTCGTTTATTTCATCAATTCTTATTTCGGGTAGGTTATCTTGGTTATTTTCTTATTTTTCTTCTAATTCATCTTCTAGTTGCAATTTTTCTTTAAATCTAATTATCTCATTTGTTAATTTTGTTTTTTGTTCTTTTTCTTTTTGTTTTATTTCATACATTTCTTTTAATATTGCTAGCTCTTTTTCTTGCTCTATTATTTTGGTATTTTTTACTTCTTCTAATTCATGTTGTACCTCCTTTTTTGCTTGTTGTTTTATTTTTTCAATTTCCGTTTTTCTATCTATTTCTTCATTTTCTTTTGTTATTCTTATCATAGTAGTTAAACTATCTTCTAGTTTTACCGTTTCTTTTTCTAACATTAGGCTTATATTGTCACCTATTTTCTTATATCTTCTTCTTAGATTAGAAAATATTATCTTTATTTTTAATCCGTCATAGTTTTCATATGTTTTTTCATCTACTGCGTATTCTTCCTTATTCATTTATAGATTGTGTTGAAGTTTATATTCTAAATTATTTATTTGTATTTCTAGATATAAAATAGTCTTTCTTTGTGCTATTATAGATTTGTGACAAATTCCTGCAAATATATTACTGTTAAGTCTACTTTGCCTATGTGCTAATTCTTGTCTTTTTGCTATAATTATTTCATTAAGTTTTTGTCTATAATCGTTATTCTCGTTATTCATTGTAATTTTAAATATTGAATATATTTATATTCTACTTTAGATATATTATCTATTAATTGATTTAATTTTTCGTTATCAGGTTTTGTGATATTAAGTTGTTTATATTCCAGATATAATTCGTTAAAAGGACTAGTCGTTTTCTTTTTTCCATGAAATTATCCAGTGCTATCAACTATCAGAACTGATATTTGTGAAAATTTAATATATGTTTGATTTTGTTATATCTGAGGCGGACACAAGCTCTGTGTATTGTACAGTTCAAATTTGATTTCCTCCGAGTAGTTGCTTGCAGTAGAAGGATTAGTCAGCCTATAGATTTGATGCTACTAGTTTAATGTTTGGCTGTATTAACATTCAATTGTTTTACCAAGTTCGCCAGCTTTAATAGTTTTCACTTTATTGGACTACTTCCAGGTTTTCTTCCAACATATCACAATAAGTTGCGGAAGGAGGAAGTGGTTTAGAGTAATGCACATGCTAACTTTTGAATAGGCAAATATCAGCTTAACTGTGATCGATCAGAAGAATGTAGGTGCAGAAAGGTACTTTCTCTTTTCGCTGGAATTTGACACTACTACTTTCTTTTATCAGACTGAGAAGGAAATATTGAGCAAACTTTTGTACAAGGAGTTTCTCCTATAGCACGTTAAGATCATTTCTATTTTCTTCTCTTCTGTCAGCAGCTCAACAAAGTACAAGGTTCGATTGATCAGTTTCTCTGCCAAGATACAATGTTATTCCTCATCGAGATTAGCTGAAGTTTGCCACCAGAACCAATGCTCGAATTCCTTCCATCTCCCGAAAGAATGGTAGGCATTTCATTCTCAGCAAAAATAGGATATTTTTGTGTATGAAACTCTGAAAACTGCTACAGCTGCACTTCAAAATTGAGAAACTTAATTGCTCAAATGCCCATTCTATCATTTTGTGTTTGAGTAATTTTAACTGTTGTGGTCTCTATCAGGTAAACATGTCGATCGTGAGAATTCCTTCCATCTGTATGTCTAAAATGTGCTCCTCAGACTCAAAGAATGACTGCTTAAAACGTTTGGCTTGAAATGCTGAACCTGCATTTAGACCAGCAGTGCTACAAGGTCAAGTTGGTATGTCCAGATGGTGTCGTCCACGAGTTTGGTAATACTTCCATCCTCAACATTGCTCTGTTGTGCGCGAGTTTGTAGCAGCAGATGGAATTTTATTTTGTATGTATATATAGTAAGTGATGCTCTTTCAAGTTATGTATATGATCTTATAGTTGAGTTGAAGCAACAAATATTGCTATGTTGTCCTTGAGAATGTTCAGGATTGAGATTACAAGTGAAGTTAGTTTAGTATAGTTACGAAAGACAAAGTTGGACCTCTTTATAGTGACGGACATCTTTTTGGCTGCTATAATGAATGATTGCTATTGTTACACACCTTAATAATATTTGACGTTTAGAGCTTATTTGGTGGTTATTGATAAAAGAAATATGCAAGAAGTCATTTCCTCTTGACTTTTTATGTTATAGAAGAAAACAAAATACTTAACAGGGAAAAGACATAAAATCCGTCTGAACTTATCCCGAAAAGTCGAATATATTGTGGCAACCTATGATACACAAGTACTTTAAAAGTGAATTTATTTTGCTAGAGCAAAAGAGGGTGCCTTTCTGCTTGGGCTATCTTTTCATAGTATTTGATTTCATCAAATAAAGAGAAAATTATAAAAGGAATACTTTTAAAACACATTAATTTCAAGAAGAAAAAAACCCAACTCAAAGAAAACAATTAGTAGGAAGTTTCTGGTCATTTTATAAATCTATTCAAAGAGGCCAATCGTATGAAGGTCGTTGAATTAAATTAATAGGAGATTTCAACTTCAAAAAGGCATCTTCTACGAAAAATTATTTAAAAAACAATTTGTTATAACCACTACTTATAATTTACTCATTTGCCTTTATATAATGGTGGTGTGCACCAATAATTTATTATTATTGTATGGAATTTGATAATCAAGCCAAAAGTTACAAGTTTGATTCAATTAAAATATAACAAGTTCTGTTATTTTTAGTTTTTTAATATATATGCCTCAAAGTGAAGAAGGAAACAGATAAGAGAGAAAAGTCATTCTCCAAAATTGGTATAACAATTGCAAATTAATTAGCAGACAGTCAGTATATTGTTTGCATATTGCTCTAGCATTCAACAGGTAAATTCAATCTCTTACTAGTAGAAATATTAAACCATTTTGTGATTCTTTGTTTTGTTTTTCAGGTTTCAGAAATGGAGATCGGCATAGCAGTTGGTGGTGCATTTCTCTCTTCAGCTTTGAATGTTCTCTTTGATAGGCTTGCTCCTAACGGTGATCTGCTCAACATGTTTAAGATGGACAAGCATGATGTTCGGCTCTTAAAGAAGCTGAGGATGACTTTGCTTGGCCTTCAGGCTGTGTTAAGTGATGCGGAGAATAAGCAAGCATCAAATCAATACGTGAGCCAGTGGCTTAATGAGCTTAAAGATGCTGTGGACGGCGCTGAAAACTTAATTGAAGAAGTCAATTATGAGGTTTTGAGACTAAAGGTGGAAGGTCAGCATCAGTATCTTGGAGTAACAAGCAATCGACAAGTAAGTGACTGCAACCTATGCTTTAGTGATGATTTTTTTCTTAACATAAAGGAGAAGTTGGAAGACACCATTGAAACATTGGAGGAGTTGGAAAAGCAAATTGGTCGCCTTGATCTAACAAAGTATCTTGATTCCGGTAAACAAGAAAAAAGGGAATCTTCAACTTCTTTGGTTGATGAATCTGATATCTTAGGCAGGCAGAATGAAATAGAGGAATTGATTGACCGTTTGTTGTCTGAGAATGGAAATGGAAAAAATCTGACTGTAGTTCCTGTTGTTGGAATGGGGGGTGTGGGCAAGACAACACTTGCTAAAGCTGTTTACAATGATGAGAGTGTGAAAAAACATTTTGATTTGAAAGCTTGGATTTGTGTGTCGGAACCATATGATATTCTCAGAATAACAAAAGAGTTACTTCAAGAAATTGGTTTAACGGTTGATAACAATCTGAATCAACTTCAAGTCAAATTGAAGGAAAGCTTAAAGGGAAAAAAGTTTCTTATTGTCCTAGATGATGTGTGGAATGATGACTATAAAGAGTGGGATGACTTGAGAAATATTTTTGTACAAGGAGATGTAGGAAGTAAGATCATTGTGACGACACGTAAGGAGAGTGTTGCCTTGATGATGGGTAGTGGGGCAATCAATGTGGGGACTCTGTCTAGTGAAGTCTCATGGGCTCTATTCAAACAGCATTCATTAGAAAATAGGGATCCTGAGGAACATCCAGAACTTGAAGAGGTTGGAAAACAAATTTCACATAAATGCAAAGGATTGCCATTAGCTCTAAAGGCACTTGCTGGCATTTTACGCTCCAAATTCGAGGTGAATGAGTGGACAGACATTTTAAGAAGTGAGATATGGGAGCTGCCACATCATCCGAATGGAATCTTACCAGCGTTGATGTTGAGCTACAATGATCTTCCTCCACATTTGAAGCGGTGTTTTGCTTTTTGTGCAATATATCCGAAAGACTATCTATTTTGCAAAGAACAAGTTATTCACCTCTGGATTGCTAATGGTCTTGTACAGCAGTTGCATTCAGCTAACCAATATTTTCTCGAGTTGAGATCGAGATCATTGTTTGAAAGGGTCCGAAAGTCTTCTGAATGGACTTCGAGGGAATTCTTAATGCATGACCTTGTCAATGATTTGGCCCAAATTGCATCTTCCAATCAGTGTATCAGGTTGGAAGACATCGAAGCATCTCATATGTTGGAACGAACTCGACACTTGTCATATTCAATGGATAATGGTGATTTTGGTAAACTGAAAATCCTCAACAAATTGGAGCAATTGAGGACATTGCTTCCCATCAATATCCAGCGGCGTCCATGCCATCTAAGCAACAGGGTGCTGCATGACATATTGCCAAGACTAACATCT
Organism: Solanum okadae; assembly: GCA_036553675.1. Classification (NCBI taxonomy): domain Eukaryota; kingdom Viridiplantae; phylum Streptophyta; class Magnoliopsida; order Solanales; family Solanaceae; genus Solanum; species Solanum okadae. Next base: position 47,104,362 of record CM071688.1, on the reverse strand, counting down.
TTGAGGGCATTATCATTGTCTCATTATACGATTAAGGAGTTGCCAAATGATTTGTTTATCAAGTTAAAGCACCTAAGATTTTTGGACCTTTCTTGGACAAATATAAAAAAGTTGCCAGATTCAATTTGTGTACTGTACAACTTAGAGACACTTCTGTTGTCACATTGTAGTTCTCTTAAGGAGCTACCTCTACATATGGAAAAACTGATCAATTTGCGTCACCTTGACATTAGCGAAGCTCATTTGAGGACACCCCTACATCTAAGCAAGTTGAAAAGTCTCCATGCGCTAGTGGGAGCCAAGTTTCTTCTAAGTGGTCACGGTGGTTCGAGAATGGAAGATTTGTATGGATCTCTATCAATTCTAGAGTTGCAAAATGTGGTCGATAGAAGGGAATCTCTGAAGGCAAACATGAGGGAAAAGAAACATGTTGAAAGGTTATCTTTGGAGTGGAGTGGAAGTAATGCTGACAATTCACAAACTGAAAGAGAGATACTTGATGAGCTACAACCAAATACAAACATAAAAGAAGTCCGAATCACTTGCTATAGAGGGACAAAATTTCCAAATTGGCTAGCTGATCATTCATTTCATAAACTAATAGAAGTGTCTCTTATCTACTGCAAGAACTGTGATTCCTTGCCAGCACTAGGACAGCTTCCTTGTTTAAAATTCCTTACCATTAGAGGGATGCATCAAATAACAGAGGTGAGTGAAGAGTTCTATGGTAGTTTGTCCTCCACAAAGCCATTTAACTCCCTTGAGAAGCTTGAATTCATAGAGATGCCGGAGTGGAAGCAGTGGCATGTACTGGGGAAGGGAGAGTTCCCTGTACTTGAGGAACTTTGGATTAATGGTTGCCCCAAGTTGATCGGGAAGTTGCCTGAAAATCTTTCTTCTTTGACAAGATTGAGAATTTCAGAATGCCCTGAACTCAGTTTGGAGACACCTATCCAACTTTCAAATTTAAAAGAGTTAAAAGTTGCTGATTGTCCTAAGGTTGGAGTTCTTTTTGCGAATGCTCAACTGTTTACATCTCAACTTGAAGGAATGAAACAGATTGTTGAATTGGTAATTACTAATTGTAAGTCTCTTACCTCCTTACCTATTAGTATTCAGCCGAGTACCTTGAAGGCAATAAGAATCTCTGGTTGCGGGGAACTGAAATTGGAGGCGTCAATGAATGCTATGTTTCTCGAGGAATTGACTCTACAAAGATGTGATTCACCCAAGTTGTTCCCAAGAGCACGCAATTTGATTTTAAGAAGTTGCAACAACCTTACTAGGCTTTTAATTCCTACTGCCACTGAAACACTCAATATTGGAGATTGTGATAATCTTGAAATACTTTCAGTGGCATGTGGGACTCAGATGACATCATTGGATATTTACAACTGCAATAAGCTGAGGTCGCTGCCAGAGCATATGCAGGAACTCCTTCCATCTCTTGAGGAACTGAAACTGGATAATTGTTCAGAAATAGAGTCATTTCCTGAAGGAGGATTTCCCTTCAATTTACAAGTCCTTTGGATCAGTGATTGCAAGAAACTGGTGAATGGCCGTAAAGAGTGGCATTTACAGAGACTCCCATGTCTCAGAGATTTAACTATCCACCATGATGGTAGCGACGAAGAGGTTCTTGCTGGTGAAAAATGGGAGTTGCCTTGCTCTATTCAAAGGCTTAGCATATCCAATCTGAAAACATTAAGCAGCCAACTTCTCAAAAGCCTCACCTCTCTTGAGTACCTATATGCTATTAATTTACCTCAAATTCAGTCACTGTTGGAAGAAGGGCTTCCTTCCTCTCTTTCTGAGCTACACTTACATCATCATCATGATCTCCATTCACTACCAACCGAAGGTCTTCAGCGTCTCACGTGGCTTCGACGTCTAGAGATTTTGGATTGCCCTAATCTCCAATCTCTTCCCGAATCAGGGATGCCGTCTTCCCTCTCTAAGCTATCCATCCGATATTGCTCTAATCTCCAATCTCTTCCTGAATCAGGGATGCCCTCCTCACTCTCTGATCTGACTATCAGCAATTGCCCTAGTCTCCAATCTCTTCCCGAATCAGGGTTGCCCTCCTCCCTCTCTGAGCTGGGCATTTTGAATTGCTCTAATCTCCATTCTCTTCCCGAATCGGGGATTCCCCTTTCCATCTGTAATCTATATATTTCCGAATGCCCATTGCTCAAACCACTCCTAGAATTTAACAAGGGGGAGTACTGGCCAAAAATTGCTCATATTCCCACCATAAATATTGATTGGGAATACCAGTAATGATTAAAAAAAAATGGTGCTCTGATAAATTGTAAGTTAAAATTCTTTATTTTTTCATTTATTTTTTTGCTTATTTCCCTTTTCTTGCTTGTTAATTCTTTTCCTCTGTTAAATCCTTGAGCAGCACAAAGCGTCTATTGCCACTGTAAAGCTGAGGAATCATCTTTGGATCGGGATGAATTTAATTTTAGATGACATCAAAAAAGGTGATAAAACAGAAGCTGGTATATGTAGGAGTTGAAGTTATTTGCTTCGGAAAGTTGGTAGCTCAATGTAATATAACGAACTAATAATCTTTTACCAGGAACATATATATCAGCTGGATGTTTAATGTCTTTGTAAATTCAATTCAACAGCAATTCATGCATTCTTGTTATAAATCTTACTCACCATCTTACTTGAAAATATTTAGTTCTTGTATTGCTTGAACTTTCATCTGAATAGCACTTCATGTATTCTTCTTCTTTCCGTTTTTCAGCGCTTGAACTAAGGAGAATGGAGGTTTAGAGTAATGCACATGCTCACTCATAAATGCATAGCTCTAATAGAATTCAGAGGTATACAAGACACAAAGTTTGTTTCCTATCTCCGTTTTTCTGTTTACATTCCTTTTCCTTGTTTGTTAATTCTTCTTGTTTTTCGTAGTAGTGTTGAACAGTGTGGATCATCTATTGCGACTGTGTGGAGCAAAGCATTTTCATTCAAATATTAGATGACAAAAAGGTAATATGTTGCAACTAATCTAATCTTTAAACTTGCTCTGAGTCATTGTAAAAGAAACCGAGTGTAGGTTAGAATTGATGATTTGATCTTTAAGGTTGATAGCACAAAGTAATGCTAATGTACTACAAATCTTTTACCATTTACATTGGTAGATATGGATCTTTATCACAATAGCTAAAACATCACTTTTGTCAGTATTTCAATTTTTAGCACAATGGTTAAAACATCAGTTTCTTGTTTTGGATATTCAGAAATTTGGCTGAAGATATATACAGTAAGCTGATAACTTTGGAGATTATGAAGTTTCCTTCAAATTAGTTCCATCAGTACTCATCCTCGAGTGGGACCTCAGAACTAGGGGAAATGCAAGGAAGTGTATCCTACTCGGAATAAATTCAAGGTTAGATAACAAAAACAATTTACTCATGTTTCAGTTGCCGAGATGCTTATGTTGTAGTAGTAATAGTAGTAGCTGACAGCATAACCTGTTCAAAATATGATGTAGTCTTACTTAATGCGTTTGTTGCAATTTACCGTCCAGATAATTCAATTATGTGGATTTCTCCTCTTTTTTTTTTTTTTTTTGTCTATTAGCTTGACTTGTTATAGCTCTGAGGCTGACACAAGTTCTGTCTATTGTACAGTTCAACCTTGATTAACATTCAATTGCTCTACCAAGTTCACCGGCTTAAAAATGTTCACTTGAATGAACTACATCCAGGTTTTCTTCTAACTTATCAAAGAACGTATTGCTTCTTTCTCCCGTGGGTTGAGAAAGGAGGAGATAGTTTAGACTTTAGAGTAATGCACATGTTTAACTCTTGATTTCTGATATTTCTACGGAGAGAGTTCGGATGCACACGAGACAGAAAGCTTGTCTTCCCATAACTTAACATCTAAAAGCCTAAGCACAATCTTAACTTTATTATCTGATCTCAACTTAACCATCTTTTTTCTTTCTTTCGTCAGTTGTGCCAAAATTCTCTACTGAATAGGCAAATATCAGCTCAATTGTGATCTGTCCGCATAGTGTAGGTGAAGAAAGGTACTTTCTCTTTTCTCTCGAATTTCACTTTTCTTTCATCAGTATGAGAAGGAAATATTGAGCAAGGAGTTTTTCACATATGAAACTCTGATGTTTTTTCACTGCTCCAGCTGCACTTCAAAATTGAGAAACTGTAATTGCTCAAATTCCCATTGCATCATTTTGTGCCTTTAACAGGTAAACATGTTTACAGCGAGATTTCCTTCCAGCAGTATGTCTAAAATGTGCTTCACTGGCTCAAAGAATGACAACGCTTGAAATGCTGAACCTGCATTTAGATCAGCAGTGTTACAAGGTCAAGTTGATATGTACAGATGGTATCGTGCTCGATTTTGGTAATACTTCCATCCTCTACATTGCTCTGTTGTGCGCGAGTTTGAAGCATCAGATGGAATTTTATTTTGTATGTATATATATAGTAAGTGATGTTATTTCAATTTATGCATATGATCTTAGTTCAGGTGAAGCAGCAAATATTGCTATTTTTTCCTCAAGAATGTTCAGGATTGAGATTTATAAGTGTAATTACGAAAGACAAAAATTGGACCTCTTTATAATGACGGACATTTTTTTGGCTGCTGTTATTGTTACGCACCATAATAACATTTGACGTTTAGATCTTATTTGGCTGTTATTGATAAAAGAAAGGGAATAGGCAAGAAGTCATTTTCTTCTAACTTCTTTATGTTACTGAAGAAAACAAATTATACTCATAATATCCCTATGAGTGAGTGATCTCCAAGCACAATTGGCAAAGGCACAAGCTGAGGTTGTCAACATGCACTGCCAACAAGCTCATCTCTTGGAACTAATTTGCATGGAAATGGGCCAATCTCCACTAGCAATATCACCACCACAACAATCTTTGGACAATTTCACTCATAATTTCCCTATGAGCTTCTTAGACGACGATAACTTTGGATCAGTGTGGGATGCCCTATGGACATGACGATTAAAGATCAAAACTCAAAATGCTCTCGGTGAAAGGAAACTGAATTGTAATATAAATTGAGCCAAATCTTCAAAGATTTGTGTTAATGTTTATTCAGGTACTTTTTTTCGTAATATGATTCTGATAAGAGCACTTGAAACTGATTGGTCGTATGATCCGACCAGGTTATATATATAATGCTAATTTATGAGAAAAACGGATGGTGATGTTTGAAGATGCATTGAGGTGAATCTTAAGTATCCTATCTTGATTTAACTGATGCCATTGATGTTGACAGTGTATGTTGTTGATTGACATGGTAATATTTGAGGGCTGGTTTCCATTCAGGCAACTCAGCTAATTAGCATATTCCACCAAAAGAGTTTCAGTTGTGGACTGTGTAATCAGTGAAAAGTTCAATGTTTGTAGGCACAAGACTTGTCAAGTTTACCATTACTGCTTCTGGTGATGTTTATTGCTCGAGGTCAACCCTGACATAGCACAAACAGTTCCTTGTCTATTCAATGATTGGTCATCCAGTTGTTAATATGTGCTTCACTGGTGATATTAGGAAAATCAATTTATGAGCTAAAACTTCTCTAAAGAGACATGTGTATGTTTAAATAGGTTGTTTGAAGTTAGACCTTATGCGAACTCAATTGAAATTTTTATTCATAGCCTAGCTTCCAATTCAACCTTAACCCGAAGGTAGGAGGTGTTGCAATGAGCAACCATTAGACTGCCCTCATTGAAAGGGTAATTCTTTTCAAGGCTATAGTTATACAACTTTTGAAAATATGCAAAGTCAATAGAGGAATTGGAATTAAATTTGAGCAGCGCAAAGCGTCTATTGCCACTGTGAAAAAAAAGACGGTAACAAGAACACTATAGACAAAATCTGGTATAGGCAGGAATTGGAATATACATTTTGCAGTTGTTTAATCAATAGAAACGGTCTGTTACTTATTAAGGTTTTCTACAATTCTCTTGTGAGTTCTAACATATTGAAATGTTGTAACTGATACCGTCAAACCAAACAATAAAAAGATTATACAATTACAACAAATGATACAATCTATTCAAACACTTCAGCTTCAAGGTTCATCATTTTTTTTATTAAACCATTTTACGAGTTCAGAATCCAATTTTATCCACCTATATCATTTCCTGATTATAATAGGAATTCACAAAAGAGCAGTAACTTCTTAAATTGAAATGAGCCTTAATATAGGGGAATGGATATAGAGGATTCATATAGTCAATGCCAACTGATTTAGGATTGAGGTCTACTTGATCGTGAAATTGGAGAATTATCATCTCCACTTGATGAGGATCTAAGCACCTAAGTTGCATGGACTCTTCACTTTCAATGCCGTATCCCTGTCGGATTCTCCAAAAATACTTTACTTTTGGAGAATCCGACACACCACATTGACATTTTTGAAGAGTCCGAGCAACATAGCTAAACACAACGTTTTGTTTTGATTTTGGCAGAACTTCAGATTATTTGAAAAGGAGTAGCACTTACTCTTTAGATAACCTGCCGGTTATTTTCTCCTTGCTTGTCTATTAGCTTGTTTCAGTTCGTTGATCCATTTATTATTGCAGGAGTTGTTCAATCAATTTGCGGAATCACAAGGAAGAGCATGAATGTTTGAAAATTGAAATCTCTATTTCACAATGAGGTTGCTTTGGCCTATTCCTTGTAATAAGACTACATCAAGCTTGCAAAGTGAAAAATTGAAGGGAGAATTTTAAAAACAGTTCTTTTTTATTGAGTAGTGCTTATCGTCGAGTTTCTAACTGCAGTGCATTTCATAAGTAATGCTGATGAATCTTGTCACTTTTCGAATCTCTAGAGTAGTTGGGTAATAAAATTGTCATCTTCTATCTGTATTTGTGCCTTTTTCTGGTATGACAATTTAAAGCTCGAAAATCAGCACTGAATTGCATCAGAGCGGTCGTTAAAACTATTCTAGATTGTGATTCGGCATCTGCCTCTGAGATTGTATCAGGATTGATTTGCATCAGAGATTATTGGCATAGGTTCATTCATCATTAAAAAATGCTTATGAACTACTCCCTCCGTCCCTATTTAGTTGTCCACTTTAGAAATGACACACAGACTAAGGCAACAATGATTAACATAGTGAAGTTACAATTTTACCCTTATAGTACAATTTACAATTCCAAAATAAATTCACTCAAGATAACTAATCAATGTTGGGAAGTTCATAGTTTATTTACTTTATTTATGACAACTTTTCACTTTAAAAGTATAGCCACTTCTTTGAATTCAAGTGAAATAAATTGGAGGGAAATAACATACACTTTTACAATTAGAAATTTTCAAGAAGTTTAAATAAGGGTATAATAGGAAAAAATTTGTTGTCCTTTCTTGATTTGTCAAAATGGACAACTAAATAGGGACAACTAAAAGAGGAAATATGGACAACTAAATAGGGACGGAGGGAGTATGACATAGTCAAACTTTTTCACTCGGTAGTCAGTTCCGGAATCACTTTTGTAGTGAAATAATATGTCGATTGGGGAAGAGTTGTTACACTTGTTGGGTATATAGCAAGAGTTAATGGGAAATGGAGGGAAGATGAAAAGAGAGGAACTTGAAAAGTCCTCTTATGCTTTAGTAAAAAAGGCATTTCTCCCTCATCGGTGGTGGAAGGAAAAATAGAAAGAGTTTAAATATAGAAACACTTCTCTTAATTGCTAAAAGGGTTGGAAAGGGACCCCCCTCGCGCCGTCGTCGTCGCTCGGTCGGCTTTGGCTTTGAAAAATGATCAATCGAGAGATTATTTTGAGACAAAGTTTATTTTAATTATTTATTTAATTAAATTAACTTAAATGGCTAAAACGTTTCAATTAATTAGTTAATTAACTGAAACGTTCCGACACCCATTTTATTTAAACTTTCGCGTTTTATTTAAATTTCCTGTCATTGGAAATGACTGTTCTGAAAGGTTTCAACTTTCAGGAACAGTCACGACCGTTTGAAAGGTTGCAAACTTTCATTAATGGCCGTGTGGATTCTAAAAGGTTGCAACCTTTCGGAATCAGTTCCTCTTGGCTATAAATACCAGTTATTCTTCAGAATTTTTTACTTACAATTTTTTTTGATTTCTTCTTCTTCTTCTGCACAAATATTTTTCGTGTGCCGTTGAGTGGCTCGCTGACACTAGCGATTTGGGTATCAATACACTGGTGATTGAGATCATTCTATCCTGGGAGAACATATTCCAAATCAAACCTCGGATACTAGAGGATAATTTCCTTAAGGGGACACTGTGCATTCAATGGGCTTGATCTTTTTCCGTTCAGTCTTTTCAGATTCTGGTATGCTTTACAGATTTTAATTTTTTTGAAATAATTTATGTTCTTCTGTTCTTCATTGGTTCATTGGAAACTTTGGTAACTTCGTATTTCTGCAAATTTTCTAGTAATCAGTATTACTGTTTTTAAACACAGATTGGCAACAATCTTAAGGAAATATTTTTTTTTAAATCTGTGTTACTGGTGGAGACAAAAACCTTCATGGTTTTATACTCCTGTTAAGTTTGCAATTTAAGTTATTGCTTACTGAGTCATTTGTATCAATTTCTGTTTGTTACAGATTCTAAAATGGCAAATGATAATGTTACAGTGGTTGTTGGTGCACCAACCCGAACTGCTATACCATCAACAGAGAAACTGGGAAAATTCTCTGGTGTGAATTTCAAAGGATGGCAGCAACGGATATTTTTCTGGCATGCCACCCTTGGTCTGCAGAAATTTACCAATGAAGTAACTCCAGTGCCTGCTGCTGAAATGCCAGACAGAGAAAAAATCATGATTATTGAAGCATGGAAACATGCAGACTTCCTATGCAAGGGCTACATTTTGAGTGCTTTAGAGGATGACTTATATAATGTCTATAGTGCAATGACAACTTCGAAAGAATTGTGGGATGCACTTGAGAAGAAATATAAGACAGAAGATGCATGCTTGAAAAATTTTGTGGTCGCAAAGTTTTTAGACTATAAAATTTCAGATAGTAAAACTGTTGGATCACAAGTGCAGGAACTTCAATTTATTTTCCATGATCTGATTGCTGAGGATGTGGTAGTAAATGAAGCTTTTCAAGTGGTTGCAATGATCGAGAAGTTGCCTCCTTTATGGAACGACTTCAAGAATTATCTAAAGCACAAACGTAAGGAAATGAAGCTTGAAGATCTTGGATTCGGCTCAAGATTGAGGAAGATAACAAGACCGCCGAAAAGAAGTCTCGTAAGAGTTCGACAATAATTGGAGTTAATATTGTTGGGGAAGCTCCTACTAAAGGCAAGAAGAGAAAGAAGTCTATAATGACCCTCCTGGTCATTTCTGTATCTTGCCTTCTGTGTGTCGTTTAGAGCGTTCCTGTAGCGACCCCAAGTCATTTATGACTTGTTGGGACTGACAGTTCGGTCACCTGGTAGTTCATTTTCGATCAAAAGTTTGAGAAAATGACATCAGAATCCAATTTTGATGATTCCATCAGCTTCGGAAGGGTCATTTTAGGCTAGTAGCATGGTCGGCATGACTCCCGAGGTTTTCAGTGTGAGTCAGTGCGATTAGGCGTTTTAACTTTAAGTTTAAGCCTAAGTTTGACTTTGGTCAACATTCTGAGTAAACGCGCTCGGATGAAAATTCCGTCAGCGCGGTTAGCTCCAGAATGTCAAGTTTGGTCTAGATTGACCTTTCTTTTGTGTCTCGAGGTTTTTGATATTTTTCGGAGCTCTTTTGTAGTTTTTGACTTAAAATGACATTTGGGTGTGGGATCCACTTTTTGTAAAGATGACCTCGTATGGAAATTTTGACTGTGCCATTGAGTCCGGAATATCGAATTTAGTATGGTTGCATATCTCGTTTGCGTGCACGGGGTTCCGAACGAGTTCGGAGCGCCCCGTCGGAGTTTTTTAGTTTTGGAAATTATTGCAGAAAATCTGCTATAAATGCAGAAAATCAGCAACATTTCCCAAACTTCAAACCCTCACAACTCTCTCATTTCAAGTCCAAATTCAGTGATTCAAAGGTTCATTTTGTAAGGTTTTTCACAAGGTACGCGTTGGTGAGCTCGGATAGTGATTTGGGGTCCCCGTTTGAGGTAATTTTTGTAAAATACCTGCTGCCACGACCCTTTTTATGAGCTTGATTTTGGAAAATTTTGAGACTTGTTTTCTCAGCTATTCTAGGTCCGATTTCAGTGATTTTTGAGGCTATCTTGAGTGGTTTTTCGAGGAGAACGTCATGGTGTTGTCACATTTCACTGTAGACCTCCAGTTTCTGGTAAATATACTGATTCAACTGCTGTCCCATTTCGAGTTTTTGAGAAAATTTGGGTTTTGGTTGCATATTTATATTGTGTTGTTCCCGAGCCCTGAATTGTGTCCCATTTTCAGACATGAGCTGGGGGAACTGGTTAGGACCCACTTTTGGGGTTAATTCCGGAATTTCCAGCGCGGGTCCCACTTTCCCCGTTTTGACCCCGAAATTGTTCCGTCTCCGTTTATTGTGATTTTGGTGTCTAAACGATCGTAATAAAGTTGTGACTCTATTTTTGATAGCGGGGCAGCGTTTCGAGGACGTTCGGAAAGGGAAAGCTCCGGAGAAGTGATTTTGGAGCGCGTGTGATCGGCCTACAGGTAGGCTACGGTTTCCCTCTCTTAGATTGAGCTTGAAAGTGTGAATGCATGTTGATTAGTTAGGATTTGGGTTGGTAGTGATTGAATCATGCATAGGTGTTTAGAAATCATGTTTCGGCCTATTTCGGGAATTATCGGGTAACTGTGAGCATGCTTTGTGTTATTAATTGTCCCTCTTTGCTATGTGGAGTACTTGTATGCTTTGTCACGCCCCGAGCTACCCTCGAGACGCGGACACGGGACCTAGGACCACGAGTGATCCCAAGCTAACCCTGCTGGCATGATCATGAGCATACTAAAGATAATAAACTGATGCGGAAGCTAATTCATAATTAAATCTGAAAAGATGGGGAATACCCATATACTATAACTGAATATATCAAATCTGAGAGTTTAATACAAAAGAAATATCAAACTCAAATACTAAGCTGAATCTAACTATGTCTGAAAATAGCCTCTAACTGACTAGAAATGCTGGGACAGGCCCCAGCTAAGTCTAGCAAAACTGAAACTAAAGGACTAAAATACTAAAAAGAACTCATGACTATTGTCCTCGGAGAATGAGGACTCACCACTGATTCTGCTGAACTAGAGATCGGGAACCGATCAAAGTGTGATCTGGATGCTGAAAACCTGAACCTACATCACAAGAAGATGTAGCGTACGTATGCGTCAGTACTTGAAGGGTACTGAGCATGCAAGATAGAGTAAAGCTGAAATAACATATAACTGAACAAAGCAATAAGCAATGATATAATCTGGACATGATATAGATACTAAAAATACTGAATACTGAGCTAACTGATGCAATGACCAAATTTATAACATGCTGAGACTGAATACTGACTGTACTGAAATATGGTTAATGCAATAGAGTCTGACTGAACTGTGGGAGCTACTAATAACCGACATAAAACCACATGAGCTAAATGTGGAGTCCGATGTATACGCCCCATCGAGAGGACCCAATATACCCTGCCAGAGGTATAGATGCATGCTGGCGTGATCACTAAACTGATGTTGCCCACAGAGGGGACTTACACCTACGTGGCTCGTAGTTCTGGGACTATATGGGTACGCTGAACCCTAGTCCAACTCGGTATTATGCTACTCCCAATGAATTAAGTAGTTAACTGGTTATGACTGAATTTCTGTAAATACTGGATAGCTCAAAACTGAACATGCAAACTGAAAATGCAACAATTAATCTGATAATGATGTATTCATAAACTGAGGCATGTAAAACTGAATACTGAAATATCTGACCTAGTATGTGTAATTCAAGAACTAAAGAAATACATAGCTAGGGTTATGAAATTCATGCGATAAACTGAGCAATAACATGATAATCTGATTTGGAACATTTAAATAACTAATTCATGATGATCTGTTGAAATTCTAGAAACCCTAGGTTTGTTCATAATCATGGAATCAAGAATCTGACTGAATTCTAGGGACCTAATGGGCGAAAGGAACCCACTAGTGAAATCCCACATACCTGGTGACGAATTCCACGGAGAAATCTTTCGATTTCGGGGCTGGAACTGAAGAAACCTCGTTGCGTTCTTGAACTAGGGTTCTTGACCTTTTTCTCCTCTCTTGCTTCTAATTTTCTAAGTTTGATTAATGATTTTGACTAAGGTAAGTTCTAGTTATGTTTCTAGGCTTAAACTGATTAAAATCTCATGATTTAGGATCTAAACGACGTATCTTAGGGGTTAAACGAAAAAGGAAAAGACCAAAAGACCCCTGAATTAACTGCTGTCGGAGTGACTGACGAAATGGACTGACGGTCCGTCAATCAATCGACGGTCCGTCGATGGGGTACGTAGGTCGAGTCTGCCCGACAGGGCTTCACTAAAATGAGTATAACGTTTTACTCGGAGGTCGGAATTTAGCAAACTCGGTGGCGTTGGAAAGATAATTCAATTATCTATCTAACCATAAGTCATGAGACACATAATTCATTTTTTTCTAAGAGTTATGACCATCTTAAGTTGACCCATCAATAATTTTCACCTAACTGGTTGTTGACCTTCATCTACGGTCAGACCTACGGACCGTGGATCGATTGACGGTCTGTGCTGGTCGATCGTAGTTTGTGTCAGAGGCTGGGTAGGGGAAGTCTCGATCCATGAACACAGACCACGGACCGTGGTCTGATCTACGGACCGTGGGTCTGTCCGTGAGTCGAGACTTAGCCAATTTTTTTCTGAGCTGGCTGGGGAGGGGTTGCAGTGGTGAACCACGGACCACCAGCACGGGCCGTGGTCTGACCTACGGTCCGTGGATGGTGATCATAAGTTGCACCTGCAACTTCTCAAAATCTGCATTTTTGTCTGTTTCGAATACGGGGTGTTACATGCTTGATGACTATTTGTTTGACTATTTGTTGAAACATTTGGGCCTTAGTTTAGGTTTGACTAGGGCTTGCCTTAAAGATACATGATTCAGATCCGATAGGCCTTAGTTTTGCCCCGACGCCGCTTGGCCGGCTTAGATCCCTGTAGACTGGTGTAGCATACTTGAGCCTGATAGTTTGGGCCTTAGCTAGGCGATACGTTTGCTCCGATGATAGTTATTCTTATTTCCCCGATGTTACTGCTTCAAGAGTTACGTCGGCAACATTAGTTCTGCTTCGCGATTTGAATTTGATTTTCGATTCGGTTCCAAGGACTTACATTGATTGGCTAGGTGTGGACGGCGATCCATGGATATTTATGAGAATAGATCGATTGGGACTCTTTCAGCAGCTACATTGGCACCTTTATAGAGCATCCGATTAGAGTTCCGGCCTCTATTGCCCAGATACTTATATAGAGCATCCGGTTAGAGTTCCGACCTCTATTTCCCAGATACTTATATAGAGCATCCGGTTAGAGTTCCGGCCTCTATTGCCCATATACTTATATAGAGCATCCGGTTAGAGTTTCGGCCTCTATTGCCCAGATACTTACATAGAGCATCCGGTTAGAGTTTCGGCCTCAGATACTTAATACTTGTGATTGGTTACTTGGGTACTTTTGGTGAGCATCCAGTTTGAGGTCTGGCCTCCGTACTGTCAGATTTTACTAATTGGGGTTGAGGTTCTAATTCGTGTTCTCCGTTCTTGGGTTCTCATATGCAATTCTCTTTAGTTATAGTTATTCTGTGTACTCGTCGAGCTTATGGGGGTCCGTTCGGGTTTTTATTTAACTTGCACACGAGTGTACCTTATGGGCTTATGGGGGTCCAGTTAGGTGTAGTTAGCTTATAGATTGCTTCAGTTAGTTCTTTCTACACTCGTGTGCATACCATTGTTAGTTAGATTTTCGTTCTTGACTTCGATTTGTATTATTCCTTCTTTTCATACTGCCTTTACTTTTCAAGTTCAGTCGGCCTATGATGCCTACTAGGTACCTATTGTTTTGGTACTCATGCTACGCTCTGCATCTGTTTCATGATGCAGGTCCGGACACTAGTAGACAGTGTTGATCGAGCTTGGAGCAGACTGATTCGGAGACGGGAGTGAGCACACGGTGTTTTGTACTATTTCAGTCTCTATCTGTATATATATAGACTTGTCTTTTACCTTCCGAGACAGTCCAATCTCTGTTGTCCACTTTTGGGACTTGTACTCATTTTGTAATAGCTTTGTACTAGTGACTTCCAGGTTCTGGGAGGGATCTTTATTTGTATATATGTTTTGGTTTGCTTCTGCCTGTTTATATTGTTATTTGCCTATTCTTGTTTAGTTTCTACCCTCACACCCATTACTTGTTGTTCCGAGTTACGAGTTGACTTACCTGCTGGTGGGTTATAGTAGGTGTCATCATGACTTGGGAAATCGGGTCGTGACAAAGTCTAACGGACAGAAGTCAGAACAGGCCAAGAAGAAATTCAAAGGCAACTGTTACAACTGTGGTAAGGCTGGTCAAAAGTCTTCTGACTGTCGTGCTCCAAGAAAGGACAAAGACAAAGACAAAGGCAAAAGTCAAGCAAACATCATGGAAGAGATGGAAGATGCAGATAACCTATGTGCAATGATCTCAGAGTGCAACTTAGTTGGAAATCCCAAGGAGTGGTTTCTCGACTCAGATGCCACTCAACATATTTGCTCTGCGAAAGAAGCCTTTGCAACGTACACTCCTGTTGAGTTCGATGAAGATTTGTTCATGGGGAACACAACAACAGCAAGGATTGCAGGAACTAAGAAAGTTATGTTGAAGATGACATCCGGCAAGGTGTTGACTCTGAACAACGTTCTGCACGTTCCTACTATTAGGAAGAATTTAGTTTTTGTTGCCCTGCTCGTTAAGAACGAATTTAAGTGTGTCCTAGTTAGTGACAAAGCTGTAATAAGTAAGAATGAGATGTTCTTAGGAAAGGGCTACCTCAATGAGGGCCTCTTTAAACTGAATGTAATGGTTGTTGACAGTGTTAGAATTATGTTTTTGTTTACTTATTGGAGTCAAATGATTTATGGCATGCCCGTTTGGGACATGTAAATTACAAAGCCTTACGAAAATTGATTACTTTACAAGTATTGCCTGATTTCAAATGCGATAAATCGAAATGCAAAATTTGTGTGGAAAGTAAGTTTGTTAAACATTCTTACAAGCTGTTGACAAGAATTCAAAACCTTTAGACTTAATTCACATAGATATATGCGATATGAAGTTGACACCATCTCATGGTGGGAAAAAGTATTTTATAACTTTTATTGACGATTGCACTCAATTTTGTTATGTACATTTGCTTAATAGTAAGGATGAAGCAATTGATGCATTTAAGCAATACAAAAATGAAGTGGAAAATTAATTGAATCTAAAGATAAAAATGATTCTGAGTGATAGGAGTGGAGAATATGAATCTCCTTTTGCTGAGATATGTTTGGAATATGGTATTATCCATCAAACTACTGCACCCTATACACCACAGTCAAATGGTTTGGCTAAACGGAAAAATTAAAGAAAATGATGAATGCCTTGATAATTAGTTCTGGTTCACCAAAAAATCTATGGGGGAAGCAATCCTTACGACTAACAAGATACTCAATAGGGTACCCTATAGCAAAACACAATCGATTCCATATGAGTTATGCAAAGGAAGGAAACCCAACTTGAAATATTATAAAGTGTGGGGGTGTCTAGCCAAAGAGGTTCCTTTACCCAAGAGGGTGAAAATTGGACCCAAAACAGTGGATTGTGTATTTATTGAATATGCTGTAAACAGTAAGGCCTGTCGGTTTTTGGTTCACAAATCTGATAATCATGAAATTCATGTGAATACGGTAATGGAGTCTGATAACGCTGAGTTCTTTGAACACATTTATCCGTATAAAACTAAATGTGAGTCGACAAGTGAAAGACCTAAACGACCATGGGAAGAATCAACGGAAAATACACTACCTAATGAGGATCCTAAGCGTAGTAATCGCCAATGGAAATCCACTTCTTTCGGACCAGATTTTGTGGAATTCTTGCTTGAAAATGAGCCTCCAACATTTAAAGAAACTATGTCTTCATCTGAGTCAATCTATTGGAAAGAAGCAGTCAATAGTGAGGTCGAATCAATTTGAAGTAATCATACTTGGGAATTGGCTGATCTTCCTCCAGTAAATAAACCTTTAGGATCAAAGTGGATCTTTAAAAGGAAAATATAAGCCGATGGGACTATTGACAAATATAAGGCAAGACTTGTAGTCAAAGGATACAGACAAAAGAAAGGCCTGGACTACTTTGATACATACTCTCCAGTAACAAGGATAACATCAATTAGAATGTTAATAGCACTAGCGGCAGTGCATGATCTTAAAATCTACCAAATAGATGTAAAGACAGCCTTCTTGATGGAGAGTTGGAGGAAGAAATTTATATGGAACAACCTGAAGGGTTTGTGGTTCCTGGTAAAGAAGAGAAAGTGTGCAGACTTGTGAAGTCGCTTTATGGGCTCAAGCAAGCACCCAAACAATGGCATGCTAAATTTGGATTCAAGATTAACAAATGTGATAAGTCTGTTTACATTAAAAACGTTCTGAATCATGAAGTCATTGTTTGTCTGTATGTTGATGACATGTTAATAATGAGTAAAGATATTGACGATATAAATGCTACTAAGCGCATGTTGTCCAACATGTTCGATATGAAGGACTTAGGAATTGCTGATTTGATCTTAGGGATCAGGATTCTCAAAACTCCTCAGGGACTAGCATTATGTCAATCTCATTATATTTAAAGAGTATTGGATAAGTTCAAGTACTTGAATTTTAATGTTGTCAAAACTCCAATTGATTTAAGCTATACATTTCAAAAAAAATGTAGGTGAAAGTGACTCTCAATTGGAATATGCCAGAGTGTTGGGAAGTTTGATGTTTATTATGAATTGTACGTGACCAGATATAACATGTGCTATTAGCAAACTGAGTCAGTTCACTAGTAATCCGAATCAAACTCACTGGATGGCAATGAAATGTGTGTTGGGGTATCTAAAACATACACAACACTATGCTTTGCATTATAATAAATATCTTGCTGTGATGGAAGGATATAGTGATGCAAATTGGATCACTGGGTCAAATGAAGTAAAATCTACAAATGGTTATGTGTTTACATTTGGTGGAGGAGCAGTCTCTTGGAAATTGTCCAAGCAGACATGTATCGCTCGCTCCATAATGGAATCTGAATTTATTGCTTTAGATAAGGCTGGTGAAGAAGTTGAATGGCTCCGAAATTTCTTAGAGTATATTCCATTCTGGCCCAAACCTATAGGACCTATTTGCATACATTGTGATAGTCAAGCAGCAATAGGTAGGGCAGGGAGTGTTATGTACAACGGGAAGTCTCGTCATATACGACGGAGACATAACACCATAAGACAACTGCTATCTAGTAGAATTATCACAATTGACTATGTGAAGTCAAGCGATAATGTGTCAGATCCACTGATGAAAGGCCTAGTGAGAGAGGCAGTTGAAAGATCATCTAAGGGAATGGGTTTACGGCTTAGGACAAGTCAGCATGGTGGTAACTCTATCTAGCAGACTTGAGATCCCAAGAGCTAAATTCAAGGAGAAAAACAAAGTTGTGGCTGACGGTTCAACATTGTCAATCAACTCAATCCATTCTCATGATGAAGACAATGTTCAGGAACAAGGTTAATACTTTAAGGCTTGTTAATGAGTTAATAAAACTAAAAGTTTTTAATGATTTGCTAAGTTTGGCAGATTTGACCAAATAGTGTATCTATGAGATGACACAGTTAGAAATCACCTATGTGAGTGTGAAGTGTAAGCCGCTTCAAAGAGAATTTTATGTCAAAAGCCTATTCTCTATACACTCATGAAACCAGGAGGTGTTCATGGCTGAAATGAACACAACTGTAAGAACCATAAACGGTAAAGGGTTAATTGTGTGACATATGGTTGTCTAGGTATACACCAAAGCTCGACGGTTCAAAGATATCACATTTACCGATTGACCGAGTATATCCGACATATGTTCACTACGGAAAGTCCAAGGGGAAACCTATTTATCCAGATGCAATTGATCCTTGCTTGTAAAGTACACACTCGTCCGTGCATTCTGTCACGCCCCGAGCCTACACCTTGGGCGGGACCGGCACTCGGAGACCATTGCTGGCCCCCAAGCGAACCCTTGGCCTGGCTTTCTTAACTCAGCGGAAACCAACTCAACAACATAACTCAAATGCAAGAAAAGGTTATAAAACAACCAACTGATAAAATCTGGCCAAAAAGGCAACTCGAGTCTCAAAATAGAATAGTTATATATATATACATAAATAAGAGACTCAAAACTAACTGACTGACTGTCTATGAAGCCTCTATAATACTGAGATGGATGTTGGGACAGACCCCGCAACATCCTAATAAAACAAAACTAAGAGAACAAAATAGTCAAGTCCTCTGGAAAGCAAGGAGGCTCACCACTGACTCTGGAGTGCTCAACTGGATCAACGGCGTGCTGGATGCTGATCCTGGGTACCTGTGTCTGCATCATAATAAGATGCAGGCCAACTGGCATCAGTACATGGAATGTACGAGTATGCGAGCTGGAAAGCTGAACCACAACTTAAGCTTGAAAGGAGTACAAGAGAACACTTACCTTGGCTCTGTACGACTCATGAATAACTGAACTCAATATATAAAGCAATAAGGCACATGCAATATATAAATCTTGTAAAACAGTATAAACAACTTAGCTCATTAATGATAAAACAATAACAAGCTCAACTTTACTTATATAAAAGTAATATAACTTTTGTGGGAGGTTCTTTAACCGACAACCACCACTATGAGCCCTAGTGATGATACAACATTTTTCCTTATGTTTCCCAAGGACCATCCTATACCTTGCCGTGATATAGGACCTTACTTTTGCTTAGTGGATCCACTAGCTTAATCTTACGTGATCATCTAAAAAGAATGATACGTCAAGTCCCATGTTGGCGCATGGTTCTTATGGAGAGTTGAGTTAATATGAACTCGTGTCCCCAATTCGGTGCTCAATACTACTCCCAAAAAAATACTTTGGCTCATAAGTGTCTTTAAACACATCTTTCTTTAATTGAGATGATTACTCAAAACTTAGCCCAAAGGCTCTTTTGGAAAACATGGTTCCCCTCTTACTCCAATGTAAAAACATTTACAAACTTCTTTGGGAATTCTTAGTTCCCTAATAGCTTTTGAGAAATGGACTCAACTTTATGCTCTTGACTTAACTTGAAACTTGATACTCTTCACTTGACTTGAAACTTGAGACTCTTTACTTAACTTGAAACTCTATACTCTTTGCTTGACTTGAAACTTGAAACTTGAAACGAAGTTAAAGCGTTCAATAACGACTCTTGAAAAGCTTTAAAGACTTGCTAGGACTTACTTCTTAACTTTACTTGACTTGACTCTAACTTCACTTTGACTTGATACTAACTTGCCTTGAATTGGATTATGGATTCAAGGTATATGACCACACGTTTATAGATGAGTTCTTGACATTTAAACGTACCTTGGAGTGTTGGAAACAACTAGGAAACATAGGTACAATACCAAGGAACATGCATGAGAAAGTATGAAAAGAAAGGGGAAACTTGGCGTCCTTGGCACTCTGCAAGGCGCGGAGCGCCAGCCCTCGAAGCTCAGAAGGCCAGCTGAGGCGCTCTGCAAGGCGCGGCGCGCCACCCCTTTTCCCCGACAACTTCAACTTTTCTCCTTCTTTCCTCCAACTCTAAACCTTCTAAACTTCAAGGTTTCCCGCCCCAAACACTTAGAATCATAAATCCCTCAACATACAATAGATTTCAACCCAAAACACAACCGGAAACATGCCCCAAATCAACAAGGGACTTCAACAACACAATTAACAACATCAACAACAACCAACAACTTCAACAACACAACCAATCTTTTCTCAATAATAAAAATGAGTTTGGCGTGTGGGGGAAAGAACCAACCAACACTAGGAACTCACATACCTAGTAGGGATCACCCCCGACGATAACCACGACGATCCTTGACGAAAATCCTTGCTTGATCTTCTCTTTCTCCTCTTCACTCTCAAACCCTTACTCTCACTCTTTAAAATGGAACAAACTGATAAAAAAATCAGTCTAACACAACAATATAACCAAAAGAATTAGTTAGGGAAAAAACCAAAATGCCCTTAAAATTTCCGGACGGATTTCCCTGACAACTGCCCAACTTCCAAAGGGCATAACTCACGCATACGAACTCGAAATCGAGCAAACTCGGTGGAGTTGGAAATATCATTCCACAAGCTTCGCAAAAATAACTGGAAATACTCCTAAATCATCCTGAGCTAGGAGTTATGACTGCTCAAAGTTGGCCAAAAACTCACTTTTTTTTTTTCCACACTTAACCAATTTTCCAGATTTTCGAATTCCTTCCAAAAATGACTATTTCCGATTCTAAGCCTCTTCATAGTTATTTCAACTTACCGGATGTTACACATTCCTTAAGTTATAACCATTCCTCATTCATGTGGGGGATTGTTGGGTATATAACAAGAGTTAATGGGAAATGGAGGGAAGATGAAAAGAGAGGAACTTGAAAAGTCCTCTTATGATTTAGTAAAAAAGGCATTTCTCTCTCATTGGTGGTGGAAGGAAAAATAGAAGAGTTTAAATATAGAAACACTTCTATTAATTGTTAAAAGGGTTGGAAAGAGGGACCCCCTCGCACTGTCATCGTCGTCGCTCGCTCGCTCGGCTTTGGCTTTGAAAAATGATCAATCCAGATATTATTTTTGAGACAAAGATTGTTTTAATTATTTAGTTAATTAAATTAAATTAAAAGGCCAAAACGTTTCAATTAATTAGTTAATTAACCGAAACGTTCCGACCCGACTCGGATCCGCACGCGACCCTTTTTATTTAAACATTTTATTTAAATTTCCCGCCATTGGAAATGACTGTTCTGAAAGGTTGCAACTTTCAGGAATAGTCATGACCGTTTGAAAGGTTGCAAACTTTCATTAATGGCCGTGTGGATTTTGAAAGGTTGCAACCTTTCGGAATCAGTTCCTCTTGGCTATAAATACTAGTTATTCTTCAGAATTTTTTACTTACAAAATTTTTTGATTTCTTCTTCTTCTTCTGCACAAATATTTTTCGTGTGCTTTACTGCCGTTGAGTGGCTCGTTGACACCAGCGATTTGGGTATCAATACACTGGTGATTGAGATCATTCTATTATGGGAGGACATATTCCAAATCAAACCTCGGATACTAGAGGGGAATAGTTCCTTAAGGAGACACTGTGCATTCAATGGGCTTGATCTTTTTCCGTTATGTCTTTTCAGATTTTGGTATGTTTTACAAATTTTAATTTTTTTGAATTAATTTCTGTTCTTCTGTTCTTCATTGGTTCATTGGAAACTTTGGTAACTTCGTGTTTCTGCAAAGTTTCTGATAATCAATATTACTGTTTTTAAACACGGATTGGCAACAACACTTCTTTTACATTTATTTTCAGATTGGTCTATTTGAGTATGAATTTTCTTGGTTGGTGTAGATCATAATCATCTTGAGCATGACCCACCCAATAATTCAAATCCTACTTTCTTAGAATTATATTACTCATTTCCTTTATCTAATGGTGGTGTCCACCAATAATAAATTATTATTGTATGGAATTTGATACTCAAGTCAAGAAAGAATAGAGTAAAATATACCAAAGTGAAGAGGGAGACAGCTAAGCTGTGGAAAATTGCTATCTTTTTGAAAAGAGAAAAAAGATTGTTTCTCTTTTCTTTCTTTGACCAAAGAGATAGTTATTGGTATAGCAATTGCAAATTAAGAACACCATATTGTTTGCATATTGCTCTAGCATTCAACAGGTAAATTCAATCTCTTAATTCCTAGCAAAAATAGACAACCATCTTTAATTTTTGCCATTCTTGTCCATTTTTTGATTCTTTGTTTTGTTTTTCAGATTTCAGAAATGGATATTGGCTTGGCAGTTGGTGGTGCATTTCTCTCTTCAGCTTTGAATGTTCTCTTTGATAGGCTTTCTCCTCAGGGTGAGCTTCTCAAGATGTTTCAGAAGCATACGCATCATGTTCGTCTCTTAAAAAAGCTTAAAATGACTTTGTGTGGTCTTCAGATTGTGCTAAGTGATGCAGAGGATAAGCAAGCATCAAATCCATTTGTGAGCGACTGGCTTAATTAGCTTCGAGATGCTGTGGACTCTGCTGAGAACTTAATTGAAGAAGTCAATTATGAAGGTTTGAGGCTTAAGGTGGAAGGCCAGCATCAAAATCTTGCAGAAACAAGCAACCAGCAAGTAAGTCACCTCAGCTTGTCCTTGAGTGATGAATTTTTTCTTAACATAAAGGATAAGTTGGAAGAAAATATTGAAACATTGGAGGAGTTGCAAAAGCAAATTGGTTGTCTTGACCTGAAATTGTGTCTTGATTCGGGTAAACAAGAAACTAGAAGACCTTCAACTTCTGTGGTTGATGAATCTGATATCTTTGGTAGGCAGAGTGAAACAGAGGAATTGGTGGGCCGTTTATTATCTGTTGATGGAAATGGTAGAAGTTTAACTGTAATCCCTGTTGTTGGAATGGGGGGCGTGGGCAAGACAACACTTGCTAAAGCTGTTTACAATGATGAGAAGGTGAACGACCATTTTGATTTGAAAGCTTGGTTTTGTGTGTCTGAACAATATGATGCTTTCAGAATAGCAAAAGGATTGCTTCAAGAGATTGGCTTACAGGTTGATGATAATATAAATCAGATTCAGATCAAATTGAAGGAGAGCTTAAAAGGTAAAAGTTTCTTATTGTTCTAGATGATGTTTGGAATGACCACTATAATGAGTGGGATGAGTAATGACTTGAGAAATCTTTTTGTGCAAGGAGATCTCGGAAGTAAGATCATTGTGACAACACGTAAGGAGAGTGTTGCCTTGATGATGGGTGGTGGGGCAATGAATGTGGGGATTCTGTCTAATGAAGTCTCTTGGGCTTTATTCAAACGACATTCATTAGAAAACAGGGATCCTGAGGAACATCTAGAACTTGAAGAGATTGGAAAGAAAATTGCAGAGAAATGCAAAGGATTGCCTTTAGCTATAAAGACCCTTGCTGGGATGTTACGCTCAAAATCAACGATTGAAAAGTGGAAGCGCATTTTGAGAAGTGAAATATGGGAGCTGCCAGACAATGGAATGTTACCAGCATTGATGTTGAGCTACAATGATCTTCCTCCACATTTGAAGCGATGCTTTTCCTATTGCGCAATATTTCCAAAAGATTATCAATTTTACAAAGAACAAGTCATTCAACTGTGGATTGCTAATGGTCTAGTACAGCAGTTGCAAAAAGATGAAGCGGTTGAAGAACTAGGCAACCAATACATTCTCGAGTTGAGATCAAGATCATTGTTAGACAGGGTCCCTGATTCTTTTGCATGGAAGGGAGGGGTATTCTTAAGGCAGGACTTGGACAAATATTCTCAAATGGATGGTGAGAAATTCGTTATGCATGACCTTGTCAATGATCTTGCCCAAATTGCATCTCAAAACTTTGTACCAGGTTGGAAGACATAGAAGGACATCATATGTTTGAACGAACTCAACACTTGTCGTATTCCATGGGTGATAACTTTTCGTCATTTTCAATAGGAGATGGTGATTTTGGTAAATTGAAAACCCTCTACAAATTGGAGCAATTAAGGACATTGCTTCCGATAAATATCCAGCTCCATTTGTTTTCAGTTAATCTAAGCAAGAGGGTGCTGCATAACATACTTCCAAGACTAACATTTTTAAGGGCATTTTCATTTTCTCGTTATGACATCAAGGAGTTACCGAATGTCTTATTTATCAAATTAAAACTCCTAAGATTTTTGGACCTTTCTTGGACAAAGATAAAACAGTTACCAGATTCAATTTGTGTGTTGTACAACTTAGAGACACCTATCGTGTCGTCTTGTGATTATCTTGAGGATTTACCGCTGCAGATGGGAAATTTGATCAACTTGCATTACCTTGACATTAGGTGTTGTTCTCGGTTGAAGATGCTGCTACATCCTAGCAAGTTGAAAAGCCTCCAGGTGCTATTAGGAGTTACATGTCTCCCAAGTGGTTTGAAACTCAAAGATTTGGGTGAACTCTGCAATTTGTATGGATCTCTATCAATTGTAGAGTTGCAAAATGTGGTTGATAGAAGGGAAGCTTTGAAGGCGAACATGAGGGAAAAGGAGCATATTGAGAGGTTATCATTGTTGTGGGGTAGAAGTATTGCTGACAATTCACAAACTGAAAGAGACATACTCGATGAACTACAACCAAACACAAACATAAAAGAACTGATTATCTCTGGATATAGAGGGACAAAATTTCCAAACTGGTTGGCTGATTATTCCTTTCTTAAGCTAGTGAAGTTGTCTCTTAGCCGCTGCAACAACTGTGATTCCTTGCCAGCACTAGGACACCTTCTTTGAAAGTCCTCACCATTGGGTATATGGATCGAATAACAGAGGTGACAGAAGAATTCTATGGTAGCCCATCTTCAATAAAGCCATTTAACTCTCTTGAATGGCTTGAATTTAATCGGATGTCTAGGTGGAAGCAATGGCACGTACTAGGAAGTGGAGAGTTCCCTACACTTCAGAACCTTTTAATAAAAGAATGTCCCGAGTTGATGGGGAAGTTGCCTGGAAATCTTTGTTCTTTGACAGGATTGACAATTTCAAATTGTGCGAAATTCATTTTGGAAACACCTATCCAACTTTCAAGTCTAAAAAGGTTTGAAGTTGTCGGTTCTTTAAAGGTTTCAACTTTCAACTTTTTGATCACGCTGAGCTGTTTGCATCCCAATTTCAAGGAATGATGCAGCTAGAGTCATTAATTATTGAAAGTTGTCGCTCTCTTACATCCTTGCCTAATAGCAGTCTGTCGAAAATGTTGAAGAAAATAGAGATACATGATTGTGAGAAATTGAAATTGGAGCCGTCAGCTAGTGAGATGTTTCTCGAGAGACTGGTACTAACTGAATGTAATTCTATAAATGATATATCACCTGAGCTGGTCCCAAGAGCACACTATTTGAGTGTAAATAGTTGCCACAGCCTTACTAGGCTTTTGATTTCTACTGGGACTGAAGATCTCGATCTTTCTGGATGTGAAAATCTTGAAATACTTTTGGTGGCATCCAGGACTCTAACGTTGTTGCGAACTATGAAAATTCACAGCTGCAAGAAGCTGAAGTCGCTGCCAGAACATATGCAGGAACTTCTTCCATCTCTTAATCATCTCCTCCTGTATTATTGTCCAGAAATAAAGTCCTTCCCTGAAGGAGGGTTGCCCTTCAGTCTAGAAGTCCTTGAGATCTGGTATTGCAAGAAACTGGAGAATGATCGAAAGGAGTGGCATTTACAGAGACTCCCTTGCCTCAGAGAACTTAAAATCTTCCATGGTTCTACTGACGAAGAGATTCATTGGGAGTTGCCTTGCTCAATTCAAAGACTTGAGGTATACAATATGAAAACATTAAGCAGCCAACTTCTCAAAAGCCTCACCTCTCTTCAATCTCTATCCACTCTTCGTTTACCTCAAATTCAGTCAATGATCGAAGAAGGGCTTCCCTCGTCTCTTTCTTCACTAACATTATCAGATCATCGTGAGCTCCATTCACTGTCAACTGAAGGTCTTCGGGGCCTCACTTCTCTTAGGCATCTACAGATTAGCTCCTGCAGTCAACTCCAATCTCTTCCGGAATCAGCGCTTCCCTCCTCCCTCTCCTGGCTGACCATCCATTCTTGTCCTAAACTTCAACATCTTCCAGTAAAAGGGATGCCCTCTGCCCTCTCTAAACTATCTATTTCAGACTGCCCATTGCTCAATCCACGTCTAGAATTTATGAAGGGGGAATACTGGCCAAATATTGCTCATATTTCCACTATACAGATCAATGGGGAATACCTGTGATGATAAAAACAAATGGTACTCTGACCGATGTAAGAACTCTTTTTATCTCAGTAGCTTTTTATTTTTCGTTACTTCTCTTTGCTTGTTTGTTGATTCTTTTCCTTTGTTATATTGTTTTGTGCAGTGTGTAGCGTCTGTTGCACTGTGAAGCCGAGGAATCATCTTCAGATCAGGATGAATTTAATGTTTGATTACAAAAAAGAAGGTGAAAAAATATTTATATTCGGGTGGGAACACTATAATCATCATATCATCTTATCATCATCATATCATATATTATTATAAGTGGGAAGAGCTTAACCTCAAAAGTTGAATTACGAAAATACCCCTATATTAAATTAAAAAAGTAATAAAAATTAATTAATTAAATAATAATCATATATTATATTATTATACTAATGCTAATCATCATATACCTACTTATTTGTTTTCTCCGTTTGTTGGCTTCTCATTTCCTTCCTAATCTTAATTATTCTCTCTCTACTTATAAATATTCACCTATTGTTATAATAATTATAATAAAGAAGGGGAATGAAGAGTTGTAAGGTAATTAATTATGAGAGAAATGTTCACTTTATTGCTATATAATTATGATAATAAAATATAAAGATAATGAAGAGCTGTAAGGGTAATAAATTTTGAGAGCTATAATATAAAATAAAGAGAATGAAGAGTTGCGAGGGTAATAAATTTGGAGAGCTATATATAATACTAGTGTACTTGGCCGCGCTTCGCGCGGTTAAAATAAAAGATTAAATATATTCTGAAATAATTAGTGTCATTACTTGATAAATATTCTAATAATAAATAATGCAATAAAAGAGAGGAAAATTAAGTTACGATTCTAATATGACCTATTCAAAGAAATTGCTAACAAAAATTATGCTACAAATTGCTAATAAAAAAAGATGAAACATAAAAGTTGATATGAAAAACTTTAGCTAATTAACGTTCATCATAGTTTCATACTGATTAAAGTTAATGATTTATAGCAATCTTATTAGTTCAATCACGATCTACTCCATCATAAATTACTCCTCATGTCTCATATTAGTTGATCACTATTCTAAAAATAGTTGTCACGTATTAGTTGATCACCTTAATAAATCAAGAAAGCATTAATTGATTTTTTTCCAAATTACCTTGCAAATTAATTCCTTTTTAAAGTGTTTTGTAAAGTTTCAAAAAAGTTCTTAAGGGGTGAATTGGTAAAACTATCCACTTATTTATGATTTCTAAATATATGCGCGTAAAAAGAAAAGTCATCAACTAATATGGGACGGAGGGAGTACATGATTTTCTATTTGTATAAATGACTATATAATAAAATAAATAAATAAAGATATATGATTTCTTAATATTTGCACGTAAAAAGAAAAGTGATCAACTAATATGGGACAGACGGAGTACATGATTTTCTTTTTGTATAAATGATTATATAATAAAAATAAATAAATAAAGATATATGATTTCTTAATATATGCGCGTGAAAAGAAAAGTGATCAACTAATATGTGAAGGAGGGAGTACATGATTTTCTTTTTGTATAAATGACTATTTAATAAAAATAAATAAATAGAGATATATTCGTGGTAAATCATGATTATATTTTTTCTCCATTTCATCAATAATATACATTTAGATGAAAGACATGCATGTTCTATTTAATATTTATAGGTCAAGATTATATTACATTCCTAACCATAATTAAGTAAATAAAATTAGAAAAATACTCTTCAAAAATGGTAAAATTCCACAAATTTTGAAGATCCATTGGTACCATTGATTTAATCTTAATTTTATATTATTCAAAATATCAAAATTGTTGAAATATGTTTAATTAGCCTGATAAATAATAATCATTTGAAAAATATGTCTTATGATTCACATACATACATAAAAGAAAAGGTAAAAGAATTTCTATTTTTTAAAAAGAAAAATTGTTTTTTTCTTTCATTGACACAACAACTTCCGCATATTTAAAGATCAACAATATAAGATTTATTTATTTTATCTCCAAACAGAGTAGCCTCGTATATTCAAATATTTAAAATATAAAAATATAAGATGATATTAATGTGTATCTAAATTTGTAGGAAATATTTTCTTACCGAATTTGAAAAGTACTTTTCAAAACTTATTTACTTAATTAATTATGTTTATGATTTTATTTATTTAATATAATCTTTACCTTTAAAATTAAATAGGACATATATTTCTTATCTAAATGTATACTTGACGAAATAGAGAGAAAAGATAATGGATAGGGGAACTGAATCTTATTCAAACGTATTTACTCGTTAGTCAATAATTTTAGAAAAGAAAGGTCAACAATTTAACATATTAAACAGATAAATAAAACGGAAAAAAATACATAAGAAAAAGGGAAGAGATAGAACACATTAAGGAGGTCACTATTAATTTTTTTGTTAATGACTACTCAAGGCTGCAAAAGTAATGGAGGTGTGTAGATACCATTTTTAAAAATGATTGACATTACAATATCAACAATTTAGTAATCAACTACCTTCACAATACGAAAATATTATGTATTTTGTATAAGGGAAAAGTACTCTACGCATGAATTACCATATGTTTCACAATAAAACTAAAAAGTTACATTTATTCGAAGGCAAAAACTTATAAGCAAATACGAAAAGATGAGGTGTACTGAAAGAGACTGTTACTCTCTTAATCAGATGTCTAGTCGAATCTTGAATATGAAAAAACTCCTTAGTAGGAAGTGCTCGCTTCAAATGGAGCCTTGCGCATTGTGAATCCATATATAATCAGGCTATAATGTGGATACCAAATACAATATACAAAATAAAAAAAAATATAAATTATAAGAACATTATGTAACTTTGCATGATAACCAAAGTTCAGACGTTGTTCTCACCTTCACAATATTCCATAAAAATTAATATAATTTCCATGGGAAGATCTTTTCAAATCATTTTGAACTTCCTGCCAAATTAGACAATATAAAGTTAGACATCTTTTCTATTAACTATTAGAATAGTATTAGCAAATCATCAAATCCAAAGAAATTTATAAAGAGAAAGAAAAGATTAATGAAAATTAAATAATGAAGTATGATTTTATAGGACCTTAATATTTTGACTGTTGAAAAGCATTAATTCTGAATTTAGAATGGTAAACGATTTCTCCAATAATTATAGCCTTAATTTGAGTAAACGGTTAAGGGCTACTAATTACAATTAAGAATTGGAATTTTAAACGGTAGCTTTTCTCTTTCTTAAACTTTAATTAATTTAAACCCATTAATTATTATAGCCTTAAAGTGAGGAAATTAAACGGTAGCTAATTAGAATAAATTTAGGTCTGAAAATAGGAAAAAAAATATGAGAAAATAAATAAATAGATTTCCTGATCATTGGGGCATGCCACATCAGCGGACTGAAGATCCAGCTTTATATATATATATATATATATATATATATATATATATATATATATATATATATATATATATATATATATATATATATATATATATATATATAGATTTGTGTAGCAAAGAGGTGGCCAGCCGATGGTCATTATTTTTGCAAAAATGCATGATCATTTAATAAAATTTTCATTTCTCTCTAAATACATTAGTTGATTACTTATTACTTTCATTCTATTTTTTTACTTTTTACCGAAGAAAAATGTGTATAAGTTCTAAAAGTTCATACGGAGCATGCAATGATGGAAATGGATATTGGAAATTTTCACGGAGGTTGAAATCCATTTATCACAAAGTTAGTTTTTAACATTATCTAATATATTTTCATATTTTGAGAAAATTCTCTTTTAATATTTAGTTTTTAGGTAATTGTCGGAGGAATTCAAATCGGTGCTTTCACTGATTTACATACTTTGGGTAAGTGAATTGAACTCTCTTCTTCCTTTCTTTGTCATTTCATATAATATATATATATATAGTCGTTGCTTTTCTTTCTTCCATTTAATTTTTCACCTTATTTTGTTAGAGCTTAATTTTTCATGTTTCAGATCTGACCTAACTATCATCGTTGGAAGAAAATTACTCTAGATAATAATTATGACCATATCTAACTATTATGTTGTTTACCTCATTTTGCTCCAATATTACTTTTTTGGTTCCTTTACACTAGATCTTCTAGGTACAGAAGAAAAAGAATATCATTGTCTTTTTAGAACTGTCAGGGATAGTAGCATTAGTGTTGCATTTGGATCAAAGACGTCATCATATGTGATAATATTGATAGATAGAGAATGAATATTTGGAAGACAATAGATTTTATCACTATGTATGGATTAGAATGAAATAAAGATATATACTCTTTTATACACTAATAATTTTTATATTTTATTTTTTATTCTAATTGATGTAGATGAAGGATACATATCTCTCGAAGGTGTTTGGAAATGTTCCAAAAAATTAAATTTTGGTTTTATTTCACGTAAATTGGTTCCTTTGTAAGTGATTTTTATATTTATTCTTAAAATTTTCTTTTTATGTTTTCAAATTGGATATAGGATCTACGTGTAAAGTGCGTAATGAGAGATTATTGAGGATAAGTTATATCGACATATCCATACCGTTACATATTATATTTGTTGGGAAAGACAAGGCACTAACAAGAATGTCAGACAGGATAGCAGCGGAATAATACCCAAATCTAAACTTTCCCTTTCAATTTGAACCAAGAGAAGATAAACCAAATCAAGCAATATGAAGAATGGACAGAAAGTATATCAATCAAACTAAAGCAACAAGATAAGAATAACCCAATCACACAAGACACAACGATTTACATGGAAAACCCTTCGATGTGAAGAGTAAAAAACCACAAGACCAAAAGCTCCACTATAAACACCAAGAGTTACAAAATTGTTCTCCAAAATTGGCCACAAAACAAGTGCCAAACAACGAGCAACAACAAATCAAGATTGCAGCAAAACTAGAGAATTAAAGAAGAGATTTCACCCAAAACGCGCTACTGTTCACGCCCTCAAATCAGAAGCTACAGACGTCCAAATCCGATCTTCACCGTTGAATTTCAAGAACCATATGTGGAGAACTCCCAGTTCAAATTTGAGCACGATCCAACGGTTAATAAAGCAGTAAACTCTGTCTGAAGCGGACTGCCTGAGCAGAAAATTTCCAGAAGCTAAAACGGGATTTTTCTCTTTTTCTCTCAATCTCTAAAACGAATCTCTCTTGATTTTTCTCTCTTGTGTTTCTGAAAAATAAGACCAAATAAGCCTTATATATGCCACATAATATTTTGGGTTATGGGCTAAAGTGAGCTAGTCCTAATAAGACTTTTATTTATCCACGTAGGAAGGGAAAAAAGATCCTAAACCCAACAATATTATCTTAATTAGCTTCACATTTCTTGCTTGATGGCAAATGCAACATTCCACTGTTATGATTAAAAAAAAAAAACATTCCACTATTATGAATTTTATTTAATGAATATGATGTAAATGATAAAGTTAATATTGTTAATTTCAATATTTTCTATATAATAATTCAATAATATGGGATAAACGTGCAACGTACGTTCCTAAGGACTAGTATTATTAAAAGTGGGAATCCTCAAGTTGCAAAGTTGAATTACCATTTTATCCCTATACTTGATTAAAATATTATAAAATATCTAATTAATTAAATATTAAATATGCCTAAATTGCTAAGTTGATTCACTTATTGTTAAAATAAAGTAGGAGAATGAAGAGTTGTAAAAATAATTAATTATAAAGTTACGAAAAACTATTAGAGAAACTTTTCGTTTCTCTATCTGATCAGTTTTAGGTGTAATTTTATCATAATGTGTATTAATACCACACCTCCACTATCTCATCATGTACCTTCACACCTTCATAATTGTAACATCCGGCAATTTGAAATAACTATGAAGAGGCTTAGAATCGGAAATAGTGAGTTTTGGGAAGAATTTAAAATCTGGAAATTTGGTTAAGTGTGGGAAAAAGTGAGTTTTTGGCCAACTTTTAACAGTCATAACTCCTAGATCAGTATGAGTTAGGTGTAGTTCCAGTTATTTTTGCGAAGCTCATGGAATGATCTTTCCAACGCCGCCAAGTTTGCTCGATTCCAAGTTCGTATGAGTGAATTATGCCCTTTGGAAGTTGGGCTGTTGGTACAGGGAAGTCGGCCCGAAAATTTTAAGGGTATTTTGGTCTTTTCCCTAACCAATTCTTTTGGTTATATTAGGGATTTAGACTGATTTTTTTGATCAGTTTTTCCCTTTTTAAAAAGAGTGAGAGTGAGGGTTTGTGAGTGAAGAGGAGAAGAAGAGGAGATAGAGAAGAGCAAGCAAGGAGATCGTCGTGGTTTCGTCAGGGGTGATCCCTATTCAGGTATGTGAGATCATAGTGTTGGGTTGGTTCTTTCCCCCACACGCCAAACTCGTTTTAATTCCGAGAAAAGATTGGTTGTGTTTGTTGAGGTTGTTGGTTGTGTTGTTGAAGTTTCTTGTTGGTTTGGTGTATGTTTCCGGTTTTGATTTCGAGTTGAATCCATTGTATCTTAAGGGGATGTATGATTTGAAGTGTTTGGGGCTGGAAACTTTGAAGTTTAGAAGGTTTAGAGTTGGAGAAACTAAGGAGAAAAGTCGGATTTTCGGGGAAAAGGGCTGGGGCGTCGCACCAGCCAGCGTGCCCCAAAAGGGACTCTGAAGTCCAGCCCTTGGGGCGGCGCGCCCAGCAGGCCTCTCTGAGGTCTGAAGGCTGGCGCTCCGCGCCTCTCAGAGCGCCAAGGATATCAACCTTTCCCATTCATTCCCCACTTTTTCATACATGTTCCTTGGTAATGTACATATGTTTTATAGTTGTTTCCAACACTCCAAGGTACGTCTAAACGTCAAGAACTCATCCATAAACATGTGATCATATACCTTGAATCCATAATCCAATTCAAGGCGAGTTAGGATCAAGTCAAGTGAAGTTAGAGTCAAGTCTAGAAGTTAAGAAGCAAGTCTTTAAAGTTTTTTCAAGAGTCTTCATTGAACGTTTTAACTTCATTTTAAGGCTCAAGTTTCAAGTCAAGTAAAGAGTATAGAGTTTCAAGTTAAGTAAAAAGTATCGAGTTTCAAGTTAAGCCAAGAGTATAGAGTCAAGTTCATTTCTCAAAAGTCATTAGGGAACTAAGTATTCCCAAAGAAATTTTTAAATGTTTTCACATTTGAGCAAGAAAGGGAACACCGATTCCAAAAGAGATTTTTAAGCTAAGCTTTGAGCAATTATCTCAAACTAAAGAAAGATGTGTTTAAAAGCACTTATGAGCCAAAGTATTTTTGGGAGTAGTATTGAGCACCGAATTGGGGAAGCGAGTTCATATTAACTCAACTCTCCATAAGAACCATGTAGCCAACATGGGACTTGACGGGTCATTCTTTTTAGATGATCATGTAAGATTAAGCTAGTGGATCCACTAAGTAAAGTAAGGTCCTATATCACGGCAAGGTATAGGATGGTCATTGGGCAACGTGAGGTAAAATGTTGCATCATCACTAGGGCTCATAGTGGTGGTTGTCGGTTAAAGAATCTCCCACAAAAGCTATATTACTTTTCTATAAGTAAAGTTGAGTTTGTTATTGTTTTATCATTAATGAGCTAAGTTGTTTACACTGTTTTACAAGCTATTTATATATTGCATGTGTCTTATTGCTTTATATTGAGTTCGGTTATTCATGAGTCGAGCAGAGCCAAGGTAAGTGTTCCCATGTACTCCTTTCAAGCTTGAGTTGTGGTTTAGCTTTCCAGTTCGCATACTCGTACATTCCATGTACTGATGCCAGTTGGCCTGCAACTTATTATGATGCAGACGCAGGTACCCAGGATTAGCATCCAGCACGCCATTGATCCAGTTGAGCACTCCAGAGTCAGTGGTAAGCCTCTTTGCATTCCGGAGGACTCGGTTATTTTGTTTCTCTTAGTTTTGTTTTATTAGGATGTTGTGGGGTCTGTCCCAACATTCATCTCAGTATTTTAGAGGCTTCATAGACAGTCAGTTAGTATTGAGTCTCTCATCTATGTACATATAAATATTCTATTTTGAGACTCAAGTTGCATTTTTTGGCCAAGATTTTATCAGTTGGGTTGTTTTATGACCTTGCGTTGCATTGAGTTATTCTGTTGAGTTAAGTTTCCGCTGAGTTAAGAAAGCCAGGCCAAGGGTTCGCTTGGGGGCCAACAATGGTCTTCGAGTGCCGGCCACGTCCAGGGTGTAGGCTCGGGGCGTGACAATAATCTTCCCACACTCCCAAGAAATTAATGGCATGATTATGATACCTTTTGATTTTACTCAATGATGTCCTATAAATTGTGGTATTTGACACAACAATCTATACACTTTGAAGAGACTTAGGTACACTTTGGAAGAAATGAAAAAAATTTGTCTATATTTCTATTGTTTTTATCCTTTAGTATATTAATATCACTTTTAGCTTCAGTTCATAACACTGATCACTAATTCTCCTTATATTCGTTTGTTGTTTACAAAAAGGAAATGTGTACAAATTGTTAGATCTTCTAATGGAGTTTACAACGAGAGAAAGGATATTGAAATCTTCCCAGAGGTTGAAATCAATCTTTAAAAGAACAAGATGGACTTTAAGCAACTTTATTGATAACCATGATCATTTTCATGTTCTATGAAATTACATTATTCCTATATTTGTTATTTCCTTCTTTTTTTTATAAGATCTGATATTTCAAATCCTTGAATGAATTCTATTGTAACGGTTTGTTCATTATGATAATTTATTTTAATATTATGTTGACATTAGATATTATTGTACGAAAATGCTTTGTTTGGGACCTAAAGCCGGTGATTTCTTCATACTTAAAGCTTTGAACATCTAGATTATATATATTGGAAGCACATATATATAAAACAATGGTTGTTGCATGACCTACCAATAAAAATAAATTTATTCATGTAAAAATCTAAGTTGCAAATAAAAACATTTTAATTTTCGTATTATATTCATGCTTTAGATAGGTTATTTTATTTTTTTTATGTATAATTATTATTATTTAAAAAAATTCCTTGTTATCATATTAAATATCATATTTTTTCCTGTTGTTTTTAACACGTCATGAGATCAAAAGAGAATTATTAAGAAATTGCAATCGAAGTTTGTAATTGAAGATGTTTTGATCTAATATATATACTCAACAGTTAACACAATATACCGCTAGGAGTGTAAATCACATATAGCCAACCGTTTGATGCAATGTTAATTAATTTTGTTTAGCTTTGGTTGCATGTTATATTATTGTTGGTTTGGCAATTTTCATTTTAAAGAAAATTATTAGCTTGTAGACTTCACAATTTATAATGTGTTTTACTTTCTATTTGAGGAATCAATTATTGAATAGGCAGTGAGAAATCGCCTTTCGTGATTCAAGTAGTAAGCTCGGATTCATGATTGAGAAAGGAATTTTTCAAGTGCAATTTGAAATTTTCTACTATTCTTAACATCTCATTATAAAGATTTTTTAAAATTATTTTATTTGATTAAATATAGTTCTTACAAAATATAACACGATAACCATGTTTCAATTTTAACGTTTATCAGTAATTCAATACAAACTTTATAAAATAGAAATATAATTAAAAATTAAACTAATCTAACAGTTTCTTAAAATTCATCCTTTTAACTATAATTCTCCAAATTAAGAAATCCTCACACCATTAACAAAATGCTACACCTTATATGTAGCTTTCCAATCTTTTCAGTTACCAATGTGGAGCTTTGTTCGCATGCCTATTAGCAGTCTGTCAACTTCGAGGCCTCATGTTGCTTCGATATCTAGCTATCTGGGACTGCCATTATCTCCATTTTGAATTGCTCATTTTTCCACCATAATTATTGATAGCAGAGGCGTATCCAGGATTTCCGTAAGATGGGTGCACAATTACAAAAAAATGTAGCTTAAATATAAATTTGATCGGTTTGACTTTTAGGTTTTTAATATGAACCATTAAATTTTAAAAATTATAGGTCCAAAACATATAATGCTACTAGTTTTAAATTTTAATATACACATTTGATTTAATTATATAAAAAATTTACAGTGTTAATTTTTTTTAGGAATTTTCAATGTAACACACTTGAAAAGTTTGAAAGATTAAAGGAAAAAAACAAAAGAATAATTAGTTGAAACGCCAAAAGTGTAACCAATAACAACTTAGAGAGGTGTTAGTAAAAGACAAGACAGATATGAGATTTAAATTTCTATCCTCACTTAGAGGGGTGCACCGAATCATTGTCGTATAATTATATGATACTTTGAACGTGGGTTCACACACCTATATTTAAATATTTTATAAAAAAATATAACACTACTATATATTATCTAGAGAGGGGAGCATGGGTTCACGTGAACCCACGGCATCCCCTCTAGATACGCCCCTGATTGATAGGGATACCAGTAATGATTTAGAGAAATGGTGCTCTGATATATATAATTATAATTCTTTCTTTTTTCATTATTCATTTATTTTTATTAACTTCTCCTTGCTTGTTAGTTAATTCTTTTCCTTTGTTAAATCTTTAAGCAGCACAAAGCGTCTATTGCCACTGTGAAGCCGGGGAATAATCTTGGATCGGGATGAGTTTAATTTTAGATGACAGCAAAAAGGTGAGAAAAAGAAAACTGGTATGGAATTGAAATAATCCGCTTAGGAAAGTTGATAGCTCAATATGAACTAGTAATCTTTTACCATGCACATGTATGTCAGTAGGATGTTTATTGTCTTGGAAATTCATTTTCAATTGCAATTCAAGAATTCTTTTTTCTTTTTGTTTACTTCCCTTTGCTTTCTTGTTAATTCTTTTCCCTTGTAAATCTTTGAGCAGTGCAAAACCTCTATTGCCACTGTGAAGCCGAGGAATCATCTTCAGATCGGGATGCATTTAATTTTAGCTGACAAACAAAAAAACAAAAAGGTGATGGGAACACTGTAGACGAAATCTTAATGAACTAGAAATCTTTTACAATGCACATATATGTTAATCATTGCCTTTGGAAATTCATCTTAGTAGCAACTCACATATTCTCGTTAAGACTCTTCCACAGACTCAATTGTCTTAATGTAATATTAATGTACTAGTAAGACTCTCTTTGCTTGTCTATTAACATATTTTCTCCCTCAACTTGCAGACTGGAAAATCATGAAAGTTGTTTGGCTTTGTTACCCATTTCTCGTCTCTTCCTCGGAGATAAAGGGTCCAAAGGAATTCACTTTATCAGTCAGGTAGCTCAAACCTTGGAATTTAAAGAAATTGGAAAAGACTTCCAATATCTTCTTCTTTTATTTTAGGCATGTTGTATCGTATTGGTTTCAAGTTTGATGCGACTGCATTTGATAGCATATACTGAGCTTTTGCCAGTATATGGATTTTTAGCACAATAGCTTTTGTTTTGTGTGTATATATACCAAAAAACTGAAACTAAATATACTTGTTTGAAATTGATGTAGTCTATGCATACTTGGTGAATTGACCAAATTTGGTGCTAATCCCTCACCCATACTCAGATCGTGTTGGATCGATCTAACCTCAGCTTTTGGATTGGTGGTCACTTCATCTGGTATGCCTATGATATCTTTTCTTTTTTTTGCAGTTTCTCTCTGTCACATACTAATGAATATTAATACAAGCAATTATTTATCTTACTTGCCTCTTATGAATTTATTTTCTCCCTCGAATCTTGCAGAATACAAAATTATGCACCATCATGAAAGCTGGTCAGCTTTGGTAGGATTTTGACAGCAAAACAGCATTCACTTGTTGTCACAATTAGATTGCTCCTTATAAACTTATGTAAGTGTAGTTTTTCCAAAATGATAGCAAAAACATGAGTCCTTTTTCAGCAGTCACGTGATGCTAATTTCTTCTGTAATCATCTGAAATTTGATAAGCGCAAAAAGATATTTTTACTTCCATAGCTTAGTCTTTACTAGTTTTGTATGCATGTCAATAAACCATTTTTTAAAGGATGATAGTTTTGATTAGTTTTGTTTGTATGTTATGAGAATGATCATCTCTAGGATGTATTTTAACCTATGTTCTCCCTCAAATCTCGCAGACTGGGAAAAATTTTGCCATCATGAAAAGCTGTTCGGCTTTGTTCCCCATTTCTTGTCTCTCCCACAGAGAGAAGGGGTCCAAAGGAATGCAACCTCATTTTTCAGCGAGGTAGCCAAAACCTTGAAAAGAGTTGCATCAATCTTGAAATTTAAAGATATTCGAAAAGACTTCCAATATCTGCTTCCATATTAATGCCTTGTTATATCTCATTGATTTCATGTTTTATTATATGACTGCATTTGATAGCATATACTGAGCTTTTGTCAGTATTTGGATATTCAGAGATTTGGACTGAAGATATAAACAGTAAGCTGATAACTGTGGAGATTATAAGTTCCCTTCAAATAATTTTCATTACTCAACCTCGAGTGGGACCTCAGAACTAAGTGAAAGGCAAGGAAGTGTATCCTATTCGGAATGAATTCAAGGTTAGGTAACAAAAAACTATTTACACATGTTTCAGTTACCAATATGTTTACATTGTAGTGGTAGTAGTTGTAGTTTACTTTGTTAGAATTAACAGCATAACCAAGAAAGCGTCTTCTCTTAATAAATTCCTCTAGTTTTAGCTGATGCATATAAGCTGTTCAAAATATGACGTTGTCTTAATGCGTTTGTTCCAATTTACTATCCAGATAATTTAATTTTGTGGAATGCTCCTTTTTTTAGTCTATAAGCTTGACTTGTTTGTTGATCCATTGTCATTGTAGGAGTTTTTCAATCTTGTCTTGTCTTGGAATTTGCATCAGAAATTTATTTCAGGTTAGGCAACAAAATAGCATATCAAATTTCAATCATCATTCATTAAAAGGACTAGTCATTTTCTATTCTCAGTGAAATCATCCAGTGATATCAACTATCAGAACTAATATTTGTGAAAATTAATATACGTCTGATTTTGTTATAGCTGAGGCTGACACAAGCTCTGTGTATTGTACAGTTCAACCTTGATTTGCTCTGAGTTATTGCTTGCAGTAGAAGGATTAGTCAGCCTATAGATTTGATGCCTTGGCTGTATTAACATCAATTGTTTTACCAAGCTCGTCAGCTTAATAGTCTTCACTTTGATTGGACTATTTCCAGAGAAGTTATTTCCCTTTTTCGAGTGAGCTGTGGAAGGAGGAAGTGGTTTAGAGTAATGCACATGTTTACTTTTTGAATAGACAAATATCAGCTAAACTGCGATCAGTCAGCAGAGTGTAAGTGTGTAGAAAGGTACTTTCTCTTTTCCCTCAGCACGGTGGAGGTTCCGCAGTCAGTTCCGGAATCACTTTTGTAGTGAAATAATATGTCGATTGGGGAAGAGTTGTTACACTTCTTTTACATTTATTTTCAAACTAGTTTCGGGACACGTGCGTTGAACGTAAGTCTCATGTTAATTTTTATATATTCATTAGAACAATTAGAATTCTATGTGTACATGCATGTAACGAATAATAAAATGCAACAATTACAAATAAAATTTTAAAGTGACAAGAAACATCAAATGAGGAATCTTATTTTAATGTTTAAAATTTATCAACAAACTGTAAATTTAGAACTTTAGATAGCAATTAGCCAATTTGCATTATATATAGTCACAAAAGATTAATTTTAGCCTAAATAAAAATACACTTAGAACAATCAGAAATTTATAGAAAATCAAATTAAAGAAGTTTAATAGAGAGAAAACACATACAAAAAATAAACAAAGAAAAAAACATGCAATAACATACACATCCTTTTTAAGACTTTAATCATAACAATATGTATATGGAAAAAGAAATACGAAATCACTATATTTTTTTGAGTTTTTGTTGACACTTCTCCCATAAGCAATTATAATTCAAGAGTCTTCTTCATTTAGTTAAAGTATGAATCAAATAGAACAATAATGATATAAGCGGTACACTATTTAAACTATAGAATGAAAAGAATAGCCTTAGTTAGGGTACTCATGAAACAAATAAAGATGAATTTATATGGATAAAAATAGGGTAATTAGATAGTGTAAGTTATGAAGATGAATATATTATTCCTTATCACAATGAAAAGAAAGAATACAATGACTGCAATTTTTATTCAAAATACTAGTAGCAATTAAAGTTGCACCAAGTAATTTGTCTAAATTATTATCAATGAAACATTGCAAGATCCCTTTAATAAAATGAAGGAATAATTTACACTTAGAGATTAAAATAATCATTCAATCTTTAGTGGGCATTATGGTCTTTATATATTGATTTAACTCAATGGTCTCATAATAAAATAATTTACTTTTTAGTATAAAGAAAAGTATTTTAAAAAAATGGAACTATTTTTGTCTTTAAAAGGGATGCCTAATATTTTTTTATGAATATTTTGTCTTTCAACTTTTTGACTTTAACATTTTCAGATTTTTAATATTTAGTGTAGCATATAGAATGATTACTATTTAATATTTAATTAAGTAAATGTTTTATAATATTTTGATTTAGCATAGGGATAAAATGATAATCCAACTTTATACTTCACTGTTTAAATCTTTTTTAACCTTCAACCAAAAACAACCTTCGTAGGAAAAAAATGGACAAATCCAATGAAAACTTATCACACAATGTAATATAACACAAAAAGATTGAAGAGAGGACACCATATCAAAAAGAAAAATAATGCATTAGGATCGTATCATATATAGCCAAAAAGAACATACACAATGAAATTAATTTTATACAATGACAAACAATCAAAGAAATATAAAAAATATTATGAACAAGTAACAACATATCCCAAAATTGTAGTCCACCTTACTTTTTTTCTATTAATATACCAGCATATTATCTAAATATAACAAACAAATCATTAAATATAAAAGGAAGAATTATATAACTAACAAAACTAAAACGGAAAGTAACAAGGAAAAAATTGATAACTAAATTGTGACTTACTCTTTCAATAGATTTATTGTACGTCCATCTAAAAGTCAAAATAACACTTTCAAATGTATTAGAACCTTTCTGTGCCATCACATAGTTTCATGCAATAGAGAAGACCAAGAAAATTTTCATTCCAAGAAAAAAGGGTAGGAATATGAATTCTTGTACCTTTGAGTGCTCTTGATTTGTGTTGTTATTTTCTTTCTACATGTCTTAAATATCTATACATTTCAATAATATGTGGAAGATGAAAATAATTCAAGTTAATTAGAAAGGTTGAAGTGACATTCATTGTAATTTGAATGTAAGTTAAGTAGTGCGTTCACAATTTAAAGCTGGAAAAACCTTTAAACTTCAGTAATTAAGTGATGCATGAATAGGAGTAATAGAAAGATTTTTAAAAATCTGATCACTTGCCTTACGTAATTGAAAGACATTGAATAGATAAATTAAAACTTTCTCCCTAACTTTAAATACTTTAGAAAATTAAATAGAAGGATATAGTTGTCACGCCCCGAGCCTACACCCTGGGCGGGACCGGCACCTGGAGACCATTGCTGGCCCCAAGCGAACCCTTGGCCTGGCTTTCTTAACTCAGCGGAAACCTACTCAACAGAATAACTCAATGCTATGCAGAGACATAAACAACTTAAATGATACATATCTGGCCAAAAAGGCAACTCGAGTCTCAAAATAGAATAC
Source organism: Solanum okadae (assembly GCA_036553675.1). Classification (NCBI taxonomy): domain Eukaryota; kingdom Viridiplantae; phylum Streptophyta; class Magnoliopsida; order Solanales; family Solanaceae; genus Solanum; species Solanum okadae. The sequence goes on along the minus strand of CM071688.1, from coordinate 47,062,547 downwards.
TTACATATATACATAGATAAGAGACTCAAAACTAACTGACTGACTGTCTATGAAGCCTCTAAAATACTTAGATGGATGTTGGGACAGACCCCGCAACACCCTAATAAACAAAACTAAGAGAACAAAATAACTGAGCCCTCTGGAAGCAAGGAGGCTCACCACTGACTCTAGAGTGCTCAACTGGATCAACGGCGTGCAGAATGCTGATCCTGGGTACCTGCGTCTGCATCATAAAACGATGCAGGCCAACTGGCATCAGTACATGGAATGTACGAGTATGCGAGCTGGACCGCTAAAAACAACTTAAGCTTGAAAAGGGGTACAAAAGAGAACTTACCTTGGCTCTGTACAACTCAAGAATAACTGAACTTAATATAAAGCAATGAGACACATGCAATATATAAAGCTCTTGAAACTATTAAAACATGACGTAAAAATCATATTTATAATATCATGAAAATACCATGCTTCCTCTCAAAGTCTACTTGTGCAATGCATGAATGAAGTCCCATACCCCCATCCATACTAAGCAGAACTTATCGAGGAACCAAGCTCTTTTTACTGCTGTGGGAGTTTCTCTAACCGATAACCACCACTATGAAACTAAGTGGTGATACAACGTTTTACCTCACGTTGCCCAAGGACCATCCTATACCTTGCCATCGATATAGGACCTTACTTTAACTTTTGCTTAATGGATCCACTAGCTTAACTTTCGTGATCATCTAAAAAGTATGATCTGAGAAAACCCATGTTTGGCTACATGGTTCTTATGGAGAGTTGAGTTAATATGAACTCGTGTCCCCAACTCGGTGCTCAAGACTACTCCCAAAAATACTTTTAGCTCATAAGTGTTTTAAACACATCTTTCTTTAGTTGAGATAATTACTCAAAACTTAGCCCGAAGGCACTTGAAAACTCTTTCTAAAAAGAACAAATCAAAACCATATTTTTTTAATATGATCATTGATGACTCGGGATATTCATACTGCTTAAACATTGATGGTATATCTAGAGACCATACTGTTTAAACATTGATGACATACTCAATTTGTCATATCTAATCATATTTTAGAAACTCTTTTGAAAAACTTATCTTTTATTTTTAAAAGAGATAGTGCTCAAACTTCTCAAAACTCTTTTGGAAATCTCAATTTTCTCTCAACTTAAATGTGAAAACACTTATAAACTTCCTTGGGAAATACTCAGTTCCCTAATTACTTTTGAGAAATGAACTCAACTCGTGACTCTTGACTTAACTCGAAACTCGATACTCTTTACTCGACTTGAAACTATATGCTCTTTACTTGACTTGAAACTCTATACTTAACTTGGAACTTGAGCCTTAGAATGAAGTTAAAACGTTTAATGAAGACTCTTGAAAAGCTTTAAAGACTTGCTTGGACTTACTTAACTTCTAAGCTTGACTTCACTTGAAGCGGAAACTAACTTCACTTGACTTTGATCCTAACTCACCTTGAATTGGATTATGGGTTCAAGGACTTGATTGGTGTTTGGAAGGACCTCCTGATGTTTAGGAATGATTTAGGAATGATTTAGGAATGATTTGGGACAGCCAAACTTAAGAAAAATCTTTGAACACAAATTCTGAAAACAGTGGAGTCCGCATCCTGTCCGCGACGCGGAGAAGATTTTTGTTCACAGAGGGAACAAGTCCGCGACGCGGACGTGCTCCTCGCAAGCTGCCCGACTTTCTCCTTCACGTCTCCAACTCTAAATCCTCTAACCTCAAGGGTTCCAGCCCCAATCACTTAGAAACCATAATATCCCTCAACATTCAATAGAATACCACTCAAAAACACAATCCAATCATGTTCCACAACCCACAATAATTCCACAACAACAACAAACAACTTTAACAACATAACCAAACCTTTCTTAATGAATGAAAGGGGACTAGGTGTGTGGGGGAAAGGATCACCCAACACTAAAAGCTCACATACCTTGATAGGGATCACCCCCGACGAAAATCCACGATGATCTCCTTGCTTGATCTCCTCTTCTTCTCTTCTTCTTCTCTCCTTCTTCTCTCAAAACCCTCACTCTCACTTCTTTTTAAAATGGTAAAACTGATCAAAATGATTAGCCTAACACATTTATATAACCAAAATAAAAGGCTAGGGAAAGGACCAAAATGCCCTTAATGATTCCCGGACGGATTTCCTTGTCAACTGCCCAACTTTCAATGGCCATAACTCGCTCATACGGACACGGAATTGAGCAAACTCGGCGGCGTTGGAAAGATCATTCTGAGGGCTATGCAACCATAACTGGAAATACTTCTAACTCATCATGAGCTAGAAGTTACAACTGATCAAAGTTGGCCAAAAATTCACATTTTCCGTACTTAGCCAAATTTCCAAAACTTTAAAATTCTTTCCATAAATGAAAATTTCCAATCCTAAGCCTCTTCAAAGCTATTTCAAATTGTCGGATGTTACAATAGTATAATTTGATATATATATATATATATATATATATATATATACACGATTATGTAATTAAAATATTTGTATTTAATTAAATAATTAATCAAATTTTAATTTAGTAAAAGGGCAAAATGGTAATTCAACTTTTTACTTTGGAGCTTCTCACTTATAATAATATATCAGTTTTTGGACATGTGCCTTACACGTGTATCCCATACAGTTTTTTAATAAATTCTTTAGAACAATTAAAATTCTATGAAGACATGTGTGTAATGATCAGTACTAAAATGCAATATTCTCAAATAAATGTTACGGCAATAATCTTTTTATAGAAAATTAAATTAAAGAAGACTAATAGAGAGAAAATATAAAAAATAAACATAGAAGGAAAAAAATAGCATACAGATAAATAGTATTATTACAAATTGCATTTACATGTAGGTTTCAGTCATAAATATCATATGTAGTACATTTTCTATTTATTTGTAATTTTAATTTACGATATACACATATTTTTTTAGAAAAATATTGAACTTGATACATACACAAAAACAATATATGAGGTCAACTACATAAATCAAAACTATAAGTTCAATCACTATTTAGAAAAATATAAATTGGATGAAATCGTTACCTTATTATATTGTTATGGTTTAGATGTTGGAGGAGAAATTAAATCAAGCATAACTTGCAAACAAAATTAAAATAGGAATAAAAATATAAGTAATTCGTCAAAAAATCAAAGAGTCCGAATAAAAGACCTCCTCCTCTTGGTATTTCTATGTCCTTACCAAGTATTTTATTCATTATTTATAGTGTGTTGAAATTGTTGATTTGTTACTATTCATAACATCCTAAAATAAATATAATAAATGAGGTAATAATGAAGAGAAAATGAAAAGTCAGTAATTCTCTTCAATGTCTAACTTTTGTAGGTGAAATTATAAGGAAGATTAAAAGTTATAGAGAACAATAGTTATTTAAATTTAATTTATTATTTAATTAATAATGTAGGGGAAACTAGTAATTCATTAACTTACCTTTTAAATTTTAATAAATGATAAAATTATATTACAATGAATCAAGACAATGTGGAATACGTGCAAATAAATGCCTATTCAATGCATTTTAGAATTGGTGGACCTTTGGTCTTTCCACCTTATTCGTATTATTATTATTATTATTATTATTATTATTATTATCAACTTTTGACTTAACATCTTTCCACTTTTGGTATTTTGTATAATAAGACGTGATATATCAGGATGATATATGATTAATGTTATTATTGTAGTAACTCAACTTTATAGGGGTATTTTGATATTTTAATTTTCAATTTTTTTTTGTTCGATCTAACTTATAGTATTTGAATTTATTCATTAAAAACACAATTAGTGGGACGATATAATAGCCTCTGATAGTATGCAAGTGAATTCTTGCTCTACTTTTAATAAATGCATGTAAAAATATTTTAAAATTTTACAACAGAAAAATATGAAGAAACATATCTTTTTACAAACACCAAATAGAGCACAAATAGGATTGTTTGTTTAGATTTAAAAATGCTTTATCAGATTAAGTGAAATATAAAATTAATTGCACTACCTAATAAAATATTCCTCCTCCTTTCACAGCCAAGCAAGCATTTTACGTAAAGATGACACTTGAATGTTTTTATCCACGTAGTCTCTAAAATTCAAAGAGGATAACAATTAATAAAATAAATACAAAAACGGTATAATAGGATTGAAAGTGTAATACCATAATGACAAAAGAAAAAGTATCATTTTCATTTCACAAAAATGAAAATACCTCTTAATTCTATAATCCAAATGAATTTAAAAAATAAATGGTTAATTATGAAGTAGTACAAGTATTATGCATACAAATACATAGATAATTTAAATTCAACAATTTCTCCTTATATCATTTTGATGCCTCAACAACCACAAAGTCTTAACTTGAAAAGTATTCACCACACAATAAATTTTTAACTCCTATATATCTTATGGGTCATTTTTTTAAACATCTAAAGTACTTCATCCATGTACAAAGTATTGCATAAATGTGTTATATCCAGTACAACATGCTAAAATTAAAATATTAGCACAGTAATGCCTAAATAAAGCTGATACACAATAAAGAAACTATAATTTTGAAATAAATGCATGGAACGAAAAATAACTACATTACCAAGTCTCTAGCATTCAATGAAAACTAAAACAAATACACAAGTTTGCAATTTGTCAATTAAATAGGGATTAGACGGGAGAAACAACGACACAACAATGTGTATAGAAATAGTTAGTTTACCGTCAAATGATAATATAATGGAAAAGGAACATATCACTAAAAACAATTAGCAATAACTCTGCAAAACAAATTCACACCAAAAACTAAGAGCCTACGTTTCATATGAAAGGAGACGAAAAGGAAAAGTTGATGAAGAGTTTCTTGGTAACTGCTCTCCTTTAACATTTTATTATGAGATTGTGTAATAGACTTTTCATTTTTCTCCAAATTTCAGATTATTTGAACTCAGACTTAATTATTACTAATATATATACTCCGTAATTATATAAATATAAATATGATGTATAAATATGATAGGATTATTATTTAATATTTAATTAATATTATATTTTATAATATTTTGATTTAAATTAAGGGCAAAATGGTAATCCAATTTTGAGGTTAGGAGCTTCCCACTTATAATAATACTAGTCCTGGAAACACGTGTTGCACGGTTGACCCCTACTATTGTATAAAATTTATATAAGCCTAACTTTCATAGATCATAAAAATGATCATAGTTACTAATTAAGTTGCGAACATTCCAATTCGGTCGTCAAAAGATTGATTTCAGCCTCCTTGAAGATTACAACCTGCCTTCTCTCACTGCAAACTCCATTAGAAGTACTAAGAATTTGACATTACATTTTGTTTCTGTAAGCAACAAAAGAATATATGAGTAATAAAGTGTTTAGTATTATAAAATGAAGCTAAAACTAATAATACTAAAAGATAAAACCAATAGAAATATAGAGACAATTAGAGATGAATGTTTTTTTTGTTTCTTTCAAGTGGGCCAAAGTCTCTTCATAATGTTTATAATGTCACCATTTATAGGATATGATTAAGTAAAATCAAAGAGTGTTTCAACATGACATTAATTTCTTGAGAATGTGGAAAAGACCATACAAGTGTGGAAGATTAATGAGGAGGTAGTGGAGGTGTAGTATTAATACACATAATGAATAAAAAATAGACCTAAAATTATTGACTTGCACTTTTAAATAATATATTTACAACAACTCTGTACTATTTTATTTTATAAAATATTTTGCATCTAACAGAGAAATGAAAAGTTTTTCTAAGAGCTCTTACTAATATTATAATTAATTATTTTTACAACACTTCATTTTTCGTATTTTATTATATCAAAATAAGTGAATTGTAAGTATCAGATTTCTGTAATTGAAGGAGATGTAAAATGGGATGGTAAATTGTTAAATATATATTTAGTGAAGCTTTATTAGGAAAGCAAACGTGCAAATATTAATCTGTAAATTGAATTCTATATTGAGTTTTGAAGTGCATATCAATGACAAATTAATATAGAACTTCAACTAATTATCAAATTAAAAATTTAAGAAGCAGAAAATTAAATAACAGGCAGAAAAAAGAATTGCAACTAATACTTATTGTTTAAAAAAATTAACACACACACACAATATATGAATCCAGCATTCTCTATTTCATATACAAATATTTTACTACGTACTTCTTGTCCTTTTTTCTTTTGCATTCTTACTTCAAGCTCTCTACAAGATCAACATATTAATCAACACAATCTAGCTAGAATAATTTACATGGTGAAAAGTTGTGAAAATATAGAGAAAATGATAACTAACTTACCATCATTCTTGCAAGCCGTGAAGAGCTGCAAAACCCAACCACATAGGTAGAAACTAATCGTAAATCTGTGGAAGGAAGAAAATAAAATAGATTGTTAGAGTGTGTCAATAGAAAAAAGAAGAGAAAACACCTAAAGTCAAACAAAATCAACAATGATTAGTGATATTGACAACTAAAAGTACAACAAAAATATAATCAGATTAACGATTAGTCATAACAAACAAATTCTTACAAACGAATAGTCTATAGAGAAGGGATACAAACACGTCAAACAACGAAATAACTTGTCTTAGAAAGGGAAGGGGTGAAAGAGTTGTAGAAACTTATATAGAGAAAAAACTCTTGAATTGTGGAGCAAGGTTTTTTTTTTCTGCAGAAGAATTTGATTGGTTTTTTTCTTAAGTTTTGAACTTTTCTAATATGAATATAGGGATAAGGGTCTGAAAAATATTCTAACTTTAGTTGGATTTGCTGTTGCGATACTAAACTTTCTGTCACGCCCCGAGCCTACACCCTGGGCGTGACGGGCACCCGGAGACCATTTCTGGCCCCAAGCGAACCCTTGGCCTGGCTTTCTTAACTCAGCGGAAACCTAACCCAACAGAATAACTCAATGCAATGCAATATTACAAAACAACTTAACTTATAAAATATGGCCATAAAGGCAACTCGAATCTCAAAATAGAATATTTACATATATACCTAGATGAGAGACTCAAAACTAACTGACTGACTGTCTGTCTGTCTATGAAGCCTTTAAAATACTGAGATGGATGTTGGGACAGACCCCGCAACATCCTAATAAAACAAAAACTAAGAACACAAAATAATTGAGTCCTCCGGAATGCAAGGAGGCTCACCACTGACTCTGGAGTGCTCAGCTGGATCAACGACGTGCAGGATGCTGATCCGAGGTACCTGAATCTGCATCATCAAACGATGCAGGCCAACTGGCATCAGTACATGGAATGTACGAGTATGCGAGCTGGAAAACTAAGCAACAAAGGCTAGAAGGAAATCTGGAAGAAACTGAATAGCTTACCTGGTTCAACTCAACTCAACCTGACTGACTTCTTTCAATATAAGGCAATTTAAAACAAGTACGATATAAAGAAAGACTGTTTAAAACATGCTATAAACTCTGTGTGTATACAAGGATACAATAAGTCTGAGATGTATATAGAAATACAATTGAACTGATGTATATAAAATACAATAATTTCTGTGTATAAAAATACAATAACTGCTGTGGGAGTTTCTCTAACCGACAACCATCACATAAGAGCTATAGTGATGATACAACGATCGACCTCACGCTGCCAGAGCATCTTATACCCGGCCAAAGGTATAAGACCTGAACTGCCTAATGGATCCAAATCTGAAAAGGATTCATCTAAAAAGTATGATCCTTTTCTACCCATGGTGGCTAACATGGTTCTATGGGGGCTGTGGGTTCTTTGAACGCTCCCCCAATTCGGTGCTCGATACTACTCCCAAAAATGTACTGGCTCTTATGTTTTTAAAACATATTTATTCCTGCTGATATGAGATAATTACTCAAAAACTAACCCGATGGCTCTTTGGAAATCTTAGTTTCCAACCTTGTTTAAATGTAAAGACATTTCTTTAAAACTTCTTTGGGAATACATAGTTCCCTAATAACTTTGAGAAATGAACTCAACTTTAAACTCTTGACTCTTTACTCTTTACTTGACTTGCAACTTGAGCCTTAGAATGAAGTTAAAACGTTCAATAAAGACTCTTGAAAAGCTTGGAGGACTTGCTTGAACTAACTTCTTAACTTCTAAGCTTGACTTCTAATTTCACTTGACTTCTAACTCGACTTGACTTGGAAACTAACTTCACTTGAATTTGAAATTTGGATTCAAGGTGTTTGATCACATGTTACGGATGAGTTCTTGACTTTTAGAAGTACCTTGGAGTGTTGGAAGCAACTAGGAAACATAGGTATAATACCTAGGAACATGGATGAAAAAGTGGGGAATGAAGGTAACGGGAAGGATTGGCGTCCTTGGCGCTCTAAGAGGCGCGGGGCGCCAGCCCTCAACTTCAAAGGGGACTGCTGGGCACTCTACCAGGCACCAGCCCTCAACTTCAAATGGGACTGCTGGGCACTCTGCACTCTGCCAGGCGCCAGCCCTCAACTTCAAAGATTTCAGCCCCAATCACTTAGAAACATAAAACCCCTCAATATACAATAGATTCAACTCAAGAATACAACCGGAAACATATCCCTCATCAACAAGAACTTCAACAACACAACCAACAACTTCAACAACCAAAATAAATCTTTTCTTGGAATTAAAAACGAGTTGGTGTGTGGGGGTATGAACCAACCAACACTAAGGATCATAAAATCCCTCAACACACAAGAGATTCAACTCAAAAACACACCCAAATCATGTCCCAAATCAGCAAGAACTTCAACAACAACTAACAACTTCAACAACTAACAACTTCAACAACAATTCCAATCTTTTCTCAAATCATAAAAATGAGCTTGGTGTGTGGGGGAAAGGATCAACCCACACTAAAGAACTCACATACTTTGATAGGGATCACCCCCGACGAAATTCCATGACGGAAACTTGTTGATCTCCTCTTTCTCCTCTTCTTCTCTTCTTCTTCTCTTCTTCACTCTCAAGAGCCCTAACTTTCTCTCTTTTAAAATGGAACAAAAATGATCCACAAACAGCCTAACACAACAATATAACCTCAAAAGAAATGATTTGTGAAAAGACCAAAATGCCCTTAAATTTCCGGACGGACTTCCAGCCAACTGCCCCAACTTTCAAAGGGCATAACTCGCTCATACGAACTCGGAATCGAGCAAACTCGGTGGCGTTGGAAAGATCGTTCCACAAGATTCACAACCATAACTGGAACTACTCCTAACTCATCCTGAACTAGGAGTTACGACTACTCAAAGTTGGACAAAAACTCACTGATTTCCACACTTAGCCAAATTTCTAGATTTTTGAACTTAGCCAAATTTCCAAATTCTGGTCTTAGCCCAATTTTCCAGATTCTGAATTCCTTTCATTATTTTCCAAAAATGACTTTCAAATTTCAAGCTTTTCCATAGTTATTTCAAATTGCCGGATGTTACACTTTCATGAGGACCTATTACCTCCCTACACTATTTAATACCGTATTTTAAACATATATATTTGCCCACGTGGACATAAAAAATAATGCAAAATTATAAATAGTAATGTGTCCACGTGGGCACATATATACCTTTAAAATACACTATTAAATAGTTTGGGGGGGGGGGGGATATGGTATTAAATAGTCTAGGGATGTAATAGGTCCTTATGAAAGTTTAGTATCACAACAACAAATCCGACCAAAGTTGAGGTATTTTTCAACCCTTATCCCATGAATATACGATAGAACTTTAGATAAGCTTGAGAAGACATACATTTGAAGTTAATATGAAAACATATAGTATTTTTAACTGATAAGAAATCAAAGATTTTATTGATTAATATTTAATGAAATTAATTAAATAAGACAGAATATGATTAGTCTTTTAATTAATTAAAAAAGAAGAATCTCCTTTAATATATATACTCCCTCTGTCCCATTTTATGTGGCAACATTTCCTTTTTGGTCAGTCCCAAAAAGAATGTCACATTTCCTTATATGGTAAGTTTATAAAGATACAATTCCTCTTTTATCCTTGTTGGTCCCACTTAATCTTAAAATAATACTCCAATACATTTATGAGGAGAGAGAAAAAAGAGTCTACTTTTTAAAGGACAATTTGGTAAACATTTCAAAGTCTTTATTTATTTCTTAAACTCCGTGCCCGGTCAAATGTTGCCACATAAAATGGGACGGAGGGAGTAACATTTAATTTTTTAAAACAAACTTTACTAATTTCCATGATGTCAGATTGAAAGAAGATGTGGAAACAAATTAAAGGTATAGGAATATGAAAAGTATAACTTTAGAAGTTATAAAGACTTCACATAAATGACATATTAAGTTATTTAAAAATTCAAGCAATATTATTTTATTTTAATTCCAAGAAATTTAATTGATATATTTATATTAATGTAATATGACTAATTAAATTCTTTTATAAAACTTTGATTTGTGATGGGCATTTTGATAATCTAACTTTGCATAAAAAAGCTTTCCACTTTTAATATAATATGATATGCTATGATATGATGATTGGTCTATTTGAGTATGAATTTTCTTGGTAAGTGCAGATCATAATCATCTTGAGCATGACCCACCCAATAATTCAAATCCTACTTTCTTAGAATTATATTACTCATTTCCTTTATATAATGGTGGTGTCCACCAATAATAAATTATTATTGTATGGAATTTGATACTCAAGTCAAGAAAGAATAGAGTAAAATATAACAAAGTGAAGAGGGAGACAGCTAAGCTGTGGAAAATTGCAATCTTTTTGAAAAGAGAAAAAAGATTGTTTCTCTTTTCTTTCTTTGACCAAAGAGATAGTTATTGGTATAGCAATTGCAAATTAAGAACACTATATTGTTTGCATATTGCTCTAGCATTCAACAGGTAAATTCAATCTCTTAAATCCTAGCAAAAATAGACAACCATCTTTAATTTTTGCCATTCTTGTCCATTTTTTGATTCTTTGTTTTGTTTTTTGCAGATTTCAAAAATGGAGATTGGCTTAGCAGTTGGTGGTGCATTTCTCTCTTCAGCTTTGAATGTTCTCTTTGATAGGCTTTCTCCTAACGGTGATCTGCTCAACATGTTTCGGAAGCATAAGGATCATGTTCAGCTCTTAAAGAAGCTTAAAATGACTTTGCGTGGTCTTCAGATTGTGCTAAGTGATGCAGAGAATAAGCAGGCATCAAATCCATCTGTGAGCGACTGGCTTAATGAGCTTCGAGATGCTGTGGACTCTGCTGAAAACTTAATTGAAGAAGTCAATTATGAAGCTTTGAGGCTTAAGGTGGAAGGCCAGCATCAAAATCTTGCAGAAACAAGCAACCAGCAAGTAAGTCACCTCAGCTTGTCCTTGAGTGATGAATTTTTTCTTAACATAAAGGATAAGTTGGAAGAAAATATTGAAACATTGGAAGAGTTGCAAAAGCAAATTGGTTGTCTTGACCTGAAATCGTGTCTTGATTCGGGTAAACAAGAAACTAGAAGACCTTCAACTTCTGTGGTTGATGAGTCTGATATCTTTGGTAGGCAGAGTGAAACAGAGGAATTGGTGGGCCGTTTATTATCTGTTGATGCAAATGGTAGAAGTTTGACTGTAATCCCTGTTGTTGGAATGGGGGGCGTGGGCAAGACAACACTTGCTAAAGCTGTTTACAACGATGAGAAGGTGAATGACCATTTTGATTTGAAAGCTTGGTTTTGTGTTTCTGAACAATATGATGCTTTCAGAATAGCAAAAGGATTGCTTCAAGAGATTGGCTTACAGGTTAATGATAATATAAATCAGATTCAGATCAAATTGAAGGAGAGCTTAGAAGGTAAAAAGTTTCTTATTGTTCTAGATGATGTTTGGAATGACAACTATAATGAGTGGGATGACTTGAGAAATCTTTTTGTGCAAGGAGATCTCGGAAGTAAGATCATTGTGACAACACGTAAGGAGAGTGTTGCCTTGATGATGGGTGGTGGGGCAATGAATGTGGGGATTCTGTCTAATGAAGTCTCTTGGGCTTTATTCAAACGACATTCATTAGAAAACAGGGATCCTGAGGAACATCTAGAACTTGAAGAGATTGGAAAGAAAATTGCAGAGAAATGCAAAGGATTGCCTTTAGCTATAAAGACCCTTGCTGGGATGTTACGCTCAAAATCAACGATTGAAGAGTGGAAACACATTTTGAGAAGTGAAATATGGGAGCTGCCAGACAATGGAATGTTACCAGCATTGATGTTGAGCTACAATGAGCTTCCCCCACATTTGAAGCGATGCTTTTCCTATTGCGCAATATTTCCAAAAGATTATCAATTTAACAAAGAACAAGTCATTCAACTGTGGATCGCTAATGGTCTAGTACAGAAGTTGCAAAAAGATGAAACGGTTGAAGAACTAGGCAACCAGTACATTCTCGAGTTGAGATCAAGATCATTGTTAGACAGGGTCCCTGATTTCGAGCTATTCTCAAGAGATGATTACGAGAAATATTATCAAATGGACGGTGAGAAATTCTTTATGCATGACCTTGTCAACGATCTTGCCCAAATTGCATCTTCAAGACTTTGTACTAGGTTGGAAGACATCGAAGGATCTCATATGTTGGAACGAACTCGACACTTGTCGTATTCTATGGGTGGTAACTTTTCGTCATATGCATTAGGAGATGGCGATTTTGGTAAACTGAAAACCCTCTACAAATTGGAGCAATTAAGGACATTGCTTCCGATAGATATCCATCTCCATTTGCATTTAGTTAATCTAAGCAAGAGGGTGCTGCATAACATACTTCCAAGACTAACATTCTTAAGGGCATTGTCATTTTCTCGTTATGACATCAAGGAGTTATCAAATGACTTATTTATCAAATTAAAACTCCTAAGATTTTTGGACCTTTCTTGGACATATATAAAACAGTTACCAGATTCAATTTGTGTGTTGTACAACTTAGAGACACTTATCGTGTCGTCTTGTCTTTATCTTGAGGAGTTACCGCTGCAGATGGGAAATTTGATCAGCTTGCGTTACCTTGACATTAGGTGTTGTTCTCGGTTGAAGATGCCGCTACATCCTAGTAAGTTGAAAAGTCTCCAGGTGCTATTAGGAGTTACATGTCTTCCAAGTGGTTTGAAACTTAAAGATTTGGGTGAACTACGCAACTTGTATGGATCTCTATCAATTGTAGAGTTGCAAAATGTGGTTGATAGAAGGGAAGCTCTGAAGGCGAACATGAGGGAAAAGGAGCATATTGAGAGGTTATCATTGTTGTGGGGTAGTAGTATTGCTGACAATTCACAAACTGAAAGAGACATACTCGCTGAACTACAACCAAACACAAACATAAAAGAACTGAAAATCTCTGGATATAGAGGGACAAAATTTCCGAACTGGCTGGCTGATTATTCCTATCTTAAGCTGGAGACGTTGTCTCTTAGCTACTGCAACAACTGTGATTCCTTGCCAGCACTAGGACAACTTCCTTCTTTGAAAGTCCTCACCATTGGCTATATGGATCGAATAACAGAGGTGACCGAAGAATTCTATGGTAGCCCATCTTCAATAAAGCCATTTAACTCTCTGGAAAGGCTTGAATTTAAACGGATGAAAGGGTGGAAGCAATGGCACGTACTAGGAAGAGGAGAGTTCCCTGCACTTCAGAACCTTTCAATTGTTGGCTGTCCCAAGTTGATGGGGAAGTTGCCTGGAAATCTTTGTTCTTTGACAGGATTGAGAATTTCAAATTGTTGGGAATTCAATTTGGAGACACCTATCCAACTTTCAAGTTTAAAAAGGTTTGAAGTTGTTGGTTCTTTAAAGGTTGGAGTTCTTTTTGATCATGCTGAGCTATTTGCATCCCAACTTCAAGGAATGACGCAGCTAGAGTCATTAATTATCAGAAGTTGTCACTCTCTTACCTCCTTGCATATTAGCAGTCTGTCGAAAACCTTGAAGAAAATAGAAATAGATTATTGTCAGAAACTGAAATTGGAGCCGTCAGCTAGTGAGATGTTTCTCGAGAGACTGGTACTAACTGCATGTAATTCTATAAATGATATATCACCTGAGCTGGTCCCAAGAGCACGCTATTTGAGTGTAAATAGGTGCCACAGCCTTACTAGGCTTTTGATTCCTACTGGGACTGAAGATCTCCATATTTTTGGATGTGAAAATCTTGAAATACTTTTGGTGGCATCCAGGACTCCAACGCTGTTGCGAATTAAAATTCACAGCTGCGAGAAGCTGAAGTCGCTGCCAGAACATATGCAGGAACTTCTTCCATCTCTTAATCATCTCCTCCTGAATTTTTGTCCAGAAATAAAGTCCTTCCCTGAAGGAGGGTTGCCCTTCAGTCTAGAAGTCCTTCATATCTGGTATTGTGAGAAACTGGAGAACGATCGAAAGGAGTGGCATTTACAGAGACTCCCTTGTCTCAGAGAACTTCACATCCTCCATGATGGTACTGATGAAGAGATTCATTGGGAGTTGCCTTGCTCTATTCGAAAGCTTTGCATATCCAAAATGAAAACATTAAGCAGCCAACTTCTCAAAAGCCTCACCTCTCTTGAATCTCTATCCATTGCTAATTTACCTCAAATCCAGTCACTGATCGAAGAAGGGCTTCCCTTGTCTCTTTCTTCACTAACATTATCAGATCATGGTGAGCTCCATTCACTGTCAACGGAAGGTCTTCAGGGCCTCACTTCTCTTAGGCATCTATATATTAACTCCTGCAGTCAACTCCAATCTCTTCCGGAATCAGCGCTTCCCTCCTCCCTCTCCTGGCTGGCCATCCATTCTTGTGCTAACTTTCAATATCTTCCAGTAAAAGGGATGCCCTCTGCCCTCTCTATACTAGATATTTTACATTGCCCATTGCTCAATCCACGTCTAGAATTTATGAAGGGGGAATACTGGCCAAATATTGCTCATATTTCCACTATAAAGATCAATAGGGAATATCTGTGATGATCAAAACAAATGGTACTATGACAAATGTAAGAACTCGTTTTTATCTCAGTAACTTTTTATTTTTCGTTACTTCTCGTTGCTTGTTTGTTGATTCTTTTCCTTTGTTATATTGTTTTGTGCAGTGTGTAGCGTCTGTTGCACTGTGAAGCCGAGGAATCATCTTCAGATCTGGATGAATTTAATGTTTGATTGCAAAAAAGAAGGTGAAAAAATATTTATATTCGGGTGGGAACACTGTAATCATCATATCATATCATCGTATCATCTTATTATATTAAAAGTAGGGTAAATATCTTAAAGGTCAATTGTAACATCAATCTCAATTTATGGATTTGGGCATCTTTTTCTTATTAATCTGTTTTGTGGTTATCATTGAATTGGTTATATATATGTCATTTTACGGATTCTTTCCCATAAATAATTATATACATAATATTAATATTTAATTATAATGTATATTTTTTCTATAGTCACACTTAAATATCAATTGCACTATTCTTTTTTCCTCCTTCCTTTATTTGCTTTAAATATTATCCTTCATGACTCTTATCTAATTACCTATTCAATTGTTACTCTTAATTTCACTCTTCATCTTACTTGAAGATTTTCTCATTGATCAGTCTTTGAAATATTGTGCAAAATTTGGTCAAATTTCCAACATCAGTTAAAAAGGACTAGTATCAGTTAAATCATCCACTTCTTTCAACTACCAGAACTGATATTTAAAAGGTCTATTTTTAATATAGCTGAGAGCGATGCTCAAATTTCATATTGATGGAGGAGTGGCCAGATATTGCTCAAACACAATGTATGATTCGATAGTGAACTTATATAGCGAGCAAGATCATTGGTAAGTGATTCTCCAAATAATTTTCAAGACTTCTCTTTGTTTGTTTATCAATTGATTTTCTATCACAAAAGTTATAAGTCTCTTTATTCCCCTGTTTCTAGTCCCAGTCACTTCCCGTACAACACGAATGGTACATGAATTATCTATTAATGATACTCTTAACAAAGTGTGAGCTCGCACGATTTTCCCCAAAAGACCTCACATCATTAAGAAATCCTACACCTTATATGTAGCTTCCCAATCTTTTCAGTTACCAATGTGGAGCTTTGTTCGCATGCCTATTAGCAGTCTGTCAACTTTGAGGCCTCATGTTGCTTCGATATCTAGCTATCTGGGACTGCCATTATCTCCATTTTGAATTGCTCATTTTTCCACCATAATTATTGATAGGGATACCAGTAATGATTTAGAGAAATGGTGCTCTGATATATGTAATTATAATTCCTTCTTTTTTCATTAGTCATTTATTTTTATTAACTTCTACTTGCTTGTTAGTTAATTCTTTTCCTTTGTTAAATCTTTAAGCAGCGCAAAGCGTCTATTGCCACTGTGAAGCCAAGGAATAATCTTGGATCGGGATGAGTTTAATTTTAGATGACAGCAAAAAGGTGAGAAAAAGAAATTAAGCTGGTATGGAATTGAAATAATTCGCTTCGGAAAGTTGATAGCTCAATGTAATATTAATGAACTAGTAATCTTATACCGTGCACACATATGTCAGCAGGATGTTTATTGTCCTGGATCTTTAACTCAATTGCAAGTCATGAATTCTTGTTATATATATCACTCTTCATCTTACTTAGAATATTAACACTACTTCACCGTTTCTCTTTTCTTAATGTAATATTAATGAGCTAGTAATCTTTTAAGACTATTGTTTCTTGTATTTTAACCTATGTTCTCCCTCAAATCTCGCAGACTGGGAAAATTTTTGCCATCATGAAAAGTTGTTCGGCTTTGTTCCCCATTTCTTGTGTCTTCCACAGTAATAAGGGGTCCAAAGGAATGCAGCTTCATTTTTCAGTCAGGTAGCCAAAATCTTGAAAAGAGTTGCATCAAGCTTGAAATTTAGAGAAATTCGAAAAAACTTCCAATATCTGCTTCCACATTTAAGCCTTGTTATATCGCATTTATTTCAAGTTTTATACGACTACATTTGATAGCATATACTGAGCTTTTATTATTATTTGGATATTCAGAGATTTGGACTGAAGATATAAAAAGTAAGCTGATAAATTTGGAGATTGTAAAGTTCTCTTTAATTGATTTCCATTACTCAACCTCAGAACTAAGTGAAAGGCAAGGAACTGTTTCTTACTCGGAGTGAATTCAAGGTTAGGTAACAAGAAACGATTTACACATGTTTCAGTTACCAAGGTGTTTATATTGTAGTGGTAGTAGTTGAAGTTGACTTTGCTAGAATTAACAGCATAACTAAGAAAGAATCATCTCTTACTAATTCTTATATGACATTGTCTTAACGTGTTTGTTCAATCTTTTCTATGTCGTTCGATCCTTGGAACTTGAAAATCAGCATTGATTTGCATCAGAAATTTATTTGAGGTTAGGAGACAAAACAGCACGTCAAATTCCAACCATCATTTGTTAAAAGGACTAGTCGTTTTCTTTTTTCCATGAAATTATCCAGTGCTATCAACTATCAGAACTGATATTTGTGAAAATTTAATACATGTTTGATTTTATTATATCTGAGGCTGACACAAGCTCTGTGTATTGTACAGTTCAAATTTGATTTCCTCCAAGTAGTTGCTTGCAGTAGAAGGATTAGTCAGCCTATAGATTTGATGCTACTAGTTTAATGTTTGGCAGTATTAACATTCAATTGTTTTACCAAGTTCGCCAGCTTAATAGTTTTCACTTTATTGGACTACTTCCAGGTTTTCTTCCAACATATCACAATAAGTTGTGGAAGGAGGAAGTGGTTTAGAGTAATGCACATGCTAACTTTTGAATAGGCAAATATAAGCTCAACTGTGATCGGTCTGTCAACAGAATGTAGGTGCAGAAAGGTACTTTCTCTTTTCGCTGGGATTTGACACTACTACTTTTCTTTTATCCGACTGAGAAGGAAATATAGAGCAAACTTTTGTACAAGGAGTTTCTCCTATAGCACGTTAAGAACATTTCTATTTTCTTCTCTTCTGTCAGCAGCTCAACAAAGTACAAGGCTAAATTGATCAGTTTCTCTGCCAAGATACGATGTCATTTCCTCATCGAGATTAGCTGAAGTTTTCCACCAGAACCAATGCTAGAATTCCGTCCATCTCCCGGAAGAATGGTAGGCATTTCATTCTCCGGAAAAAAAGGATATTTTTGTGTATGAAACTCTGATGGTTGTTGTTCAATGCTACAGCTGTACTTCAAAATTGAGAAACTTAATTGCTCAAATGCCCATTCTATCATTTTGTGTTTGAGTAATTTTAACTGTTGTGGTCTCTATCAGGTAAACATGTCGATCGTGAGAGTTCCTTCCATTTGTATGTCTAAAATGTGCTCCTCAGACTGAAAGAATGACTGCTTAAAACGTTTGGCTTGAAATGCTGAACCTGCATTTAGACCAGCTGTGCTACAAGGTCAAGTTGGTATGTCCAGATGGTGTCGTCCATGAGTTTGGTAATACTTCCATCCTCAACATTGCTCTGTTGTGCGCGAGTTTGAAGCAGCAAATATTGCTATGTAGTCCTTAAGAATGTTCAGGATTGAGATTATAAGTGTCCTTCCTGAAGGAGGATTGCCCTTCAATTTACAAGTCTTTTGGATCTCCCATTGTAAGAAACTGGTGAATGGCCAAAAAGAGTGGCATTTACAGAGACTCTCCTCTCTCAGAGATTTAACCATCCACCATGATGGTAGCGATGAAGAGGTTCTTGCTGGTGAAAAATGGGAGTTGCCTGGCTCTATTTGAAGGCTTAGCATATCCAATCTGAAAACATTAAGCAGCCAACTTCTGAAATGCCTCACTTCTCTTGAGTGCCTATATGCTGCTAATTTACCTCAAATTCAATCACTGCTGGAAGAAGGGCTTCCCTCCTCTCTTTCTGAGCTACAATTAACTAGACATCATGATCTCCATTCACTATCGACCGAAGGTCTTCAGCGTCTCATGTGGCTTCGACGTCTACAGATCTCGAATTGCTCTAATCTCCAATCTGTTCCCGAGTCAGGGATGCCCTCCTCCCTCTCTCAGCTGACTATTTCTAATTGCCGTAATCTTCAATCTGTTCCCAAGTCAGGGATGCCCTCCTCCCTCTCTCAGTTAATCATTTCTAATTGCCGTAATCTCCAATCTATTCCAGTTAAAGGGTTGCCCCCTTCCATCTCTAAACTATATATTTCCAAATGCCCATTGCTCAAACCACTCCTACAATTTGACAGGGGAGAATACTGGCCAAAAATTGCTAATATTCCCACAATAAATATTGATGGAGAATTCCAATAATGATTAAGGGAAATGGTGCTCTGATAAATGTAAGTTCATTCTTTCTTTTCTTTTCTTTTAAATTTTTGTTTACTTCCCTTTGCTTGCTTGTTATTTATTTTCCTTTGTTAAATCTTCGAGCAGTGCAAAACATCTATTGCCACTGGCACTGTGAAGACGAGGAATCATCTTCAGATCGGGATGATTTTAATTTTAGCTGGAAAAAACAAAACAAAAAGGTGATGGGAACACTGTAGACGAGATCTTAATGAACTAGAAATCTTTTACCATGAACATATATGTTAATAATTATTGCCTTTGGAAATTCATCTCAATAGCAACTCATATATTCTCGTTAAGACTCTTCCATAGACTCAATTGTCTTAATGTAATATTAATGTACTAGTAAGACTCTCTTTGCTTGTCTATTAACATATTTTCTCCCTCAACTTGCAGACTGGAAAATCATGAAAGTTGTTCGGCTTTGTTACCCATTTCTCGTCTCTTCCACGGAGATAAAGGGTCCAAAGGAATTCACTTTATCAGTCAGGTAGCCCAAACCTTGGAATTTAAAGAAATTGGTAGACCTCCAATATCTGCTTCTTTTATTTAAAGCATGTTATATCACATTGATTTTTGAAGTTTGATGCGACTGCATTTGATAGCATATACTGAGCTTTTGTCAGTATTTGGATTTTTAGCACAATAGCTTTTGTGTTTGTGTGTATATGAACCAAAAACCTGACTTACCTATACTTGTTTGTAATTGATGTAGTCTATGCATACTTGGTGTTGATGATCACAACACTGAGTTTCACCATGGAAGTAAACTCAATTCAGAACTCAAAGAGAATGGACAAAAGGTGAGGGACAAAGTTTGATTATCTCTCATTTTAGGACATTTTTATTCTCTTTCCTATTTCTCGAAATCATCTCAACCTTTGATCACAATCAGATCTTATCTTCATCAAACTCATCTTGATCGTTCATTTGGGAATCATGACAGCTGTCCAAAGAACATTCCAGATATATTCCTTTATATATGTAGATATTGTTTTTATTTATTTTTATGCATTTACAATTAGTCAGTTAGAGAGAAACAAATAAGAGAAGGACAGCTGGTAGTATAGTAACAGATTTATTCTTTTCATTTTGTATAAATGCAGATGTACAGTTATGAATGAAACAGAAGAAAAGAAATTTTCTCTATTGCTTTCTTTCTCTTTCAATACTTGGTGAATTGACCAAATTTGGTGCTTATCCCTCACCCATACTCAGATCGTGTTGGATCGATCTAACCTCAGCATTTGGATTGATGGTCACTTCATCTGGTATGCCCATGATATCCTTTCTTTTTTTGCAGTTTCTCTCTGTCACATACTAATGAATATTGATACAAGCAATTATTTTATCTCACTTGCCTCTTATGAACATATTTTCTCCCTCGAATCTTGCAGAATACAAAATTAAGCACAATCATGAAAGCTGTTCAGCTTTGGTAGGATTTTGACAGCAATCAATACAGCATTATGAGAAGAATGATCATCTCTAGGATGGTTTTTGAATAGCAAATTAAGAACTTTACTATTTTCTTCTGTTTTGTC
This sequence comes from Solanum okadae, assembly GCA_036553675.1. Lineage (NCBI taxonomy): Eukaryota > Viridiplantae > Streptophyta > Magnoliopsida > Solanales > Solanaceae > Solanum > Solanum okadae. The sequence goes on along the minus strand of CM071688.1, from coordinate 47,041,639 downwards.
AGGAATCTGACAACAGTATGATCAGTTCCTCTGCTCTATTTTGAGAATGATCTGGCAATGATACAATGTCATTTCCTCGTGGAAGGTTCTTTCAGTTTATAGCTGAAATTTGCCACCAGAACACCTGAAAGAACTCCTTCCACATATCTAGACAAAATTGTAAGTTAATTCTTTCTTTTTTTTATTTTTTCAATTTTTGTTTACTTCACTTTGTTTGCTTGTTAAATCTTTGAACTAGTAGTCTTTTACCATGCACATATATGTCAGCAGGGATGTTCATTGTCTTGGAAAGTCATCTCAATTGCAATTTCATGAAATCTTGTTACTGAGCTAGTAATCTTTTAAGACTATTGTTTCTTGTACTTTAACCTACGTTCTCCTCAAATCTCAGACTGGGAAAAATTTTGCCATCTTGAGAAGTTGTTCAGCTTTGTTTCTCATTCCTCGCCTCTCCCACAGAAGATAAGTGGTCCATAGGAATGCAACCCCATTTTTCAGTCAGGTAGGCAAAACCTTGAAAAGAGTTGCATCAATCATGAAATTTAAAGAAATTCGAAAAAACTTCCACTATCTGCTTCCACATTTAACCCTTGTTATATCGCATTAATTTTAAGTTTTATACGACTAGATTTGATAGCATATACTGAGCTTTTGTTAATATTTGGATATTCAGAGATTAGGACTGAACATATAAACAGTAAGCTGATAACTTTGGAGATTATGAAGTTTCCTTCAAATGATTTTCATTAGTCAACCTTGAGTGGGACCTCAAAACTAGGGGAAAGGCAAGGAAGTATATCCTACTCAGAATAAATTCAAGGTTAGGTAACAAAAAACGATTTACACATGTTTCAGTTACCAAGATGTTTATATTGTAGTGGTAGTAGTTGTAGTTTAATTTGTTAGAATTAACATCATAACTAAGAAAGAGTCATCTCTTAATAATTCTTCTAGTTTTAGCTGATGCATATAAGCTGTTCAACATATGACGCTGTCTTAACGCGTTTGTTGCAATTTACTGTCCAGATGATTTAGTTTTTTGGAATTCGCCATCTTTAGTCCAGAAACTTGACTTGTTCGTCGTTTTATTGTCATTCTTGGAATTTGCATCAGAAATTTATTTCAAGTTAGGCAACAAAGCAGCATGTCAAATTTCAATCATCATTAGTTAAAAGGACTAGTCATTTTCTATTCTCAGTGAAATCATCCAGTGCTATCAACTATCAGAACTGATATTTGTGAAAATTAATATACATCTGATTTTGTTATAGCTGAGGCTGACACAAGCTCTGTGTATTGTACAGTTCAACCTTGATTTTCTCCGAGTAATTGCTTGCAGTAGAAGGATTAGTCAGCCTATAGATTTGATGCTACTAGTTTAATGCTTGGCTGTATTAACAATCAATTGTTCTACCAATTTCGTCAGCTCAATAATTTTCACTTGATTGGACAATTAAGTTGTTGAAGGAGGAAGTGGTTTAGAGTAATGCATATGTTAACTTTTCAAAAGAGACAAATATCAGCTCAACTATGATCAGTCAGCAGAGTGTAGGTGAAGAAAGGTACTTTCTCTTTTCCCTGGAATTTGACATTACTACTTCTCTTTTACCAGACAGAGAAGGAAATATTGAGCAAAATTTTGTACAAGGAGTTTCTTCTATAGCACATTAAGATTGTTTCTATTTTCTTCTCTTCTGTCAGCAATTCAACAAATTACATGGTTCAATTGATCAGTTTCTCTGCTCCATTTTGAGAATGATTTGGCAAGATACAATGTCATTTCCTCGTCGAGATTCTTTCAATAATAGCTGAAGTTTGCCACCAGAACCAATGCTAGAATTCCTTCCATCTTTCGAAAGAATGGTTGTTCACTGCTCCAGCTGCGCTTCAAAATTGTGTAAACATGTTGACCGTGAGATTGCCTTCCAGCTGTATGTCTAAAATGTGCTCCTCAGACTCAAAGAAGGACTGCTTAAAACGTTTGGCTTGAAATGCTGAACCTGCATTTAGACCAGCAGAGTCACAAGGTCAAGTTGGTAATGTCCAGATGGTGTCGTCCACGAGTTTGGTAATACTTCCATCCTCGATATTGCTCTGTTGTACGCGAGTTTAAAGCAGCAAATATTGCAATGTTGTCCTTAAGAATGTTCAGGATTGAGATTATAAGTGTTATTACGAAAGACAAAGTTGGACCTCTTTATGACATTTTTTGGCTGTTATCGCGAATGATTGTTATTGTTATTGACAAAAGAACAGTCATTAATTTTCCTCTTAATTTCTTATGTTAGTGAAGAAAACAAAATACTTCAAAGAGAAAAGGCATAGAATCTCTTGAACTTGTTCTGAAAAGTCGAATATACACTTAAATTATTTTGCAACAGAGGGTCCCTTTCTGCTTGGGCAATCTTTATTTGATTTCATGAAATAAAGAGAAAACTATAAAAGGAATAATTAAAGATTAATTTCAAGAAAAAACAACCAACGCAAAGAAAACAATTAGTAGGAAGTTTCTGGTTAATTTTAAAATTATTTAGTTGATTGAATAGTAGTTAGGTCGTTGAGTTAAACTAATGGGAAATATGAATTAAATTAAATGACTTTTTATTTTAAAAATAAATTTAAATGTTGAAAATAAGACAATGTAATGGTTAGATTTCAACTTCACAGAGGCCAGCAGATTCTATGAAAAATTATTTAAAAAACAGTTTCTTGTCCTAAAGTTCGATTTTTTTAAATAATTTTCTTTAAAAAAAAGAAAGATGAAGAAACAGGTCTCTGCCGCTTTCAAATGAGAAGATATTTCACATCAATTGTATTCAAAAAACTATATTTGTATTTTTGTAACGACCAATTTGGTGTGATCGCGTCCTTATCTTAATATTTTCTTCTCATATTGTCTTTATTTATTATTTAATAATCATATTTCATCTTTTATCATACCTTTTCATAATAGCTTTATCGTGTGCCCTACTTTTTTTTTTTGTAGGTTTATCATTCAAATTATGGATTTGTGATATTATGCAATGACGGATAATGATACAATCTATCCAAACATTGTATTCATTAAAACAATAAAATACAATACAATACAATACAATACGATATAGTATGAAACAATACGTAACAATCATCCAAACAAAGCGTTTAAGAGAGGGAAGTCATCCTCCAAAATAGGTATAACAATTGCAAATTAATCAGCAGACGGTCAGTATATTGTTTACATATTGCTCTAGCATTCAACAAGTAAATTCAATCTCTTAATATTAATAATAGAAAACCATCTTGTGATTCTTTGTTTTGCTTTGCAGATTTCAGAAATGGAGATTGGCTTATTGGTGGTGCATTTCTCTCTTCAGCTTTGAATGTTCTCTTTGATAGGCTTTCTCCTAATGGTGATCTGCTGAAGATGTTTAAGAGGGACAAGCGTGATGTTCGGCTCTTAAACAAGCTGAGGATTACTTTGCTTGGCCTTCAGGCTGTGTTAAGTGATGCAGAGAATAAGCAAGCATCAAATCCATACGCGAGCCAGTGGCTTAATGAGCTTCAAGATGCTGCGGACGGCGCTGAAAACTTAATAGAAGAAGTCAATTATGAGGTTTTGAGACTAAAGGTGGAAAGTCAGCATCAAAATCTTGGAGAAACAAGCAATCAAAAGGTAAGTGACTGCAACCTGTGCTTGAGTGATGATTTTTTTCTTAACATAAAGGAGAAGTTGGAAGAAACCATTGAAACATTGGAGGAGTTGGAAAAACAAATTGGTCGCCTTGATCTAACAAAGTATCTTGATTCGGGTAGACAAGAAAAAAGGAATCTTCAACTTCTGTAGCTGTTGAGTCTGAAATCTTAGGCAGGCAGAATGAAACAGAGGAACTAATTGGTCGTTCGTTGTCTGAGGATGGAAATGGAAAGAATCTGACTGTAGTTCCTGTTGTTGGAATGGGGGATGTGGGCGAGACAACACTTGCTAAAGCCGTTTACAATGATGAGAAAGTAAAAAACCATTTTGGTTTGAAAGCTTGGATCTGTGTGTCTGAACCATATGACATTCTCAGAACAACAAAGGAGTTACTTCAAGAATTTGGCTTAATGGTTGATAACAATCTGAATCAACTTCAAGTCAAATTGAAGGAAAAGTTAAAGGGAAAAAAGTTTCTTATTGTCCTAGATGATGTGTGGAATGAAAACTATAAAGAGTGGGATGACTTGAGAAATCTTTTTGTACAAGGAGATGTAGGAAGTTAGATCATTGTGATGACACGTAAGGAGAGTGTTGCCTTGATGATGGGTTGTGGGGCAATCAACGTCGGGACTCTGTCTGGTGAAGTCTCTTGGGATCTATTCAAGCGACATTCATTCGAAAATAGGGATCCTTAGGAACATCCAGAACTTGAAGAGGTTGGAATACAACTTGCACACAAGTGCAAAGGATTGCCTTTAGCTCTAAAGGCACTTGCTGGTAGTTTACTCTCCAAATCAGGTGGATGAGTGGAGAGACATTTTAAGAAGTGAAATATGGGAGCTGCCACATCATTCGAATGGAATCTTACCAGTATTGATGTTGAGCTACAATGATCTTCCTCCACAATTGAAGCGGTGTTTTGCTTTTTGTGCAATATATCCAAAAGATTATCTATTTTGCAAAGAACAAGTTGTTCACCTGTGGATTGCTAATGGTCTTGTACAGCAGTTGCATTCAGCTAACCAATACTTTCTCAAGTTGAGATCGCAATCATTGTTTGAAAAGGTCCGACAGTCTTCTGAATGGAATCCGGGGGAATTCTTAATGCATGACCTTGCCAATGATTTGGCCCAAATTGCATCTTCAAATCTTTGTATTAGGTTGGAAGAGAACCAAGGATCTCATATATTGGAACAAAGTCGGCACATGTCCTACTCAATGGGCCTAGGTGGCTTTGAAAAGTTGAAACCCTTGTACAATTTGGAGCAGCTGAGGACATTGCTTCTCATCAATATCCAGCAGCGTCCATGCCATCTTAGCAAGAGGATGCTGCATGACATATTGCCAAGACTAACATCTTTGAGGGCACTATCATTGTCTCATTATAGGATTGAGGAGTTGCCAAATGACTTGTTTATCAAGTTAAAGCACCTAAGGTTTTTGGACCTCTCTGGGACATTGATAAAAAAGTTGAAAAGTCTCGATGTGCTAGTGGGAGCCAAGTTTCTTCTAAGTGGTCGTAGTGGTTTGAGAATGGAAGATTCGGGTGAACTGCATAACTTGTATGGATCTCTATCAATTCTAGAGTTGCAAAATGTGGTTGATAGAAGGGAATCTCTGAAGGCAAACATGAGGGAAAAGAAACATGTTGAAAGGTTATCTTTGCAGTGGAGTAGAAGTAATGCTGACAATTCACAAACTTAAAGAGAGATAATCGATGAGCTACAACTAAATACATGTTAGCATGATAGACAACTAAATGATTGTATATATTAATGTAATTATATAGTGATATAAATTAGCATGATCATATACATTTGTTGTAGAATCATATGAATAAATATTGTGATAGAATAGCTGATTTGGAGGGATAGCAAGGCAGATTTAGAGGGATTCAATGGCAGATTTGTATAGATAGAATAGCTGATCTTTAGGGATAGGAATGGCGGATCTTTAGGGATATGTAATCTTTATTTTCTCTATATAATGGAAAGACTCTCACTTTGAGAGGCATTCAGCTGAAAATTGACATGGTATTAGAGCCTTCTCTTGGCTATCTTGTTTCATAGAGTCATCTGTGGTTCCTTTTAAAATTTTTTTGAAAATCTTGGTTTTTGGCTACCTCCTGGGAATTTTGTTCCTGGTCATTCTAGTTGCTTTCTTGTGTCTTTGTAGTTTTATAGCTATTCAAAAGCATGAATTCACATCACTTTGAATCCTTCAGTGTTCGTTTCACTAGAAAAAATTATTCTTCTTGGGAGTTTCAATTTCAGTTGTTTGTCACCGGCAAAGAACTATGGGGCCATATAGATGGAAGCGATCCTGCTCCTACTGCTGCAACAAAGCTAGGTGAATGGAAGATTAAAGATGCTCGGGTGATGACATGGATTCTAGGGTCAATTGACCCTCTTATTGTTCTTAATCTCAGGCCGTACAAGACAGCTAAGGCCATGTGGGATTACTTACAAAAGGTTTACAACCAAGATAATAGTGCAAGACGCTTTCAGTTGGAGTATGAAATTGCTCTCAAGGAGGTCTTTCTGTTCAGGATTATTTTTCTGGATTTCAAAACTTATGGGCTGAATTTACAGATATTGTCTATGCCAAAATACCTACTGAATCCCTATCAGTGATTCAGGCAGTTCATGAGCAAAGCAAGCGAGACCAATTTTTGATGAAATTACGCTCCGACTTTGAGAGTGTTCGCTCTAACTTGATGAATCGTGACCCGTCTCCCTCTTTGGATGTTTGCTTTAGGGAATTACTTCGTGAAGAGCAACGTCTTGTCACACAAAATGCTTTTAAGAAAGAAAATGATGTCACTGTTGCATTTGCTGCTCAAGGTAAAGGAAAGGGCAGGGATATGAGTAGAACTCAATGCTACAGTTGCAAGGAATATGGTCATATTGCTAGCAATTGTAGCAAGAAGTTCTGTAATTATTGTAAACAACAAGGACACATTATCAAAGAGTGTCCCACGCGCCCTCAAAATTGTAGGATCAATGCTTTTCAAGCTAGGATAAATGGTTCCACTTATGATAACTCATCTTCAGGACAAGTTCTTACTCCTGAAATGGTACAACAAATGATCGTGTCAGCCTTTTCAGCATTGGGATTACAAGGTAATGATGTTACATCTAATTTTTGGATTGTTGATTCAGGCGCTTCCAATCATATGACCAACTCAACGAGCATCCTAAAAAATGTTCGTAAGTATCAAGGTCCATCACAAATACAGATTGCCAATGGTAGTAATTTACCCATTACCAAGGTTGGGGACATTACTCCAACTTTCAAGAATGTTTTTGTTTCACCAAAGCTCTCAACTAGTCTTATTTCAGTTGGACAATTGGTAGATAACAATTGTGATGCGAATTTTTCTCGTAATGGTTGTCTTGTGCAGGATCAGGTGTCGGGGACGATAATCGCGAAGGGGCCTAAAGTTGGACGATTGTTTCCTATACATTTTTCCATTCCTCCTGTTCTATCTTTTGCTTGTACTTCTACTGCTAGTAAAACTGAGGTTTGGCATAAGCGTCTAGGACATTCAAATTCTGTTGTGTTGTCTCATTTATCAAATTCTGGTTTATTGGGAAATAAAAATATATTTTCAGTTGCTTCCATTGATTGTTCTACTTGTAAATTAGGCAAAAGTAAAACTCTTCCTTTTCCTAATTTTGGTAGTCGTGCTACAAAGTGTTTTGATGTCATTCATAGTGATGTTTGGGGCATTTCACCAATTATTTATCATGCTCATTTCAAATACTTTGTGACAATCATAGATGATTATAGTCGGTTTACATGGGAGTATTTTCTTCGATCCAAATCTAAGGTATTTTCCATGTTCAAGACATTTTTGGCTTACATTGAGACTCAATTTTCTACATGCATCAAATTATTAAGATCTGATTCTGGTGGAGAATATATGTCTTATGAATTCAAAAAATTCTTGCTTGACAAAGGGATTGTCTCACAACACTCTTGCCCATATACACCACAACAAAATGGAGTTGTTGAACGAAAAAATCGGCATCTTTTAGATGTCACTCGTACTTTATTGATTGAGTCATCTGTACCATCTAAATATTGGGTGGAAGCTTTGTCTACTGCTGTCTATTTAATTAATAGATTGCCATCTAAAGTTCTAAATCTTGAGTCTCCATATTTTCGTCTTTATCACCAAAATCCTAACTATAGTGATTTTCATACATTTGGTTGTGTTTGTTTTGTGCATTTTCCTCCTTCGCAACGCAATAAACTTTTTGTACAATCTACTAAATGTGCTTTTATGGGTTATAGTACTTCACAAAAAGGTTTTATTTGTTATGATCCATGTTCTCACAAATTTCGTATTTCTAGAAATATAGTTTTCTTTGAGAATCAGTATTTCTTCCCTACGATTGTAGATTCATCTTCTGTTTCTCCTCTTCTTCCTACTTTTGAGGATTTATCATCTTCTTTTAAGAGGTTCAAACCTGGATTTGTGTATGAACCACATCGGCCAACTTTACCCTATCCCGACATTGATCCGCCGCCTGAAACTGCACCACAACTAGAATCTGAGAATTCTTCAAGATCTGGTCCTCTTGAGCCTACTCGGCGATCTACAAGAGTATCTCGTACTCCCAATTGGTATGGATTTTCCTCTACTTTATCCAACATATATGTTCCATCTTGTTACTCACAAGCTTCCAAGCATGAATGTTGGCAGAAAGCAATGGAGGAAGAACTTTTGGCTCTTAAAGAAAATGACACATGGGACATTGTTTCATGTCCTTCAAATGTCCGCCCTATTGGATGTAAGTGGGTTTATTCAATCAAACTTCATTCTGATGGAACTCTTGATCGGTACAAAGCTCGATTGGTTGTTCTTGGTAACAGACAAGAGTATGGGGTGGACTATGAGGAGACTTTTGCACCCGTAGCCAAAATGACTACGGTACGAACTATTATTGCCATTGCTGCTTCACAAAACTGGTCTCTTTATCAAATGGGTGTCAAAAATGCTATTCTCCATGGTGATCTTAAAGAAGATATTTATATGAAACCTCCAACTGGTTTGTTCTCATCGCCTACATCAGATGTATGCAAGTTGAAGCGGTCTTTGTATGGATTAAAACAAGCTCCAAGAGCTTGGTTTGATAAGTTCCGGTCTACTTTGCTACAATTTTCTTTTGAGCAGAGCAAATATGACTCATCTTTGTTTCTTCGGAAAACATATACAGGTTGTGTTCTTCTTTTGGTGTATGTAGATGACATTATTATCACAGGAACTAATTCTTCACTAATCACTTGCCTCCAACAGCAGCTTAAAGATTCTTTTCATATGAAAGATCTTGGTACTCTTACTTATTTTTTGGGTTTGGAAGTTCATAATGTTGCTTCAGGTGTATTTCTAAACCAACACAAATATACTCAGGATCTGATTTCTTTGGCTGGTCTTCAAGTTTCCTCCTCCGTAGATACTCCACTGGAAATGAATGTCAAGTATCGTCGTGAGGAAGGCGATCTTCTTCCTAATCCAACTATATTTCGACAATTAGTTGGGAGTCTAAATTACCTTACTATTACTCGGCCTGATCTCTCTTTTGCAGTTCAACAAGTTAGTCAATTTATGCAAGCTCCCCGTCATCTCCACTTGTTGGCTGTTCGTCGCATCATTCGGTACCTTCTAGGAACATTTACTCGTGGATTGTTCTTTCCAAGTGGTTCTCCTATTCGTCTTAATGCTTTTATTGATTTTGATTGGGCGGGATGTCCTGATACTCGTCGTTCAGTCTCTGGTTGGTGCATGTTTCTTGGAGAGTCCTTGATATCTTGGAAGAGTAAAAAGCAAGATCGTGTGTCAAAATCTTCAACAGAGGCTGAATATCGATCCATGTCTACAGCTTGCTCCGAGGTTGTATGGCTTCGTGGATTACTTGCTGAGATTGGATTTCCCCAATCTCATCCTACTCCTCTCCACGCTGACAATACAAGTGCTATTCAGATTGCTACTAATCCAGTTTTTCATGAGAGGACCAAACACATCGAAGTGGATTGTCATTATATACGAGAAGCTGTAGATAAAGGTGTCATTACTCTTCCACATGTGTCCAGTGATCTTCAAATAGCTGATGCGTTTACAAAATCCATGGCACGGCAACGCCATCAATTTCTAGTAGGCAAATTGATGCTTCTTGATCCACCAGCATCAATTTGAGGGGGGCTGTTAGCATGATAGACAACTAAATGATTGTATATATTAATGTAATTATATAGTGATATAAATTAGCATGTGGGATGCCCTCCTCCTTCTCTGTGCTGCATATTTGGGATTGTCCTAATCTCCAATCTCTTCCTGAATCGGGGATGCCCTCCTCTCTCTCTCAGCTGTACATTTTGAATTGTCCTAATCTCCGATCTCTTCCACTAAAAGGGATGCCCCCTTCCATCTCTAAACTATCTATTTACAAATGCCCATTGCTCAAACCATTCCTACAATTCAACAAGGGAGAATACTGGCCAAAAATTGCTCAAATTTCCACCATAATTAGTAATGGAGAATTCCAGTAATGATTAAAGGAAATGGTGCTCTGATAAATGTAAGTTCATTCTTTCTTTTAAATTGTTTTGTTTACTTCCCTTTGCTTGCTTGTTAGTAATTCTTTTCTCTTGTTTAATATGTGAGCAGTGCAAAGTGTCTATAGCCAATGTGAAGCTGAGGAATCATCTTCAGATCAGGATGAATTTGATTTTAGCTGAAAAAAAAGAAGGTGATGGGAACACTGTAGATGAAATCTTAATGAACTAGAAATTACCATGTACATATATGTTTGTTACAATTGGAAATTCATCTCAATAGCAATTCATCTTAGGATTCATCTTCAGATTGGGATGAAATTCTTCTTTGTCAATGTAAAAAATCTTATAAGACTCTTTTGTTGTCTATTAACCTACTATGTTCTCCCTCAACTTGCAGACTGGAAAAATTATTTGCCATCATGAAAGTTGTTCGGTTTTGTTCCCCATTTCTTGCTCTTCCACAAAGATAAAGGGTTCAAAGGAATGCAAGCGCACTTTATCTGTCAGGTAGCCAAAACCTTGAAATTTAAAGAATTTGGAAAAAACCTTCAATATCTGCTTCCATTATTTAAGGCTGTTCTATCACATTGATTTCAAGTTTGGTGTGACTGCATTTGATAGCAATTACTGACCTTTTGTCACTATTTGGATATTTAGCACAATAACTTTTGTGTTTGTGTGTATATAAACCGAAAAATTGTAACTAAAAACCTGACTAACCTATACTTTTTTGTAATTGATGTAGTCTATCCCTCTGCCACACCCAGACTGTGTCGGATCGATGTAAAGTGGTATCAATTTCTGCCTTGGGACACAAAACTTCTAACGGAGAGTTTTGCTTCTATGTTTCTGCCCAAGGCAAGGACTGACTCAGGATTTCATTAACCCTCACCATTTGGATTGATGGTCATTTCATCTGGTATGTCCATGATATCCTTTCTAAAAATTCTTGTTTCTTTCTTTTTTGTAATTTTTTCCCGTCTCATACTAAAGAAATCAGAGATGACTTTCAATGTCTGCTTCCGATATATAGGTCCGAAGTAAGGCAACCTCCCTTTCTTGTTGCTCGTTCTTGATCATCCTAGTCTTGTTATTATTTTTTTTGATAAGGTACAAGTTTATTGACCAAGTAAGTACCAAGAAGGTGCCAAAACCAAAAGTTACAAAAGACTGCTGGAATTCCATACAGTCAATTACAACATCTCCCTAGCAACTCCATATATTTATCCATATTATCAAGAAACTACTTTTACACCAACAAAACAAATTATGTGAGCACTTGTTTTAACTCTAGAAATGTGGTCTTTTTGCCCATCAAAACAAGTGTTATTTCTTGCTAGTGTATAAAATATTTGAAGGGGGGTTCCAGCCTTGTCTACTACTATAGATTGCTTCATTCCTGCTAAATCTCCAAAGCCACTTAAACAACATTCTATTATTGTGCAATCTCAAGTTTCTAATTCTCAAGTTTATCGGTGCTCCTACCTTTCTTTAGAATTGTTGGGTCCTGATACTCATAATAACATGCACATTTATTTCTTCTGTAGGAGAAAAGAGAAGCTTAAGAGCCGCTTGAAATGAGGTTGCAAAGTTATCGGAACACCAGTTGCAGTTGTGCATCTCTTTGCTATCTTCTTTGGTCAGGGTACTTGGGATTTACCTCTAGCAAGTATGATGTTGTGTCTCGTTGACTTCAATGTTGATGTAACTGCATTTGATAGCAAATACTGAGGTTAACTGTCAAAACAACATTTCTTTAATTTGATTTTTAAGAGATTTGGACGGAAGTTCTAACCATTAAGTTGATAACTTTTGAGATTCTTCAAATCTTTTTCCATTTCTCTATTTGGTTTCACCTAGAGTGGAACCTCTGAACAGATTTACTGAATGATTTTATTAGAATTTTACCTAGTCATTTATTCAGATGATGGAAATGTGAGGCAGACTCAAAATTGATGGCTAACGTCTGCTTACGTTCTAGTTTCAGTTTCTTCATGTTGTGACCTCACTGCAGCTGTTGTTTAATCAAAATAGATAATGGTCTGTTACTTATTGAGTTTTTCTACTACTCTCTTGTGAGTTCTAACGTATTGGAACGTTTTAGCAGATACAGTCAAACCTAACAATAAAAAGTTTAGTATTAAATTACAACAAATGATACAATCTATTCAAACACCGTATTCACCTACAATATACCATTATAAAACGACAGGTAGTAAACATCCAAACAAGCTTTAATCATTTCTACTTTGCCATTCTCCAGCTTGAAGGTTCAACATTTTTTTTATATATATAACCCATTAAGATATTGCGAGTTCAGAATCCACTTCTATCCACCAATATCATTTCCTGATTACAGTAAGATTTCACAAAAGAGCAGTAGCTTCTCACAATTTGAATTATGCAATTGTAAGGAAAAGAAGTCCTTCCACCATAGAAGCCAATAGAGGAGCTGGAATCAAAACAAAAAAGTAACTCATAAGCTAGCTTTTGGGGTTGGTTTAGGCTCAAGTATCCTATCTTCACATTTAACATTGGATGAAATGGGCCTTAATATAGGGGAACGAATATAGAGGAATTATATGGTCAATGCTAACTGATTTAGAATTGAGGTGTAGTTGATCGTAAAATTGGAGAATTATCATCTTCACTGGATGGGGATCTAAGCACAATGTTTTGTTTTGATTTTGGAAGCACTTAAGTTAATTTGAAAAGGAATAGCTTCGTTGATTTGTTAATTCAACTGTTAACTTGAAGGCCCTCCCTCTCAGTTTCTTGTTAGCTGAACGTTAGACTGCTTTCTCTAATCAGCTTTATTCAACTTCTAGGACGAGCATTCATGTTATTGTTTCTCTTACAGTAAAAAGAGAGTAAAATATAACAAAGTGAAGAGGGACACAGCTAAGCTGTGGAAAATTGCAATCTTTTTGAGAAAAGAAAAAAAATGGTTTCTCTTTTCTTTCTTTGACCAGAGAGATAGTTATTAAGCACACTGTCATTATACTCCTACCGTATTGTTTGCATATTGAGTAAGGAGCTTGTAATTTCCAAGTCACTACCGTCGACATTGTCTCCATTTCAATATGGCTCAGCGATTATTTGAGAAGGGGAAAGTGTTGAAGGTCTCTTTCCTCAAGTCGAGACGGGAAAGTTGGTCAATCTCTAAGTGGCATTTATTCTTATGTGATTGAACATAATGGCAATGGCTTGGATGGACGGTTTTAAAACACATCACTTGTGTCTAAGGCTCACTTCTTTATATACTCCGTATCTCTCCTATGTTTTGCTGATGTGGTGTTTGCCTAATGGTGTTACAATGACGTCCTTCATTACTCTGGAACTGTCAAGTAACGCAGGGAAAGTTCAGTGCCTATCATGTGGTATTTCTTCTTTATTTGCTATTCGGTGTTTAATATCTGTATTGGGGGCTGACTGAATTTGAATCCGTGCTCATAATTGAGGTTAAAAGGATCCCCAATAAAGACTCCATATCCCAAGTTCAAACCCCGGAATCTCTAATCAAGAATGAAGGGGTTCTTACCAATTCATCACAACCGTTGTTAGTTCCTATTAAAAATATCCCTATCATTGTATTCACTTGCTTTTCCTTTCTCTTTATCTAATCTTCTAATCTATCTAATATTATTATAAGTGAGAAGCTCCAAACCTCAAAGTTGGATTACCATTTTACCCTTCACTTAAATATTTTTTCCTATTTTTTAAAATGTAAAAGTATATTCTAATAAATAATTAGATAATAAACTTTTAAAGTAATAAAGATATAATGAAAAATAAAAAGTCATTCAAATAAATGAAGTCCAAACATTTCAAAACAGCTCTTATTTAATTTTAAGTTAAAGAATTGAAGAGTTTCCATTGATAAAATTATATACATGATTTTTCCCACAAAATACATTATTTTGTTGTCTTCTCGTGACAATAGCATGTGAGTTGATTTATCTCACAAAATTATACTTCTAATTTTTCATCTTTCTTTTGATCAATAAATTATAGTCATATATGTATATAGATAGAACTCATATTACATGCTTTGTTTCATTCTTTAATCAAAATTTTATGTTTTTAACGCAACAGGTGAGAAATAATTCTAGAGAGTTTTTCATTTGGACAAAAAGTCTGCTCAACATTCATGAGGTAAAACAAACCTACTTGTGTGAGAAAGAATATGTATGCTGTTTCGTTAATTAATTGTCACGCCCCGAGCCTACACCCTGGGCGGGACCGGCACCCGGAGACCATTTCTGGCCCCAAGCAAACCCTTGGCCTGGCTTTCTTAACTCAGCGGAAACCTAACCCAACATAATAACTCAATGCAATGCAATATTACAAAACAACTTAACTTATAACATATGGCCATAAAGGCAACTCGAATCTCAAAATAGAATATTTACATATATACATATAGATAAGAGACTCGAAACTAGCTGACTGACTGTCTGTCTATGAAGCCTCTAAAATACTGAGATGGACGTTGGGACAGACCCCGCAACATCCTAATAAAACAAAAACTAAGAACACAAAATAATTGAGTCCTCCGGAATGCAAGGAGGCTCACCACTGACTCTGGAGTGCTCAACTGGATCAACGACGTGCAGGATGCTGATCCGGGGTACCTGAATCTGCATCATCAAACGATGCAGGCCAACTGGCATCAGTACATGGAATGTACGAGTATGCGAGCTGGAAAGCTAAGCAACATAGGCTAGAAGGAAATCTGGAAGAAACTGAAATAGCTTACCTGGCTTAACTCAACTCAACCTGACTGACTTCTTTCAATATAAGGCAATTTAAAACAAGTGCGATATAAAGAAAGACTGTTTAAAACATGCTATAAACTCTGTGTGTATACAAAGATACAATAAGCCTGAAATGTATATAGAAATACAATGAACTGATGTATATAAAAATACAATAATCTCTGTGTATGAAAATACAATAACTGCTGTGGGAGTTTCTCTAACCGACAACCATCACATAAGAGCTATAGTGATGATACAGCGATCGACCTCACGCTGCCAGAGCATCTTATACCCGGCCAAAGGTATAAGACCTGAACTGCCTAATGGATCCACTAGTCTAATCTAAAAAGGATTCATCTAAAAAGTATGATCCTTTTCTACCCATGGTGGCTAACATGGTTCTATGGGGGCTGTGGGTTCTTTGAACGCTCCCCCAATTCGGTGCTCGATACTACTCCCAAAAATGTGCTGACTCTTATATTTTTAAAACATATTTCTTCCTGCTGATATGAGATAATTACTTAAAAACTAGCCCGAAGGCTCTTTTGGAAATCTCAGTTTCCAACCTTGTTTAAATGTAAAAACATTTCTTTAAAACTTTTTTGGAAATACATAGTTCCCTAATAACTTTGAGAAAAGAACTCAACTTTAAACTCTTTACTTTACTTGAAACTGAGACTCTTACTCGACTTGAAACTTGGGACTCTTACTTAGCTTGAAACTCTATACTCTTTTCTTGACTTCTAACTTCACTTGACTTGGAACTATCTTTCCTTGAATCGGAATTATGAATTCAAGGTGTTCGATCACATGTTATGGAGGGATTCTTGAACGCTTAGACGTACTTTGGAGTGTCGGAAACAACTGCAAGACATAGATATAATACTTTGGAACATGCATGAGAAAGTGAGAAAAGGAATGGGGAAACTTGGCTGAGACTTCAGATTTCTGGTGACACAGATGGCACTTACGGACGCCATCGACGGACCGTAGATGGACTTACGGTCCGTCCTGCAGGTCCGTAGATCGCGTCAGAGATTTCCCTGGAATTCAGTTAAGAAAATGACTAAGTGTTGACCTACGGTCCTGACTTACGGTCCGTAGGTCAGGTTACGGACCGTAGGTCGTGCATGTAGATCGATGCCCCAAAACCCAACTTCTGTTCCGATCGACGGTTGACCAGTACGGACCGTCAATCGATCTACGATCCGTAGGTCACGCCTGTAGATGGGGATCGACAGCCCAGAAATTGCTGCGAATTGATGGTGAATCAACTTTAAAAGGGTCATCACTCTTAGAATCAAAATTCCCTCAACTTACAATAGGTTTCAACTTAAATACACAACCCAATCATGTCTCACAATGAACAATAACTTCAACAACACCACCAACAACATCCACAACAACTAACAACTTCAACAACAATTTCCAATCTTTTCTCAAATCATAGAATAAACTTAGTGTGTGTGAGGGAAAGGATCAACCCACACGAAAATCTCACATACCTTGATAGGGATCACCCCCGACGAAAAATCCACAATGATCTTGACTAATCTCCTCTTTCTTCTCTTCTTCTTCTTCTTCTCCTTCTTCTCTTCTTTAATCTCAAGAACCCTAACTCTTTCTCTTTCAAAATGGGACAAAAATGATCCAAGGATGAGCCTAATACAACAATATGAGCTCAAAATAAATAATTTGTGAAAGGACCAAAATGCCCTTAAATTTCCGGACGGATTTCCCTTCCAACTGCCCAACTTCTACAAGGTATAACTCCCTCATACAAACTCGGAATCGAGCAAAATCAGTGGCGTTGGAAATATCGCTCCAAGGTCTTCGCAACCATAACTGGAAATACTCCTAAATCATCCTGAGCTAGGAGTTACAACTACTCAAAGTTGGCCAAAAACTCATTTTTTTCATACTTAACCAAATTTCCAGATTTTTAAATTTTTCCAAAAATGACTATTCCCAAATTTCAAGCTCCTTCAAAGCCACTTCAACTTGTCGGATGTTACATTTATTGACAGTAGTTTCTTGGAGAATATAGATATATGGACTAGAATATTAGTCATTTCAGTGTATTCGATGAATTCTTCAAGAAGGTTAAAGGCGGCATAGACATTTATTTGTTGTTTGGTAAGTATTATTTTTCATTTCAATGTTGCATATTTTTACTTAGTTCATTGTTTGTTACATTCAATTTTTCGGTTGAAAGAAGGTAAATTGACTAATTTTCTTGAATAATGGCAATGAGAAAGAGAATAAAATTTTCATTTACATGTGTGATGTACAAATCTTCTTTTAAAGATTATGTTTGTTATAACAAGTTGATTATCCTGTAGTGATTGAATTAATATCGGTGTTTATGATATATGTCAATGTATGCATAATACTACTGCATCATGTAATTCTTCTACTGTTTACGTTATGGGATAAGATAATTGAATAATTCATGTAATTAGTTTTTTCGAAGAATTAAATCTACAAAAATTAGCTTGCATTATATTTAATGCATTTTTTTAGAATTTATAAATGGTTTACTACTTGTATGAAAATAAAATCATGGTGTGATTTGTAAATAAATACCCCTAATAACGGAAAGAAGAGGAAGCGTTGAAGAAGAAAAAATGTATTGCTAATATTATTGTATTCTGCAACTTTATGTTTTTTATTGGATAAATTTAGAACTTATTATTTCATTTATTCTATCTAGAAAAAAAGTATTTGGATGAAAAATCTCATTGATTCAAAGCCTTGTCAATTAATCTAAATTCATATGTAAAAAATGAAAAAAATCAAGACACATAAAGTTCACACATGCCATTTAGTGAACTTAAGAAAAATTAAAACTCATCATTTTAAGGATTATATTGTAACATCCGACAATTTGAAGTGGCTTTGAATTTTTTTTTAAAATCTGGAAATTTGGCTAAGTGTGGAAATCAGTGAGTTTTTGGCCAACTTTGAGCAGTCGTAACTTCTAGCTCAGGATGATTTAGGAGTAGTTCCAGTTATGGTTGCGAAGTCCTTGGAACGATCTTTCCAACTCCACCAAGTTTGCTCTATTCCGAGTTCTTATGAGGGAGTTATGACCTGTAGAAGTTGGGCAGTTGGAGGGGAATTCGTCCGGAAATTTAAGGGCATTTTGGTCCTTTCACAAATCTTTTTATTGAGCTCATATTGTTGAGTTAGGATGATCTTTAGATCATTATTTTCCCTTTTTGAAAGAGAAGAGTTAGGGTTCTTGAGTTTAAAGAAGAGAAGAAGGAGAAGAAGAAGAAGAGAAGAAAGAGGAGCCTAGTCAAGATCGTGGTGGACTTTCGTCGGGGGTGATCCCTATTAAAGGTATGTGAGTTTTTCGTGTGGGTTGATCCTTTCCCCCACACACACCTAGTTTATTATATGATTGATAAAAGATTGGAATTGTTGTTGAAGTTGTTAAAGTTGTTGAAGTTGTTAAAGTTGGTGAAGTTGTTAGTTGTTGTTGATGTTGTGGATTGTGTAGTTGAAACCTATTGTATGTTGAGGGAATTATGATTCTAAGAGTTATGACCATTGGAGGTTGATTCACATCAAATTGCAGAAAGTTCTGGGCTGTCGATTCCCATCTACGGGACTGACCTACGGACCGTAGATCGATCGACGGTCCGTACTGGTCAACCGTCGATTGGGACAGAAGTTGGGTTTTGGGGCATCGATCTACGGGTCCGATCTACGGTCCGTAGATCGATCCACGGACCGTAAGTCAGGACCGTAGGTCAACACTTAGTATTTTTCAAAAAATTGATTTTTGGGGAAAATCTCTGACACGATCTACGAACTTGCAGTACGGACCGTAGGTCCATCCACGGTCCGTCGATGGCTTCCGTAGATGCCATCTGTGTCACCAGAAATTTACAGTCTCAGCCAAGTTTTCCCATTCCTTTTCTCACTTTCTCAAGCAAGTTCCAAAGTATAATTACCTATGTTTTATGGTTGTTTCCGACACTCCATAGTACGTCTAAGTGTCCAAGAATCCCTCCATAACATGTGACCGAACACCTTGAATTCATAAATTCAGATTCAAGGAAAGATAGTTCCTAGTCAAGTGAAGTTAGCAGTCAAGTATCAAGTCAAGTAAGAGTCCCAGTTTCAAGTTAAGTCAAGAGTTTAAAGTTGAGTTCATTTCTCAAAGATATTAGGGAACTATGTATTCCCAAAGAAGTTTTAAAGAAATGTTTTTACATTTAAACAAGGTTAGAAACTGAGATTTCCAAAAGAGCCTTCGGGCTAGTTTTTGAGTAATTATCTCATATCAGCAGGAATAATATGTTTTAAAAACATAAGAGCCAGTACATTTTTGGGAGTAGTATCGAGCACCGAATTGGGGGAGCGTTCAAAGAACCCACAGCCCCCATAGAACCATGTTAGCCACCATGGGTAGAAAAGGATCATGCTTTTTAGATGAATCCTTTTCAGATTAGACTAGTGGATCCATTAGGCAGTTCAGGTCTTATACCTTTGGCCGGGTATAAGATGCTCTGGCAGCGTGAGGTCGATCGCTGTATCATCACTATAGCTCTTATGTGATGGTTGTCGGTTAGAGAAACTCCCACAGCAGTTATTGTATTTTCATACTCAGAGATTATTGTATTTTTATATACATCAGTTCACTGTATTTCTATATACATTTCAGGCTTATTGTATCTTTGTATACACACAGAGTTCATAGCATGTTTTAAACAGTCTTTCTTTATATCGCACTTGTTTTAAATTGCTTTATATTGAAAGAAGTCAGTCAGGTTGAGTTGAGTTGAGCCAGGTAAGCTATTCAGTTTCTCCCAGATTTCCTTCTAGCCGTTGTTGCTTAGCATTCCAGCTTGCATACTCGTACATTCCATGTACTGATGCCAGTTGGCCTGCATCGTTTCATGATGCAGATCCAGGTATCCCAGATCAGCAGCCTGCACGTCGTTGATCCAGCTGAGCACTCCAGAGTCAGTGGTGAGCCTTCTTGCTTTCCGGAGGGCTCGATTATTGTGTGTTCTTAGTTTTTGGTTTCATTAGGATGTTGCGGGGTATGTCCCAACATCCATCTCAGTGTTTTTAGAGGCTTCATAGACAGACAGACAGTCAGTCAGCTAGTTTTGGGTCTCTTAACTATGTATATATGTAAATATCCTATTTTGAGATTCGGTTTTGTAACATCCGGCAATGTGAAATAATTGAAGAGGCTTAGAATTGGAAATTTTCATTTTTGGGAAAGGATTTGAAAATCTGGAAAATTTTGGCCAAGTATGGAAAAGGTGAGTTTTTGGCCAACTTTGATCAGTCGTAACTTCTAGCTCAAGACGAGTTAGAAGTATTTCCAGTTATGGTTGAATAGCCCTCGGAACGATCTTTCCAACGCCGCCGAGTTTGCTCAATTCCGAGTTCGTATGAGCGAGTTATGGCTTTTGAAAGTTGAGCAGTTGACAGGAAATCCGTCCGGGAATCATTAAGGGCATTTTAGTCTTTTCCCTAGCCAATTCTTTTGGGATTATATTGTTGTATAGGGCTGATCTTTGGATCATTTTGTTCCATTCTAAGAGAGTGAAGGTTAGGGCTTGAGAGTGAAGAAGAGAAGAAGAAGAAAAGAAGAGGAGAAGAAGAAGAGGAAAAATCGAGGAGATCAACAAGTTCCACCAAAATCATCGTGGATTTTCGTCGGGGGTGATCCCTAACAAGGTATGTGAGTTCTTTGTGTGGGTTGATCCTTTCCCCCACACACCAAGCTCTTGTTTTTATGATTTGAGGAAAGATTGGTTTTTGTGTTGAAGTTGTTGAAATTGTTGGTGGTTGTGTTGTTGAACCCTTGTGATAGTGTTGTTGAAGTTCTTGTTCGTTTAGTACATGATTTGGTTGGGATTTTGAGTTGAAATCTATTGAATGTTGAAGGACTTTATGTTCTAAGTGATTGGAGGATGGAACCCTTGAAGTTAGAGAGTTTAGAGTTGGTAGCGTGAAGGAGAAAGTTGGACAGCTTGCAAGGGGCACGTCCGCGTCACGGACTTGTTCCCTTTGTGAACAAAAATCTGCTCCGCGTCGCGGACAGGACGCGGACTCCACTGTTTTTAGAATTTATGTTCGAAGATTTTCTTTAGTTTGGCTGTCCCAAATCATTCCTAAATCATTCCTAAACACCATGGGGTCCTTCCAAATACCAATCAAGTCTTTGAATCCATAATTAAATTCAAGAAAGTTAGGATCAAGTCAAGTGAAGTTAGAAGTCAAGTGGAGTTAGGACCAAGCTTAGAAGTCAAGCAAGTCAAAGCAAGTCTTTAAAGCTTTTCAAGAGTTGTTATTGAACGTATTAACGTCGTTTCAAGTTTCAAGTTGAGTTAAGAGTTTCAAGTCAAGTCAAAAGTAAAGAGTTTAAGTAAAGTAAGGAGTAAAGAGTCGAGTCCATTTCTCCAAAGTTATTAGGGAACTATGTACTTCCCAAAGAAGTTCTAAATGTTTTTTTTTCATTTAAGTAAGAAAGGAGCCATGTTTTCCAAATGAGCCTTTGGGCTAAGTTTTGAGAAATCGTCTCAATCAAAGAAAGAAGTTATTTTAAAAGCATGAGCCGAAGTATTTTTGGGAGTAGTATTGAGCACCGAATTGGGGACACGAGTTCATATTAACTCAACTCTCCATAAGAACCATGTGCCAACATGGGACGTGACGTATCATTCTTTTTAGATGATCACGTAAGATTAGGCTAGTGGATCCACTAAGCAAAAGTAAGGTCCTATATCGATGGCAAGGTATAGGATGGTCCTTTGGCAACGTGAGGTAAAACGTTGTATCATCACTAAGGCTCGTAGTGGTGGTTGTCGGTTAAAGAACCTCCCACAAAAGCTGTATTATGTTTATAAAAGAAAAGTTGGGTTTGTTATCATTTTATCCTTAACGATCTAAGTTGTTTACATTTCTTTTACAAGCTTATTATGTATGGCTTGTGTCTTATTGTTTTACTTTGAGTCCAGTTATTTATATGAGTTGTTCAGAGTCGAGGTAAGTGATCTCTTGTTCTCCTTTCAAGCTTAAGTTGTGGTTCAGCTTTTCCAGCTCACATACTCGTACATTTCATGTACTGATGCCAGTTGGCCTGCATTGTTTTATGATGCAGACGCAGGTACCCCGGATCAGCATCCTGCACGTCGTTGATCCAGCTGAGCACTCCAGAGTCTGTGGTGAGCCTCCTTGCATTCCGGAGGACTCAATTATTTTGTGTACTTAGTTTTGTTCTATTAGGATGTTGCGGGGTCTGTCCCCTCATCCATCTCAGTATATTAGAGGCTTCAATAGACAGTCAGACAGTCAGTCAGTCAGTTAGTTTTGAGTCCCTCATCCATGTATATGTATATATATGTAATTATTCTATTTTGAGACTCGAGTTGCCCTTTGGGCCATATTTTTTATTAGTTAAGATGTTTATGTCTTTGCATGACATTGAGTTATTTTGTTGAGTTAGGTTTCCGCTGAGTTAAGAAAGCCTGGCCAAGGGTTCGCTTGGGGCCAGCAATGGTCTCCGAGTGCCGGTCCCGCCCAGGGTGTAGGCTCGGGGCGTGACAAACTTGGTATCAGAGCACAGAGTTCAAGAGTCCTAGGGTGTCTATGAAGCCGTGTCTGTAGAGTCCTAGTTATCGGTGTGAAGCGCGCCACATCTATAATTGGGAGGCTGCAACATTTAGGAAAATTTCTCATTTTTTTCATACTCATCTCGTGCGCTAGAGTTGATCTCTAAAGAGTTTCCTTTTAATCCGTGCTTGCGCGTGTTTTCAGATAGTCATGCCTCCACGAAGAGTTGGTAGAGGGCGTCTTCCTAGACGCTATGTTGATGAGCAAGAGTTACCCTATGCACCGGGAGTGCAAGATCAAGGGGAAGTTTCTAATGCCGAGTTCAGAGAGGCAATTAGGATGTTGAGTCAAGCTGTAGCCAATCAGGTGGGTCAGCAAAGGGGAGTTCGACATGAAGGAGCTGACACTTCAAGGATCCGTGAGTTCTTGGGGATGAATCCTCCGAGTTTCATGGGATCAAGCACTACTGAGGACCCAGAGAACTTCATTGAGGAGTTGAAGAGGATTTTTGATGTAATGCATGTAGCAGACACTGAGCGGGTTGAACTAGCTGCGTATCAGCTGAAGGATGTTGCTAGAACATGGTTTGACCAGTGGAAAGGGGGCAGAGCTGAGAATGCACCACCTGCGAGTTGGGCCTATTTCGAGGAAGCTTTCTTGGGGCATTTCTTTCCTCGAGAATTGAGAGAGGCCAAGGTACGTGAGTTCCTCACACTTAAGCAGGAGTCCTTGAGAGTTCATGAGTACAGTCTGAAGTTCACACAACTATCCCGCTATGCCCCGGAGATGGTTGCGGACATGAGGAATAGAATGAGTCTGTTCGTTGCTGGGCTGTCTCGGTTGTCGAGCAAGGAAGGTAGGGCGGCAATGCTTATCGGGGACATGGACATATCCAGATTAATGGTCTATGTATAGCAGGTTGAGGAAGAGAAGCTGAGGGATAGGGAAGAGTTCAGGAGTAAGAGAGCCAAGACCGGTAATGAGCCTGGGCAGCAGAAAGGTAATGTGAATCGTCCGTCCTTCCAAGAAAGGCAAAAGGGACCTGCTCCATCATCTGTTAGCGCACCCGCACCAAGGTACAAAGGTGGTCACAATGGCCAGAATTCGAAGGACTTCAAGGCTAGACCAGTACAGTCCTCAGGTAGTGTGGCACAAAGAAGCAGTTTGTTTCCTGCATGTGCTAGGTGTGGTAGAACCCACCCAGGCAAATGTCGTGATGGCCAGACAGGATGTTTTAAGTGTGGGCAAGAGGGTCACTTCGTGAAGGAGTGCCCTAAGAATAATCAAGGTAGTGGAAGTTTGGGTAGTAAGACCCAATCTTCATCAGTTGCTCCCCCAGACAGGATGGCACCTAGAGGAGCTACTTCTAGTACCGGTGGAGGAGCAAATCGCCTTTATGCTATCACCAGTCGCCATGAGCAAGAGAACTCTCCGAATGTTGTCACTGGTATGATCAAAGTCTTTGCTTTTGATGTATATGCTTTGTTAGATCCAAGAGCAAGTTTATCTTTTGTAACTCCTTATGTTGCGAATAAGTTTGATGTTCTTCCTGAAAGACTTTGTGAACCCTTTTGTGTCTCTACACCTGTTGGGGAATCTATTCTAGCTGAAAGAGTTTATCGTGATTGTCCTGTTTCTATCAATCACAAGAGCACCATGGTTGATTTGATTGAGTTAGACATGGTAGATTTCGATGTCATTTTAGGTATGGATTGGCTTCATGCTTGTTATGCATCGATAGATTGTAGAACTCGAGTGGTCAAGTTTCAGTTTCCGAATGAGCCAGTCATAGAGTGGAGTAGCAGTTCAGCAGTGCCTAAGGGTCGTTTTATTTCGTACCTTAAGGCAAGAAAGTTAGTTTCGAAGGGTTGTATCTATCACTTAGTCCGAGTTCATGACTCTAGTGTTGAGATACCTTATTTTCAGTCGGTTCCTATAGTAAGAGAGTTTCCAGAAGTGTTTCCTGATGATCTACCCGGAATTCCTCCTGAGAGAGAGATAGATTTCGGCATAGATCTCATTCCAGACACTCGTCATATCTCTATTCCTCCATATAGAATGGCACCAGCAGAGTTGAAAGAGTTGAAAGAGCAGTTGAAAGATCTCCTAGAAAAGGGTTTCATTCGACCGAGTGTCTCACCTTGGGGTGCTCCGGTTTTGTTTGTGAAGAAGAAAGATGGTTCCCTTAGAATGTGTATAGACTACCGTCAGTTGAATAAGGTTACCATCAAGAACAAGTACCCTCTTCCGAGGATTGATGATCTTTTCGATCAGCTTCAGGGTGCCACCTGTTTTTCAAAGATTGACCTTCGATCAGGCTATCATCAGTTAAGGGTAAGGGATTGTGATATCCCAAAGACAGCTTTCAGGACCAGGTATGGTCATTATGAGTTTTTGGTCATGTCCTTTGGTTTGACTGATGCGCCTGCAGCTTTCATGGACCTGATGAATAGAGTCTTTAAACCTTATTTAGATATGTTTGTTATTGTCTTTATTGATGATATACTAGTCTATTCAAGGAATGAAGAAGATCATGCTAGTCATCTCAGAACAGTTCTTCAGACTTTGAAAGATAAGGAGTTGTATGCCAAGTTCTCTAAGTGTGAGTTTTGGCTTAAGTCTGTGGCGTTCCTAGGCCACATTGTGACCGGTGATGGAATTAAAGTTGATACTCGGAAAATTGAGGCAGTGCAGAATTGGCCTAGACCCATATCTCCAACTGAAATTAGGAGTTTCTTGGGTTTAGCTGGTTATTATAGAAGGTTTGTTGAGGGGTTCTCGTCTATTGCATCTCCTTTGACAAAGTTGACTCAGAAGGCCGCGAAATTCCAATGGTCTGAAGCTTGTGAGAAAAGCTTTCAGGAATTGAAGAAGAGATTGATTACAGCTCCAATTTTGACGCTACCAGAAGGTACTCAAGGTTTTGTGGTGTATTGTGATGCATCTAGAGTTGGTTTGGGTTGTGTCTTAATGCAGAATGGCAAAGTTATAGCTTATGCCTCTAGACAGTTGAAGGTTCATGAGAGGAACTACCCAACCCATGACTTAGAGCTAGCTGCTGTAGTATTTGCTTTGAAGATATGGCGTCATTACTTGTATGGTGTGCATGTCGACATATTCACTGATCACAAGAGCCTTCAATACGTGCTTACTCAGAAGGATCTTAATCTCAGGCAGAGGAGGTGGTTAGAGTTACTCAAGGATTATGACCTGAGTATTCTTTACCACCCAGGTAAGGCTAATGTTGTTGCTGATTCTTTGAGCAGGTTGTCTATGGGTAGCACCGCCCATATTGAAGAAGGAAGGAGAGGGTTAGCAAAAGATGTGCACAGACTGTCATGCCTGGGAGTCAGCTTTACAGATTCCGCAGAAGGAGGAATAGTGGTGACGAGCAGGGCCGAGTCATCATTAATGTCAGAAGTGAAAAAGAAGCAAGATCAAGATCCCATTTTGCTTGAGTTGAAGGCAAATGTTCAGAAGCAAAGAGTATTAGCTTTTGAACAAGGGGGAGATGGCGTATTGAGGTATCAAGGTAGATTGTGTGTACCTATGGTAGATGGACTCCAAGAGAAGATTATGGAGGAAGCTCACAACTCCAGATATTCTATTCATCCAGGTTCCACCAAGATGTATCGTGATTTGCGAGAAGTTTATTGGTGGAATGGCATGAAGAAGGGCATTGCTGAGTTTGTTGCTAAATGTCCAAATTGCCAACAAGTGAAAGTTGAACACCAAAGGCCCGGTGGTTTGGCTCAGAGGATAGAACTTCCAGAGTGGAAGTGGGAGATGATCAATATGGATTTCATCACAGGGTTGCCAAGGTCTCGTAGACAGCATGATTCCATTTGGGTGGTTGTCGACAGAATGACAAAGTCAGCTCATTTTCTACCGGTAAAGACTACCAATACAGCAGAAGATTATGCCAAGTTGTATATTCAAGAGATAGTGAGGCTTCATGGGGTCCCAATCTCTATTATTTCAGATAGAGGTGCACAGTTTACTGCACAGTTCTGGAAATCTTTTCAGAAGGGTTTGGGTTCAAAGGTGAGCTTAAGTACAGCATTTCATCCTCAGACTGATAGGCAAGCAGAGCACACTATTCAGACCTTAGAAGATATGTTGAGAGCTTGTGTGATCGATTTCAAAGGCAACTGGGATGATCACCTACCTCTCATTGAGTTTGCATACAACAACAGTTATCATTCTAGCATCCAGATGGCTCCATACGAGGCTCTATATGGGAGAAGATGTAGATCTCCTATTGGATGGTTCGAAGTTGGTGAAGCTCGGTTGATAGGACCAGATTTAGTTCACCAAGCTATGGAGAAGGTGAAAGTGATTCAAGAGAGGTTGAAAACGGCACAGAGTCGCCAGAAATCCTACGCTGATGTTAGGAGAAGGGCGTTAGAGTTTGAAGTAGGTGATTGGGTATATTTGAAGGTTTCACCCATGAAAGGCGTTATGAGGTTTGGTAAGAAGGGGAAACTTAGTCCCCGGTATATTGGACCTTATCGCATAGCCAAGAGGATTGGCAATGTTGCTTATGAGTTGGAGTTACCACAGGAACTAGCAGCGGTTCATCCGGTATTTCACATCTCCATGTTGAAGAAGTGCATAGGTGATCCTTCATTGATCTTACCGACTGAAAGTGTTAAGATCAAGGATAACTTATCTTATGAGGAGGTGCCGGTTCAGATTTTAGATCGCCAAGTTCGTAGGTTGAGAACGAAAGATGTGGCATCAGTCAAGGTCCTTTGGAGGAACTAATTTGTTGAGGAAGCCACTTGGGAAGCCGAAGAGGACATGAAGAAGAAATATCCTCATCTTTTTGAATCCGGAGGGAATGCGGATTAAGGTATTAATTTCCTTCTTAGTGCTCTTTAATATATAATGGGCATGTTGTCGTTGTTGTTTGCATGATTGCTTGTTGGGTGTTTGAGTTTGGTGTTACACCCGTAGTCTTGTAAAGGTAACCTCATTCGAGGACGAATGTTCCCAAGGGGGAGATATTGTAACATCCGGCAATGTGAAATAATTGAAGAGGCTTAGAATTGGAAATTTTCATTTTTGGGAAAGGATTTGAAAATCTGGAAAATTTTGGCTAAGTATGGAAAAGGTGAGTTTTTGGCCAACTTTGATCAGTCGTAACTTCTAGCTCAAGACGAGTTAGAAGTATTTCCAGTTATGGTTGCATAGCCCTTGGAACGATCTTTCCAACGCCGCCAAGTTTGCTAAATTCCGAGTTCGTATGAGCGAGTTATGGCCTTTGAAAGTTGGGCAGTTGACAAGGAAATCCGTCCGGGAATCATTAAGGGCATTTTAGTCTTTTCCCTAGCCAATTCTTTTGGGATTATATTGTTGTAGAGGGCTGATCTTTGGATCATTTTGTTCCATTCTAAGAGAGTGAAGGTTAGGGCTTGAGAGTGAAGAAGAGAAGAAGAAGAGAAGAAGAGGAGAAGAAGAAGAGGAAAAATCGAGGAGATCAACAAGTTCCACCAAAATCATCGTGGATTTTCGTCGGGGGTGATCCCTAACAAGGTATGTGAGTTCTTTGTGTGGGTTGATCCTTTCCCCCACACACCAAGCTCTTGTTTTTATGATTTGAGGAAAGATTGGTTTTTGTGTTGAAGTTGTTGAAATTGTTGGTGGTTGTGTTGTTGAACCCTTGTGATAGTGTTGTTGAAGTTCTTGTTGGTTTAGTACATGATTTGGTTGGGATTTTGAGTTGAAATCTATTGAATGTTGAAGGACTTTATGTTCTAAGTGATTGGAGGATGGAACCCTTGAAGTTAGAGAGTTTAGAGTTGGTAGCGTGAAGGAGAAAGTTGGACAGCTTGCAAGGGGCACGTCCGCGTCGCGGACTTGTTCCCTCTGTGAACAAAAATCTGCTCCGCGTCGCGGACAGGACGCGGACTCCACTGTTTTTAGAATTTATGTTCGAAGATTTTCTTTAGTTTGGCTGTCCCAAATCATTCCTAAATCATTCCTAAACACCATGGGGTCCTTCCAAATACCAATCAAGTCTTTGAATCCATAATTAAATTCAAGAAAGTTAGGATCAAGTCAAGTGAAGTTAGAAGTCAAGTGGAGTTAGGACCAAGCTTAGAAGTCAAGCAAGTCAAAGCAAGTCTTTAAAGCTTTTCAAGAGTTGTTATTGAACGTATTAATGTCGTTTCAAGTTTCAAGTTGAGTTAAGAGTTTCAAGTCAAGTCAAAAGTAAAGAGTTTAAGTAAAGTAAGGAGTAAAGAGTCGAGTCCATTTCTCCAAAGTTATTAGGGAACTTATGTACTTCCCAAAGAAGTTCTAAATGTTTTTTTTTCATTTAAGTAAGAAAGGAGCCATGTTTTCCAAAAGAGCCTTTGGGCTAAGTTTTGAGAAATCGTCTCAATCAAAGAAAGAAGTTATTTTAAAAGCATGAGCCGAAGTATTTTTGGGAGTAGTATTGAGCACCGAATTGGGGACACGAGTTCATATTAACTCAACTCTCCATAAGAACCATGCGCCAACATGGGACGTGACGTATCATTCTTTTTAGATGATCACGTAAGATTAGGCTAGTGGATCCACTAAGCAAAAGTAAGGTCCTATATCGATGGCAAGGTATAGGATGGTCCTTTGGCAACGTGAGGTAAAACGTTGTATCATCACTAAGGCTCGTAGTGGTGGTTGTCGGTTAAAGAACCTCCCACAAAAGCTGTATTATGTTTATAAAAGAAAAGTTGGGTTTGTTATCATTTTATCCTTAACGATCTAAGTTGTTTACATTTCTTTTACAAGCTTATTATGTATGGCTTGTGTCTTATTGTTTTACTTTGAGTCCAGTTATTTATATGAGTTGTTCAGAGTCGAGGTAAGTGATCTCTTGTTCTCCTTTCAAGCTTAAGTTGTGGTTCAGCTTTTCCAGCTCACATACTCGTACATTTCATGTACTGATGCCAGTTGGCCTGCATCGTTTTATGATGCAGACGCAGGTACCCCGGATCAGCATCCTGCACGTCGTTGATCCAGCTGAGCACTCCAGAGTCTGTGGTGAGCCTCCTTGCATTCCGGAGGACTCAATTATTTTGTGTACTTAGTTTTGTTCTATTAGGATGTTGCGGGGTCTGTCCCCTCATCCATCTCAGTATATTAGAGGCTTCAATAGACAGTCAGACAGTCAGTCAGTCAGTTAGTTTTGAGTCCCTCATCCATGTATATGTATATATATGTAATTATTCTATTTTGAGACTCGAGTTGCCCTTTGGGCCATATTTTTTATTAGTTAAGATGTTTATGTCTTTGCATGACATTGAGTTATTTTGTTGAGTTAGGTTTCCGCTGAGTTAAGAAAGCCTGGCCAAGGGTTCGCTTGGGGCCAGCAATGGTCTCCGAGTGCCGGTCCCGCCCAGGGTGTAGGCTCGGGGCGTGACAGGTTTGCCTTAGGGCCATATTTTATAAGTTAAGTTGTTTTGAAATATTGCATTGCTTCGAGTTATTCTTGTTGAGTTAGGTTTCCGCTCAGTTAAGAAAGCCAGGCCAAGGGTTCGCTTGGGGCCAGTGATGGTCTCCGAGTGCCGATCTTGCCCAGGGTGTAGGCTCGGGGCGTGACATATATACTCTTTTTAATTTTAAAACATAAAACAATATTATTAATAATCTTTATATATTGTTTAAAAAAATGTGTATTGATTGATATAGGTACACAAGCGGAGGGCGAGCCCAGAAACTATTATTTATTATTATAAGTGGAAAGATCTTAACTTCAAAGTTGGATTACGATTTTACCCTTTACTAAATTTAAATATTATTAAAAAAACTAATTAATAAAATATTAAATAATACTTATATGGTATTAATCCATTATGTTTCTAGGTAGAATTAATTAACGGAATATTTAATTTGTTTTTATTCATTAGCTAATTTGGTGTTACACTCCTCTTTTGATTACTTAATTTTATGAATAACTATTTATACATGTTGTAACTGTATTTAAATCATTTGCAAATATTTATATTAAGTAGCATGCAATACAAGTATATTTTCTATTCTGAAATTCAAATTTTTAAAGTATATAGATATCTTGTAGTAATTACAAGGGACAAACGTGCAACGCACGTTTCTAAAAACTGGTAATAAAAAAGGACCATAATCATCTTGAGAATAACCCACTCAATAATCAAATCCTACTTTCTTAGAATTATATTACTCATTTCCTTTATATAATGGTGGTGTCCACCAATAATAAAGTATTATTGTATGGAATTAGATACTCAAGTAAAGAAAAAAGAGAGTAAAATATAACAAAGTGAAAAGGGAGACAGCTAAGCTGTGGAAAATTGCAATCTTTCTGAAAAGAGAACAAACATTGTTTCTCTTTTCTTTCTTTGACCAAAGAGATAGTTATTAGTATAGCAATTGCAAATTAAGAACAACATATTGTTTACATATTGCTCTAACATTCAACAGGTAAATTCAATCACTTAATTTCTAGCAAAAATAGACAACCATCTTTAATTTTTGCCATTTTTTGATTCTTTTGTTTCGTTTTTTGCAGATTTCAGAAATGGAGATTGGCTTAGCAGTTGGTGGTGCATTTCTCTCTTCAGCTTTGGATGTTCTCTTTGACAGGCTTGCTCCTAATGGTGATCTGTTGAAGATGTTTAAGAGGGACGAGTGTGATGTTCGGCTCTTAAAGAAGCTGAGGATGACTTTGCTTGGCCTTCAGGCTGTGTTAAGTGATGCAGAGAATAAGCAAGCATCAAATCCATATGTGAGCCAGTGGCTTAATGAGCTTCAAGATGCTGTGGACGGTGCTGAAAACTTAATAGAAGAAGTCAATTATGAGGTTTTGAGACTAAAGGTGGAAAGTCAGCATCAAAATCTTGGAGAAACAAGCAATCAACAGGTAAGTGACCGCAACCTATGCTTGAGTGATGATTTTTTTCTTAATATAAAGAACAAGTTGGAAGAAACCATTGAAACATTGGAGGAGTTGGAAAAGCAAATTGGTCGCCTTGATCTAACCAAGTATTTTGATTCCGGTAAACAAGAAACAAGGGAATCTTCAACTTCTGTTGTTGATGAATCTGATATCTTAGGTAGGCAGAAAGAAATAGAGGGATTGATTGACCGTTTGTTGTCTGAGGATGGAAAGAATCTGACTGTAGTTCCTGTTGTTGGAATGGGGGGCGTGGGCAAGACAACACTTGCTAAAGCTGTTTACAATGATGAGAGTGTGAAAAAACATTTTGATTTGAAAGCTTAGATTTGTGTGTCTGAACCATATGATACTCTCAGAATAACAAAGGAGTTACTTCAAGAAATTGGTTTAACGGTTGACAACAATCTGAATCAACTGCAAGTCAAATTGAAGGAGAGCTTAAAGGGAAAAAAGTTTCTTATTGTCCTAGATGATGTGTGGAATGACGACTATAAAGAGTGGGATGACTTGAGAAATCTTTTTGTACAAGGAGATGTAGGAAGTAAGATCATTGTGACGACACGTAAAGAGAGTGTTGCCTTGATGATGGGTAGTGGGGCAATCAATGTGGGAACTCTGTCTAGTGAAGTCTCTTGGGCTCTATTCAAACGACATTCATTAGAAAATAGGGATCCTGAGGAACATCCAGAACTTGAAGAGGTTGGAAAACAAATTTCACATAAATGCAAAGGATTGCCATTAGCTCTAAAGGCACTTGCTGGCATTTTACGCTCCAAATTTGAGGTGAATGAGTGGACAGACATTTTAAGAAGTGAAATATGGGAGTTGCCACATCATCCGAATGGAATCTTACCAGCGTTGATGTTGAGCTACAATGATCTTCCTCCACATTTGAAGCGGTGTTTTGCTTTTTGTGCAATATATCCGAAAGGTTATCTATTTTGCAAAGAACAAGTTATTCACCTCTGGGTTGCTAATGGTCTTGTACAGCAGTTGCATTCAGCTAACCAATACTTTCTCGAGTTGAGATCGAGATCATTGTTTGAAAGTGTCCGAAAGTCCTCTGAATGGACTTCGAGGGACTTCTTAATGCATGACCTTGTCAATGATTTGGCCCAAATTGCATCTTCCAATCGGTGTATCAGGTTGGAAGAGAACCAAGGATCTCATATGTTGGAACAAACTGGACACTTGTCATATTCAATGGGTGATGGTGATTTTGGTAAACTGAAAACCCTCAACAAATTGGAGCAATTGAGGTCATTGCTTCCCATCAATATCCAGCGGCGTCGATGCCATCTTAGCAAGATGGTGCTGCATGACATATTGCCAAGACTAACATCTTTGAGGGCACTATCATTGCCTCATTATAAGAATGAGGAGTTGCCAAATGACTTGTTTATTAAATTAAAGCACCTAAGGTTTTTGGACTTTTCTTGGACAAAGATAAAAAAGTTGCCAGATTCAATTTGTCTACTGTACAACTTAGAGACACTTCTCTTGTCACATTGTAGTTATCTTAAGAAGCTACCTCTGCATATGGAAAAATTGATCAACTTGCGTCACCTTGACATTAGCGAAGGTCGTTTGGAGACACTGCCACATCCAAGCAAGTTGAAAAGTCTCCATGTGCTAGTGGGAGCCAAGTTTCTTCTTACTGGTTGCGGTGGTTTGAGAATGGAAGATTTGGGTGAGCTACATAACTTGTATGGATCTCTATCAATTCTAGAGTTGCAACATGTGGTAGATAGAAGGGAATCTCTGAAAGCAAACATGAGGAAAAAGGAACATGTTGAAAGGTTATCTTTGGTGTGGAGTGGAAGTATTGCTGACAATTCACAAACTGAAAGAGAGATACTTGAAGAGCTACAACCAAATACAAACATAAAAGAACTCCGAATCACTGGCTATAGAGGGACAAAATTTCCAAATTGGCTAGCTGATCATTCATTTCATAAGCTAATAGAAGTGTCTCTTAGCTACTGCAAGGACTGTGATTCCTTGCCAGCACTTGGAGAGCTTCCTTGTTTAAAATTCCTTACCATTAGAGGGATGCGTCAAATAACAGAGGTGACTGAAGACTTCTATGGTAGTTTGTCATCCACAAAGCCATTTAATTCTCTTGAGAAGCTTCAATTTGCACAGATGCCGGAGTGGAAGCAGTGGCATGTACTGGGGAAGGGAGAATTCCCTAGACTCGAGCAACTTTCAATTGAAGATTGCCCAAAGTTGATTGGGAAGTTGCCTGAAAATGTTTCTTCGCTGAGAAGATTGAGAATTTCAAAATGCCCTGAACTCAGTTTGGAGACACCTATCCAACTTTCAAATTTAAAAGAGTTACAAGTTGCTGGTTGTCCTAAGGTTGGAGTTCTTTTTGATGATGCTCAACTGCTTACATCTCAACTTGAAGGAATGAAACAGATTGTTGAATTATGTATTATTAATTGTAAATCTGTTACCTCCTTACCTATTAGCATTCTGCCGAGTACCTTGAAGAGAATAAGAATATCTTTTTGCGGGGAGATGAAATTGGAGGCGTCGATGAATGCTATGTTTCTCGAGGAATTGTCTCTAGTAGAATGTGATTCTCCTGAGTTGGTCCCAAGAGCACGCAATTTGAGTGTAAGAAGTTGCAACAACCTTACTAGGCTTCTGATTCCTACTGGCACTGAAACACTCACTATTAGAGATTGTGATAATCTTGAAATACTTTCAGTGGCATGTGGGACTCAGATGATATCATTGCGTATTTACAACTGCAAGAAGCTAAAGTCACTGCCAGAGCATATGCAGGAACTCCTTCCATCTCTTACGGAACTGAAACTGGTTAATTGTTCAGAAATAGTGTCCTTTCCTGAAGGAGGATTGCCCTTCAATTTACAAGTCCTTGGGATCAACTATTGCAAGAAACTGGTAAGTGGACGAAATGAGTGGCATTTACAGATACTCCCCTGTCTCAGAAATTTAACCATCCACCATGATGGTAGCGATGAAGAGGTTCTTGGTGGTGGAAAATGGGAGTTGCCTTGCTCTATTCAAAGGCTTACAATATCCAATCTGAAAACATTAAGCAGCCAACTTCTCAAAAGCCTCACCTCTCTTGAGTACCTATATGCTAATGAGTTACCTCAAATTCAGTCACTGCTGGAAGAAGGACTTCCCTCCTCTCTTTCTGAGCTAAAATTATTTAGCAATCATGATCTTCATTCACTACCGACCGAAGGTCTTCAGCGTCTCACGTGGCTTCGATGTCTAGAGATTCGGGATTGCCCTAGTCTCCAATCTCTTCCCGAATCGGGGTTGCCCTCCTCCCTCTCTGAGCTGTGCATTTGGAATTGCTCTAATCTCCAATCTCTTCCTGAATCGGGGATGCCCCCTTCCATCTCTCATCTATATATTTCCAGATGTCCATTGCTCAAACCACTCCTACAATTTGACAAGCGGGAGTATTGGCCAAAAATTGCTCATATTCCCACCATATATATTGATGGGGAATACCAGTAATGATTACAAAAATTGGTGCTCTGATAAATTGTAAGTTAAAATTCTTTATTTTTTTGTTTACTTCCCTTTTCTTGCTTGTTAATTCTTTTCCTTTGTTAAATCCTTGAGCAGCACAAAGCGTCTATTGCCACTGAAGCTGAGGAATCATCTTTTTTTTTTATAAGATAGGTGGTATTAATAACAGCATCAAGAAGATGCAAAATTTTCAAGATATGGCATTTGAGCTTACAAAAAAATCTCTGGCTAACTATACAAACTATCTAAGCCAGATCTTCTTGATGGCTTTGTGAACTTTCCATAGACTCCAACTATCATATGCATCCTTAACAGTGAGGGGTGTGGTCCAATTGATGCCAAAGAGACATAAAAACATGCTCCATAATTTTGAGGCCACCTCACAATGAAGAAGAAGGTGTCTGGGAGTTTCAGCCTCTTTTTTGCACATATAGCATCTGTTTGGGAACTGGATTTTTCTTTTCTTTATGTTGTCTTGGGTGAGACATGCCTCATATAGAGCTATCCAGGTAAAAAAACTACCTTAGGTGGTAGTTGGTCCTCCAAATGAGTTTCCAGGGCCAGTTAGCTATCACGGGGTTTCTAGAGCACAACTGTTGATACCCTTCCTTGACTGTATAAACTCCTTTCTGGTGTCCCCATTTGAGCTTATCAACTGCCTGGAGATTAATGTGACAATGTTGTAGTCTAGCAAAATGGTCTACCAGATCATTCACTTCCCAATCGTGCATATTCCTTCTAAATCATAAATCCCAATTGATCCCTTCTCTATTAGCAGCAATAACAAAATTGGGATCTTGAGCAATTCTAAACAGATCTGGGAAATCCTCCTGAAGAGTGGTATTTCCAAGCCATTTGTCTGTCCAAAATTTTAGGAGTAAACCATTGCTCAATTCAATAGCAATTCATGTATTCTTGTTATAGCTGAGGCTGACACAAGTTCTGTGTATTGTATAGTTCAACCTTGATTAACATTCAATTGCTCTACCAAGTTCACCAGCTTAAAAATGTTCACTTGAAATGGACTACATCCAGGTTTTCTTCTAACTTTATCAAAGAACGTATTGCTTCTTTTTCCCGTGGGTTGAGGAAGGAGGAGATGGTTTAGACTTTAGAGTAATACACATGTTTAACTCTTGATTTTTGATATTTCTACTGAGAGAGTTCAAACGCACATGAGACAGAAAGTTTGTCTTCCCATAACTTAACATCTAAAAGCCTAAGCATAATCTTAACTTTATTATCTGATCTCAACTTAACCATCTTTTTTCTTTTCTTTCGTCAGTTGTGCCGAAATTCTCTATTGAATAGACAAAATATCAGCTCAACTGTGATCTGTCCGCAGAGTGTAGGTGAAGAAAGGTACTTTGTCTTTTCTCTCGAATTTCACTTTTCTTTCATCAGTATGATAAGTAAATATTGAGCAAGGAGTTTTTCACGTATGGTTTTATACTGCTCCAGTTGCACTTCAAAATTGAGAAACTGTAATTGCTCAAATCCCCATTGTATCATTTTGTGTCTTTAACAGGTAAATATGTTTATCGCGATATTTCCTTCCAGCAGTATGTCTAAAATGTGCTTCTCTGGCTCAAAGAATGACTACGCTTGAAATGCTGAACCTGCATTTAGACCAGCAGTGTTACAAGGTCAAGTTGATATGTCCAGATGGTGTCGTCCACGAGTTTGGTAATACTTCCATCCTCGATATTACTCTGTTGTGCGTGAGTTTGAAGCATCAGATGGAATTTTATTTTGGAAGTGATGTTATTTCAACTTATGCATATGATCTTAGTTAAGGTGCAGCAGCAAATATTGCTATTTTTTCCTCAAGAATGTTGAGGATTGAGATTATAAGTGTAATTACGAAAGATAAAGTTGGATCTCTTTATAATGACGGACATTTTTTTGGCTGCTATAGCGAATGATTGTTATTGTTACACACCATAATAACATTTGACGTTTAGATCTTATTTGACTTTTATTGATAAAAGAAATATGCAAGAAGTCATTTTCCTCTAACTTCTTTATGAAACAAATTATACTTGAAACTAGTTGTATTGTACCTACAAAGAATTAAACTATTTAAACCACATAGTATTTCTTTTAAAACTAATTAAATTAAATATTATAATACGTAGTAAGTTTATGTATACTATCTAGATAATGAGTTGTTGGGAAATTATGAATATACGATAGACATCATTCACCTTCCATACTGCAATTTTCTTTACATAAATCCCACTAATTTGCAATATTACGTATTTACCAGATTTTGGTGTATCCATATATGTTTAGATACGTTCAAATACATGTATCTCAATATGCATGAGATTAAAATTAGGTGTAATTTGTTCTAGGTACATTGTATATTTGTATTTAAGTAGATTCACATTATTTGAGATACATAACAAATCTCGCTTGCCTCCCTCGCCTCTCTCCCATCTGGATCGTTACTCTCCAATGAATACATGTGAATCACACCAGATACATACATATACATGTATCTAGTATGTATCTAGCGTTATTTCCATGTATTTGGGGATACATGACGAATCTCGCTCACCTCCTTCCCCATCTCGCTCACCTCTCTCCCTATTTTAGTGTATGTGGTAGTAAAAATATGTATATTTAAGTTTATTTTCCTCAATATTTGGTAGAAAATTCTTAATTAATAGTAAGATACGTAATATTTTGAAAGTATAGGTAATAATAATATATATGGTAATGAAGTATGTTGTAGTTTTTCCTAATGCTATAAGACATTTTAAAACCTCTTTTTTATTTATTAGCAAGTACTCCCTCCGTTTCAAAAAGAATGTCCTAGTTTGACTTGAAACGGAGTTTAAGAAAAGAAAGAAGACTTTTTAATCTTGTGGTTCTAAATTAAAGTTATGTCAAATGTACCAAAATGCCCTTTAATCTTGTGGCCTTAAACATGACATGTGGAAAGTTGAAGTTAAAGTGTTGCCAAAAAATGAAAGAGGTCATTCTTTTTTAAACAAACTAAAAAGGAAATGAGGTCATTCTTTTTTAAACAAATGGAGTATCAGACTATCAGTCTATAATATGTAAGTTCGATATTAATGTTGCTTTAGGGTTTAATATTATTTTGGTCTTTGTATATAAGTAGGTAATTGCTTTGAAAGGTCATGATATGGCTAATGATGGATGTGACTTCTTCTTTTTTTCGAAAAAGGTAACATGTATATTCATCAACACACAATTAACTCTGCCCATGTGAGGGTCACAAAGTATAGTCGATCTCAAACTGAAGTTCGAGGAGGGTAAAGTGTATGCAAATCTTACCTCCTGTTTCGTGAGGTAGTAGAGAGCCTATTTCCGAAAGACCCTTGCTTCAAGTATCACATAACAGAACAATATAATTTGAGATCAAAATATAGTAGTTGATAATTCAATATAATTTGTAGAAGTTCTATTGTTTTAACTTTTTCAAGACTTGATGTTTTTTCAACTATTTGAGTAGGAGTTATTAGTTCTAGAAAATCATTTTGTAATTTCATAATCATAATTTTGTACCAAACAGTCATAATATTGAATCATATTGGTAACTAATTAGTACTGTAACTACCTACTATATAACATAACCCCTAATCATATGTGTACATCTAGCTAGGTTAACTTAAAAATCAACTTTTAAATTTTTTAAAATTGAAAATTAACAGGAGTTAATTATTTTGAATGGGTAAATATTGTGTATTTGGTCAAGCCAAACCTAACTCAACTAGCATATCAAGACTTTTGAGAGACTAAACCAATTGACTTCTTCTATTTCTTTGCCCTTCTTTGAAGCTCTAGTCCCACTCCCATAGTATATATCACTATTTTTATGTTGATAGCGTCTGAATTAACTTTCGTTGTACTTCAACTACTTCAATGAATATCTGCTAACGTTCCGTGAATAAATCATCTCATGTTGTGCATAGATACCTCGAATTAAAACTCTGATCTCTCATAATTATCATTCCACTTGATTAACACTATGTTACACTCTTGAATCTTGAGTCTCACAATACATCATTATTTAATTTCATAAAATTGATTATGGTGGGGTCATTTAGAATTTTGCAAGTCTTTCTTTGGCGGGGATTCTCAAACAATATATATCCCCCCCTCCCACCCCCTCCCACCCCACCCACATTTATTTTCTTTATTTTGTTGGTATGAATGTGACACTATATTGTATTCAACTTAGGCTATCATTCTCAATCTTATCAATAGACTCAAAATCAATATTCTTAGGGAATGACTAGACTTAAAAAAGGAGAAAAAAAATGGCAATTGAAAATAAAATTATCCTTCAATTACCACAAAGAAACTTCTAGAATCAATACTTTAGTCAAATATTCTTATAATAAGGTAGTCTTATTTTAGGACCAAGTTTGAATACACAATTACATGACCATGTCTTTGCTTTAAAAGAAAAAAAGTATGTTTCACAACTAATACTTCTTATACTAATAAAGTAATGTTTTAGGACTATTTGGTTACACATTTCACCACCATGCCAATTTTATTTTATTTTATTTTTGTATATATATATATATATAAAGAATTGTCTTTCATGATTTCAAATTAATTTTAATTTTGAGTATTAGAGATGTTTCACATGAACCATTAAATAATATTATCTCCATCACATTTTTTTTATATGTAAAACGATATACGAAAATTGAACTATCAATTTTTTTAGTGTGAATTCGAACATAGATTTTGTTAGTTTTTTAATTTAAAATTTATACAATCATGATTCAAAAATATTCAAAAAGCATATGAAGATATCTATCTCTTTTTTTGACACTCCATATAATTGTTGCACTCTTAATTTATTATTATAAATTAACTTAATTTGTTAATATAAAATAAATTTATACTGTCAACGTACACACCATGAAATCATTAAAATTTCAAAGAAGAAAAAGGTACTACAAATTAACATGACTCTAAGCTAACACTTATTTGCTATTTTAAAAAAAATAAAATTGGGTATCAACTTCATTGTTAAATTGTGCAAAATTAATACTCCCTCCGTTTCAATTTATGTGACTTACTTTTCTTTTTAGTCAGTCCCAAAAATAATGACACGTTTCTATATTAAGTAACAATTTTACTATAAAATGTCTATTTTACCCTTAATGAAATAATTTACAGCCACACAAATTTCTATCATTCATTTTGGACCACAAGTTTTAAAAGTCTTCCTTTCTTTCTTAAACTCTGTGCCGAGTCAAATTACCTCACATAAAATGGGACGGAGGAAGTAATATTTTTTTATAATCCATCGCTAAAGACTATATAAGCCGGAGGTCTCAATGGGAACCTGGCTTAAAATTAAATTCAAAGCCGTGTGGACCTTTTTTTTTCTTTTCTCTTTTCATGACTTATTTTTTATTAAATTATTTTATATAGGGTCGGAGTCAGATAGAAGGAAAGAAACCCCTTTTGATAAAAAATTATACTAATAAATAACTTAAATTAATTTTTACATATATGTAGTAGATGTTGAATCCTTTTTGACTTCTTTATGTGGATACTACTTCGTATTTTAGATTCCTTAATAAATATTTTGATTCCACTACTGATTTCAAACGACTAAAAATGGAATATTATATATATATATGGAAAAAAGACAAATATACCCCCGAACTATCGTAAATGATATGTGGATACCCTCCGTCATACTTTTGGGACATTGGTGCCCCTGACGTCCAAAAACTAGAGCATATATTTGCTAAAAGCCCATGTTAATAATATATAATCGAAGTTTAATAAACATATATATTGTGATTAATTAGGTTTTTGGTTTGCAATTAACATGTTAAATTGAAATCAATAGAAATAATTAGATCGTTATAAAGATAATTAAATACATTTGGAAAAAAAGAGAGGTAATTGTTACGAAAAAAAGAGAGGTATATATTAAGGAGTTCCAGTAAAAAACATGGTTGGTGTAAGAAAAATTCACATTATTGAGTCACTTTCATGTATTATAGTCGATGACTTGTTTTATTTTTAAGATTACAAATCTTACATTTCAAGGAGTTTTAATGTAGTTCTCATATCAAAGTGATCCGATGGTTTAAAATTCTTTATACTGACAACCTAGATTACTTAAGAAAAAACAATTCACTCTTTTCATCCCTATATTACTGTATTTTTTTTTCTTCTCTTTGCATCTACCTCTTCATTTTTTCTCCTTGTATGGTGCATTGACTTCTCTTAGTTTTCCAAGATAATTTACATGTGGCTTATTATCTAACAGAACCCTTCTCTCTCATAATTTCCTTAGTTGTCTAACAAGTTAAATGCTTATTTTAACAATTATGTTTTCCTTATTCACTTGTATAGTTAATTTTAACAAGTTAATTTCCTTATTTTAACAATTATTTTAACAAGTTAATTTCCTTATTTTAACATGTGGCACCTTGGTTTCCTCCTAATGAGACCATCAATTTCACCACTGTTCATCGTGTTTATGGTGCTAGCAGTGTCATCAAGTCCTTGCAGGTGCACTTTTGAAATTTATGATTTATAATGAGATCTCAATTTATTATATGATTCTAGTTAGGTTCACAAATCAATTATATTTATATATTTAGTGAATTTCTTAAGATAAATTTAGGATTCGAGCAAATGTAGTTGAGATTATTCACATTAATTAATTGACATAATACATCCATGTGCTTGTTAACTTGGCCTCATTTGACATCTGTACCCACAATTTTGACTGTGCACAAGTAGACACTTTAACTTGCGTAAAATTGAAAAAATAGACCTATGCGTTAATTTGTGTCCTATGTGTATTATGTCAATGCACATGTCGAGGATATAGATGTCAGTTGAAACTAAGTTGTATGACATAATTATGTATTATGCCTAACTAATTATACTTTCAAGTTATGGGTTCATATCTACTATTTGTTGTAGTTTTAGTAATTATTAAGAGAAAATAGCCAAATATTCCCCGACCTATTTGCCAGACACCAGTTACCAATTACACACTTGTACTTCAAAAATAAATAGGTGATCCCACCACATTAGGGTGTGGTAAAAACCTTACTCGGTGTCCATGGAGTAAAAATTTATTTCCATTGGATGTTTACACCAAACAAGTAAATATAGGATATGTGTATGTACATATACTCATTGCTTAACTGTATTGAGTAATCAATGCATATTTTCACCAAAATTAAATCACCTAACTATAATAAATTTTGTTTGTTTGGTGTAAATATTTGACACAAATAAGTATCTACCAAGGGTGTTTTGTGAACTTTGTTTTATATTTCACAAGCAAAACGAGTTCACATTCATTAGACCATTGAGGTTATTAGGAATATTTCGACGTGTATTGTTTTAGAAGTGTAAGTAGGCAAATATTGGAAAAATATTTTAAAAAACTTAAATTCGTTCACCCAGGCTTTTACCTCGTGTGGTGATGGGAGGTTTGACCCTGACCCCTATCTAGTTTATTATAAACCAACAAAGAGTAGCGAAAGACTACATGTTAGAGTGAGTAAAAGTCCCACATTGGTTTGGGAGTGTGGTCTCCTCATATGAACTTGAGCAATCCTCCTCTGATGAGCTAGCTTTTGGGGTTGAGTTAGGCCATTTGCCATATCTTTACACTGCATACGGAGAAATCTTAGAAATGTCTGGTGTCAGTAGTCCACCAGCTGTTTAAGAAATAATTGATGTTGGAATGTCTGGTGTCAGTCCCTAGAAATCCAGATATCATTCTTCAAGTCTTGGTGGCTATATCACCATGGACAAGGAGGTAGTTGATAGAATCCTCCTGAGCATGTCTGAGGGATTTGGCTTGTTTATTAGCGTTCTGATTAGCTAGAGATTGTATGTTAATATTACCGTTGGAAATGTTGTTCTTGTTTTAGAACATAATCACCGAATTTAAAGATGAAACCGGAGAAAAAAGTTGAAGATTAAACAATCAATTTGACGTGTATACCATTAAAGGTACTAGTTTCAAGTAGTAGAGCCCTTGATTTCGATCCCCTATAGTAGCAAACACGGAAAATTCCCTATACTATTTTCCTTTTGGTGGTGTACAGGGGATTGATCTATAATGAGAAGTAACAACCAAATCCCATTATTTATTAAGGAATTCAAGTAATAAACATGGTTAGTATAAGAAAATTTCACATTATTGAGTCACTTTCATGTATTATAGTAGGTGACTTGTTTTATTTTTAAGATTACAAATCTTACATTTTAAGGAGTTTTAATGTAGTTCTCATATCAAAGTGATCCGATGGTTTAAAATTCTTTATACTGACAATCTAGATTACTTATTCACTCTTTTCATCCCTATATTAC
Source organism: Solanum okadae (assembly GCA_036553675.1). Classification (NCBI taxonomy): domain Eukaryota; kingdom Viridiplantae; phylum Streptophyta; class Magnoliopsida; order Solanales; family Solanaceae; genus Solanum; species Solanum okadae. The sequence goes on along the minus strand of CM071688.1, from coordinate 46,998,261 downwards.
TGTATATTTTTTCTTCTCTTTGCATCTATATCTTCATTTTTTCTCTTTGTATGGTGCATTGACTTCTCTTAGTTTTCCAAGATAATTACATGTGGCTTATTGTCTGACAAAACCCTTCTCTCTCATAATTTCCTTAGTTTTCTAACAAGTTAAATGCTTACTTTAACAATTATGTTTTCCTTATTCACTTGAATAGTGAAATCCAAACATCATGTTAAAATTTTCAAATCTTGTTTAATTAGGAATTGCCGGAATCCCAAAGAGCAGATGCTGTAAGCAGCATGGTGTATGAGGCAAATGCTAGACTGAGGGATCCTGTATATGGTTGTGCAGGGTCAATTTTCCATCTACAAAAGCAAGTGAGTGATCTCCAAGCACAATTGGCAAAGGCACAAGCCGAGATTGTCAACATGCAATGCCAACAAGCTCATCTGTTGGAACTAATTTGCATGGAAATGGGCCAATCTCCACAAGCAATATCACCACCACAACAATCTTTGGACAATTTCACTCATAATATCCCTATGAGCTTCTTAGATGATGATAACTTATGGACATGACGATTAAAGATCAAAACTCAAAATGCTCTCGGTGAAAGGAAACTGAATTGTAATATAAATTGAGCCAAATCTTCAAAGATTTGTGTTAATGTTTATTCAGGTACTTTTTTTCGTAATATGATTCTGAGAAGAGCACATGAAACTGATTGGTCGTATGATCCGACCATGTTATATATATAATGCTAATTTATGAGGAAAAACGGATGGTGATGTTTGAAGATGCATTGAGGTGAATCTTAAGTATCCTATCTTGATTTAACAAATACTTAACTGATGTAATTGATGTTGACAGTGTATGTTGTTGATGGACATGGTAATATTGAGGGGTGGTTTCCATTCAGGTAACTCAGCTAATTAGCATATTCCACCAAAAGAGTTTCAGTTGTGGACTGTGTAATCAGTGAAAAGTCCAATGTTTGTAGGCACAAGACTTGTCAAGTTTGCCATTACTGCTTCTAGTGATGTTTCTTGCTCGAGGTCAAACCCGACATAGCACAAACAGTTCCTTGTCTATTAGGAAAATCATTTTATACATATGTATGTTTAAATAGGTTGTTTGAAGTTAGACCTTACGCGAGCTCAATTGAAATTTTTATTCATAGCTAGCTTCCAATTCATCCTTAAATCACCAGTATGCTGGTATCCCTTTAATTTGGGTCGGGTTACTCATATTCAATGGGTCAAACCTTAATCCGAAGGTAGGAGGTGTTGCAATGAGCAACCATTAGAAGGGTAATTCTTTTCAAGGCTATATTTATACAACTTTTGAAAATATTGATAAAATCTAAATGGTTAGTTAAAAAAGAGACATTTGCATAAATCAACCTTGAAGATTGATACTAATAGCTATTGAGAGACCACCAAAGTTGTGGTGATAGGATTTCACAAAAGAGTAGTAATTTCTCAATATTTGAAATATGCAAAGTCAATAGTGGAATTGGAATTAAATTTGAGCAGTAACTTCTCAAATTGAAATGAGCCTTAATATAGGGGAATGGATATAGAGGATTCATATAGTAAATGCCAACTGATTTAGGATTGAGGTTTACTTAATCTGACATGACGTACCTGTCGGATTCTCCAAAAATACTTTACTTGTGGAGAATCCAACACACCACATTGACATTTTTGAAGAATCCGCGCAACATAGCTAAACACAACGTTTTGTTTTGATTTTGGCAGAACTTTAGATTATTTGAAAAGGAGTAGCACTTACTCTTTAGATAACCTGCCAGTTATTTTCTCTAGAGTAGTTGGGTAATAAAATTGTCATCTTCTATCTGTATTTGTGCCTTTTTTTTGGTATGACAACTTAAAGCTCGAAAATCAGCACTGAATTGCATCAGAGATGTCGTTAAAACTATGGTAGATTGTAATTCAGCATCAGCCTCTGAGATTGTATCAGGATTCATTCATCATTAAGAAATGCTTATGAACTATGACATAGTCAAACTATTTCATTCGGCAGTCAGTTCCAGAATCACTTTTGTAGTGAAATAATATGTCGATTGGGCAAGAGTTGTAACACTTCTTTTACATTTGTTTTCAGATTGGTCTATTTTAGTATGAATTTTCTTGGTAAGTGCAGATCATAATCATCTTGAGCATGACCCACCTAATAATTCAAACCCTACTTTCTTAGAATTATTATATTACTCATTTCCTTTATATAATGGTGGCGTTCACCAATAATAAATTATTATTGTATGGAATTTGATACTCAAGTCAAGAAAGAATAGAGTTTAAAATATAACAAATGGAATTTGTGTGTGCATTCCATGATTGTGCGGTGTGTTTTTAAAATTAAACTTTCATCTTATTTAACTTAAAAATAAAACTTCCATCTTATTTAGCTTAAAAATAGAATTCCATCTTATTTAACTTAAAAATAAAACTTTTATCTTATTTAGTTTAAAAATAAAACTTTGATCTTATTTAGCTTGAAATAAAACTTTCATTTTAAGTTTATTAAAGTAAAAGAAATTTTATTATTAAAGTTATCTACATTTTAATTGATATATAAAATATAATTTTTAAGTGAGCAATAAACTATTTAATTAAAATTATGTAATTTAGTAGTGGATTGAACATTTTAAGAGAAATCAAAATATAAATAAACATAAGAATTAGGCAAATAAATTCAACTTATAATGTATTCATAAATAAAAATTATATTTATAAAATGCAATTTTTTAATAAAAAATATAATATCATAAAAACAATGAATAATTAAGGTTGTGAATATTATCATAAATATTGTTAAAATTTTTGTTAATATACATGAATGTATAAAAGATAGTTTAAGGGAGGTATGTTTGTTATTTTACATACATTATCCCATGATAAGTTATGTTGGATTACTATTCCACCCTAGGAGGGATAACTTATCCCAAGACTAATTGTTAATCTTGCGATAATTTATTCCAGCCTTTGCAACCAAACAACGAATTAAAGGGCACTAAAAAATTATTTCAGAATTAATTCCTTTTATCCATCACACCAAACGACCCCTTATTCTTAAAAATTATGTCATGCATATTATTTGACTATGACAAACTAATAAATCAGCAGAACTAATTCTTTCATAACTTATCTCAGCATAATTTATCACATGATAATTAATCTTAATATAACTTGTCCTCAATTAACTAGTCTTATACATCACAACAAACGATCCCTTTCTTATCCTCTCTTGCTTCAATTATTAAAGGCATTGAGAGAGTAATGAATAGTCTTAATTTGTCATCTTGTTGGGTGAAAAGTCATACTTTTGGAAAAGAGAAAAAACCACTAGCAAGAGAGAGAGAGAAATCAGTGATCATTCATATTTGCAAATTACTCTTAATAATTCAACAGGTAAAATAAATCTCTTAGTAAAGAAACAGTAATCTTCTTCAAATTCTTATAATCATTTTGTGGTTTCCTATTTTGATTTGCAGATTTCAGAAATGGAGATTGGCTTAGCAGTTGGTTGTGCATTTCTCTCTTCAGCTTTGAATGTTCTCTTTGACAGGCTTGCTCCTAACGGTGATCTGCTGAAGATGTTTCAGAGGGACAAGTGTGATGTTCGGCTCTTAAAGAAGCTGAGGATGACTTTGCTTGGTCTTCAGGCTGTGTTAAGTGATGCAGAGAATAAGCAAACATCAAATCCATACGTGAGCCAGTGGCTTAATGAGCTTCGAGATGCTGTGGACAGTGCTGAGAACTTAATTGAAGAAGTCAATTATGAAGTTTTGAGGCTAAAGGTAGAAGGTCAGTGTCAAAATCTTGGAGAAACAAGCAACCCGCAGGTAAGTCACCTCAGCTTGTCCTTGAGTGATGAATTTTTTCTTAACATAAAGGATAAGTTGGAAGAAAATATTGAAACATTGGAGGAGTTGCAAAAGCAAATTGGTTGTCTTGACCTGAAATCGTGTCTTCATTCGGGTAAACAAGAAACTAGAAGACCTTCAACTTCTGTGGTTGATGAATCTGATATCTTTGGTAGGCAGAGTGAAACAGAGGATTTGGTGGGCCGTTTATTATCTGTTGATGGAAATGGTAGAAGTTTGACTGTAATCCCTGTTGTTGGAATGGGGGGAGTGGGCAAGACAACACTTGCTAAAGCTGTTTACAATGATGAGAAGGTGAACCGCCATTTTGATTTGAAAGCTTGGTTTTGTGTGTCTGAACAATATGATGCTTTCAGAATAGCAAAAGGATTGCTTCAAGAGATTGGCTTACAGGTTGATGATAATATAAATCAGATTCAGATCAAATTGAAGGAGAGCTTAAAGGGTAAAAAGTTTCTTATTGTTCTAGATGATGTTTGGAATGACAACTATACTGAGTGGGATGACTTGAGAAATCTTTTTGTGCAAGGAGATCTCGGAAGTAAGATCATTGTGACAACACGTAAGGAGAGTGTTGCCTTGATGATGGGTGGTGGGGCAATGAATGTGGGGATTCTGTCTAATGAAGTCTCTTGGGCTTTATTCAAACGACATTCATTAGAAAACAGGGATCCTGAGGAACATCTAGAACTTGAAGAGATTGGAAAGAAAATTGCAGAGAAATGCAAAGGGTTGCCTTTAGCTATAAAGACCCTTGCTGGGATGTTACGCTCAAAATCAACGATTGAAGAGTGGAAACGCATTTTGAGAAGTGAAATATGGGAGCTGCCAGACAATGGAATGTTACCAGCATTGATGTTGAGCTACAATGATCTTCCCCCACATTTGAAGCGATGCTTTTCCTATTGCGCAATATTTCCAAAAGATTATCAATTTTACAAAGAACAAGTCATTCAACTGTGGATTGCTAATGGTCTAGTACAGCAGTTGCAAAAGGATGAAGCGGTTGAAGAACTAGGCAACCAATACATTCTTGAGTTGAGATCAAGATCATTGTTAGACAGGGTCCCTGATTCTTTTGCATGGAAGGGAGGGGTATTCTTAAGGCAGGACTTGGACAAATATTCTCAAATGGATGGTGAGAAATTCGTTATGCATGACCTTGTCAATGATCTTGCCGAAATTGCATCTTCAAAACTTTGTACCAGGTTGGAAGACATCAAAGGACATCATATGTTTGAACGAACTCGACACTTGTCGTATTCCATGGGTGATAAATTTTCGTCATTTTCAACAGGAGATGGTGATTTTGGTAAATTGAAAACCCTCTACAAATTGGAGCAATTAAGGACATTGCTTCCGATAAATATCCAGCTCCATTTGTTTTCAGTTAATCTAAGCAAGAGGGTGCTGCATAACATACTTCCAAGACTAACATTTTTAAGGACATTGTCATTTTCTCGGTATGACATCAAGGAGTTACCGAATGTCTTATTTATCAAATTAAAACTCCTAAGATTTTTGGACCTTTCTTGGACAAAGATAAAACAGTTACCAGATTCAATTTGTGTGTTGTACAACTTAGAGACACTTATTGTGTCGTCTTGTGATTATCTTGAGGAGTTACCGCTGCAGATGGGAAATTTGATCAACTTGCGTTACCTTGACATTAGGTGTTGTTCTCGGTTGAAGATGCCGCTACATCCTAGCAAGTTGAAAAGCCTCCAGGTGCTATTAGGAGTTACATGTCTTCCAAGTGGTTTGAAACTCAAAGATTTGGGTGAACTCTGCAACTTGTATGGATCTCTATCAATTGTAGAGTTGCAAAATGTGGTTGATAGAAGGGACGCTTTGAAGGCGAACATGAGGGAAAAGGAGCATATTCAGAGGTTATCATTGTTGTGGGGTAGAAGTATTGCTGACAATTCACAAACTGAAAGAGACATACTCGATGAACTACAACCAAACACAAACATAAAAGAACTGATTATCTCTGGATATAGAGGGACAAAATTTCCAAATTGGTTGGCTGATTATTCCTTTCTTAAGCTAGTGAAGTTGTCTCTTAGCCGCTGCAACAACTGTGATTCCTTGCCAGCACTAGGACAACTTCCTTCTATGAAAGTCCTCAACATTGGGTATATGGATCGAATAACAGAAGTGACCGAAGAATTCTATGGTAGCCCATCTTCAATAAAGCCATTTAACTCTCTGGAATTGCTTGAATTTTACGGGATGAGTGGGTGGAAGCAATGGCACGTACTAGGAAGTGGAGAGTTCCCTGCACTTCAGAACCTTTTAATTGAAGAATGTCCTGAGTTGATGGGGAAGTTGCCTGGAAATCTTTGTTCTTTGACAGGATTGACAATTTCAAATTGTGCGAAATTCATTTTGGAAACACCTATCCAACTTTCAAGTCTAAAAAGGTTTGAAGTTGTCGGTTCTTTAAAGGTTGGAGTTCTTTTTGATCACTCTGAGCTATTTGCATCCCAACTTCAAGGAATGATGCAGCTAGAGTCATTAATTATCAAAAGTTGTCACTCTCTTACCTCCTTGCATATTAGCAGTCTGTCGAAAACCTTGAAGGAAATAGAGATACGTGATTGTGAGAAATTGAAATTGGAGCCGTCAGCTAGTGAGATGTTTCTCGAGAGACTGGTACTAACTGAATGTAATTCTATAAATGATATATCACCTGAGCTGGTCCCAAGAGCACACTATGTGAGTGTATATAGTTGCCACAGCCTTACTAGGCTTTTGATTCCTACTGTGACTGAAGATCTCCATATTATTCAATGTGAAAATCTTGAAATACTTTTGGTGGCATCCAGGACTCCAACGTTGTTGCGAAATTTGCATATTCACAGCTGCGAGAAGCTGAAGTTGCTGCCAGAACATATGCAGGAACTTCTTCCATCTCTTAATCATCTCCTCCTGTATGATTGTCCAGAAATAAAGTCCTTCCCTGAAGGAGGGTTGCCTTTCAGTCTAGAAGTCCTTCAGATCTGGTATTGTGAGAAACTGGAGAATGATCGAAAGGAGTGGCATTTACAGAGATTCCCCTGTCTCAGAGAACTTCAAATCTTCCATGGTTCTACTGACAAAGAGATTCATTGGGAGTTGCCTTGCTCAATTCAAAGGCTTGAGGTTTTCAATATGAAAACATTAAGCAGCCAACTTCTCAAAAGCCTTACCTCTCTTGAGTACCTACATGCTAGGAATTTACCTCAAATTCAGTCACTGATCGAAGAAGGGCTTCCCTCGTCTCTTTCTTCACTATCATTAAGCGACCATCATGAGCTCCATTCACTGTCAACTGAAGGTCTTCGGGGCCTCACTTCTCTTAGGCATCTAAAGATTAACTCCTGCTTTAAACTCCATTCTCTTCCGGAGTCAGAGCTGCCCTCCTCCCTCTCTGAGCTGACCATCCATTCTTGTCCTAAACTTCAACATCTTCCAGTAAAAGGGATGCCCTCTGCCCTCTCTAAACTATCTATTTCATACTGCCCATTGCTCAATCCACGTCTAGAATTTATGAAGGGGGAATACTGGCCAAATATTGCTCATATTTCCACTATACAGATCAATGGGGAATACCTGTGATGATCAAAACAAATGGTACTCTGACAGATGTAAGAACTCTTTTTTATCTCAGTAGCTTTTTATTGTTCATTACTTCTCTTTGCTTGTTTGTTGATTCTTTTTTATTTGTTATATTGTTTTGTGCAGTGTATAGCGTCTGTTGCACTGTGAAGCCGAGGACTGTAATCATCATATCATATCATCATATTATAGGGAAAATGCATAAGTATCCCCAGCCTATGCCCCAAATCCCTGAGACGCATGCTCTGAATGCAAACCAAGGTGGAGATTGAAAGAGTTGGTTTGGTTCTTGTGGAATCAAACTCAATGGAAGATGAATTAATATGAAAATTTGGTAGTGCAAAATAAAAGTCAAAATAGTATCTTGGTAGGTGACATTTAGGTAAACCATAAAATGGTTTCACATGTTTAACCTTGACATTTTTGACACATAGTGATGTCATGGATGACATCAATAGGAAGAATTCATTCCTATAAATAGATAGCTCTTAATTCATTTTCAAAGCATCCTCTCACTTGCCTTCTCACCTTCTAAGGCATTTGATATTCTCTCTCTTGTAGTATTTCACTTGTATTCTTTGTAGAGTGAAATAAATATTGGTGCAGTTGTTCTTTGGTGGACGTAGGATCATTTTGATCCGAACCACGTTAAATATTGTTGTTCTTCCTTGTTCTCTAATTTCACGTTTCCGCTAACAAACGTATTGCTTCTTTTTCCCGTGGGTTGAGGAAGGAGGAGATGGTGTTTAGACTTTAGAGTAATGCACATGTTCAACTCTTGATTTTTGATATTTCTACGGAGAGAGTTCAAACGCACACGAGACAGAAAGCTTGTTTTCCCATAACTTAACATCTAAAAACCTAAGCACAATCTTAACTTTATTATCTAATCTCAACTTAACCATCTTTTTTCCTTCTTTCGTCAGTTGTGCCGAAATTCTCTATTGAATAGACAAATATCAGCTCAACTGTGATCTGTCAGCAGAGTGTAGGTGAAGAAAGGTACTTTCTCTTTTCTCTCGAATTTCACTTTTCTTTCATCAGTATGATAAGGAAATATTGAGCAAGGAGTTTTTTGCATATGGTTTTTCACTGCTCCAGCTGCACTTCAAAATTGAGAAACGGTAATTGCTCAAATCCCCATTGTATCATTTTGTGTCTTTAACAGGTAAACATGTTTACCGCGACATTTCCTTCCAGCAGTATGTCTAAAATATGCTCCTCTGGCTCAAAGAATGACTACACTTGAAATGCTGAACCTGCATTTAGACCAGCAGTGTTACAAGGTCAAGTTGATAAGTCCAGATGGTGTCGTGCTCGATTTTGGTAATACTTCCATCCTCTACATTGCTCTGTTGTGCGTGAGTTTGAAGCATCAGATGGAATTTTATTTTGTATGTGTATATATAGTAAGTGATGTTATTTCAAGTTATTGCTATTTTTTCCTCAAGAATGTTCAGGATTGAGATTATAAGTGTAATTACGGAAGACAAAGTTGGACCTCTTTATAATGACAGACATTTTTTTGGCTGCTATAGCGAATGATTGTTATTGTTACACGGCATAGTAACATTTGACGTTTAGATCTTATTCGGCTGTTATTGACAAAAGAAATAGGCAAGAAGTCATTTTCCTCTAACTTCTTATGTTTTACTAAAGAAAAAAATTTACTTAAAATTAAACCACACAGTACTTCTTTTAAAACTAATTAAAATTAAATATTTTAATAGAAAGTTTCAGTTTACTATCTGGATAACGAGTTGTTCTATAAATGATATATCACCTGAGCTGGTCCCAAGAGCACACTATGTAGGTGTATATAATTGCCACAGCCTTACTAGGCTTTTGATTCCTACTGGGACTGAAGATCTCCATATTTCTGGATGTGAAAATCTTGAAATACTTTTGGTGGCATCCAGGACTCCAACGTTGTTGCGAAAGTTGCATATTCACACCTGCGAGAAGCTGAAGTCGCTGCCAGAACATATGCAGGAACTTCTTCCATCTCTTAATCATCTCCTCCTATATTCTTGTCCAGAAATAAAGTCCTTCCCTGAAGGAGGGTTGCCTTTCAGTCTAGAAGTTCTTCGGATCTGGTATTGCAAGAAACTGGAGAATGATCGTAAGGAGTGGCATTTACAGAGACTCCCCTGTCTCAAAGAACTTGAAATCTTCCATGGTTCTGCTGACGAAGAGATACATTGGGAGTTGCCTAGCTCAATTCAAAGGCTAGAAGTTTTCAATATGAAAACATTAAGCAGCCAACTTCTCAAATGCCTCACCTCTCTTGAGTACCTATATGCTATTAATTTACCTCAAATTCAGTTACTGATCGAAGAAGGGCTTCCCTTTTCTCTTTCTTCACTAACATTAAGAAACCATCATGAGCTCCATTCACTGTCAACTGAAGGTCTTCGGGGCCTCACTTCTCTTAGGCATCTACAGATTAGATCCTGCAGTCAACTCCAATCTCTTCTGGAATCAGCGCTTCCCTCCTCCCTCTCTGAGCTGACCATCCATTCTTGTCCTAAACTTCAACATCTTCCAGTAAAAGGGATGCCCTCTGCCCTCTCTGAACTATCTATTTCACACTGCCCATTGCTCAGTCCATGTCTAGAATTTATGAAGGGGGAATACTGGCCAAATATTGCTCATATTTCCACTATACGGATCAATGAGGAATACCTGTGATGATCAAAACAAATGGTACTCTGACAGATGTACGAACTCTTTTTTATCTCAGTAGCTTTTTATTGTTCATTACTTCTCTTTGCTTGTTTGTTGATTCTTTTCCTCTGTTATATTGTTTTGTGCAGTGTGTAGCGTCTGTTGCACTGTGAAGCCGAGGAATCATCTTCAGATCAGGATGAATTTAATGTTTGATTACAAAAAAGAAGGTGAAAAAATATTTATATTAGGGTGGGAACACTGTAATCATCATATTATATTAAAAGTGGTGCAAATATTCTTAAAGGTCAATTGTAACATCAATCTCAATTTATGGATTTGGGCATCTTTTTTCTTATTATCTGTTTTGTGGTTATCATTGAATTGGTTTTATATATGTCATTCTTTCCCACAAAAAATTATACACATAATATTAGTATTTAATTATAATGTATTTTTTTTCTATGGTCACACTTAAATATCAATTGCACTATTCTTTTTTCCTCCTTCATTTATTTGCTTTAAAAATTCTCCTTCATGACTCTTATCTAATTACCTATTCAATTGTTACTCTTAATTTCACTCTTCATCTTACTTGAAGATTTTCTCATTGATCAGTCCTTGAAATATTGTGCAAAATTTTGTCAAATATTGTGTTAAATCATCCACTGCTTTCCCCAAAAGACCTCACACCATTAAGAAATCCCACACCTTATATGTAGCTTCCCAATCTTTTCAGTTACCAATGTGGAGCTTTGTTCGCATGCCTATTAGCAGTCTGTCAACTTCGAGGCCTCATGTTGCTTCGATATCTAGCTATCTGGGACTGCCATTTTCTCCATTTTGAATTGCTCATTTTTCCACCATAATTATTGATAGGGATACCAGTAATGATTTAGAGAAATGGTGCTCCGATATATGTAATTATAATTCCTTGTAGATGTAATTGGATCGGGATGAGTTTAATTTTAGATGACAGCAAAAAGGTGAGAAAAAGAAAGCTGGTATGGAATTGAAATAATCCGCTTCGGAAAGTTGATAGCTCAATGTAATATTAATGAACTAGTAATCTTTTACCATGCACATATATGCCAGTAGGATGTTTATTGTCTTGGAAATTCATTTTCAATTGCAATTCAAGAATTCTTCTTTTTTTTTTTGTTTACTTCCCTTTGCTTTCTTGTTAATTCTTTTCCCTTGCTAAATCTTTGAGCAGTGCAAAACCTCTATTGCCACTGTGAAGCCGAGGAATCACCTTCAGATTGGAATGCATTTAATTTTAGCTGAAAAATAAAAAAACAAAAAAGTGATGGGAACACTGTAGAAGAAATCTTAATGAACTAGAAATCTTTTACAATGCACATATATGTTAATTATTGCCTTTGGAAATTCATCTCAGTAGCAACTCACGTATTCTCGTTAAGACTCTTCCACAGACTCAATTGTCTTAATGTAATATTAATGTACTAGTAAGACTCTCTTTGCTTGTCTATTAACATATTTTCTCCCTCAACTTGCAGACTGGAAAATCATGAAAGTTGTTCGGCTTTGTTACCCATCTCTTGTCTCTTCCACGGAGATAAAGGGTCCAAAGGAATTCACTTTATCAGTCAGGTAGCCCAAACCTTGGAATTTAAAGATATTGGAAAATACTTCCAATATCTGCTTCTTTTATTTTAGGCATGTTGTATCGTATTGGTTTCAAGTTTGATGCGACTGCATTTGATAGCATATACTGAGCTTTTGCCAGTATATGGATTTTTAGCACAATAGCTTTTGTTTTGTGTGTATATATACCAAAAAACTGAAACTAAATATACTTGTTTGTAATTGATGTAGTCTATGCATACTTGGTGAATTGACCAAATTTGGTGCTAATCCCTCACCCATACTCAGATCGTGTTGGATCGATCTAACCTCAGCTTTTGGATTGATGGTCACTTCATCTGGTATGCCTATGATATCTTCTTTTTTTTTTTTGCAGTTTCTCTCTGTCACATACTAATGAATATTAATACAAGCAATTATTTATCTTACTTGCCTCTTAAGAATTTATTTTCTCCCCTGAATCTTGCAGAATGCAAAATTAATCACCATTATGAAAGCTGTTCAGATTTGTTAGGATTTTGACAGCAATACAGCATTCAATTGTTGTCTCAACTAGATTGCTCCTTATCACTAATGTAAGTGTAGTTTTTCCAAAATGATAGTAAAAACATGAGTCCTTTTTCAGCAGTCACGTGATGCTAATTTCTTCTGTAATCGTCTGAAATTTGACAAGCGCAAAAAGATATTTTTACTTCCATAGCTTAGTCTTTACTAGTTTTGTATGCATGTCAATAAACCTTTTTTTAAAGGATGATAGTTTTGATTAGTTTTGTTTGTATGTTATGAGAATGATCATCTCTAGGATGTATTTTAACCTATGTTCTCCCTCAAATCTCACAGACTGGGAAAAATTTTGCCATCATGAAAAGCTGTGCGGCTTTGTTCCCCATTTCTTGTCTCTCCCACAGAGATAAGGGGTCCAAAGGAACGCAACCTCATTTTTCAGTCAGGTAGCCAAAACCTTGAAAAGAGTTGCATCAATCTTGAAATTTAAAGAAATTCGAAAAGACTTCCAATATCTGCTTCCATATTAATGCCTTGTTATATCTCATTGATTTCTTATATGACTGCATTTGATAGCATATACTGAGCTTTTGTCAGTATTTGGATATTCAGAGATTTGGACTGAAGATATAAACAGTAAGCTGATAACTGTGGAGATTATAAGTTCCCTTCAAATGATTTTCATTACTCAACCTCGAGTGGGACCTCAGAACTAAGTGAAAGGCAAGGAAGTGTATCCTACTCGGAATGAATTCAAGGTTAGGTAACAAAAAACTATTTACACATGTTTCAGTTACCAATATGTTTACATTGTAGTGGTAGTAGTTGTAGTTTACTTTGTTAGAATTAACAGCATAACCAAGAAAGCGTCTTCTCTTAATAAATTCCTCTAGTTTTAGCTGATGCATATAAGCTGTTCAAATTATGACGTTGTCTTAATGCGTTTGTTGCAATTTACTATCCAGATAATTAATTTTGTGGAATGCTCCTTTTTTTAGTCTATAAGCTTGACTTGTTTGTTGATCCATTGTCATTGTAGGAGTTTTTCAATCTTGTCTTGTCTTGGAATTTACATCAGAAATTTATTTCAGGTTAGGCAACAAAACAGCATGTCAAATTTCAATCATCATTCGATAAAAGGACTAGTCATTTTCTATTCTCAGTGAAATCATCCAGTGCTATCAACTATCAGAACTGATATTTGTGAAAATTAATATACGTCTGATTTTGTTATAGCTGAGGCTGACACAAGCTCTGTGTATTGTACTGTTCAACCTTGATTTGGTCTGAGTAATTACTTGCAGTAGAAGGATTAGTCAGCCTATAGATTTGATGCCTTGGCTGTATTAACATCAATTGTTTTACCAAGTTCGTCAGCTTAATAGTCTTCACTTTGATTGGACTATTTCCAGACAAGTTATTTCCCTTTTTCGAGTGAGTTGTGGAAGGAGGAAGTGGTTTAGAGTAATGCACATGTTTACTTTTTTGAATAGACAAATATCAGCTAAACTGCGATCAGTCAGCAGAGTGCAAGTGTAGAAAGGTACTTTCTCTTTTCGCTGAAATCTGACACTATTGAGCAAACTTTTGTACAAGGAGTTTCTTCTATAGCACGTTAAGATCGTTTCGATTTTCTTCTCTTCTGTCAGAAGTTCAACAAAGTACAAGGTTCGATTGATCAGTTTCTCTGCCAAGATACGATGTCATTTCCTCATCGAGATTCTTTCAGTAATAGCTGAAGTTTGCCACCAGAACCAATGTGTGAATTCGTTCCATCTCTCGAAAGAATGGTAGGCATTTCATTCTCAGAAATTGAGTCCTTTCCAGAATTGAGAAACTGTAATTGCTCAAATTCCCATTGTATCATTTTGTGTTTGAGTAATTTAACTGACGTGGTCTTTAACAGGTAAACATGTCAACCGCTGTATGTCTAAATGTGCTCCTCAACTCAAAGAATGACTGCTTAAAACATTTGGCTTGAAATGCTTGAACCTACCTGCATTTAGACCAGCAGTGTTACAAGGTCAAGTTTGTATGTCCAGATGGTGTCGTCCACGAGTTTGGTAATACTTCCATCCTCGAAATTGCTCCGTTGTGCGTGAGTTTGAAGCACTCGATGTAATTGATATTACTTCAAGTTATGCCTGTGATCTTAGTTAAGGTGAAGCAGCAAATACTACTATGTTGCCCCTCTCTCTAATGTCCGTTGTTTGAACCCGGGCCGTCTCAACGAGTTTGGGGGCCTAAAGCCAAACATCATAGAGAGCACTTTTTTTTTTTTTTACTTGACATATATAAATTGAATAATTGTAACATACTCGGTGTAATCCTGCAAATGAGGTCCGGAGAGGTAGTATATATGCGGAAATTATGAAAGAAAAAATGTAAACAATGTAAATTTTCAAATACAAAATATACAATATAAGGTTAGAATAATAAAACCGGACTCAAAAATTTGAAAATTTTATATAATAATATCGAAATAGAGTTGCGCTAAATTTGATAAGTTGATATAATGATAGTAATATAGAGTTGATTAGTTTTAGTGCTTGAAATTTGAAGAAGACACCAAAAACCAAATTTGTTCTTTTTATGAACACATAACAATAGATTTTGCATAATGTAGAAGGTTTGATTGTTTGGGAGGCTTTAGAATATTCAATAATTAGTGAATAAAAGTAAAAGGAGAATAAGAAAAGTAAACATAAAAATAATAATGTTGGTTCATGATAATCGTCAGAATATAAATGAGACAACTTTCGTCTATTCATGACCTACCCAATAATTCACTTTCTTTTCCTTTCTCTTTATAAAAATTTATCTCCATCTAAAGATGAAGTTTCTTGGTAAGTGCAGATCATAATCATCATGAGCATGACCCACCAAATAATTCAAATCCTACTTTCTTAGAATTATTCTTACTCATTTGCCTTTATATAATGGTGGTGTCCACCAATAATTCATTAAAAGTTTGATTCAATGAAAATATAACAAGTTCTGTAATTTTTATTTTCTTAATATATGCTTCAAAGTGAAGCTGTGGGAAATAAGAGAGAGAGAAGTCATTATCCAAACAGCAAAGGATCAAATATGTTCTTGCACTATCAAAAACAATTTAAATATATTCTCGTTATACTTTTGATTCAAATATACCCTTCTCATTATATTCCTCCGTTTTGATTTCTTTTATTTTCATCTTCTTAATTCTTCTCTTGTCTTAAACCATACGTACTATATACTACAACTTATACCTCTAATTCCAACAAGATTTTGTAGTCTACTACTCTCTAATTCTCAAAAGGACGTAGGACTCGTGAAATGAGTAAATTAGCTAGGTAATAAAATATAATTAGTGTCCTAATTTATTTTTTTGATGTGTGTTTCCTCACAAATTCACTTAATATAGACTAGAAAGAGTATAAAATAAAATTAAGTGACCTTTTGAGATAAAAGTATTAATTGAGTGATCATTTGAAAAATTAACTAGTGATTTATTTCAGTATTTGTGAGGAGACAAGTTTTATCATTGCAATGTATTCATGATATCATAGCACACCTACCACTTTATTTAAAAGTTGAAACCTTTTTGTTTTCTCTTTTCTTTCTTTGATCAAAGAGATAGTTATTGGTATAACAATTGCAAATTAAGCAGACAATCAAGTATATTGTTTGCATATTGCTCTAGTATTCAACAGGTAAATTCAATCTCTTAATAGTAAAAATAGAAAACCATCTTGTGATTCTTTGTTTTGTTTTTTTTTTTCAGATTTCAGAAATGGAGGTTGGCTTAGCAGTTGGTGGTGCATTTCTCTCTTCAGCTTTGAATGTTCTCTTTGATAGGCTTGCTCCTAATGGAGATCTGCTGAAGATGTTTAAGAGGGACAAGCGTGATGTTCGGCTCTTAAAGAAGCTGAGGATGACTTTGCTTGGCCTTCAGGCTGTGTTAAGTGATGCAGAGAATAAGCAAGCATCAAATCCATATGTGAGCCAGTGGCTTAATGAGCTTCAAGATGCTGTGGAAGGCGCTGAAAACTTAATAGAAGAAGTCAATTATGAGGTTTTGAGACTAAAGGTGGAAGGTCAGAATCAAAATCTTGGAGAAACAAGCAATCAACAGGTAAGTGACTGCAACCTGTGCTTGAGTGATGATTTTTTTATTAACATAAAGGAGAAGTTGGAAGACACCGTTGAAACATTGGAGGAGTTGGAAAAGCAAATTGGTCGCCTTGATCTAACCAAGTATCTTGATTCCGGTAAACAAGAAAAAAGGGAATCTTCAACTTCTTTGGTTGATGAATCTGATATCTTAGGCAGGCAGAATGAAATAGGGGAATTGATTGACCGTTTGTTGTCTGAGGATGGAAATGGAAAATATCCGACTGTAGTTCCTGTTGTTGGAATGGGGGGCGTGGGCAAGACAACACTTGCTAAAGCTGTTTACAACGATGAGAAGGTAAAAAACCATTTTGGCTTGAAAGCTTGGATCTATGTGTCTGAACCGTATGATATTCTCAGAATAACAAAGGAGTTACTTCAAGAAATTGGTTCAACGGTTGACAACAATCTGAATCAACTTCAAGTCAAATTGAAGGAAAGCTTAAAGGGAAAAAAGTTTCTTATTGTCCTAGATGATGTGTGGAATGACGACTATAAAGAGTGGGATGACTTAGAGAAATATTTTTGTACAAGGAGATGTAGGAAGTAAGATCATTGTGACGACACGTAAGGAGAGTGTTGCCTTGATGATGGGTAGTGGGACAATCAATGTGGGGACTCTGTCTAGTGAAGACTCTTGGGCTCTATTCAAACAGCATTCATTAGAAAATAGGGATCCTGAGGAACATCCAGAACTTGAAGTGGTTGGAAAACAAATTTCACATAAATGCAAAGGATTGCCATTAGCTCTAAAGGCACTTGCTGGCATTTTACGCTCCAAATTCGAGGTGAATGAGTGGACATACATTTTAAAAAGTGAGATATAGGAGCTGCCAAGTCATCCGAATGGAATCTTACCAGCGTTGATGTTGAGCTACAATGATCTTCCTCCACATTTGAAGCGTTGTTTTGCTTTTTGTGCAATATATCCGAAAGATTATCTTTTTTGCAAAGAACAAGTTGTTCACCTGTGGATTGCTAATGGTCTTGTACAACAGTTGCATTCAGCTAACCAATACTTTCTCGAGTTGAGATCGCGAACATTGTTTAAAAAGGTCCGACAGTTTTCTGAATGGAATCCGGGGGAATTCTTAATGCATGACCTTGTCAATGATTTGGCCCAAATTGCATCTTCCAAGCAGTGTATCAGGTTGGAAGAGAACCAAGGATCTCATATATTGGAACAAAGTCGGCACATGTCCTACTCAATGGGCCTAGGTGACTTTGAAAAGTTGAAACCCTTGTACAATTTGGAGCAGCTGAGGACATTGCTTCCCATCAATATCCAGCGGCGTCCATGCCATCTTAACAAGAGGATGCTGCATGACATATTTCCAAGACTAACATCCCTAAGGGCACTATCACTGTCTCATTATTGGAATTTGGAGTTGCCAAATGACTTGTTTATTAAATTAAAGCACCTAAGGTTTTTGGACCTTTCTTGGACAAATATAAAAAAGTTGCCAGATTCAATTTGTCTACTGTACAACTTAGAGACACTTCTCTTGTCAAATTGTAGTTATCTTGAGGAGCTACCTCTGCAGATGGAAAAATTGATCAACTTGCATCACCTCGACATTAGCGATGCTTATTTCTTGACGATGCCGCTACATCTAAGCAAGTTGAAAAGTCTCGATGTGCTAGTGGGAGCCAAGTTTCTTCTAAGTGGTTGTAGTGGTTCGAGAATGGAAGATTTGGGTGAACTGCATAACTTGTATGGAACTCTATCAATTCTAGAGTTGCAGCATGTGGTTGATAGATGGGAATCTCTGAAGGCAAACATGAGGGAAAAGAAACATGTTGAAAGGTTATCTTTGGAGTGGAGCGGAAGTAATGCTGACAATTCACAAACTGAAAGAGAGATACTCGATGAGCTACAACCAAATACAAACATAAAAGAAGTCGGAATCACCGGATATAGAGGGACAAAATTTCCAAATTGGCTAGGTGATCATTCATTTCAGAAGCTAACAAAAGTGTATCTTACCAACGGCTACGACTGTGATTCCTTGCCAGCGCTAGGACAGCTTCCTTGTTTAAAATTGCTTACCATTAGAGGGATGCATCAAATAACAGAGGTTACAGAAGAGTTCTATGGTAGTTCGTCCTTCATAAAACCTTTTAACTCTCTTGAGAAGCTTGAATTCGCAAAGATGCCGAAGTGGAAGCTGTGGCATGTACTGGGGAAGGGAGAATTCCCTGTACTTGAGGAACTTTCAATTGATGGTTGCCCAAAGTTGATTGGGAAGTTGCCTGAAAATCTTTCTTCTCTGACAAGATTGATAATTTCAAACTGCCCTGAACTCAGTTTGGAGACACCTATCCAACTTTCAAATTTAAAAGAGTTTGAGGTTGCTTATTCTGCTAAGGTTGGAGTTCTTTTTGCGAATGCTCAACTGTTTACATCTCAACTTGAAGGAATGAAACAGATTGTTAAATTAGTAATTACTGATTGTAAGTCTCTTACCTCCTTACCTATTAGTATTTTGCCGAGTACTTTGAAGACAATAAGAATCTCTGGTTGTGGGGAACTGATATTGGAGGCGTCAATGAATACTATGTTTCTCGAGGAATTGACTCTACAAAGATGTGATTCACCTGAGTTGTTCCCAAGAGCACGCAATTTGAGTGTAAGAAGTTGCAACAACCTTACTAGGTTTTTGATTCCTACTGCCACTGAAACACTCGGAATTGGTAATTGTGATAATCTTGAAATACTTTCAGTGGCATGTGGGACTCAGATGACATCATTGTATATTTACAACTGCAAGAAGCTGAAGTTGCTGCCAGAACATATGCAACAACTCCTTCCATCTCTTAAGGAACTGACACTGTATCGATGTCCAAATATAGAGTCCTTTCCTGAAGGAGGATTGCCCTTCAATTTACAAGTCCTTGAGATCAACCATTGCAAGAAACTGGTGAATGGCCGAAAAGAGTGGCATTTACAGAGACTCCCCTGTCTCATAGATTTAACCATCCACCATGATGGTAGCGATGTTTCTGGTGAAAAATGGGAGTTGCCTTGCTCTATTCGAAAGCTTAGAATATCCAATCTGAAAACATTAAGCAGCCAACTTCTCAAAAGCCTCACTTCTCTTCAGTATCTAGTCGCTATTAGTTTACCTCAAATGCAGTCATTGCTAGAAGAAGGGCTTCCTTCCTCTCTTTCTGAGCTAGAATTATTTCGCAATCATGATCTTCATTCTCTACCGACCGAAGGTCTTCGGCGTCTCACGTGGCTTCGACATCTAAAGATTGAGGATTGCCCTAATCTCCAATCTCTTCCCGAATCGGGGTTGCCCTCCTCCCTCTCTAATCTATATATTTCCGGATGCCCATTGCTCAAACCACTCCTACAATTTGACAAGGGGGAGTGCCAAAAATTGCTCATATTCCCACTATATGTATTGATGGGAAATACCAGTAATGATTAAAAAAATGGTGCTCCGACAAATTGTAAGTTAAAATTCTTTATTTTTTCATTTATTTTTCTGTTTACTTCCCTTTTCTTGCTTGTTAATTCTTTTCCTTTGTTAAATCCATGAGCAGCACAAAGCGTCTATTGCCACTGTGAAGCTGTGGAATCATCTTTGGATCGGGATGAATTTAATTTTAGATGACAGCAAAAAAGTCGATAAAACGAAAGCTGGTATATGTAGGAATTGAAATTATTTGCCTCGGAAAATAGATAGCATTTCATGTATGCTTGTTCTTTCCGTTTTTCAGTGAGTAAGTTGATCAAGGACCAAGGAGAATGGAGGTTTAGAGTAATGCACATGCTCACTCGTAAATGCATAGCTCTAATAGAATTCAGAGGTATACAAGACACAAAGTTTGTTTCCTATCTCCGTTTTTCTGTTTACCTTCCTTATCCTTGTTTGTTAATTCTTCTTGTTTTTCTTAGTACTGTTGAACAGTGTGGATCATCTATTGCGACCGTGTGGAGCGAAGAATTTTCATTCTAATTTTAGATGACAAAAAGGTGATATGTTGCAACTAATGTAATCTTTACACTTGCTCTGAGTCATTGTAAAAGAAACTGAGTGTAGGTTAGAATTGATAATTTGCCCTAGAAGGTTGATAGCACAAAGTAATGCTAGTGTACTACAAATATTTTACCATTTATGTTGGTAGATATGTCAGCCGGGTGTGCATAGTATTTGGATCTTTATCACAATAGCTGTTGAAAAGTGATTCAAAACAAAGTAGGAACACGTACATTAGGACATGGATAGTTTGCTTGAACTAGTCTTCTGCATTCTGTTAGGTAGTTTCCTAGTGTTGCTGAAATAGTGTTTTAGTGGCGTTATAGGACCTATATTTTAGGATTAGTTATTTATCACCTAGCCTATATATCATGTGGGCATATTTTGTTATTTTGTAACTTCCAATTAATCATAAAATGAAAGAAGTCGCAGTTTTCCTTCTCTTTTTTATTGTTTCCAGATTTCTCTGTACTTCTTCTCCAACAAATTTGGCATCAGAGCCAGTCATGGCAACTAACAGTAGTTCATTGAGTGTAGCACAACCACTTATTCCTGTCTTCAAGGGAGAAAGCTACGAATTCTGGAGTATACGTATGAAAACTATACTCAAGTCTCAAGATCTTTGGGACTTGGTAGAGCGTGGATATACAGATCCTGATGAAGAAAATAGGCTGCGAGACAACAAGAAAAAAGATGCTAAGGCGCTGATATTTATCCAGCAGGCTGTCCATGACAGCATTTTTTCACGAATCGCAACAGCAACAACATCAAAGCAAGCCTGGTCCATTCTGCAGAAAGAGTTTCAAGGAGATTCAAAGGTCATTGTGGTGAGACTGCAATCACTTCGGCGTGACTTTGAAACCTTGATGATGAAAAGTGGTGAATCTATTGCTAGTTTTCTGTCAAGAGCAATGACAATTGTCAGTCAAATGTGATCCTATGGAGAGAAGGTTACTGATCAGATTATTGTTGAAAAGGTATTGAGAAGCTTGAATCCAAAATTTGATCACGTAGTTGCGGCTATCGAAGAATCTAAGGATCTATCAGTTTTTCCTTTGATGAACTGATGGGATCTCTTCAAGCTCATGAGGCGAGAATCAATCAATCAGTAGAGAAGAATGAAGAAAAGGCATTCCAAGTGAAAGACGCAACCACTAAATATGGAGATAATAATGGTCCAGCAAGTAGAGGCCGAGGAAGAGGAGGATTTTGCGGTGGTCGAGGCCGTGGTTATGGAAGAGGCAGAGGAAGAAATAATGGGCATAGGCAGTCCAATGAGCAAGGCAACACAAAGAATGGCGTTCAATGTCATCACTGCCACCGCTATGGGCATATAAAGGCTGATTGTTGGTTTAAAGACCAAAAAATGAATTTTGCAGCAGAAGAAAATGAGGAAGAGAATTATCTTTTTATGGCTTGCATTGATGCAAACCATAAGCCAAGTGATATATGGTTCGTAGACAGTGGTTGTTCAAATCATATGACAGGGGCCAAATCTATGTTCAGAGACCTTGATGAGAAGCAAAAGAAGAAGGTGCAGCTTGGCAACACAAAAGAGATGCAGGTTGAAGGAAAAGGCGAGGTGGCTATAGACACTAGCCACGACAAAGTAAAAATGTTGGATGATGTTCAATTTGTACCAGATTTAGGATTCAATTTGATAAGTGTTGGACAACTAATGGCTGACGGATATTCTATTTTGTTTGATGATGATGCTTGTGTCATTACAAACAAGAAGTCGGGCAAAAAGGTTCACATCACCAAGACACCAAACAATATGTTTCCGCTGGACGTTTCTAACATGGAAAATTTTGCTCTCGCTGCAAGTGCAAAGGATGACTCGAAGCTATGGCATTTGAGGTACGGTCATCTCAATATAAAGGGCCTGAAATTGCTAGGTGATAAAGGTATGGTTCTTGGATTACCGAAAATTAGCTCTCTAGATTTATGTGAAGGGTGCATTTATGGGAAACAAGCTAGGAAATCTTTTCCTGTTGGAAAAGCATGGAGAGCTTCAAAATGTTTAGAATTAATTAATACATGCTGACTTATGTGGTCCTATGCAGACTAAGTCCTTAGGTGGAAGTCGTTATTTCTTGTTGTTTACTGACGATTATAGTCGCATGAGTTGGGTGTATTTTCTGGAGAGCAAGTCTGAAACATTTGAAACGTTTCAGAAATTTAAAGCTTTGGTGGAAAACCAAAGTAGCTGCAGTATCAAAGTTCTTCGCACAGATAGAGGAGGAGAGTTCGTGTCCAACGAATTCAATTTGTTTTGTGAAACAAATGGCATCCATAGGGAGTTAACAACTCCTTATACCCCAGAGCAAAATGGTGTCGCTGAACGGAAGAACCGGACTGTGGTGGAGATGGCAAGGAGCATGTTGCAAGCAAAGGAACTCGCAAATCAGTTCTGGGCAGAAGCTGTGGCAGCATCTATTTACTTGTTGAATCTTTCACCAACAAAAGTTGTTATGAATAAAACTCCTTATGAAGCTTGGCATTGTAGGAAACCAAATGTAAGTCAGTTACGGGTTTTTGGGTGTGTTGCTTATGCTTTGGTAAGTTCACAAGCTCGTCAAAAGCTTGATGAAAAATCTGAAAAATGCATTTTTATTGGCTATTGTACTCACTCCAAAGCATATAGATTGTATAACCCTTTTAATGGCAAGATCTCAGTTAGAAGAGATGTAATATTTGATGAAAATGCAAGTTGGGATTGGAGTGAAAAGCTGGTGCGACAAGAAACTCCTATGCCTCTTGGAATCATTGAAGAAGAAGAAAAAGGGTCAACCCCTGCAAGTTCACTTTCAGGTTCTTCCATGGAGTTACCAACCTCACCGATTTCAGCAACTCATGAAGAGTCTTCAGATGGGATAGTTCCATTAAGAAGATCAACAAGACTTAGAATGCCAAATCCCAAGTATGCTAATAACCTTTATGCGACTTGTCAATTTGCTTTTTCTGTTTCAGATCCCTTAAATTATGAAGAAGCTGCAGAAAAAGAAGAATGGAGGAAAGCAATGGTTGAGGAAATGAAATCCATTGAAAAGAATGGAACATGGGAAATGATGGAGTTACCAAAAGGGAAAAACGCAATTGGTCTGAAGTGGGTGTTTAAAACAAAATTTGCTGCAGATGGTAGCCTACAAAAGCACAAAGCTCGTCTTGTGGCAAAAGGCTATGCACAACAGTATGGTGTTGATTTTGAAGAAACATTTTCTCCGGTAGCTCGATTTGAAACAGTGAGGCTGGTTCTAGCATTGGCTGCACAGTTGAAATGGCTAGTTTACCAATTTGATGTCAAGTCGGCATTTCTCAATGGAGACTTACAAGAAGAAGTCTATGTAACTCAACCTGAAGGTTTCATAAAGGAAGGCAATGAAACAAAGGTGTTCAAGCTGAAAAAGGCATTGTATGGCTTGAAACAAGCCCCTCGAGCGTGGTATAGCAAGATCGATGGTTACTTCCAGAAAAATGGATACATGAGAAGTGAGAATGAACCCACATTATATGTGAAGAAGGAAGGTAATGATTTCATCATTGTATGCCTTTATGTTGATGATATCATTTACAGTAGCTCTTCTAATTCTCTTGTGGATAATTTCAAGTCTCAAATGATGAATGAGTTTGAGATGTCGGATATGGGGTTATTGCATTATTTTCTGGGCCTTGAAGTCCACCAAACCGAGGATGGAATATTTCTTTTACAAAGGAAATATGGCAGAGACCTTCTCAATAAATTTGGCATGCTCAATTGCAAGCCTGCGGCTACACCAATGATTATAAATGAAAAATTGCAGCAGATGAATGAAGAAGAGTTAGCAGATGCAAGGAGGTTCAGAAGCTTGGTTGGAGGTCTAATATATTTGACGCACACTAGACCTGATATTGCATTTTCTGTTGGTGTTGTTTCAAGGTTTATGCAGCAACCTTCAAAGGTACATTATGGAGCAGCAAAGAGAATCTTGCAGTACATTGCTGGAACTTTGGACTATGGCATTTGGTACTCAAATACCAATAATTTCAGATTGTGTGGGTACACAGATAACGATTATGGAAGTTCATTGGATGACAGACGAAGTGTTTCAGCAAACGTTTTCACTCTAGGCTCAGGTGCGGTGATTTGGAGTTCAAAGAAGCAAGCTACAGCTACATTGTCAACCTCAGAAGCTGAGTATATTGCAGCAACTTCAGCAGCTTGTCAAGCTGTCTGGCTAAGAAGAGTATTAGCAGACCTTCAACAAGTGCAGAAGGGAGCAACAGAGATATTTTGTGACAATAAAGCAACCATCTCCATGACCAAGAATCCAACATTCCATAGCAGGACAAAGCATATTGATATTCGTTACCATTTTATTCGTGATTTGGTAGCAAAGGAGGAAATATTGTTGAAGAATTGCAAGACACAAGACCAGCTGGCAGATGTACTTACCAAGGCTTTATCTAAAGAGAAATTTTGCTATTTCAGAGGATTATTTGGTGTCTGTAGTTTTGAATCAAGAGGGAATGTTGAAAAGTGATTCAAAACAAAGTAGGAACACGTACATTAGGACATGGATAGTTTGCTTGAACTAGTCTTCTGCATTCTGTTAGGTAGTTTCCTAGTGTTGCTGAAATAGTGTTTTAGTGGCGTTATAGGACCTATATTTTAGGATTAGTTATTTATCACTTAGCCTATATATCATGTGGGCATATTTTGTTATTTTGTAACTTCCAATTAATCATAAATTGAAAGAAGTCGCAGTTTTCCTTCTCTTTTTTATTGTTTCCAGATTTCTTCTCCAACAATAGCTAAAACATCACTTTTGTCAGTATTTCGATTTTTAGCACAATGGTTAAAACATCAGTTTCTTGTTTTGGATATTCAGAAATTTGGCCGAAGATATATACAGTAAGTTGGAGATTATGAAGTTTCCTTCAGATTATTTCCATTAGTACTCATCCTCGAGTGGGACCTCAGAACTAGGGGAAAGGCAAGGAAGTGTATCCTACTCGGAACAAATTAAAGGTCAGATAACAAAAACAATTTACTCATGTTTCAGTTGCCGAGATGCTTATATTGTAGTAGTAGTAATAGCTGACAGCATAACCTGTTCAAAATATGATGTAGTCTTACTTGATGCGTTTGTTGTAATTCAACCTTGATTAACATCCAGGTTTTCTTCTAACTTTATCAAAGAACGTATTGTTTCTTTTTCCCGTGGGTTGAGGAAGGAGGAGATGGTGTAGACTTTAGAGTAATGCACATGTTTAACTCTTGATTTTTGATATTTCTACGGAGAGAGTTCAGACACACATGAGACAGAAAGTTTGTCTTCCCATAACTTAACATCTAAAAGCCTAAGCATAATCTTAACTTTATTATCTGATCTCAACTTAGCCATCTTTTTTCCTTCTTTCGTCAGTTGTGCCGAAATTCTCTATTGAATAGACAAATATCAGCTCAACTGTGATCTGTCCGCAGAGTGTAGGTGAAGAAAGGTACTTTCTCCTTTCTCTCGAATTTCACTTTTCTTTCATCAGTATGAGAAGGAAATATTGAGCAAGGAGTTTTTTGCGTATGAAACTCTGATGTTTTTTTCATTGCTCCAGCTGCACTTCAAAATTGAGAAACTGTCTTTAACAGGTAAACATGTTTATCGCGAGATTTCCTTCCAGCAGTATGCCTAAAATATGCTCTACTCTGGCTCAAAGAATGACTACGCTTGAAATGTTGAACCTGCATTTAGATCAGCAGTGTTACAAGGTCAAGTTGATATGTCCAGATGGTGTTGTCCACGAGTTTGGTAATACTTCCATCCTCTATATTACTCTGTTGTGCGCGAGTTTGAAGCATCAGATGGAATTTTATTTTGGAAGTGATGTTATTTCAAGTTATGCATATGATCTTAGCTAAGGTGCAGCAGCAAATATTGCTATTTTTTCCTCAAGAATGTTGAGGATTGAGATTATAAGTGTAATTACGAAAGATAAAGTTGGACCTCTTTATAATGACGGACATATTTTTGGCTGCTATAGCGAATGATTGTTATTGTTACACACCATAATAACATTTGACGTTCAGATCTTATTTGGCGGTTATTTTTGATAAAAGAAATAGGCAAGAAGTCATTTTTCTCCTACTTCTTCTATGTTGCTGAAGAAAACAAATTATACTTGAAACTAGTTGTATTGTACCTACAAAGAATTAAACTATCTAAACCACATACTATTTCTTTTAAAACTAATTCATATTAAATATTTTAATACGTAGAAAGTTATGTATACTATCTAGATAACGAGTTGTTGGGAAATTATGAATATACGATGGACATCTTTCACCTTCCATACTGCAATTATATATATATAAATCCTATTAATTTAGGAGCTAATAACCAAAACACTCCAGTTTGTAATATTACGTATTTTACCAGATTTTGGCACATCCAGATATGTTTAGATACGTCCATATGCATGTATCTCGGTATACATGGGATCAAAATTAAATGTAATTGTATATTTGTATTTAAGTGGATTCGCATGTATTTGAGATATATAACAAATCTCGCTTGTCTCCATCGCCTCTCTCCCATCTGGATCGCCACTCTCCAATGAATTTGTTATCCTAGATACATGTGAATAACTCCAGATACATACATATACATGTATCTAGTGTATATTTAGTGTGATTTGCATGTATATGGGGATACATGACGAATCTCGCTCGCCTCTCTCCCTATTTTAGTCTATGTGGCAGTAAAAAAAATGTATATTCAAGTTTATTTTCCTCAATATCTGGTAGGAAATTCTTAATTAATGGTAAGATACGTAATATTTTGAAAGTATAAATAATAATAATAATAATATATATGATAGTAAAGTATGTCTAATTACATAGTTTTTCCTTAATACTATATGACATTTTAAAAGCTCTTTTTATTTATTACTAAGTATCAGACTATCAATCTATAATATGTAAGTTTGATATTAATGTTGCTTTAGGGTTTAATGTTATTTGGGTCTTTGTATATAAGTAGGTAATTGGTTTGAAAGGTGATGATATGGCTAATGATCGATGTGACTTTTTTTTCCGAGAAAGGTAACATGTATATTCATCAACACACAATTAACTCTGCCCATGTGAGGGTCACACAGTATAGTCGATCTCAAATTGAAGTTTGAGGAGGATAAAGTGTATGCAAATCTTACCTCCTATCTCGTGAGGTAGTAGAGAGCCTATTTCCGAAAGACTCTCGCTTCAAGTATCACATAACAGAACAATATAATTTGAGATTAAAACACAGTAGTTGATAATTCAATATAATTTGTAGAGGTTCTATTGTTTTAACTTTTTCAAGACTTGATGTTTTTTCAACTATTTGAGTAGGAGTTATTAGTTCTAGAAAATCATTTTGTAATTTCATAATCATAATTTTGTACCAAACAGTCATAATTGAATCATGTTGGTAACTAATTAGTACTGTAACTACCTACTATATATCATAACCCCTAATCATATGTGTACAACTAGCTAGGTTAACTTAAAAATCAACTTTTAAATTTTAAAAAATTGAAAATTAACAGGAGTGAATTATTTTGAATGGGTAAATATTGTGTATTTGGTCAAGCCAAACCTAACTCAACTAGCATATCAAGACTTTTGAGAGACTAAAATTGACTTCTTCTATTTCTTTGCCCTTCTTTGAAGCTCTAGTCCTAAAATTCCCACTCCCATAATATATCACTATTTTTATGTTGATAGAGTCTGAATTAACTTGCATTGTACTTCAATTATTTCACTGAATATATGTTAGTTCTATGAAGAAATTATCTCATGTTTTGCATGCATACCTCGAATTTAAACTCTGATCTCTCATAATTATCATTCCACTTAATTAAAACTCTGATATGGGAATACATGACGAATCTCGCTCACATCATTATTTAATTTCATAAAATTGATTAGGGTGGGGTCATTTAGAATTTTGCAAGTCTTTCTTTGGTGGGGATTCTCAAAACAATGTAAACTCCCCCCCACCCCCACCCCCCATTTATTTTCTTTATTTTGTTGGTATATATGAATGTGACACTAACTAGTACTACTAGTTGCAAGCTAGAAATGAAGGGTTAGTTATTGAGTATTGAATATATTGTATTCAACTTAGGCTATCATTCTCAATCTTATCAATAGACTCAAAATCAATATTCTTAGGGAATGACTAGACTTAAAAAAGAAAAAAAAATGGCAATGGAAAATAAAATTATCCTTCAATTCCCACAAAGAAACTTCTAGAACCAATATTTTAGTCAAATATTCTTATAAGGTAGTTTTATTTTAGGACCAAGTTTGAATACACATTTCATGACCATGTCTTTGCTTTAAAAGAAAAAAAGTATGTTTCACAACTTAATTTCTTTTACTTAAAGTACTCATATTTCACCACCATGACAATTTTGTTTTTTTTTTTTTTATAAAAAAAAAAGAAGAAGAATTGTGTTTCATGATTTCAAATTAATTTTAATTTTGAGTAGCAGAGATGTTTCACATGAACCATTAAATAGTATTCCCTCCATCTCACTTTTTATGTAAAATGATATACAAAAATTGAACTATCAATTTTTTTAGTGTGAATTCGAACATAGATTTTTAAGTTTTTTAATTTAAAATTTATATAATCATGATTCAAAAATATTCAAGAAACATATGAAGATATCTATCTCTTTTTTTGACACTCCATATAATTGTTGCACTCTTAATTTATTATTATAAATTAACTTAATTTGTTAATATAAAATAAATTTATACGGTCAACGTACACAATATGAAATCATTAAAATTTCAAAGAAGAAAAAGGTACTAAAAATTAACATGACTCTAAGCTAACACTTAATTTGCTATTTTAAAAAAATTAAATTTAGCTATCAACTTCATCTTTAAATTGTTCGAAATTAATAATATTTTCTGATAATCCATCGCTAAAGACTATATAAGCCGGAGGTCTCAATGGGAAACTAGCTTAAAATTGAATTCAAAGCCGTGTGGACCTTTTCTTTTCTTTTCTTTTTTCATCACTTTTTTTTAATTAAATTATTTCATATAGGGTTGGAGTCGGATAGAATGAAAGAAACCCCTTTCGATAAAAAATTATACTAGTTATAAATAATTAAAATTATTTTTTACATATATGTAGTAGATATTGAATCCTTTTGACTTCTTTACGTGGATACTACTTTGTATTTTAGATTCCTTAATAAAAAAATTGATTCCGCTACTGATTTCAAACGACTAAAAATGGAATTATATATATATATATATATGTGTGTGGGGGGGGGGGGGGGGATACCCTCCGTCAGATTGGGACATTGGTGCGCCTGCCGTCCAAAAACTAGAGCATATATGCCCTTCACTCTAACGGAAGACTAAATAGGGACATGTGGTTCAATCTTATCCATCGATCCGATATTTAATAAATGTCGAATCGGTGGATAAGATTATGACATATTTATGTCCGTTAGTATAAAGGTATATATGCTGTAGTTTTTGGACGGCAAGGGCACCGATGTCCCAAAAGTATGACGGAGAATATCTGCATACTATTTACGATAGTTCGAATATATCTGTCCTTATTCCCATATATATATATATATATATATTATACATCCTCTGCTAATTAACACTGCCAAGTTGACAACTTGGACTCTATTTTTTTTTTCCTTTTGGAAAACATAAGAGAAAATGTGTACACAAGTAACACCAAAAAAGAGTCGTCTGTGTTTCACAATAATTTGAGTGTAAGAAGTTGCAACAATCTTACTAGGCTTTTGATTCCTACTGCCACTGAAACACTCAGTATTAGAGATTGTGATAATCTTGAAATACTTTCAGATGCATGTGGGTCTCAGATGACATCATTGCATATTAACAACTGCGAGAAACTGAAACTGTTTGAATGTCCAAATATAGAGTCCTTTCCTGAAGGAGGATTTCCCTTCAATTTACAAGTCCTTTCGATCAGTGATTGCAAGAAACTGGTGAATGGCCGTAAAGAGTGGCATTTACAGAGACTCCCATGTCTCAGAGATTTAACTATCCACCATGATGGTAGCGATGAAGAGGTTCTTGCTGGTGAAAAATGGGAGTTGCCTTGCTCTATTTGAAGGTTTAGCATATCCAATCTGAAAACATTAAGCAGCCAACTTCTCAAAAGCCTCACCTCTCTTCAGTACCTATATGCTTATAATTTACCTCAAATTCAGTCACTGCTGGAAGAAGGGCTTCCTTCCTCTCTGAGCTAAAATTATTTGGCAATCATGATCTTCATTCACTACCATCCGAAGGTCTTCAGCGTCTCACGTGGCTTCGACATCTAGAGATTTTGGATTGCCCTAATCTCCAATCTCTTCCCGAATCAGGGATGCCGTCTTCCCTCTCTAAGCTGGCCATCCGACATTGTTCTAATCTCCAGTCTCTTCCTGAATCGGGGATGCCCCCCTCACTCTCTGGTCTGACTATCAGCAATTGCCCTAGTCTTCAATCTCTTCCCGAATCAGGGTTGCCCTCCTCCCTCTCTGAGCTGGGCATTTGGAATTGCTCTAATCTCCAATCTCTTCCCGAATCGTGGATTCCCCTTTCCATCTGTAATCTATATGTTTCCGAATGCCCATTGCTCAAACCACTCCTAGAATTTAACAAGGGGGAGTACTGGCCAAAAATTGCTCATATTCCCACCATAAATATTAACGAGGAATACCAGTAATGATTTAAAAAAATGGTGCTCTGATAAATTGTAAGTTAAAATTCTTTATTTTTTTGTTTACTTCCCTTTTCTTGCTTGTTAATTCTTTTCCTCTGTTAAATCCTTGAGCAGCACAAAGCGTCTATTGCCACTGTGAATCTGAGGAATCATCTTTGGATCGGGATGAATTTAATTTTAGATGACATCAAAAAAGGTGATAAAACAGAAGCTGGTATATGTAGGAATTGAAATTATTTGCTTCGGAAAGTTGGTAGCTCAATGTAATATAACGAACTAATAATCTTTTACCAGGAACATATATATCAGCCGGATGTTTAATGTCTTTGTAAATTCAATTCAACAGCAGTTCAGTATTATTGTTATAAATCTTACCTGAAAATATTTAGTTATTGTATTGCTTGAACTTTCATCTGAATAGCACTTCATGTATTCTTGTTCTTTCCGTTTTTCAGCGCTTGGACTAAGGAGAATGGAGGTTTAGAGTAATGCACATGCTCACTCATTAATGCATAGCTCTAATAGAATTCAAAGGTATACAAGACACAAAGTTTGTTTCCTATCTCCGTTTTTCTGTTTACATTCCTTTTCCTTGTTTGTTAATTCTTCTTGCTTTTCTTAGTAGTGTTGAACAGTGTAGATCATCTATTGCCACTGTGTGGAGTGAAGCATTTTCATTCAAATACTAAATGACAAAAAGGTGATATGTTGCAGCTAATGTAATCTTTAAACTTGCTCTGAGTCATTGTAAAAGAAACCGAGTGTAGGTTAGAATTGATGATTTGATCTTTAAGGTTGATAGCACAAAGTAATGCTAATGTACTACAAATCTTTTACCATCTACATTGGTAGATATGGATCTTTATCACAATAGCTAAAACATCACTTTTGTCAGTATTTCAATTTTTAGCACAATGGTTAAAACATCAGTTTCTTGTTTTGGATATTCAGAAATTTGGCTGAAGATATAGACAGTAAGCTGATAACTTTGGAGATTATGAAGTTTCTGTCAAATTATTTCCATTAGTACTCATCCTCGAGTGGGACCTCAGAACTAGGGAAAGGCAAGGAAGTGTATCCTACTCGGAACAAATTAAAGGTTAGATAACAAAAACAATTTACTCATGTTTCAGTTGCTGAGATGCTTATAATATAGTAGTAGTAGTAGCTGACAGCATAACCTGTTCAAAATATGATGTAGTCTTACTTAATGCGTTTGTTGTAATTTACTGTCCTGAGAATTCAATTTTGCAGTATTCTCCTTTTTATTTTGTCTATTAGCTTGACTTGCTATAGCTGAGGCTGACACAACTTCTGTGTATTGTACAATTCAACCTTGATTAACATTCAATTGTCCTACCAAGTTCACTGGCTTAAAAATTGTTATTTGAAATATGGGAATAGAACTTGTATTTCACTATGTTAAGAAGTACATGTATATATAAAATCACTAGAGGTTCTATCAAAGGAAAGTAAATATCCTACACATCTTTCTATGATTTAGCTAGCTATATAAGGTAAGAGAATATCTTTACAATAACCTACAATATTCTGTAACACTCCCCCTCAAGCTGGAGCATCGATATTGATCATGCCCAGCTTGTTGCAAAGATAATTAACTCGAGCTCCATTTAGTGCCTTTGTGAACAAATCAGCTAGTTACTCTCCGGTCTTCACATAGCCGGTGGAAATCAAGTTTTCCTGAATCTTCTCGCGAATGAAATGACAGTCAACCTCAATATGTTTAGTTCTTTTATGATACACCGGATTCGATGCAATATGAAGAGCAACTTGACTATCACACCAAAGTTTTGCTGGTGTATGATGTTTCAATCCAATTTCAGTTAAAAGATTGTGTATCCACATAATCTCACATGTAGACTGTGACATAGCTCTGTACTCAGATTCAACACTAGATCGAGATACAACATTTTGCTTCTTGCTCCTCCATGATATTAAGTTTCCTCCAACGAATACACAATAACCTGTAGTAGACCTTCTATCAATTTTGGATCCAGCCCAATCAGCATAGACAAAACACTCAACACGAGTATGTCCATGATTATTATACAATAAGCCGAGTCCAGGAGCTCCTTTCAAGTAACATATAATTTGTTCCAAAGCTGCCTAATGTTTGACCGTAAGTGCGGACATGAGTTGGCTAACAATACTTACAGCAAATGCAATTTATGGACGAGTCACAATGAGGTAGTTTAACTTCCCAACTATCCTCCTGTATCTCTCTGGATCATCAAAAGGATCACCATCATCTTTTATAAGATGCACATTGGGAATCATTGGGGTATTGCAGGGTTTTGCTGCCAACTTTCCAGTCTCTGCAAGTAGGTCAAGAATATACTTTCTCCAAGATAGAAGAATTCCGTTCTTGCTTCAATTTACTTCTACTCCTGGAAAATATTTTAGCTGTCCCAAGTCCTTCGTATGAAATCTCATATGCAGGAAAGACTTGAGGGATGAGAT
Organism: Solanum okadae; assembly: GCA_036553675.1. NCBI lineage: Eukaryota > Viridiplantae > Streptophyta > Magnoliopsida > Solanales > Solanaceae > Solanum > Solanum okadae. The sequence continues at coordinate 46,964,626 of CM071688.1, read as the reverse complement.
CCGTGCATAATCACTTCCTGTAATGACAATGTCATCTACATATACAAAAAGGAGGACAATGACAGTGGTTGATTGTTGATAGAAGACTGAGTGATCACATTTGCTCATTTTCAATCCAAACTCTTGAACCACCTCACTAAACTTTCCAAACCAAGCCTGGGGGATCTGTTTCAAGCCATACAAAGACTTCTTCAAAAGACTAACTTTCTCATACTCCCCCTAAGCAACAAAACCAGGTGGTTGCTCCATATACACTTCCTCTTGAAGATCACCATGAAGGAATGTATTCTTGATATCCAATTGATGTAAAGGCCAATTCTCAAAAGCTGCTAGAGAAATGAACAAGCGGACATAAGTGAGTTTGGCCACCGGAGAGAAGGTGTCTACATAATCCACCCCATAAGTCTGAGTATACCCTTTAGCCACAAGTATTGCCTTAAATTTTTCCACAGAACCATTAGGATTAACTTTAACGGTAAAGACCCACTTACATCCTACTGATTCTTCCCTTCGGGTAAATCCACCAAATCCCACGTGTGGTTTTCCTCTAAGGCATGTATTTTCTCAAGCATTGCATTAGACCATCACGTATGACTCAAGGCCTCTTTCACTGTTTTGGGTACAAAGATGAAGTCTATAGAAGCAATCAAAGATCTAGAAGTGGAGGACAAGTGGTCATAGGAAACAAAATTAGCAATTGAATATGTGGATTTGCAAGTACGTGTATCTTTACGAAGAACAATAGGGAGGTCAATGTTTTCAGAAAGATCAAGCAAAAGAGGATCTGATGATGAAGAAACTGGTGCAGGACATGTATCATCACTATCTCTTCTCCTCGAGTAAACTTGAACAATTGGTGGTTTTGCTAGCGCAGATAGAGCAAGTGGTAAAGGAACAATACTTGATTGGTGTTCAATAGGAGAACTGGGAGATGGAGAAACAAAATGGGTAATCTGATAGACTAACCATTCATCTTCTTCCTCCTGACTCGTACAAATGGGAGGTGCATAGAAGAATGGTGTAGTCTCTGAAAATACCACATCATTTGATACCATATATTTGCCAAGTTTAGTAGAATAACACTGATACCCCTTCTAAAGGCGAGAATATCCCATAAAAACACACTTCAATGCCTTGGGATCGAACTTGGTAACAGATGGTCGAACATTTCTAACATAACATGTGATTCCAAATACTTTAGGATCCACCGGAAATAATGCCTTGTTTGGAAAAAGAACACTACAAGGCATATCACCATTAAGCACAGTAGATGGCATGCGATTAATCAGAAAACAAGCCGTTGAGACTGCAACGGCCCAAAACTATTTAGGTACCTTCATTTGGAATAAGGGCCTGAGATGTCTCAAGTAAATGTCTATTCTTCCTCTCAGTAACTCCATTCTGAGAGGGTGTATCAACACATCATTAAGACTGATGGAGAATACTGTGTTGTCTTATGTAGGACCAAAATAATTCTGACATGTATTCTTTAGCATTATCACTCCTCAGAATACACACATAAGCATTGAATTGAGTCTTGATTTCAACACAGAAGGCACCAAAGTGAGTAAACACTTCGGAGCAACTCTTCATAAAATAAATCCAAGTCATTCGAGAGAAGTCATCTACAAAAGTGACAAAATACTTGTGCCTAGTTTTGGAGACGACAGGACATGGTCCCCAAACATCAGAATGAACTAACTCGAATGTCGACTCAGCTCGCTTATTAACCCTTGGACCAATTAAGTGACGATGATGTTTTGCAAACCGGCATGACTTACATTCCAATGATGGAATATTCTGGAATTGAGGGTAGAGCTTCTTCAATAGAGGTAGAGAAGGATGTCCCAATCGACAATATGTTTCAAATGGAGACATGACACTAGAGCAAGCAACTGACCGAGACTCCCATTCATCAAGGATGTAGAGATCATCAGATACATGTCCTTTACCAATAACCTGATTTGTCGTAAGATCACAAAACAAACAATGATTGGGGAAGAACGAGATATAACAGTTAAGGTCTCTTGTAACTTTGCTAACAAAAATCAAATTAAAGGCAAACTTTGGTTGACTTAATACAGATGACAGAGTAATAGTCGAGGTTGGCTTAACAGTCCCAAATCCAACATTGTTACAAGTTGACCCATCAGCTACAGTAACGAGAGATGGTGCTTTGTGTGATCGAAAGCTAGAAAAAATATTGGAAATACCTGTCATGTGATTTGTGGCCCCTAAATCGATCACCCATTTATTTGATAAGGTAATAAGACATGTTTTATCTGACTCAGTGAAGGCATTAACTGAAGTGGATTCCTTCAATGATTTCTGATATTAAGAGAATTTAGTGAACTCTTTAGCCAAAATCAAAACCATTTTATCAGCTAATGGACTAGAAGCCGTCATTTTCCCAAACCAATATATTCACTGTATCAAAATAACTCGATAGAAAATCCTCCAAAACTAAAAAATTACCCAAACTAGGTGGTGTCTACTGGACACAACTACACAATCCAATAAATCACTTAAACAGATCACAAAACTATCACAAAATTGAAGTCCTAACCAATAAGTATTAGCCAACAAATATGAAAACACAAGATGACAACCGGGGAATCAACTCCAACACTTCACTTGAGAGGATGAATCTTCTCAAATAAAAACAAAAGACTCAAACAGGTCTCAAACAAACAAAGGACTAATCTGATCCCTCAATTAAAATTCTGCTCACCCAAAGCAAAATAGTAATCTAACACAAAATAGTAGATCCTTTGAGAGAAATAACCACTTACAGATCAGAGAACGGAAGTAAAAATGAATGATCTCACCAGATCTGAGCACCACAAAGTGTATAAGCCAGAAAAGGCAGGGAAACGTCAAAGAGGACAAGAAAGTTAGACCGAAACAGAGTCTGGTGAGGCAGTAAGCCTAACTCCGACGAAGCCAATGGTCTGGCTCTGATACCATTTTATTTGAAACATGGGAATATAAGAACTTGTATTTCACTATGTTAAGAAGTACATGTATATATACAATCACTAGAGGTTGTATCAAAGGTAAGTAAATATCCTACATATCTTTCTATGATTTAGCTAGCTATATAAGGTAAGAGAATATCTTTACAATATCCTACAATATTCTGTAACAAAAATGTTCATTTGAACGGACTACATCTAGGTTTTATTCTAACTTATCAAAGAAATGTATTACTTATTTTTCCCGTGGGTTGAGGAAGGAGGAGATGGTTTAGACTTTAGAGTAATGCACATGTTTAACTCTTGATTTTTGATATTTCTACTGAGAGAGTTCAAACACACACGAGACAGCGTTTTACTCCCTATAACTTAACATCTAAAAGCCTAAGCACAATCTTAAATTTATTATCTGATCTCAACTTAACCATCTTTTTTTTTCTTTCGTTAGTTGTACCGAATTCTCTATTGAATAGACAAATATCAGCTCATCCATGATCTGTCCGTAGAGTGTATGTGAAGAAAGGTACTTTCTCTTTTCTCTCGAATTTCACTTTTCTTTCATCAGTATGAGAAGGAAATATTGAGCAAGGAGTTTCACATATGAAACTCTAATGTTTTTTCACTGCTCCAGCTGCACTTCAAAATTGAGAAACTGTAATTGCTCAAATCCACATTGAATCATTTTGTGTCTTTAACATGTAAACATGTTTACCGCGAGATTTCCTTCCAGTAGTATGTCTAAAATGTGATTCTCTGGCTCAAAGAATGACTACGCTTGATTTTGAAATGTTGAACCTTCATTTAGATCAGCAGTGTTACAAGGTCAAGTTGATATGTCCAGACGGTGTCGTGCTCGATTTTGGTAATACTTCCATCCTCTACATTGCTCTGTTGTGCGCGAGTTTGAAGCATCAGATGGAATTTTATTTTGTATGTATATATATAGTAAGTGATGTTATTTCAAGTTATGCATATGATCTTAGTTAAGGTGAAGCAACAAATATTGCTATTTTTTCCTTGAGAATGTTGAGGATTGAGATTATAAGTGTAATTACGAAAGATAAAAGTTGGACCTCTTTATAATGACATACATTTTTTTGGCTGCTATAGCGAATGATTGTTATTGTTACACACCATAATAACATTTGACGTTTAGATCTTATGTGATTGTTATTGACAAAAGAAGTTGGCAAGAAGTCATTTTCCTCTAACTTCTTATGTTTTTCTAAAGAAAACAAAATGCTTAAAATTAAACCACACAGTACTTCTTTTAAAACTAATTAAAATTAAATATTTTAAATAGAAAGTTTCAGTATACTATTTGGATAACGAGTTGTTAGGAAATCTATATATAATATAAAGGAGAAACATAGAGAAGGTGATGTGGCACCTCTCTATGACCTCCATTCATATTTATATTTTTTCTCCTTTTTTTGAGATTTTTTTCTTAATTCTTTTCATTAAATATTTTCTTTATTAAATAAAAAATTCAATCATATTTACTATTCTAATTATATCTAATGAGTTACAAAAAAATCACCATCTATTCATATTCTCTACTTAAATAACATGACTATTCAACTCCTTCCTAACTATTCTTATGAATTATCAAATCTATAAATAACAATCATCCATGGACATGTTGAATATTCATTTTTCACTTTCTCATTATTAGTGTAGTTTTTTTTTTCTCTTTTTTTAATTTTATTTTTATTCTTCATCTTTTCCATAAGAAATCATAGAAACGATAGTGACATGATATGTGCTTCACTTTGATGAAATATCAAAGATATATTCTTCAAATATTCATTACAAAGAGATGTTCACATTAGTTTAGTACAAGTTCATCGAAATGAAGAATGAAGCTTAATTATGTTGAAAGATTCATCAAGAGAGATGTTCATAGAAGTATAAAGTTTGAATGTTTCCAATATTTTAAAGATTCATTAATGTATTATTTGATTTCAATATTATAAATTTTGTCATGGTTGAAAGATATATTATTTATGGTACATTTCTCATACCTATTGGATATTGTTGTGCTTAAAAATCTATATAATATAATAGAAAGTTCAAGTTGCACCTCTCTTTGGCCAAGGATTCTATATAATTTTGTTCCTCAAATTTTTGACAATTTTTTCAATTAATGTATTATTTTTATTTCAGTATTCTAAAATTTTGCCATGGTTGAACTGTATATTATCTACAGTTCATTTCTCATAGGTATTGGATATTGTTGTGCTTAAAAATCTATATATAATATAAGCTAGATGTTAGAAAAGTGGAGTTGCACCTCTCTTTGGCCAAGGATTTTATTTATCTTTTTCCTCAAATTTTTCATATTTTTCTACTTACTTATTATTGTACAAAAAATAAATATATAAATTACTACTCATCTATTTATTGTTATACTTAAATGTCTCAAAATTTATTTACACTCATTATTATTTTTTATTACAAAAAAATTAGAAGTCTCAATATTTACTATTTCAATCTTTCAAGATATTTGTCTCTTTTTTTTTTTTTATTGTATTCTTTTTCCTCTTCCAATTTTGTTAAACACAATAGAGTAATACAAAAAAAGAAGAAGTTGAATTGCTTTCTTTCCTAATAAAACTTAGACACCCAACAAATGTTGGGTAGTTCATGAGTTTTTTTTTTTTGTCTTCATTATTTTATTTTTCCTTCTTTTATTTATATTAAAAAATTTATCTCCATAACTTATACCTATTGAACTTTTACTTTAATTAGTATTATTAACTCATTTTCTTTAACTTTTCATATTTATAACCCCCAATTATTTAATTTCAAAATTTAGGATACCTTATGATATTACTTTAATTTTGTCAACATAAACTCATATTTTTTGTTTCATAAGATTCCTACTCAAGATTATTATTTTTATTTCATATTTGAAATAGTGATATTTTATATTATTGTTGTAATATCAGATTTATACTTTAATTTGACTCCATAAAAGGTCTCTTGGATGTGGATAGAAGGGGAGTTGGATAAAAACTCAAAAATATGTGCAATGATTATGTAACTTTTTTTCATCTTTGTTTTTGTTATTACAAACTTAACAAAAATGTGTTATCTCTATAATTTTTTTAAATTTAGGTGCTTATAAATTTTTAATTTTAGTAAATTACATTTTCACTTAGGCTCAAATTAGTTATTTGTAACTTTGTCAGAAATAGCTAACTACGCTAACAGACGTTCAAATTTTACTAATCATGGCTCAAAAGAAATGTATATTAAATATTGAAATACACAATTCTTAACTGTTTCTTATGGTGAAGAACCATTTACATTTTCTTTAAATTTGTGCATTTCTTCTACTTTAAAATAATTACCAAAATAATAATATAGGATATACACGAAAATTAGCAATAGAGGTTTATTTAGATGATGATGATGGAAAATAAGAGAAAAATATTTATTTAGACGATGATGAAAAAAAAGAGAAAAAACAAGAAATATGAAAGGATTAAGTATCAAAGAAGAAACTAAATTGAAATACTTGTCTCTTTTTCCTCCTATTTTTAGTTTCATCATTTTTGTTTTATCAGATAGTAAATTTAACATTTGATAAAAACAAGAAATTTTTTTTTTGAGTCCTTAAGTATGTTTATTTGAATTATATGTATTAACATCATAATATATGATTTTTTTTCTTAATAAATTAGTCTTTCAATTTTGAAAAATATTTGATAATAAAAATGTAATTCACTTAAGCTCTAACTCTAAAAAAAAATTGTATTGTGATTTTATCTTCTTTTTTTTTTTTAATTTCTATAGTTGGTTTTTTATTTCTTGTATTATAATTAATTTCTAAAATAAATTTACATATATTTTTATAACTGCGCGAAGCGCGACCAAATTTCCTAGTTATGAATATACAAAGATATCATTCACCTTCATTACTGCCGTCATGGATAATTATTACTCCAAAATTTGACTTGAACATGATATCTTAATGAGTTAATGAAATTGTGTACAAACTTGTCACGCCCCGAGCCTACACCCTGGGCGGGACCGGCACTCGGAGACCATTGCTGGCCCCAAGCGAACCCTTGGCCTGGCTTTCTTAACTCAGCGGAAACTTATCTCAAAAGCATAACTCAATGCAATGAAAGGTTATAAACAACCAACTGATAGAAATTTGGCCAAAACGGCAACTCGAGTCTCAAAATAGAATATTTACATATACATAGAAGAGAGACTCAAAACTAACTGACTGACTGTCTTCGAAGCCTTTATAACATAACACTGAGATGGATGTTGGGACAGACCCCGCAACATCCTAATAAAGCAAAACTAGGAACACAAAATAACCGAGTCCTCCGGAAAGCAAGGAGGCTCACCACTGACTCTGGGGTGCTCAACTGGATCAACGGCGTGCTGGATGCTGATCCTGGGTACCTGCGTCTGCATCATAACAAGATGCAGGCCAACTGGCATCAGTACATGGAATGTACGAGTATGCGAGCTGGACCGCTAAACAACAACTTAAGCTTGAAAGGGATACAAAAGAGAACTTACCTTGGCTCTGTTCAACTCATGAATAACTTAACTCAATATAAAGCAATAAGACACATGCAATATATATAAAGCTTTGTAAAACTATTTAAAACATGATGTCAAAATCATATTTATAATATCATGAAAATACCATGCTTCCTCTCAAAATCTACTTGTGCAATGCATGAATGAAGTCCCATACCCCCATCCATACTAAGCAGAACTTTTTGAGGAACCAAGCTCTTTCTACTGTGGGAGTTCTCTAACCGATAACCACCACTACATGCTTAAGTAGTGATACAACGTTTTACCTCACGTTGCCCAAAGACCATCCTATACCTTGCCATGATATAGGAAGCTAACTTTACTAAGTGGATCCACTAGCTTAACTTTACGTGATCATCTAAAAAGTATGACCCGTTAAATCCCATGTTGGCTACATGGCTCTTATGGAGAGTTGAGTTAACATGAACTCGTGTCCCCAATTCGGTGCTCAAGACTACTCCCAAAAATACTTTAGCTCATTAGTGTTTTAAACACATCTTTCTTTAGTTGAGATAATTACTCAAAACTTAGCCCAAAGGCTCTTGAAAAATTCTCTTTAAAAAGAACATCTCAAAACCATATTTTTAATATGATCATTGATGACTCGGGATATTCATACTGCTTAAACATTGATGGTATATCTAGAGACCATACTGTTTAAACATTGATGACATACTCGATTTGTCATACTAATCATATTTTAGAAACTCTTTTGCAAAACTCATCTTTTCTCAAAAAGAGATAGTACTCAAACTTCTCAAAACTCTTTTGGAAATCTCAGTTTCCTCTCATCTTAAATGTGAAAACATTTATAAACTTCTTTGGGAATACTTAGTTCCCTAATAACTTTTGAGAAATGAACTTGACTCTTTACTCTTGGCTTAACTTGAAACTCTATACTTAACTTGGAACTCTTGAGCCTTGAAATGAAGTTAAAACATTCAATAAAGACTCTTGAACAACTTTAAAGACTTGCTTTGACTCCCTTCTTGAACTTCTAGACTCAACTCTTAACTTCACTTGACTTGGAAACTAACTCTCCTTGGATCGAAATTATGAATTCAAGGTGTTTGATCACATGATATGGAGGGATTCTTGATGTTTAGACGTACTTTGGAGTGTCGGAAACAACTATGAAACATAGGTATAATACCTAGGAACATGCATGAGAAAGTGTGAAAAGAATGGGGGAACTTGACATCTGGCGCACTGCAAGACGCGGAGCACCAGCCCTCGAAGCTCAGAGAGGTGGCTGTGGCGCACTGCAAGGCGCGGCGCCCCATAGGGGAAACTTCAGGGCCCCTGCTGGGGCGCGCTGGCTGGCGCGACGCCCCAGCCCCTTTTTCCCAAAATTTCGACTTTCCTCCCTTGTTTCTCCAACTCTAAACCACCCTAACTTCTAGGGTTTCAACTCCAACACTAAGGATCATGAAATCCCTCAACAAACAAGAGATTCAACTCAAAAACACAATCAGATCATGTACTAAACCAACAAGAACTTCCAACAACACAACCAACAACTTCAACAACACAGACCAACAACACCAACAACACAACCCAACAACTTCAACAACATGACCAATCTTTTCTCAATAATAAAAAAGGAGTTTGGTGTGTGGGGGAAAGGATCAACCCAACACTAAGAACTCACATACCTTAATAGGGATCACCCCCGATGAAATCCACGATGATCTCCTTGCCTGATCTTCCCTTTCTCCTCTTCTTCTCCTCTTCTTTCTCTCTTATCTCCCAAGCCCTAACTCTCACTCTTACTCTCACTCTTTATAATGGGACAAAATGATCCAAAAATCAGTCTAACACCTCAATATAACCCAAATAAATGATTAGGGAAAAGACCAAAATACCCTTAAAATTTCCGGACGGATTCCCTGCCAACTGCCCAACTTCCAAAGGGCATAACTCACTCATACGAACTCGGAATCGCGCAAACTCGGCGGCGTTGGAAAGATCATTCCACGAGTTTCACAAATATAACCGGAACTACACCTAGATCCTGAGCTAGGAGTTATAACTGTTCAAAGTTGGCCAAAAATTCATTATTTTCCGTACTTAGCCAAATTTTCCAGATTTTGAATTCCTTCCAAAAATGAGTATTCCCAATTCTAAGCCTCTTCATAGTTATTTCAAATTGTCGGATGTTACAAAACTGATCTAAACACTATTGTTATATATCATATTATATATATATATATATATATATATATATATATATATATATATATATATATATATATAACCACATGACATTTTAGACTCTCTTTTTTATTAGTATCAATCTATAATATGTAATTTTGATATTAATGTTGCTTTAGGGATTAATGTTATTTTGGTTTTTATATATAAGTAGGTTGCTTTGAAAGGTCATTCAAATCCATAAAATGCTGGTAACTTCGACAATAAGAAGTTGCTTGGATGGTAAACACCTCTCACTTCTAATCTTAAGGTTATGAATTTGAGTCACTGAAAGAGCAAAAAGGTGGAAACTCCTAGCTAGGGAGGGGTTAAAAAATATAAAAGAATTGAACAGTTTCATTTACTTTTGGCAAAACTTGTGCTGAGTCTTATGTGGCCCCAGTTGTAGTCCTTTCCCCTTCAATAACACAATAAAGCACATGGTTGGAGAGAACTGATGTATATAAGTTCAAACATATTTATTTTGTTCAATATTTACTTAATAATCGTACTGAGTTAAAATATAAGTAGGCTTTGATAATTTATGCTAAAACACCTTTCATATACCATACTTGTGTTTATTACTCTAGAAATTAATGGGTAAAATAAAGCTTAATTGTGGATAAAGTAATTCATGCAAAAACACATATTTATTTTGTTCAATATTTACTTAATAATCGTACTGAGTTAAAATATAAGTAGGCTTTGATAATTTATGCTAAAACACCTTTCATATACCATACTTGTGTTTATTACTCTAGAAATTAATGGCTAAAATAAAGCTTAATTGTGGATAAAGTAATTCATGCAAAAACACATACATATAACATACTAAAACTGCTAATGTGCTAACTCTATACCCCAAGGGTTGGTTTGATTTGAATACAAGTTCTGCTGAAATTAGTTTTTATTGCTTCTTTGGTTTGTCATATTCAAACTTATATTCATTGCATAATTTATAAGAATAAGTTGTTTGTTTAAAAATGTATCTTCCATCTTATTTAGTTTTTTCTTTTTACATGTTGTTTGCAAGCTTTAGTTATTCATTATTAAAATAAAATTTTCATCTTATTTAGCTTAAATATTTTTGTGTGTGGATTCCATGATTGTGCTGTGTGTTTTTAAAATTAAACTTTCATCTTATTTAACTTAAAAATAAAACTTCCATCTTATTTAGCTTAAAAATAGAATTCTATCTTATTTAACTTAAAAATAACACTTTATCTTAATTAGTTTAAAAATAAAACTTTCATCTTATTTAGCTTGAAAATAAAACTTTCATTTTAAGTTTATTAAAGTAAAAGAAATTTTATTATTAAAGTTATCTACATTTTAATTGATATATAAAATATAATTTTTAAGTGAGTAATAAACTATTTAATTAAAAATATGTAATTTAGTAGTGGATTGAACATTTTAAGAGAAATCAAAATATAAATAAACATAAGAATTAGGCAAATAAATTCAACTTATAATGTATTCATAAATAAAAATTATATTTATAAAATTCAATTTTTTAATGGAAAAATATAATATCATAAAACAATGAATAATTAAGGTTGTGAATATTATTATAAATATTGTTAAAAATTATGTTAATATACATGAATGTATAAAAGAGAGTTTAAGGGAGGTATTTTTGTTATTTTACATATTTTATCCCAGGATAAGTTATGTTGGATTACTATTCCACCCCAGGAGGGATAACTTATCCCAAGACTAATTGTTAATCTTGGGATAATTTATCCCAGCCTTTGCAACCAAACAACGAATTAAAGGGCACTCAAAAATTATTCCAGGATTAATTCCTTTTAGCCATCACACCAAACGACCCCTTATTCTTAAAAATTATGTCATGCATATTATTTGACTATGACAAACCAATAAATCAGCAGAACTAATCCTTTCATAATTTATCTCAGCATAACTTATCACATGATAACTAATCCTAACATAACTTGTTTTCTTTTCAAAATCTTTTACCATGCACATATATGTTAATTATTGCCTTTGGCAATTCATCTCAATAGTAATTCATATATTCGCGTTATGACTCTTCCACAGATTCAATTGTCTTAATGTCACCTTCTTTGAGCAATATTTTATTTTTCCAAGAGAAGAATGACCAAAAGTAGACCTGACTTGAACAAGTACATCTGACCTTTCGTCTTGATTATGAATCAAAAAAGACGGGATCTAAAGGCACACAATTCTTGATCTTTTTAGAATTCTAAAGGACATCGATCTTTCACCTTGTGCAAGGATATCTCTCTTTTCTTAGACTCCATAAGGAGAGAATAGTCCACTTGGGTGGAAGGGGAGGCCTTGTACTAGTAACACTCTCTTTGCTTGTCAGCTCAATAGTTTTCACTTGATTGGACAATTAAGTTGTGGAAGGAGGACGAGGTTTAGAGTAATGCACATGTTAACTTTTGACTAGGCAAATATCAGCTCAACTATGATCAGTCAGCAGAGTGTACCAAACTGAGAATATAGTCTATGCATACTTGGTGAATTGACCTATACTTGTTTGTAATTGATGTAGTCTATGCATACTTGGTGAATTGACCAAATTTGGTGCTTATCCCTCACCCGTACTCTGATTGTGTTGGATCGATGTAACCTCAGTTTTTGGATTGATGGTTATTAAACGCCTATTAGTATTCACTTAGATGGTTATTAAACGCCTATTAGTTTTTTGATTGATGGTTATTAAATGCCTATTAGTATCAGTTTTTGGATCTAACCTCAGCTTAGATACCGATGATATACTTTCTTTTTTTGCAGTTTATCTCTGTCACATACTAATGTTTATTAATACAAGCAATTATTTTATCTTACTTTCCTCTTTTGCTTAAAGACTCTTTTCTTGTTTAGTAATGTTAGCATGATAGACAACTAAATGATTGTATATATTAATGTAAATATATAGTGATATAAATTAGCATGATCATATACATTTGTTGTAGAATCATATGAATAAATATTGTGATAGAATAGCTGATTTGGAGGGATAGCAAGACAGATTTAGAGGGATTCAATGACAGATTTGTAGAGATAGAATAGCTGATCTTTAGGGATAGGAATGGCGGATCTTTAGGGATGTGTAATCTTTATTTTCTCTATATAATGGAAAGACTCTCACTTTGAGAGGCATTCAGCAGAAAATTGACATGGTATTAGAGCCTTCTCTTGGCTGTCTTGTTTCATAGAGTCATTTGTGGTTCCTTCTAATTTTTTTTTGAAAATCTTGGTTTTTGGTTGACTATTCATCGACAATTAGTCCTACCACCTGGGAATTTTTTTCTTGGTCATTCTAGTTGCTTTCTTGAGTCTTTGTAGTTTTCATAGCTATTCAAAAGCATGAATTCACATCACTTTGAATCCTTCGGTGTTCGTTTTACTTTGTCACTGGCAAAGAACTATGGGGCCATATAGATGGAAGCAATCCTGCTCCTACTGATGCAACAAAGCTAGGTGAATGGAAGATTAAAGATGCTCGGGTGATGACATGGATTCTAGGGTCAATTGACCCTCTTATTGTTCTTAATCTCAGGCCGTACAAGACAGCTAAGGCCATGTGGGATTACTTACAAAAGGTTTACAACCAAGATAATAGCGCAAGACGCTTTTAGTTAGAGTATGAAATTGCTAATTACTCTCAAGGAGGTCTTTCTGTCCAGGATTATTTTTCTGGATTTCAGAACTTATGGGCTGAATTTACAGCTATTGTCTATGCCAAAATACCTACTGAATCTCTATCAGTGATTCAGGCAGTTCATGAGCAAAGCAAGCGAGACCAATTTTTGATGAAATTACGCTCCGACTTTGAGAGTGTTCGCTCTAACTTGATGAATCATGGCTCGTCTCCCTCTTTGGATGTTTGCTTTAGGGAATTACTTCGTGAAGAGCAACGTCTTGTCACACAAAATGCTTTCAAGAAAGAAAATGACATCACTGCTGCATTTGCTGCTCAAGGTAAAGGAAAGGGCAGTGATATGAGTAGAACTCAATGGTACAGTTGCAAGGAATATGGTCATATTGCTAGCAATTGTAGCAAGAAGTTCTGTAATTATTGTAAACAACAAGGACACATTATCAAAGAGTATCCCACGCGCCCTCAAAATCGTAGGATCAATGCTTTTCAAGCTGGGATAAATGGTTCCACTAATGATATTTCATCTTCAGGACAAGTTCTTACTCCTGAAATGGTACAACAAATGATCGTGTCAGCCTTTTCAGCATTGGGATTACAAGGTAATGCAGTTACATCTAATTTTTGGATTGTTGATTCAGGTGCTTCCAATCATATGACCAACTCAACGAGCATCCTAAAAAATGTTCGTAAGTATCAAGGTCCATCACAAAGACAAATTGCCAATGGTAGTAATTTACCCATTACCAAGGTTGGGGACATTACTCCAACTTTAAAGAATGTTTTTGTTTCACCAAAGCTCTCAACTAGTCTTATTTCAGTTGGACAATTGGTAGATAACAATTGTGATGTGAATTTTTCTCGTAATGGTTGTATTGTGCAGGATCAGGTGTCGGGGACGATAATCGCGAAGGGGCCTAAAGTTGGACGATTGTTTCCTACACACTTTTCCATTCCTCCTGTTCTATCTTTTGCTTGTACTTCTATTGCTAGTAAGACTGAGATTTGGCATAAGCGTCTAGGACATCCAAATTCTGTTGTGTTGTCTCATTTATCAAATTCTGGTTTATTGGGAAATACAAATCAATTTTCAGTTGCTTCCATTGATTATTCTACTTGTAAATTAGGCAAAAGTAAAACTCTTCCTTTTCCTAATTTTGGTAGTCGTGCTACAAAGTGTTTTGATGTCATTCATAGTGATATTTGGGGAATTTCACCAATTATTTCTCATGCTCATTTCAAATACTTTAGATTATAGTCGGTTTACATGGGTGTATTTTCTTCGATCCAAATCTGAGGTATTTTCCATGTTTAAGACATTTTTGGCTTACATTGAGACTCAATTTTCTACATGCATCAAATTATTAAGATCTGATTCTGGTGGAGAATATATGTCTTATGAATTCAAAAAATTCTTGCTTGACAAAGGAATTGTCTCACAACACTCTTGCCCATATACACCACAACAAAATGGAGTTGCTGAACGAAAAAATCACCATCTTTTAGATGTCACTCGTACTTTATTGATTGAGTCCTCTGTACCATCTAAATATTGGGTGGAAGCTTTGTCTACTACTGTCTATTTAATTAATAGATTGCCATTTAAAGTGCTAAATCTTGAGTCTCCATATTTTCGTCTTTATCACCAAAATCCTAACTATAGTGATTTTCATACATTTGGTTGTGTTTGTTTTGTGCATTTGCCTCCTTCGCAGCGCAATAAACTTTCTGTACAGTCTACTAAATGTGCTTTTATGGGTTATAGTACTTCACAAAAAGGTTATATTTGATATGATCCATGTTCTCACAAATTTCGTATTTCTAGAAATGTTATTTTCTTCGAGAATCAGTAGTTCTTTCCTACGATTGTAGATCCATCTTGTGTTTCTCCTCTTCTTCCTACTTTTGAGGATTTATCATCTTCTTTTAAGAGGTTCAAACCTGGATTTGTATATGAACGACGTCGAGCAACTTTATCCTATCCTGACACTGATCTGCCACCTGAAACTGTACCACAACTAGAATCTAAGAATTCTTCAAGATCTGGTCCTCTTGAGCCTACTCGGCGATCTACCAGAGTATCTCGTACTCCCAATTGGTATGGATTTTCCTCTACTTTATCCAACATATTTGTTCCATCTTGTTACTCACAAGCTTCCAAGCATGAATGTTGGCAGAAAGCAATGGAGGAAGAACTTTTGGCTCTTAAAGAAAATGACACATGGGACATTGTTTCATGTCCTTCAAATGTCCGCCTTATTGGATGTAAATGGGTTTATTCAATCAAACTTCATTCTGATGGAACTCTTGATCGGTACAAAGCTCGATTGGTTGTTCTTGGTAATAGACAAGAGTATGGAGTGGACTATGAGGAGACTTTTGCACCCGTAGCCAAAATGACTACGGTGCGAACTATTATTGCCATTGCTGCTTCACAAAACTGGTCTCTTTATCAAATGATTTTTGTCTTATTTAGTAAGTTTGTTTTAAAAGATTTGAAAATAAAAACAAAAATAAAAAAAATAAAAAGATATTTTCAATGTATTAAACTTGTTGGGCATTTAAAAAAAAAAAACGAAACTCGTTGGACATTTAAAAATATATTTTCTTTGATTATAAATTATTTTTATTTATTTTATTTATTTTATTTTTATTTTTAGTTTTTTCAAAAAATAATAATAATAAAAATATTTTACATTTTGATAAAAAAAAAAATTAAAAAAGCAAAGTAGCGTGTGATTTTGATTTGCTTTAATATCATGCATGAATTAGTCAAAGATTGTTAGAAAAAAAAATAAAAAAAATAAAAAAAATAGATATATATATATATATATATATATATATATATATTAAAAAATCAGTTTCTATTTTTATGCCTAAGAATTATTTGAAGTGATGGAGTTTTAAATTTCAGTTATGTGCCTTTGTGGGCTATTTTTGCTGTTAGTTTTATTATTATTTTGTACAAATAATAAAATATAATTTTTAATATTCCTTTAATTAGTTGATATATTAGTATGATTTATTATTTATATGTATAGTTAATTATTATTCTTTTAAAAGTAAAAATAAAACTAAAAATAAAAATAAGAAAATTCACCCCCACTTCCCATACCCCACAAACCCCATATACTCACCCCTATACTACTATATCCCCACAAAAACCTATCAGCAACTAACAAACCCCTATACACGACTAAAAATTAAATTAAAAAAAAAACAAAAAGAGACCCACACCCCCACGTATCTGAAAAGAGGGGAGGACTCCTATATATATCACAATACATCACCATCATAAGGCATCATCAGTTATACGGAAGAAGAGGGCACAAAAAAAAAAAAGCAATACACTTTAAGTCAGAAAGATTTTTGTTCGTGGATTCAAGTTCGTGGCTCCTTAAAGTTAATTATAATTAACTTTGGAAATCAGTAGATTATAGCGGTTTCTTTTGTTGGAATTAAGTTTTACGAAAAGGTAATTCTAATTCCTTACGTAGTTTAATGAAATAATTGTTCTGAATTCGATTATGATGTTAGGAAGTCCTTAAAATTACATGTATTGTTATATGCCACTATTTTATGACGCATATCATATTGTTGATTGCATGAATTACTATTGTTTAAATTTGCTCATCGAATTATTTTTACACTTGACGTTAATTTAATCAACTAATTTGATCCAAAGATGGTTGTTGTTTACTCCTAGTTTTATTCCAACATGTTTATGTACATTTATTTGATGGTACAAATTGACAACTTCGTTTATGAATTTAATTTAATTACATGTAAATTGGTTAGAGATTCTGTATTAGCTATCATTTAGAGTTTCTGGAGTTTAATAAATAAATAATATTGCCATACTTATGGAGACAATTAATTATTAGAATAATTTTTATCGTATCCGAAATATTAAAAATGGAGGAGATGAACATTAGTTCATTTGAGTGAGTCATTAATTCATCAACGTGAGATAGTTCTTTTATTAGTAATTTCACACTATCATCATTTGGTAAAGAAAAATTATTATATCACTACGTATATATTATTTTTCTCTCAATTAGTTTAAAGGAAAAATTAATTAAAAAATAATATATAGAATTAAAAAGAAAACGTGAGCAGAGAAAAATATAATAATAAAAGAAAATAGTGCAGAATAGAAAGATGAAGATAATATATAAAAAAAAAAAGAAGAGGAATAGATCATTAAAAATAAAGTAAGAATAAAAAATAAAAATAAAAACATGTATTATAAAAAGCAAAAACAGAAGAAACAAAAGATGAATAGTGATAAAAAAGTAATAATAATAATAATAAAAAATAAAGAAAAGGTAAAAATAAAAAAGGGGAAAACAAAACTTAATCAAAAACTATTTAAATGACAAAAAAAAGAAGAGAAACCTTTTGTTAGACAAAGACAAAAAAAAATAAAATGAAAATAACGGTAAGAAGAAGAAGAAACAGAATGTTAAAAAAAATAAAAAATAAAAAAATAAAAACTACAAAAAATAACGTGCAAGAAATAGAATAAAAATTAAAGAAATTCCCAAGAAATTGATCTTAACCTCTTTAACATTTTCTTTTTTTAAAATTAATCCTAAATCCCATAGAAGTTTACCTCCTATTATAATTCAAATATCGACTCCCACTAAAACGACAATATTAAAATTTCTCGGATTTTAAAAAAATAATCTAAATAAGACAGTTACAATAAATCAAAGAGGGTGGGATATAGGTAAATGTATAGCTAGTAAGTACTATATCCAAAAGCTAAGTCAGGCCAAGATATAAGTCAATGAAGCGATCGTGCTAGAACCACGGGACTCGAGGGGTGCCTTACACCTTCCCCTTGGTCAATCGAATTTCTTATCCAGATTTCTAGTTCGCAGACCATTAAAAATTAGAGTCAACTTCCTTTTGATTAGGGGTAAAAATTAGGTGACTTGGAACACCAAAACTCAATTCCAAGTGGCGACTCTGAAATAAAATAATCCCTTTTCAAAATGTCACTTTAATTGGAGAAACTCTATTTTTCAAACACTTCGTTTGGGAAAAATAGGGGTGTGACAGATGGCGACTCCCGCTAGGGATAACCAGAATTCGCGCTTCAAAATATTGACTTGTGTATGGCTTTGATCTTTATTTTTATTTTTATTCTTTTTGGATATTGTGTTGTTAGTATAATGTGTTATTTGCTACTTGTTTATCGCTTTGATATTATGTGAATTGTTATATATCTGTCTCTCCTCGCGCACCCATCTGAGTCTTCTGAGATAATTTATTCGGAGATGCGATTACACTCCCGATCCATGAGATACCAGAGATGCGGCAACGCTCCTGGGAAGGATTCTATAGTAACACATGTCTTAAGATGGGAAGGACTAATAGTGAGGCCGGAAAGCCCTGCTACTGGTAAGCTATCCCTTCTCGACTCAAGTAGTCCACTCATTTTACGACCAGTCTAGACACTCATTCCATTAGGTTGCTAACTTAGTAAAATAAGTCTCAGCGATGATTATCCCTAATAGGATCCGATTTATCTGCATCATGCATATTTTTAAACTAATGGGGATCGACACAAGGGTCGAGTCCTTCTAGGACAGGTACCCCCCCTTAAGACCATCATGTACATTTTTTGTTCTACTTGTTGCACTATTAGGAAGGCTATACAAAATGTCGACCGGCTTTGGATGAATTAATTAAAAAAAAAAGAAAGGAAAATTCTAAAATTACAAAGGTCTTAGTGTCCTTTTATTAAACACTTTTACTTTGTCAAAATTTGTACTTCTTTCATAAATATAAGATTATTTTATTTTTTTTTAGTTATTATTACTATCATTTTTTTTTTAAAAAAAAGGGGGTAAAGATAAATTAAGAAAAAATAAAATAAAACCAACTATACTATTTTTTTTTAAAAGTCTAGCAGGATTATCTAATAAGAGGGGCTTAGACTACAACAAAAAGATTTGAGTGCTTATTTTTCTTATGTGTTTTTTTTTTTTCAATCACTCTTCTTATAATAATAATTATTTAGAAAAAACAAGAAGAAGAAATTTATACTAATTTTGTTTTGTCCTTTCAACTCTACTCAAATTATTTAATAGGAGATTTTTTTATTTTTAATTTTTATTTTTTATTTATTTATTTTTATTTTTTATTTTTTATTTTTTATTTTTTTTATTTTTTATTTTTTTTTAAAAATGTGATGGTTTGTTTTCCTTAGTGTACAATCATGTTTTTACTATTATATACAATAATTTTTACTTTATTTTTAATTTTATAAAAAATAAAAATATGTTTTATTAAGTCCTAATTTGTCATTATCATAATATAGGAAAATATGAATCCATATGGAAAGGGAGATAAGAGGCCAAGGGAGGATCAATCACCTCGCGTCATGATATTAGATAAGGCTCCGACACTTTTGAAGGCATGGTATGAAAATATAACGAATTATGGGAAATGAGTGGTGTTCAAACGCTTGGCATTTCTGCGAAGCCTTTTGTATGTTGAGCCACGACGGGACTTAATAGAAGCACTGGTTCATTTCTGGGATCCAATAAAAAATGTATTCCACTTTTCTGACTTTGAACTCACCCCCACACTAGAGGAGATAGGCGCATTTATAGGAAGGGGTAAAAATCTTCACGAAGGAGAGCATATGATACCAAAACATATCAATGGTAGGAGATTTTTAGAGTTATTGCACATAAATGAGAAGGAAATAGGTGGTTGCCTTGATAACGGATGGGTTCCATTAGAATTTTTGTACAAAATATATAGGCGAAAGGATGGGTTCGAGTTATATGGAAAGAAACTTCGTAATAACGGATGTCGTTTGACCTAGGAAGCACACAGTTATGATGCCTTCACAGTAGCTTTTTTGGGGATCATGGTGTTTCCAAAAAAGGGAGGAAAGATCAATATAAATTTGGCTGCAATCATTACAGCTTTTGAGAAAAAGCCTAATATCACCCTCGTACCCATGATTCTAGCAGACATCTACCGCGCTTTGACAATTTGCAAGAATGGAGGAGATTACTTTGAGGGATGCAATATGTTACTACAACTATGGATGATTGAGCACATTCGTCATCACCCTTATGTAGTGGACTTCAAAGTAGAATGAAATGATTACATTGGGGGCCACGAGGAAAGAATCAAAGATCATAGTTTTTCGAAGGGTATTGAGGCTTGGGAGAAATACCTGAATAATCTGACTGCTGACAAGATTGTGTGGAATTATCATTGGTTTCCATCAGCCGAGGTGATATACATGTCTACCTTTCGATCGTTCATCGTCCTAATGGGTCTTCGTGGTGTCCAACCTTACATGCCACTTAGAGTTATGAGACAACTTGGTCGACGCCAGTTTTTACCACCTAATGAAGATATGCGGGAATTCATGTATGAGTTTCATCCCGAGATTCCTTTAAGGAAATCAGAGATATTCAAGAATTGGGGGGGATGCATGCTCTCAAGTCCCTACGATAGGGTGGAGGATCGCACCAAGGGTGAGATGGACCAAGCATACTTAGAATGGGTTCACGATCAACCCCCTCCTAAGGTATTGCCAGAAGGATCGGTGAAAAGACCTGTAGATCGAGAAGCAGAAATTGAGGTTAGGATTAAGCAAGCTCGCCTCGAAGTTGAAAGAAGCTATAGATCTACCCTGGATGTCCTAAGTAATGACCTGAAGAATGCTAAAGAAAGTGATGTGATATTCGAAGTGAGAGTTAGAAAACATCGTTCTACCATTCTGACCTTACAAGAAGACTTGGGCATTGTCACAGGCGCTATGGAGCAACAAGAGGAAGAGTATAAAAAAGAAAAGGTTCAACTTGTCTGCACACAGTCTAAACTCCAGAATCAAGGTAAGTCTTCTATGGAACGAGAAAGCGAAATAGCAAGGCGTTTTAGTGTATATCAGGCATAATGTGAGGTTGAGAGAGGTCAAAGGATAGCCGAGCGAGATGCACTCCACCTTCAAATTGAAGAGCTCCAAGAACAGAGGGAGAATTTGACGCATGAAGTCATTACTACTCAACATTGGTTACAGAATTGTTATGACAATATGAATGAAGCCAGAGATCGAGTACTTCTACTCAGTGATGCACTCAATGATGTTTATGCTGGTTATCTCCGCCAGGCACGTGTTCTTGCTCTACATCTACCAAAGGCCTTGGCTAGGATTTATAAGGGTCTTGGGGATGATTGAGATCTGAGGATTTAGTTTCTTTCCGAGTCTGTTTTCTTTTCTTAGTTATTAGTTGTTGCTTTTAGTTATTTATATTTTCGTTAATCATTTTGAGTCTATCTTAGTCTTAGCTACTTCTATTCTCATGTTTTATTCAAATCATTGTGTTAAGAATATTTGAAAATGAATGAAAATGATTTACTTTTGGTCAACTCATGTATATTTATTATTCCAAAAAAATATATTATTATCTTTCACGAACTACGTAATGATCTGATTCATGTTCAACATGATACGTAGGCAACCCTCAACGGGTTCGATCGAAATGCATTTCAAAATTATTCAAATAAGTAAAATATAAGACTAAGAGGCATAATCAAGTCGTCTAAAGCCGGGATGAAACATAAAGCCTTTCGAAACTCATTTTAGAAACATAAATAATTTAGGTGCATAACATACAACATGTGATTATCGTTTGCAAAACACTAAACCCTAACATGTTTGTTTTTTTTGTAAAAGAAAAGAAAAAAAAAAGAAAGAGTTTTAAGGTGGTTGGTTTGTGATTAGAGCTGGCATCTCATCAATACTACACCAGATCAAAAGGGAAAGGAAAGATGACGCGCAAGGAGGGAACAGAGTCGGGAAATGACGACGTCCAAATAGTTGCACAAGAATCGGTGTCTGTGGAAGAGGTAAAAATGTTGCGACAACAAATGGCCGAAATGTATGAAGCTTGGACGAATGGGCAAGCTCCTCCATCTTCAATTCGGGAATACCTGAATGCGAATATACCATTCCCTATCCAAGTATCGACCAACGATCCAATTTATCCACCTGGATTCGGCCCCTACATTAACGCATCAAACGTCGTTGAAACTTCTACAGTACGCCCCTTGAATACACCTATGATGAGTAACCCGCTTTTTGTGCCAACTGCGCCGACTAATAGCACTTCAAATCCAACAGTGATGCCCAAATCCAACAATGATCCTTCATTCCAAGTTCTTCATGACCATTGCTACACCCCTGAAGAGGCCCTTAAAATTCCAAGTTCTTATCCCCAGACTCATCAATATAGTTCCCCTTTCAAAATTGAGAAGACAGTTAAGAATGAGGAGCATGAAGAAATGGCTAAGAAAATGAAAAGTTTGGAACAGAGTATAAGAGATATGCAAGGACTAGGAGGCCACAAAGGCATCTCATTCAATGATTTGTGCATGTTTCCCCACGTCCATTTGCCTACTGGTTTTAAAACCCCGAAGTTTGAGAAATATGATGGTCACGGAGACCCTATAGCTCATTTGAAGAGATATTGCAATCAATTGAGAGGTGCAGAGGGCAAAGAAGAGTTGCTCATGGCCTATTTTGGGGAAAGCCTAGTGGGAATTGCGTCTGAATGGTTCATAGATCAGGATATAGCCAACTAGCATACGTGGGATGATTTGGCTCGATGTTTTGTGCAACAATTCCAATATAATATTGATATTGTGCCAGACCGCTCCTCACTTGCTAACATAAGGAAAAACACCACGGAAAATTTTCGTGAATATGCCGTTAGATGGAGGGAGCAAGCTGCTAGGGTTAAACCACTAATGAAGGAGTCAGAGATGATTGACGTTTTTCTCCAAGCCCAAGAACCTGATTACTTTCATTACTTGCTTTCTGCCATCGGGAAGACATTCGCCGAAGTTATCAAGGTTGGGGAAATGGTGGAAAATGGCATCAAGTCTGGGAAGATCGTAAGCCAAGCTGCTTTAAAAGCCACAACACAAGCGCTTCAAAATGGTTCTGGAAATATTGGAGGGAAGAAAAGAAGGGAAAATGTAGCCACCGTTGTATCAGCACCTCGAACCTATGCCCAAGATACTCATACACAACACTACTTTCCTCCCTAAATTCCATAATATCCTGTCCCATATCCTCAATATCCCATTTTTAGCGCACAACCAATTGTTCCCCCTTATTATCCGCAATGGCGTGCACCACTTCCTCAAAATCATCCATCACCCCCACAAATTCACCAAAATACAACTAGAATTCCTTTTCGTCCTAGAAAAGAATACAAGAAGGGAAATGGAGCTAAGGATGAGTTCACCCCTATTGGAGAATCATATGCTAGCTTGTTTCAAAAATTAAGAATGTTGAATGTTTTGAGTCCTATTGAAAGAAAGATGTCGAATCCTCCTCCGAGAAATCTTGATTATTCCCAACACTACGCATATTGTTCTGATGCCCCAGGGCACAACATAGTAAGATGCTAGTACCTGAAAAAGGCTATTCAAGATTTGATCGATACTCGTCGAATTATAGTTGAAAGCCCAAATGGACCGAGCATCAATCAAAATCCACTGCCCAGACATACTGAAACAAACATGTTAGAGATGATGAATGACCACGAAAAAGTTGCAGTCCCATACAAGCCAATCCTTAAGGTTGAAACTAGCATGGAAAGTTCAGCAAATGTCGTTGACTTAACAAAAATGATGCCTTCAGGGGCGGAAAGTACGTCTAAAAAGTTGACCCCATCAAGCGCACCCATCCTAATTGTAAAAGGAGCACTTAAAGATGCTTGGGCAAGTCAGAAAGAGGCAAGATTGGTTGTTCCAAGAGGGCCAGACAAGCCTATCTTGATCGTGCAAGGAGTATATATTCCACATGTGATCATTAGACCAGTGTCCCAACTTCCAATGACTAACCCCAAGGCTGTCCCTTGGAATTATGAGCCTACCATCGTGACATACAAGGGGGAAGTAGTCAATGAAGAAGTAGATGAAATAGGAGGAATGACTCGTTCGGGAAGATGCTATGCCCCGGCTGAATTAAGGAAAAATAAAAATGACCAAATGCAAGTTAAAAGTCCAGTCACTGAAGGGGAGGCAGAGGAGTTCTTAAGAAAGATGAAATTGTCAGACTACTCAATTGTGGAGCAGTTAAGAAAAACTCCAGCCCAAATCTCTTTGTTGTCATTGTTAATACATTCAGATGAACATCATAAAGCTGTAATGAAAATTCTGAACGAAGAACATGTTCCTAATGAAGTTACAGTGAGTCAGTTAGAGAAGATTGCTGGGAGAATCTTTGAGGTAAACCGCATCACCTTTTCAGATGATAAACTACCAGTGGAAGGTACGGGACATAACCAAGGCCTCCATATCACTGTAAAGTGTGAGCTTTCATATGTCACTCGAGTTCTAATTGACGGAGGGTCTGGGGCAAATATTTGTCCCTTGTCAACTCTACAAAAAATGAATGTTAATGTTGAAAGGGTACGACCCAACAACATATGTGTTAGGGCGTTTGATAGGTCCAAAACAGATGCCATTGGGGAGATAGAGCTCATACTAAAAATAGGGCTTGTCGATTTCACCGTGAATTTTCAAGTGCTGAATATTAATGCATCCTACAATCTATTGTTGGGAAGACCATGGGTGCATAGGGCTGGGGCAGTCCCCTCTACGTTGCATCAAATGGTTAAGTTTGAATACGATCGACAAGAAGTGATTGTTCATGGTGAGGGGGATCTGTTAGTCTACAAGGACTCTTCCCTCCCTTTTATCAAGGCAAATAATGAGAATGAGGCACTGGTTTATCAAGCTTTTGAGGTAGTAGTTGTTGAGCATATCCTCAAGGGGAATCTCATTTCAAAACCACAATTGCCCATAGCATCCGTGATGATGGTAAATGAAATGCTGAAGCATGGGTTTGAACCAGGTAAAGGCTCGGGGATCTTCTTCCAAGGGAGAGCTTATCCGGTGAGTCCACGAAAGAGCATCGGTACCTTTGGCTTAGGATACAAGCCCAGAGTCGAGGACAAAATGGAGGCCAAGAAGCAGAGGAGAGATGTATGGTCACTTACCAAGCCTATACCACCCATATACAAATCTTTCATCAAAGCCCGCACAACAGAATCTTCTGAGTCACTACTCCCAGAGCCAGTGCTGGAGGTTCACGAAGAATTGATCGACTATTTTCAAGATTTATTTGTCGAGGTTGATATGGTTGAACTCGGAGAAGGCACTAGCGACAGAGATGTGAAATTCATTGGTCCTGATATCCAGCTGAACAATTGGGAGGCCACTCCTCTCCCCCTTAAGAATGAGTCTTGGTAGTCTATCTTGTTTTTCTTTTTGTCATCCGATTTATTCAAGGGTTGTAATTCGGATTTTGTCTCGTCGTTTTATTTCAAACTCTTTATTTTCCTTTTAAATAGGATGTAATTGTGTTTTTATTTCAGTCTAATATATTTATTTTGTTTTCTTCTATACAGTTCTTTCTATGCCGATTCTAGTGATATGACATGTATGCAGAATTTTTTGCTGGATCTTAAAATCCAATCTAATCTTCGACCTAATCCTGAAATAATAAGTCAAGAAATCGAATATGATGAAGACGAAGTATTTGAAGAAGTAAGCAGGGATTTCAAACATTTTGAGAATAAATCAAACCCAAACCTGAGTGAAACTGAGACGATAAATTTAGGGGATTCTGAAAATATTGAGGAGACTAAGATAAGCGTACATGCTCGACATCAAAAGGAAGATATAATCCAGGCTCTTTTTTATTACAAGGATGTTTTTGCGTCATCTTATGATGACATGCCTGGATTAAGCACTGACATGGTGGTTCACAAGTTGCCGATTGATCATAAGTTCCCTCCAGTAAAGCAAAAGTTGAGAAAGCTTAAAACTGACATGAGTGTAATAATTAAAGAGGAAATCACAAAACAACTTGAGGCCAGAGTCATTCGAGTCGCTCAATATCCTTCTTGGTTGGCCAACATCGTACCTGTCCCTAAGAAGGACGGCAAAGTTAGAATGTGTGTTGATTATCGTGATTTGAACAAAGCAAGTCCAAAAGATGACTTTTCTTTGCCCAACATCCATATTTTGTTGGATAATTGTGCTAAACATGAGATTGCATCTTTTGTGGATTGCTATGCGGGTTATCATCAGATTATTATGGATGAGGAAGATGCAGAAAAAACATCTTTTATCACACCATGGGGTACATATTGTTATCGAGTCATGCCATTTGGGTTAAAAATACGGGTGCAACTTATATGAGGGCAATGACAACTATGTTTCATGATATGATGCATAAAGAAATCGAAGTTTATGTGGATAATGTGATCATTAAATCAAAAAAGCAGTCAAATCATGTGCAAGACTTGAGAAGATTCTTCGAAAGGCTTCGCAGGCATAATATCAAGCTTAATCCTGCAAAATGTGTATTTGGAGTACCGTCAGGAAAGCTTTTAGGGTTTATAGTCAGTCGATGAGGTATCGAGTTAGATCCTTCAAAAATAAAAGTCATTCAGGAACTGCCACCTCCAAAGAACAAAACTGAGGTTATGAGCCTTCTAGGAAGTCTAAACTACATCAATAGATTCATTGCTCAACTCACAACAACTTGCGAGCCCATTTTTAAGTTGTTAAAAAAGAATGCCACAGTCGAATGGACCGAAGAATGTCAGGAGGCTTTTGAAAGAATAAAGAATTACTTGTCGAATCCCCCTGTGTTGGTTCCTCCCGAGCCGGGCAGACCATTGATATTATATATGTCAATACTGGATAATTCTTTTGGTTGTGTATTGGGTCAGCATGATGGCACTGGGAAGAAAGAGCAGGCTATTTATTACCTCAGCAAGAAATTTACCGTTTATGAATCGAAGTACACCTTTCTCGAAAGAACGTGTTGTGCCCTAACTTGGGTAGTACAGAAGTTGAAGCACTATCTTTCATCTTATACTACTTATCTCATTTATCGTATGGATCCGTTAAAATACATTTTTAAAAAACCCATGCCCACGGGCAGGCTTGCAAAATGGCAAATATTACACATAGAGTTTGACATTATCTATGTGACGCGGACCGCAATGAAGGCTCAAGCATTGGCAGATCATTTGGCAGAGAACCCTATTGATGATGAATATGAACCACTTAAGACCTACTTTCCAGACGAAGAGGTGTCATGTATCGATGAAGTTATTCATGATAAGGATCAAGGATGGAAGTTGTTCTTTGACGGTGCCTCTAAGAAGAAGGGAGTTGGGATAGGAGCAGTTCTTATGTCTGAATCAGGGGAATATTTCCCTATAACAGCCCAACTTAGATTCTATTGTACCAATATTATGTCAGAGTATGAGGTTTGCATCCTGGGTTTGAGGTTAGCCGCTGACATGGGCATCCAAGAGTTGCTAGTGCTAGGAGACTCAGACCTACTAGTCCATCAAATTCAAGGAGAATGGGAGACTCGTGACCCAAAGCTCATACCATATCAACATTGTTTACAAGATCTTTGTCGACGGTTTGTGTCAATAAAGTTTAGACACATTCCTAGAGTTCATAATGAGATTGCTGATGCATTGGCAACTTTATCTTCGATGCTCCAACATCCTAATGAAGCTCATATCGACCCTTTGTACATGCAGATTCGTGATCAACATGCTTATTGCAACTTGGTGGACAAAGAATGTGACGGTAAACCTTGGTTTCATGATATTAAAACATATCTTCAGTCTGGAGAATGTCCTACTAATGTCACTAGTAATCAAAAAAGGACTATTCAGCGACTAGCTAGCGGTTTTTTCTTAAGCGGAGGCATATTGTACAAGAAAACACCTGATTTGGGTCTTCTAAGATGTGTAAATGCTAAAGAGGCTTCAACAATCATGATTGGAGTACACTCAGGAGTTTGTGGACCTCACATGAATAGATATGTTCTGGCAAAGAAGATACTTCGAGCAGGTTATTATTGGCTCACCATGGAGCGGGATTCTATACGATTTGTTCGTAAATGTCATGAATGTCAAAACACGGTGATTTGATACATTCTCCTCCCTTCGAGTTGCATGCGATGTCTGCTCCATGGCCTTTCGTGGCATGGGGAATGGATGTGATTGGACCAATAGAACCAAAAGCATCGAATGGTCATAGGTTCATCCTGGTGGCCATTGATTACTTTACAAAATGGGTGGAAGCAGTGACTTTCAAGTCAGTGACCAAGAAGGTCGTGGTGGATTTCATTCATTTCAACATCATCTGTCGATTTGGTTTTCCAAAGGCAATTGTTATCAATAATGCTGCAAATCTCAACAGTCAATTAATGCAAGAGGTATGCCGTCAATTTAAGATTGAACATCGAAATTCGACTCCTTATCGCCCAAAAGCAAATGGGGCTGTAGAAGCTGCCAACAAAAATATAAAAAAGATATTGCGTAAAATGGTGCAAAGTTCTCGACAATGGCATGAAAAGTTGCCTTTTGCTTTGTTGGGTTATCGCACTACAGTTCGTACATTAGTAGGTGCCACCCCATATTCGCTTGTATATGGGACTGAAGCAGTTATACCTGCAGAGGTTGAGATTCCATCCCTGCGAATTATTGTAGAGGCTGAAATTGATGATGATGAGTGGATCAGAACACGCTTGGAGCAATTAAGTTTGATTGATGAAAAGCGAATGACATTAGTATGCCATGGACAATTGTACCAGAAAAGAATGGCACGAGCATACAACAACAAGGTGCGTCCCAGACGTTTCGAAGAGGGTCAATTAGTGCTGAGACGTATTCTTCCACACCAGGCTGAAGTCAAAGGCAAATTTTCTCCGAATTGGAAAGGACCATTCATTGTAAAGAAGGTATTATCCAATGGTGCTCTTTACTTAGCAGATATAGACGGCAAAATGACAGAAATGGTCATCAATAATGATGCTGTGAAGAGATATTATATATGATGTGAGTTTTCGGTATTAGAAACCCTTATGTTTGGACTTAACATTTCAAAGGTTGATGTAATGGAAATTCTTGGTTCTGTGTCTAAGTATTAATTCATATGTTGTCACCCTTGTTGGGAGTTAATTTACTTCCTTGGTTCTTCTGCTTCCTTGGCTCTTCCATATTAAAAACAAAAACAAAAAAAAACAAAAAAAAAAAACAAAAAAAAGAGAAAAAAAGAGAGAAGAAAATCAATCAACATGAACTACGTTTGACCTGATTATTGTTTCGGCAAGATACGTAGGCTATCTTTACGTTGGGGTTCGGTCCAACCAAAAAAAAAATCCCAAAAATCCATATTGCAAAAACTGGGGCAAAAGTCGTTTTATTTTATTTTATTTTTTTCTTTCTATCGTGAAGCTAAAGTCAACCCCATCATTTAAAGCCATATTTGAGCCTTCTTCCAGTCATTTCTTTCTAACCTTGTATAAAAGTCGTGTTTCAATCAAAGAAAGACCTTTGGATCAACCTTTGAAAAGTCAAGAAAAGGTGTGTTAAGGGTACAAGTGATGAAACCATGAGAGAGTTTTATTGGTAAAAACCCTAACGGGCACCATGAGGCGAATGTGAGTTGAGAGAAATAAAAAGGAGAGAGTTTTATTGGTGAAAACCCTGACGGGCACCATGAGGCGAATGTGATTTGAGAGAAATAAAAATGAGAGAGTTTTATTGGTGAAAACCCTGACGGGCACCATGAGGCAAATGAGAGTTGAAGAAATCAAAATGAAAGAATTTTAATGGAAAAAACCCTCAAGGACATCCTAAGGCGAATAAGAGTTTGAAGTTATTTATGACTTCATCAAATTGGTGAGGCTCCACATCAAGAGTAGATGATTAATAATAGTTAAGGAATAGATTGGATGGACAAATCGGGTATCAATTCAAATTGCATGTCATGATCAGTAGAGTCGGCTACCACACTCAGATAAGTCTTTCTTTCTTTCTCTCTTTAAAAGAGATTTTTCATCGAATCATTTTCTTTTATTCTTGTGTAGTATATATTTTTCTTCCCCTTTGCATCACTTGGTTTCACATGTCCTTGAGTCGAGTTTGTGTCAAGAAAGTGAGAAAGGATTTCAAGACTGGCTACCAACTTTCTGGATTGTACAAGGCAAAGCATCAGGCCAATGAGTTGTCATCTATCGATAAGTTCTGGATTCAGAAAAGTCCACAATTTAATGAAAGCTAAACAAAGAGCATCGTGAAATGAAGGCAGATATGGGGTTTAAGTCCCTCGAAGAAAGCAGATTTGGGTGCATACATTCAATCAATAACGAGCATTGGCCGGTTGGGAATAAGTAAAACATGAAAAGTGCTAGCAATCCTCGTCAAAAGGCAAAATCACAAACCAACCATCACGTTTTTAAACTTACAAATTTTCTTTGTTAAAGCAGGGGCACAATTTCTTCCAAGATCAAAGATCCAAAAACCTGGATTTTCAATTTAGGTTACAAAGAGCTAAATGGCAACATTGCACAAAAAAAAAAAAAGTTATAGTCCATATGGGGGTAAGTATATTGGTTGTATTATTAGTATATTAGACATAGTATAGCAAGGACCCTCCTGAATAATGGGACGTAGTATAGCAAGGACCCTCCTGAATAATGGGACGTAGTATAGCAAGGACCCTCCTGAATAATGTGACGTAGTATAGAAAGGACCCTTCTGAATAATGGGACGTAGTGTAGCAAGGACCCTCCTGAATAATGGGACGTAGTATAACAAGGACCCTCCTGAATAATGGGACGTAGTATAGCAAGGACCCTCCTGAATAATGGGACGTAGTGTAGCAAGGACCCTCCTGAATACTGGGACGTAGTGTAGCAAGGACCCTCCTGAATAATGGGACGTAGTATAGCAAGGACCCTCCTGAATAATGGGACGTAGTATAGCAAGGACCCTCCTGAATAATGAGACGTAGTGTAGCAAGGACCCTCCTGAATAATGGGACGTAGTATAGCAAGGACCCTCCTGAATAATGGGACGTAGTATAGCAAGGACCCTCCTGAATAATGGGACGTAGTATAGCAAGGACCATTCTGGATAATAGGATTAGACTAACATAATTCTATTTAACCGGTTCATCATGAAGAATGGAGTTGGTGTAAACACACATAAGCCCTCTAAAGAGTACATCGCGACAAAGCTCGAATCGTTCAAAGTCTCGATTTAAAGCTAAGCACCATGTTTTATTTCTCTCACAAAATTTTCTTATATTAAACTGGGGCAAAATTTTGTGTTATTAGTTTTGTTTGTTTTAATTTCAGGAATCTAGTGATAGAATGGGGTCAATCCACATTTCCAGCTCAGGATCTTGGATGGAAAATAGTGTAATTTTCAAGATCAATTTCGATTGAAGAAGCAGCAGCTCATTCTATAAAAAAAAAAAAAAAAAACACAGTCAATAACCAAGTACCAGTAAAAGGAACCTACCTGGAGAAAGACGTTTACCTTTGAACTCATTTGAGATGAAAATCAATATCTCATAACTCAAGAAGCGCGAAGACTCAAGTCAAGTTTCAAGAGAAGCTACATAGATAGGGTCGTGTACTTGTATTTCCATTAAATTTTTCATCTTTTATATTCATGTAACAATAGGAGTCGCGAACTGGAGCCTCAAGGGGACCTCACTTGACTTCCAACTCATCATTCCATCTCCTTGAACTACACGTGACCTGATTCTCTTATAACCCGGGATATGTAGGATGTCCAAAACTAGGACTCGGTCGCATATTTTTCTTTTCGAATAAGAGTCCGTTCAAAACTTGTCACGTTGTCTACTTCTTTGTCTGAAAACTCTTCGTGTTTTCAGTCAAAGAGGGGCAAACTGTAGACACGTAATTTTTGACCGAACATAAGACTTTACACTTGTTTTTTTAAAAAATTTATTTATTCCTTAAATATTTATTTTTAGATTAAGTTAGATATTTTGATTTTTGTCTTATTTAGTAAGTTTGTTTTAAAAGATTTGAAAATTTAAAAAAAAATAAAAACAAAAATAAAAAAAAATGAAAAGATATTTTCAATGTATTAAACTTGTTGGGCATTTAAAAAAAAAACGAAAATCGTTGGACATTTAAAAATATATTTTCTTTGATTATAAATTATTTTTATTTATTTTATTTTTATTTTTAGTTTTTTAAAAAAATAATAATAATAAAAATATTTTACATTTTGATAAAAAAAAATTTAAAAAAAGCAAAGTAGCGTGTGATTTTGATTTGCTTTAATATCATGCATGAATTAGTCAAAGATTGTTAGAAAAAAAAAATAAAAAAATAGATATATATATATATATATATATATATATATATATATATATTAAAAAATCAGTTTCTATTTTTATGCCTAAGAATTATGTGAAGTGATGGAGTTTTAAATTTCAGTTATGTGCCTTTGAGGGCTATTTTTGCTGTTAGTTTTATTATTATTTTGTACCAATAATAAAATATAATTTTTAATATTCCTTTAATTAGTTGATATATTAGTATGATTTATTATTTATATGTATAGTTAATTATTATTCTTTTAAACGTAAAAATAAAACTAAAAATAAAAATAAGAAAATTCACCCCCACTTCCCATACCCCACAAACCCCATATACTCACCCCTATACTACTACATCCCCACAAAAACCTATCAGCAACTAACAAACCCCTATACACGACTAAAAATTAAATTTAAAAAAAAAACAAAAAGAGACCCACACCCCCACGTATCTGAAAAGAGGGGAGGACTCCTATATATATCACAATACATCACCATCATAAGGCATCATCAGTTATACGGAAGAAGAGGGCACAAAAAAAAAAAAAAGCAATACACTTTAAGTCAGAAAGATTTTTGTTCGTGGATTCAAGTTCGTGGCTCCTTAAAGTTAATTATAATTAACTTTGGAAATCAGTAGATTATAGCGGTTTCTTTTGTTGGAATTAAGTTTTACGAAAAGGTAATTCTAATTCCTTACGTAGTTTAATGAAATAATTGTTCTGAATTCGATTATGATGTTAGGAAGTCCTTAAAATTACATGTATTGTTATATGCCACTATTTTATGACGCATATCATATTGTTGATTGCATGAATTACTACTGTTTAAATTTGCTCATCGAATTATTTTTACACCTGACGTTAATTTAATCAACTAATTTGATCCAAAGATGGTTGTTGTTTACTCCTAGTTTTATTCCAACATGTTTATGTACATTTATTTGATGGTACAAATTGACAACTTCGCTTATGAATTTAATTTAATTACATGTAAATTGGTTAGAGATTCTGTATTAGCTATCATTTAGAGTTTCTGGAGTTTAATAAATAAATAATATTGCCATACTTATGGAGACAATTAATTATTAGAATAATTTTTATTGTATCCGAAATATTAAAAATGGAGGAGATGAACATTAGTTCATTTGAGTGAGTCATTAATTCATCAACGTGAGATAGTTCTTTTATTAGTAATTTCACACTATCATCATTTGGTAAAGAAAAATTATTATATCACTACGTATATATTATTTTTCTCTCAATTAGTTTAAAGGAAAAATTAATTAAAAAATAATATATAGAATTAAAAAGAAAATGTGAGCAGAGAAAAATATAATAATAAAAGAAAATAGTGCAGAATAGAAAGATGAAGATACTATAAAAAAAAGAAAGAAGAGGAATAGATCATTAAAAAGAAAGTAAGAATAAAAAAAATAAAAAAATAAACATGTATTATAAAAAGCAAAAACAGAAGAAACAAAAGATGAATAGTGATAAAAAAAAAGTAATAATAATAATAATAAAAAATAAAGAAAAGGTAAAAATAAAAAAGGGGAAAACAAAACTTAATCAAAAACTATTTAAATGAAAAAAAAGAAGAAGAGAAACCTTTTGTTAGACAAAGACAAAAAAAAAAATGAAAATAACGGTAAGAAGAAGAAGAAACAGAATGTTAAAAAAAAATAAAAAATAAAAAAATTAAAACTACAAAAAATAACGTGCAAGAAATAGAATAAAAATTAAAGAAATTCCCAAGAAATTGGTCTTAACCTCTTTAACATTTTCTTTTTTTAAAATTAATCCTAAATCCCATAGAAGTTTACCTCCTATTATAATTCAAATATCGACTCCCACTAAAACGACAATATTAAAATTTCTCGGATTTAAAAAAAAAAATCTAAATAAGACAGTTACAATAAATCAAAGAGGGTGGGATATAGGTAAATGTATAGCTAATAAGTACTATATCCAAAAGCTAAGTCAGGCCAAGATATAAGTCAATGAAGCGATCGTGCTAGAACCACGGGACTCGAGGGGTGCCTTACACCTTCCCCTTGGTCAATAGAATTTCTTATTCAGATTTCTAGTTCGCAGATCATTAAAAATTAGAGTCAACTTCCTTTTGATTAGGGGTAAAAATTAGGTGACTTGGAACACCAAAACTCAATTCCAAGTGGCGACTCTGAAATAAAATAATCCCTTTTCAAAATGTCACTTTAATTGGAGAAACTCTATTTTTCAAACACTTTGTTTGGGAAAAATAGGGGTGTGACAGGAGTCATTACAAAATCCATGGCACGACAACGCCATCAGTTTCTAGTAGGCAAATTGATGCTTCTTGATCCACCAGCATCAATTTGAGGGGGGATGTTAGCATGATAGACAACTAAATGATTGTATATATTAATGTAATTATATAGTGATATAAATTAGCATGATCATATACATTTGTTGTAGAATCATATGAATAAATATTGTGATAGAATAGCTGATTTGGAGGGATAGCAAGACAGATTTAGAGGGATTCAATGGCAGATTTGTAGAGATAGAATAGCTGATCTTTAGGGATAGGAATGGCGGATCTTTAGGGATGTGTAATCTTTATTTTCTCTATATAATGGAAAGACTCTCACTTTGAGAGGCATTCAGCAGAAAATTGACAAGTAACACATATTTTCTCCCTCAAATCTTGCAGAATGCAAAATTAATCACCATCATGAAAGCTGTTTAGCTTTGGTAGAATTTTGACGGCAATACAACATTCAACTGTTGTCTCAATCAGATTGCTCCTTTTCACTAATGTGAGTGCAGTTTTTCTAAAATGATAGCAAAAGCATGACTCTTTTTTCAGCAATCATGTGATGCTAATCTCTTCTGTGGTCGTCTGAAATTTGACAAGCACAAAAAGATATTTTTACTTCTGTCATATTCTTAATGTCATATTAATGAGCTACTAGTCTTTTAAGACGATTTTGTTTCTTGTATTTTAACCTATGTTCTCCCTCGAATCTCGCTGACTGGGAAAAATTTTGCCATCATGAAAAGCTGTTCGGCTTTGTTCCCCATTTTTTGTCTCTCCCACAGAGATAAGGGGTCCAAAGGAACTCCATCTCATTTTTCAGTCAGGTGGCCAAAACCTTTAAAAGAGTTGCATTAATCTTGAAAAGACTTCCAATATCTGCTTCCATATTTAAGCCTTGTTATATCACATTGATTTCGAGTTTTATGCGATTGCATTTAATAGCATTTACTGAACTTTTGTCAGTACTTGGATATTCAGAGATTTGAACCGAAGATATAAACAGTAAGCTGATAACTTTGGAGATCATGAAGTTTCCTTCAATAGATTATCATTACTCAATCTCGAGTGGGACCTCAGAACTAGGTGAAAGGCAAGGAAGTGTATCCTACTCAGAATGAATTCAAGGTTAGGTAACAAAAAACAATTTACACATGTTTCAGTTACCAAGATGTTTATATTGTAGTGGTAGTAGTTGTAGATTACTTTGTTAGAATTAACTAAGAAAGAGTCAGCTCTTAATAGTTCTTTTACTTTTAGCTCATGCATATAAGCTGTTCAAAATATGGCTTTGTCTTAACGCGTTTGCTGCAATTTACTGTCCAGATAATTTATTTTTTGGAATTCTCCTTTTTTAATCCAGAAGCTTAACTTGTTCGTTGATCCATTGTCGTTGTAGGAGTTTTTCAATCTTGTCTTGTCTTGGAATTTGCATCAGAAATTTATTTCAGGTTAGGCAACAAAACAGCATGTCAAATTTCAATCATCATTCATTAAAAGGACTAGTCATTTTCTATTCTCAGTGAAATCATCCAGTGCTATCAACTATCAGAACTGATATTTGTGAAAATTAATATACGCCTGATTTTGTTATAGCTGAGGCTGACACAAGCTCTGTGTATTGTACAGTTCAACCTTGATTTGCTCCGAGTAATTGCTTGCAGTAGAAGGATTAGTCAGCCTATAGATTTGATGCTTGGCTGTATTAATATTCAATTATTCTACCAAGTTCGTCAGCTTAATAGTTTTCACTTGATTGGACAATTAAGTTGTGGAAGGAGGACGGGGTTTAGAGTAACGCACATGTTAACTTTTGACTAGGCAAATATCAGTTCAACTACGATCAGTCAGCAGAGTGTAGGTGAAGAAAGGTACTTTCTCTTTTCACTGGAATTTGACACTATTACTTTCTTTTATCAGACTGAGAAGGAGTTTCTTCTATAGCACGTTAAGATCGTTTCTATTTTCTTCTCTTCTGTAAGCAGTTCAACAAAATACAAGGTTCAATTGATCAGTTTCTCTGCTCCATTTTGAGAATGATTTGGCAAGATACAATGTCATTTCCTCGTCACGATTCATTCAGTAATAGCTGAAGTTTGCCACATTGACATTTTCGAAGAGTCTGAGCAACATAGCTAAACACAAAATTATCATCTCCACTTGCAGTGCATTTCATAAGTAATGCTGATGAATCTTGTCACTTTTCGAATCTCTAGAGTAGTTGGAATGAAACAGATTGTTAAATTAGTAATTACTGATTGCAAGTCTCTTACCTCCTTACGCCTATTAGTATTCTGCCGAGTACTTTGAAGAGTATACAAATCTCTGGTTGCGGGGAACTGAAATTGGAGGCGTCAATGAATACTATGTTTCTCATAGAATTGTCTCTAGTAGGATGTGATTCACCTGAGTTGTTCCCAAGAGCACACAATATGAGAGTAAGAAGTTGCAACAACCTTACTAGGCTTTTGATTCCTACTGCCACTGAAAGACTTAGTGATAAGAGCTTATGCCCTTTGGTGTTTTGATGATCTCCTCACAAGTGCAGGGACCGGGTCCTCTGCAGAGGATGAATCTCGTCTAGTTGTCAAAAGTGCCAGCCAGCTGTTAAAGCTGTCTGCGTCAGAGGGTTGGTGAAGTAGCAGTGTACTCCATCAATCAGAGAGGACGATGTGGTTTGTTTGATGGGTAATAACTCTTCATGGTATAAATCAAACAAACAACAACTCATTTAATTATTCATTCAAAAGAGAAAAACATTCAAGCTTCAAAACCAGCAAGGGACCTGATAGAATCGTCATTAATGCTTTATGTGTCTATTGCTTTTGTTTGCTTGTAATAAGTGCTTACATTGTAGGATTCGTTTCGTTGTGATAAGAAACGTTTCAACTTGTGAGTTGTGAGTTAGAGTTAACTTGGTTCTTACTCTAAATCTATATTAATCAGGATAGGATTAGTATAGTGGGTAGTGTGGTATCTACTCTAGCTCGTCTAAGTAATAGGAGGTGTTACTTAGAGTTGGGATTAGCAGGCTAATTTCGGTTTGTAACTGGCTTTTACTTTTGCTTGAAAGATTAGTGAAAAGTAGTTCTAAAAGTCCTGGCAGGCCAGGTCGTGGTTTTACTCCCTCGAGCAAGGAGGTTTCCACGTAAACTCTCTTGGCAATCTTTACTTTTCAGCACTTGTTCTTTACTGTTTTAGTTTCAACTGTTCTGAGGACCTGGTCCCATTAACACTGGTGGATGCATACATTCCAACACTCAGTATTAGGGATTGTGATAATCTTGAAATACTTTCAGTGGCATGTGGGACTCAGATGACATCATTGCATATTGAGAACTGCATGAAGCTGAAGTCACTGCCAGAGCATATGCAGGGACTCCTTCCATCTCTTAAGGCACTGGATCTTCGAAATTGTCCAGAAATAGAGTCCTTTCCTGAAGGAGGATTGCCCTTTAATTTACAATCCCTTTTTATCAGTAATTGCAAGAAACTGGTGAATGGCAGAAAGGAGTGGTGTTTATAGAGACTCCCAGGGTTATTCATCTACCATGATGGTAGCGATGTTTCTGGTGAAAAATGGGAGTTGCCTTGCTCTATTCGAAAGCTTAGCATATCCAATCTGAAAACATTAAGCAATCAACTTCTCAAAAGCCTCACCTCTCTTGAGTACCTATATGCTATCGAGTTACCTCAAATTCAATCACTGCTGGAAGAAGGGCTTCCCTCCTCTCTTTCTGAGATGGACTTATATGACCTTCATGATCTCCATTCACTACCGACCGAAGGTCTTCAGCGCCTCACGTGGCTTCGACGTCTAGAGATTTGGCGTTGCCCTAATCTCCAATCTCTTCCCGAATCGGGGTTTCCCTCCTCCCTCTCTGAGCTGCACATTTGTAATTGCTCTAATCTCCAATCTCTTCCCGAATCGGGGTTTCCCTCCTCCCTCTCTGTGCTGCGCATTCTGGATTGTTCTAATCTCCAATCTCTTCCTGAATCGGGGATGCCGCCTTCCATCTCTAAATTATTTATTTACAAATGCCCATTGCTCAAACCACTCCTAGAATTTAACAAGGGGGAGTACTGGCCAAAAATTGTTCATATTCCAACCATAACTATTGATTGGGAATACCGGTAATGATTAAAAAAATGGTGCTCTGACAAATTATAAGTGAAAATTCTTTATTTTTTCATTTATTTTTCTGTTTACTTCCCTTTTCTTGCTTGTTAATTCTTTTCCTTTGTTAAATCCTTGAGCAGCACAAAACGTCTATTGCCATTGTGAAGTTGAGGAATTATCTTTGGATAGGGATGAATTTAATTTTAGATGACAGCAAAAAAGGTGATAAAACGAAAGTTGGTATAAGTAGGAATTGAAATTATTTGCGTCAGACAGTTGATAGCATCTCATGTATTTTTGTTCTTTCCGTTTTTCAGTGAGTTAGTTGATCAAGGATTTAGGAGAATGGAAGTTTAGAGTAATGAACATGCTCACTCATAAATACATAGCTCTAATAGAATTCAGAGGTATACAAGACACAAAGTTTTTTTCCTATCTCCGTTTTTCTGTTTACATTCCTTTCCATTGTTTGTTAATTCTTCTTATTTTTCTTAGTAGTGTTGAGCAGTGTGGATCATCTATTGCGACTGTGTGGAGTGAAGCCTTTCTGTTTACATTCCTTTCCATTGTTTGTTAATTCTTCTTATTTTTCTTATTAGTGTTGAGCAGTGTGGATCATCTATTGCGACTGTGTGGAGTGAAGCCTTTCCATTCTAATTTTAGATGACAAAAAGGTGATATGTTGCAACTAATGTAATCTTTAAACTTGCTTTGAGTCATTGTAAAAGAAACCGAGTGTAAGTTAGAATTGATAATTTGCCCTAGAAGGTTGATAGCACAAAGTAATGCTAATGTACTACAACTATTGCTTCTTTTTCCCGTGGGTTGAGGAAGGAGGAGATGGTTTAGACTTTAGAGTAATGCACATGTTTAACTCTTGATTTTTGATATTTCTACTGAGAGAGTTCAAACACACACGAGACAGAAAGCTTGTCTCTCCATAACTTAACATCTAAAAGCCTAAGCATAATCTTAACTTTATTATCTGATCTCAACTTAACCATCTTTTTTCTTTTCTTTCGTCAGTTGTGCCGAAACTCTCTACTGAATAGACAAATATCAGCTCAACTGTGATCTGTCCGCAGAGTGTAGGTGAGGAAAGGTACTTTCTCTTTTCTCTCGAATTACACCTTTCTTTCATCGGTATGAGAAGGAAATATTGAGCAAGGAGTTTTTCGCTTATGAAACTCTGATGTTTTTTCACTGCTCCAGCTGCACTTCAAAATTGAGAAACTGTAATTGCTCAAATTCCCATTGCATCATTTTGTGCCTTTAACAGGTAAACATGTTTACTGCGAGATTTCCTTCCAGCAGTATGTCTAAAATGTGATTCTCTGGCTCAAAGAATGACTACGCTTGCAATGCTGAACCTGCATTTAGACCAGCAGTGTTACAAGGCCAAGTTGATATGTCCAGATGGTGTCATCCACGAGTTTGGTAATACTTCCATCCTCGATATTACTCTGTTGTGAGCGATTTTGAAGCATCAGATGGAATTTTATTTTGGAAGTGATGTTATTTCAAGTTATGCATATGATCTTAGTTAAGGTGCAGCAGCAAATATTGCTATTTTTTCCTCAAGAATGTTGACGATTGAGATTATAAGTGTAATTACAAAAGATAAAGTTGGACCTCTTTATAATGATGGACATTTTTTTGGCTGCTATAGCGAATGATTGTTATTGTTACAAACGATAGTAACATTTGACGTTTAGATCTTATTTGGCTTTATTGACAAAAGAAATAGGCAAGAAGCCATTTTCCTCTAACTTCTTATGTTTTACTAAAGAAAACAAAATACTTAAAATTAAACCACACAGTGCTTCTTTTCAAACTAATTAAAATTAAATATTTTAATAGAAAGTTTCAGTATACTATCTGGATAACGAGTTGTTAGGAAATTATGAATATACGATAGACATCATTCACCTTCATTACTGCCGTTATGGATAATTATTACCCCAAAATTTGACTTGAACATGATATCTTAATGAATTAATGAAATTGTGTACAAATTGATCTAAACACTATTGTTATATATCATATATATATATATATATATATATAAAATGAACTTCATCAAAAGCAGTGTGTATATATATAAACCATACGACATTTTAAACTCTCTTTTTTATTAGTATCAATCTATAATATGTAAGTTTGATATTAATGTTGCTTTAGGGATTATTGTTATTTTGGTCTTTATATCATTCAAATCCATAAGATGCTGGTAACTTCGATAAGAAGAAGTTGCTCGGATGGTAAGCACCTCTCACTTCCAATCTTAAGATTGTGAGTTTGAGTCACTGAAAGAGCAAAAAGGTGGAAGCTCCTAGCTAGGGAGGGGTTTAAAAATATAAAAGAATTGAAAAGTTTCATTTACTTTTGGCACAACTTGTGCTGAGACTTATGTGGCACTAGTTGTAGTCCTTTCCCCTTCAATAACACAATAGAGCACATGGTTGGAGAGAACTGATGTATATAAGTTCAAACATATTTCTTTTGTTCAATATTTACTTAATAATCGTACTGAGTTAAAATTTAGGCATAATACATATATTGACCCCTAAACTTGGCTTCAAATTTTAACTTTGACCTTTAACTTTGTAAGTGCACAAATAGGCACTTTAACTATCCAAAACTTAAACAAAAAAACACTCGGATCCTACCTGGCAAAATGCGTGAAATACACTCAAATTAGGCGCGTCAGATGTAAAAATTCTGGGCGTCAACAGTAAAAAAAGCATTGAAAGGACAATTAAACCCTTTTTATATTTTTTTCAACAATTTTCCCCTCTTTTTTGCATTATTTGTTGTTTACTGCAAAATGCAAGTGACATTTAATAAAAAAATTTGTTATTTCGAAAAAAATTATAATGAAGTTTTTTTTTGGCAAGAAGGAAAAAGGAACACGTGTAGTACTAAATTTTTTTTTTGAGATTCAATCAATTTTTTTTGTCTTTGAAATATTTCTAGCTGTTAATTACTGTAATTTATAGTACTTTCTAAGAAATTTTCAAATAATATATATTATTTCATTTGTCCGAATTTTTGCATCACCGGTAAAATTTGAAGAGTCAATCAGATCTTTTATATATTTTTATATCTTTTAAATATTTAAGTAATTAATTATCGTGATTTATAATATTTTATACAATTATTTAGTATGGTAAAAGAAATTTAAAAGAAACACGCATCCTTCAATAGTAAAATATGGGTCCCCTTTTTTTTTTTACAGGTTGACCTCCTGTCTGTATAGTCTTTTTTTGTCCAGAAGGAAAAAGGAACACGTGTCGACCCCAAGGTCCTCTCTATTCCCGCTTATTATATTATATACTAGTGATGAAGAGCCCGTGCTAATAATTAATTCAAAAGTTAATTTTTAATTGACGTTAAATAAATAGTTTTAAATTTTAAATTTGAATAAATTATATATATTTATATGGTAGTAAATGTTCATGTTAACTCTAAAATGAATACATCACTATTAATAAAGCTTGAAGTTTAAAGAAAAATCCTTAAATGACCAAAATAACCCTTAAACTCAATTTTAATCACAAAAAGCATACATGTCCACGGTGTGGTGGCTGATTCATCAACTAATTTTTTGTATGTTTTTTCAAAAATATTTTAGTTGCTAATTTGTTATAATTTATAAAAATCATTAACGTCATTTTCGAATAACTTATAGTATTGTTAACTTTCAATAATATATATTGTTCCATCTATTCAAATTCATGTGTCACCAATAGAATTTCAAGAGTCAACAAAAAATTTTCTAAAAAAAATATATTTTAATTATGATTTATAGTACTTTTAAATATAACGTATAGTGTGTTTGTAGGCTCTTATTAGATTGAAAAAATATTTTAAATTAGTAATTATTGTAATTAATAGTGTATATTACGTAATTTTCAAATTTGTAATAAATTTTTTTAAATATTAAGTCTAATAATTTATAGTTTCTTAAATG
The DNA here is from genome assembly GCA_036553675.1 of Solanum okadae. Lineage (NCBI taxonomy): Eukaryota > Viridiplantae > Streptophyta > Magnoliopsida > Solanales > Solanaceae > Solanum > Solanum okadae. The sequence goes on along the minus strand of CM071688.1, from coordinate 46,921,604 downwards.
TAATCTTTGAATACACATAAATTAAAAAAAGAAATAAGACAAATAAATTATAAATTGAATAATTGACATTTTCAAATATTAATTTACCACAAAATGAAAGTGAAGGAAGAAGTTGTGAGGCAAAAATAAAGAGAAATTATTTGAAAAGGTGTCAAATAGACAGGAAAACGGGCCCATATGCATTGAATAGTTGGCAGCCATTGAATGGGTCACTAATACACGTGGCAGCGTGTGCATTTCACGCTTTTGGCTCCAAAAATCGCGTGTTTATTTATTTAAAGGTAGGATAGTTAAAGTGCCTATTTGTGCATTATGAAAGTTGGAGGTCAAAGTTAAAATTTGAAGCCAAGTTTAGGGGTCAATATATGTATTATGCCTAAAATTTAAGTAGACATTGATAATTTCTACTAAAACACCTTTCATATACCATGCTTGTGTTTATTACTCTAGCAATTAATGGCTAAAATAAAGCTTAATTGTGGATAAAGTAATGCATGCAAAAACACATGCATTTAACATACTAGAACTACTAATGTGGTAACTCTATCACTGAACATTAAGCTATAATATACATGATCTTATCCCCAATTAGTTTTGGTACAACTTGTGCTGTCTTGAGGGATAACTTATCCCAAGACTAACGGTTAATCTTGGGATAAGTTATTCCAGCCTTTCCAACCAAACAACGAATTAAAGGGCATTCAAAAATTATTCCGGGATCAATTCCTTTTATCCATCACACCAAACGACCCCTTATTCTTAAAAATTATGCCATGCATATTATTTGACTATGACAAACCAATAAATCAGCATAACTAATTCCTTTATAACTTAGCTTAACATAATTTATCACATCATAACTAATCCTAATATAACTTGTCTTCCAACCAAAAACCCTCTAAAGGGCACTCAAAAATAATTCTGAATTAACTCGACTTATCCATCACACCAAACAACCACTTTCCTATCCTCTCTTGCTTCATTTATTAAATTGAGAGAGTAAATGAATAGTCTTTGTCATCTTGTTGGCTGAAAAGTCATACTTTGAGAAAAGAGAAAAAAAGGACAATAGTTAATTGTAGCAGACATAGTTGTACCAATTACAAGTAAAACCACTAGCAAGAGAGAGAGAGAGAGAGAGAAAAATCAGTGATCATTCATATTTGCAAATTACTCTTAATAATTCAACAGGTAAAATAAAGCTCTTAGTAAAGATACAGTAATCTTCTCCAAATTCTTATAATCATTTTGTGGCTTCCTGTTTTGTTTTGCAGATTTCATAAATGGAGATTGGCTTAGCAGTTGGTTGTGCATTTCTCTCTTCAGCTTTGAATGCTCTCTTTGATAGGCTTGCTCCTAAGGGTGAACTGTTCAAGGTGTTTCAGAAGCATAAGCATCATGTTCGGCTCTTAAAGAAGCTGAGGATGACTTTGCTTGGCCTTCAGGCTGTGTTAAGTGATGCAGAGAATAAGCAAGCATCAAATCCATATGTGAGCCAGTGGCTTAATGAGCTTCAAGAAGCTGTGGACAGCGCTGAAAACTTAATAGAAGAAGTCAATTATGAGTTTTTGAGACTAAAGGTGGAAGGCCAGCATCAAAATCTTGGAGAAACAAGCAATCAACAGGTAAGTGACTGCAACCTGTGCTTGAGTGATGATTTTTTTCTTAACATAAAGGATAAGTTGGAAGAAACCATTGAAACATTGGAGGAGTTGCAAAAGCAAATTGGTTTTCTTGATCTAACAAAATATCTTGATTCGAGTAAACAAGAAACAAGGGAATTTTCAACTTCTGTGGTTGTTGAGTCTGAAATCTTTGGCAGGCAGAATGAAATAGAGGAATTGATTGACCGTTTGTTGTCTGAGGATGGACAAGTAAAAAATCTGACTGTAATTCCTGTTGTTGGAATGGGGGGTGTGGGTAAGACAACACTTGCTAAATCTGTTTACAATGATGAGAAGGTAAAAAAACATTTTGGGTTGAAAGCTTGGATCTGTGTGTCTGAACCATATGATATTCTCAGAATAACAAAGGAGTTACTTCAAGAAATTGGTTTAAAGGTTGATAATAATCTGAATCAACTTCAAGTCAAATTGAAGGAAAGCTTAAAGGGAAAAAAGTTTCTTATTGTCCTAGATGATGTGTGGAATGAAAACTATAAAGAGTGGGATGACTTGAGAAATCTTTTTGTACAAGGAGATGTAGGAAGTAAGATCATTGTGACGACACGTAAGGATAGTGTTGCCTTGATGATGGGTAGTGGGGCAATCAATGTGGGGACTCTGTCTAGTGAAGTCTCTTGGGCTCTATTCAAACGGCATTCATTAGAAAATAGGGATCCTGAGGAATATTCAGAATTTCAAGAGGTTGGAAAACAAATTGCAAACAAGTGCAAAGGATTGCCATTAGCTCTAAAGACACTTGCTGGCATTTTACGCTCCAAATTCGAGGTGAATGAGTGGAGAGACATTTTAAGAAGTGAAATATGGGAGCTGCCACGTCATTCAAATGGAATCTTACCAGCATTGATGTTGAGCTACAATGATCTTCGTCCACAATTGAAGCGATGTTTTGCTTTTTGTGCAATATATCCAAAAGATCATCTGTTTAGCAAAGAACAAGTTATTTACCTGTGGATTGCTAATGGTCTTGTACAGAAGTTGCATTCAGCTAACCAATACTTTCTCGAGTTGAGATCGAGATCATTGTTTGAAAAGGTCCGAGAGTCTTCTGAATGGAATCCGGGGGAATTCTTAATGCATGACCTTGTCAATGATTTGGCCCAAATTGCATCTTCAAATCTGTGTATCAGGTTGGAAGAGAACCAAGGATCTCATATGTTGGAACAAAGTAGGCACATATCCTATTCAATGGGAAAAGGTGACTTTGAAAAGTTGAAACCCTTGTACAAATTGGTGCAGCTGAGGACATTGCTTCCCATCAATAGCCAGCGGCGTTCATGGTCTCTAAGCAAGAGGGTCCTGCATGACATATTGCCAACACTAACATCTTTGAGGGCACTATGATTGTCTCATTTTCAGATTGTGGAGTTGCCAAATGACTTGTTTATTGAATTAAAGCACCTAAGGTTTTTGGACCTTTCTTGGACCTTTATAACTAAGTTGCCAGATTCAATTTGTGTACTGTACTACCTAGAGACACTTCTCTTGTCACATTGTAGTTATCTTAAGGAGCTACCTCTGCAGATGGAAAAATTGATCAACTTGCGTCACCTTGACATTAGCAAAGCTAAATTGAAGACACCTCTACATCTGAGCAAGTTGAAAAGTCTCCATCTGCTAGTGGGAGCCAAGTTTCTTCTAAGTGGTCACGGTGGTTTGAGACTGGAAGATTTGGGTGAAGTACATAACTTGTATGGATCTCTATCAATTCTAGAGTTGCAACATGTGGTAGATAGAAGGGAATCTCTGAAGGCAAACATAAGGGAAAAGAAACATATTGAAAGGTTATCTTTGGAGTGGAGGGGAAGTTTTGCTGACAATTCACAAACTGAAAGAGACATACTTGATGAGCTACAACCAAATACAAACATAAAAGAAGTCGAAATCACCGGATATAGAGGGACAAAATTTCCAAATTGGCTAGCTGATCATTCATTTCATAAGCTAACAAAAGTGTCTCTTAGCGACTGCAAGGACTGTGATTCCTTGCCAGCACTAGGACAGCTTCCTTGTTTAAAATTCCTTACCATTAGAGGGATGCATCAAATAATATAGGTGACTGAAGAGTTCTATGGTAGTTCGTCCTTCACAAAGCCATTTAACTCTCTTGGGAAGCTTGAATTTGCAGAGATGCCGGAGTGGAAGCAGTGGGATGTACTGGGGAAGGGAGAGTTCCCTGTACTTGAGCAACTTTCGATTGATGGTTGCCCAAAGTTGATTGGGAAGTTGCCTGAAAATCTTTCTTCTCTGACTAGATTGAGAATATCAAAATGCCCTGAACTCAGTTTGGATACACCTATCCAACTTTCAAATTTAAAAGAGTTACAAGTTGCTGGTTGTCCTAAGGTTGGAGTTCTTTTTGATGATGCTCAACTGTTTACATCTCAACTTGAAGGAATGAAACAGATTGTTGAATTATGTATTAGTAATTGTAAATCTGTTACCTCCTTACCTATTAGCATTCTGCCGAGTACCTTGAAGAGAATAATAATATCTTTTTGCGGGGAGCTGAAATTGGAGGCGTTGATGAATGCCATTTTTCTCGAGGAATTGTCTCTAGTGGAATGTGATTCACCTGAGTTGGTCCCAAGAGCACGCAATTTGAGTGTAAGAAGTTGCAACAATCTTACTAGGCTTTTGATTCCTACTGCCACTGAAACACTCAGTATTAGAGATTGTGATAATCTTGAAATACTTTCTGTGGCATGTGGGTCTCAGATGACATCATTGCATATTAACAACTGCGAGAAGCTGAAGTCGCTGCCAGAACATATGCAACAACTCCTTCCATCTCTTAAGGAACTGACACTGCTTGAATGTCCAAATATAGAGTCCTTTCCTGAAGGAGGATTTCCCTTCAATTTACAAGTCCTTGGGATCAACTATTGCAAGAAACTAGTGAATGGCCGAAAGGAGTGGCGTTTACAGAGAATCCCCTGTCTCAGAAATTTAACCATCCAGCATGATCGTAGCGACGAAGAGGTTCTTGGTGGTGAAAAATGGGAGTTGCCTTGCTCTATTCGAAGGCTTACTATATTCAATCTGAAAACATTAAGCAGCCAACTTCTCAAAAGCCTCACCTCTCTTGAGTACCTATATGCTTATAATTTACCTCAAATTCAGTCACTGCTGGAAGAAGGGCTTCCCTCCTCTCTTTCTGAGCTACACTTACGTCACCATCATGATCTCCATTCACTACCAACCGAAGGTCTTCAGCGTCTCATATGGCTTCAACATCTAGAGATTTGTGATTGCCCTAGTCTCCAATCTCTTCCCGAATTGGGGTTGCCCTCCTCTCTCTCTAAGTTGACCATCCTCAATTGCTCTAGTCTCCAATCTTTTGCCAAATTGAGGATGCCGTCCTCCCTCTCTGTGCTGACCATCCAACATTGCTCTAATCTCCGGTCTCTTCCCGAATCAGGGATGTCCTCTTCCCTCTCTGGGCTGTACATTTCGAATTGTCCTAATCTCAAATCTCTTCCAGTAAAAGGGATGCCCCCTTCCATCTCTAAACTATTTATTTCCGAATGCCCATTGCTCAAACCACTCCTACAATTTAACAAGGGGGATTACTGGCCAAAAATTGCTCATATTCCCACCATATATATTGATTGGGAATGCCAGTAATGATTTAAAAAAAATGGTGCTCTGATAAATTGTAAGTTAAAATTCTTTATTTTATTGTTTACTTCCCTTTTCTTGCTTGTTAAGTAATTCTTTTCCTTTGTTAAATCCTTGAGCAGCACAAAGCGTCTATTGCCACTGTGAAGCTGAGGAATCATTTGCTTCGGAATTGAAATTATTTGCTTTGAAAAGTTGATAGCTCAATGTAATATAACGAACTAGTAATCTTTTACCAGGAACATATATATCAGCCGGATGTTTAATGTCTTTGTAAATTCAATTCAACAGCAATTCATGTATTCTTGTTATAAATCTTACTCACCATCTTACTTGAAAATATTTAGTTCTTGTATTGCTTGAACTTTCATCTGAATAGCACTTCATGTATTCTTCTTCTTTCTGTTTTTCAGCGCTTGGACCAAGGAGAATGGAGGTTTAGAGTAATGCACATGCTCACTCATAAATGCATAGCTCTAATAGAATTCAGAGGTATACAAGACACAAAGTTTGTTTCCTATCTCCGTTTTCCTGTTTACATTCCTTTTCCTTGTTTGTTATTGCGTTTGTTGCAATTTACTGTCCAAATAATTCAATTTTGTGGAATTCTCCTCTTTTTTTTGTGTAGTTGCTTGACTTGTTGTAGCTGAGGCTGACACAAGTTCTGCGTATTGTACAGTTCAACCTTGATTAACATTCAATTGCTCTACCAAGTTCACCGGCTTAAAAATGTTCACTTGAATGAACTACTTCCAGGTTTTCTTCTAACTTATCAAAGAAACGTACTACTTCTTTTTCCCGTGGGTTGAGGAAGGGGGAGATGGTTTAGACTTTAGAGTAATGCACATGTTTAACTCTTGATATAATTAGACTGGTTTTAAGAGTCGACACTTAATTTTTAAGAAAAATTAAGAAAACCACTCTTTCAAAAAGATTAAAACAGGAAATCAATTGAAAAATATTTAAGGGGGTTCAAGGTCCTTATTACCATTTTGGGAAGGGTTTTAAAGCACCCGAAATGCCCACTAAAATACGGTTATCCGGTAATTAATTATTTGGCTAAATTTTTTGACTTAATTTGAATTGAACAATTTTTGTAGTTAGAAAAATATTGAAATGTTATCTAAGTGAAATATTTTGTAAACTTATTTATTTATTTTTTAAGTCAAGTAAGAGATGAATAATTTAGCAATTAATTAAAAATGGGTGTCTTTTGAGGGTTTGAAGTTTCAAAACCTTAATATTAATTTTTAACAGATAAGCACGTAACGTCAGTCAAGTAAATAGGGAAAGAAAAGTTGGGTCCAAGTTTGGATCTGCCCGCATGGGCCAGTACTTGGGCCTAATGTCATTCTGGAGCCTTCGGCACATTTGAACCATTTGTACCTGTCCTAGGCTAACAAGAATAATATAATAATAAAGTTTTCGTTGGGCCTTAGGCCCAATCTTCCACCTGTCCTAAACTAACGCACTAATAACAATTAAAATGACAAAGGCTTAGGCCCAAAATAACAAAATACAAAAAAAAAAACTGAATTTGGGGCCTTTAGGCCCATTTTCCCATCTTCGTATACACTAGGTGTATACTAGTGTATACAATCCTGTGTTAGCTCCAAACACCTGTACGCCCACGTCAAGGACCTGTTCTTCGATTTTTCAAGGCTGGCCAACTCGAAAGGAAAGGACTTGAGCCTTTATGGCTCATCTCGAGGATGCAAGAGAGAAGGAGTCCACCATGGACTCGAGAAAAGGTTTGCACAACAAAAGAAACAAAAAACAAAATTAGCATTTTGAAATAATGAAATAAAGAGACGTAACCTAAATGAGACAAATTTCCATTTTGAAGCAAAAGCCACTTAAGAAATTCAGAACCGATAATGCGATCAAACCCAACTATTAGACCGAAATATATAACTCTAAAAGAGACTGAATGAGCCAAATTAAAATGACAAAATTAACAAACAGGTGACACTAGACAGTGACACATATATACACTTATGGACACATTACATTATTGGGAATACAAAGCCAAAAATTAACAGTAACTCAAAATATGGAGGGGACACATGTTGCATAATTAGCAAATAAAATACTTCATGCTATGGTCAAACATGCTATGGACAAACAACTCTATTTAATGAATCCTAAAGATATTAATGTCATGTTAAAAGCCAAAATGCTGGAGACGGCTGCTAACCAATCTATCTTAGGCAAAAGAAGATGGCATGGCAATATATCAAGTGACTAAAGACGGGGCCAAATCAGTATTCCACCAAGGAAATCAACAAAAGCTAAACAAATGGCATAACTAAATAGACATACTATGATAGATGAACCATAAGCAACGAACAAGAATCAAAATCCAAACACTATTTTGACTGAATAAGAAAAGGACAGCAGACTACCAAGGTTACAAACTTCATTCTTATCATATATTATGTGATTTTCAACTAAATCCACGAACAACTTAAGCAACACGGCAGGCAGATCTCAACATTTAGGCCAAATGAACTTTGAACAACCTTAATCTTAATTCAACTCAAAATGCGAGACAGAACAATAAGAAAACGTCACATGAACCTATATGACAGATATGAGAAAAAAAAAGAAAATGCAAAACATGCTTCGAATAGAAAAATCATGACCAACAGATTCAAATATAAAAGCCAACAAAAGAAAAGGAAACTTTAGCCGGACCCCTAAAACTGAACTACAAAATCAGCCAAGAACAACGCATTATACTGATATCACCGTTCAGCTAACGTTTAACAAACAAACAGCCCATGAATACAAACTTCCAATATCAGAAATATCAACTCAAAAAGGAAAAGAGATGAAGAGAAAGCTATGTTACCTTCTTCTGGGCAGCGAACAGGGATGAGAGACTCGAGCAGAGGAATACGACTTTTACCACGGAGCTCGGACACAAATCAGCCAACAAGAAAATCTCCCTGTTTTCTTGAAGTATTTAGAATGTATTTTAGCTATTCTTCCTTAAGGTATTATGTATATCTTCGCTTGAAACAAAAAAAAATCCCACTCGAAATCTCCCAATCTTTTTTTTCTCTGTTCTCCCCCACCCTTGACAAATGAAGAAGAGGGGGAATTTATAGGGGGAACTAGGGTTCGGATTTGGGAGGGAAAATCGTTGAAAAACGGACTCAAGGGCCCAATTCCAAAATTCAAACTCGAAAAATCTTTCACCATTTCGGTGAGGCACCTTTTTTTCGTAGATTCAACCCATTTCAGAAGAGGAAATGGTGAGAAATGCGTGTTGCTGCCATGAGAGGGACAGGAAGAAGGAGACAAAAAATCGTACTGGGCCTCTGATTTGTTTGACGTTTTGTACTGCTCCGTCTCGATGCCATGTCGAATTGCGCTTTGCTGTTGACAGTCGTTTGCTTTCCATCTCATCGCCGTGAACTCGCACTTGGAATCGTGAGTTGCTTGCTGTTCCGTGCATTGAATGCTGAAGTTGATGCGTATTGCTGCTGGAATACGTCATTTTGCGGGGAATTGATGCTGAAGAAGTTTTGGGTTCTTCTTTGAATTGGACAAGGATTTGGATCAGGTCTATAGGGGAAAGGGTGGGCTGGATCGGCTCCTGTTGCTGTACGTATTTGGTATAAAATTGGGTTTCTTTGGTATTGTGGGGAAAAGATTGGGCTTGGGAAAATAGGTGGAGTTGGACTAGGCAACGTATGTAATGGGCTGGGAATTTGCTTTGGGTCAAATTCCTCTTGAAAATTAATCCAAGAAGTGGACAAAAGGTGGCTGTATTTGAATTAGAAAAAATAACCAAATGAATTGCAAACTTAGTCCACTTAATTTTAAAATTTAGCCAATTTGTCTCATTTAGCAAATTCGACTAAACTTAAATATGACGAATTAATATAATTAATTAATGAGCTTCTTACCTTTCACGAAATAAAATAATTAATTAGATTATACATAAAATAAAATTTTATCAAACACTAATTAACTCCAAATTATAAACTATTAAATAACTAAGCAAACTAACCAAATATTTAATTAACCAACCTTTTTGAGACGATTTTTGAATATTTATAAAAAAAAAATAAAAAAAATACATATATTATTTAAAAATGACAAAACTATTTAAAAACTAACTTGAAAAATATTTTGAATTTTATAAAGTCAATTATTTTAAATCGTTTGAAAATTAAGAAGCTCGAAAATTAATTATTATCGTGGAGGGTCAAAATTGGGCGTCAACAACTGTCCCTCGTTTGACTTGGATTTGATGAAAGAAATTTGAGGCAAATGAAATTGATGTATCCAATTTTGACCGACCACATCTTCATCCTTTAGGAGGGGGACTTGGTACGGACTTTAGGGATTATGGCCGAACCCTGAAAATGGGTTTCCTACATATCTCAGGCTATATGAGAATTCAAGCTACTTGTAGTTCTATACGTTTGATTTGACGCACGATTGAAAGAATTCAAAAGTCATCCCGATATCGGATTATGAAGAGACCGGGATGCTCGGGAACAAGATTTGAGAGTGAATGTTGGAATACAATCGAGTTTTCAAGATTGATCCCGCCTACATATCCCCCAACTTAGGGAATCAGGCTGCTTGTAGTTCGACTCTATCTATTGAAAAAGGAAATCTCTTATGATAAGATATCCTTCGATTTAGAAAAAGTGACGAAGTAAGTCGAGTATGAAAAGGAGGCTTGCAACCTCTTAGCCATGGATGTGGCGCGCGTCACACCCATAACACAGAATTTACACGGACATAATTTCCAAAGCTCTTAGTGTATCGTCACTCAAATTGGGAGGTTGCTTCTGGTAGAGACCAAAATTTTCGGATGCGAAACTGAAATCGACAAACCCAAAGATAAACCCACATGCCTTCTGATAGGGGTGTGGTTTGATTGTGGTGGAAGTCGCTCCTCTGCTCGCGTCCTAAGAGTTTGACACTCCTCTTTGGACTATGTCCCAGTTCGTTGCTAAGAAAAAGAGTTCCACGTTGTGCTACATCCTTTTTGATGTCGTCCGCACCTGTGGTTTGTTTTGTGAATTCATCCTCTCGGATGCTCTCGACAAAGACTGAGATAAAACTCATTAGCATAAAAATGCAATTCAAATGGAGAGATAGTGTCTTTTACCGTGTTGACACTTAATTGCTCTCCTTGAGCATTTGACGTCAATCCCATCGGGTTTGACGTAAAGCAAATAAAGATTGTGTCATATTTGCAACATAATCTTCAATGTACTCTTCCTTTGATGTCAAAGTAATAAAATAGGCTGATGTAATATGTTGATAGTTCTTTTGATGTCGTTGTTGCAAAGAAAATTATGCAACCGATGTTGATCTTCTTTTGATGGGTGAATCTTTCTTGCGATGCATGAATCTTTTTCCCGCGATGCATGAATCTCTTTTCTCGGGATGCATAAATCTTTTTCCCGCAATGCATGCCATTTTTCCCGCAATGCATGAATCTCTTCTCGCGATGCATGAATCTTGTCTTGCAATGCATGAATCTTCTCTTGCGATGCATGACTTTTTTTCCCGCAATGCATGAGTTTCCTGCGATGCATGACTTCTTTCTCTTGTTATGCATGATTTCTTTCTGATGATGCCATCCCCAATATCGAACGAAGATAATATTTCACTGGATAACATAGGTGAACTTCTGGGTATCTTCTGGGTGGCGGTATCGTATCAATTGACAATACAAATAAAAATGACCCTCAGGTATCATCTCATTCGACAATACGATATAAATGACTCTCTGCGTAGTAATATTATCATATCTGATAATATGATGTAGATAATGCCTTCCAGGTATCTCTAGTTGCTGGAAAATAATTGTATTGCTCTTTTCGTGGTTTTCGTTTGTTCCGTCTCCGAACATAGTTGCAATGTTCGTTATAATCCTCGCTTTACTGAGAATTTGAATGAAATAATGCTACTCAAATTCCCAATTCTTTGGTATAAGAAGCATAAGACTTTTCTTGCATCCACAGAAAAATTGTTAGTTTAAAATGAACTGATCTGTGTCGATCTCTTCAATTGCCTGCTCCTTGTTTCGCTATCTCCTATTGATTTCTCCGATCTCCCGCTTCTTGATAGGTAAGACAAAACATTTTTACGCAAAAATAATTGAGACATGAAGGAAAAGTTTTTAGGGAATATAGATTTTCAAAAGTAATGTTTGAAAAAGGTCACTGCCAAGTGTCATGTCTTGTCAAGCTTAGTGAACGTCTTTGAAGTTGATGTCTTGAGGTCTATCTAATTACTTGTTGGAAAGTATTCAAAATTTCTCTAAACTGTCGATGAACCTTGTTGAAATTTTGAGGCTATCCTCAAAATTTTTATCCAGTTAACTGTCTTGGCTTATCTCGAACTGTTAGTGGGTAAATCACGGAATTTTTGAGATCCTCTAAAAGATTTTGTCCCAGTTGCAAATCTTAGAGTAACTTGTCTCGACTTTGTTGGATCGATCTTCTTCTTTAGAATTTTTGAGTCCCTCTCAAAATTCAAAAATTATGTCCCAGTGAAGAGAAATAGAAATCTTACGGGAAATATGACCGAGCCGTTGTGGCGCCTACGTATCCCGTTGACGCAGGAATCAGGTCAAAAGTAGTTCCCCCTCGAGGATTAACAGAAATAAGAAATTTAACAAAGAAACTGATCGAGGCCGCCTACGTATCTCATTCTTGAGAATTCAGGTCGAACGTAGTTCAAATTCAAGGAAAAATACTAAAAGGGATAAAGGGGGTGACCGAGGCCGACATAGGCCGCCTACGTATCTCATTCTTGAGAATTCAGGTCATACGTAGTTCATTTACAAGAGGGATGAAGTTTCAGACAAAGCGGTTATAAGCAGCTAGAAATGATTACAAGGAAATAATAGAAATATGAACTGAACTTCACACATAGTATCTCTTGACAGCTTCAGCCATTTGGTGCCATCCATCTCCGAGAGGATCAAGGCACCTCCAAATAATACTTTGCGAACCATGTAGGGTTCTTGCCAATTTGGTGTGAATTTTCCTTTGTACCCATCTGGCCGATTTCAAATATCCTGGCTCTTACTTTCTTGTAGAAAGCACGAATCATCCTCTGTCGATACAGTTGACCATGACAAACCGCAACCATTCTCTTCTCATCAATCAACGTTAACTAATCAATTCACTTGCAAACCCAATCAACATCACTCAATTCAACTTCTTGGATGATTCTCAATGAAGGTATCTCAACTTCGGCAGGTATAACTGCTTCTGCTCCATAAACGAACAAGTATGGGGTAGCTTATATTGACATTCTGACAGTCGTTCTGTATCCCAACAAAGCATATGGCAACATCTCGTGCCAACCTCTATAATTGTCAATCATTTTCCTCAGAATCTTCTTTATGTTCTTGTTGGCAGCTTCTACAGCTTCATTCATTTAGGGACGATAAGCAGTCAAATTTCGGTGAGTAATCTTGAATTGTTCACACATCTCTTTCATCAAATGACTGTTGAGATTTGCTCCGTTAGCAGTAATGATGGATTCTGGTACTCCAAACCTACATATCAAATTGTTGCAAACAAAATTAGCTACAACTTTCTTGGTCACTGACTTATATGAAGCCACTTCCACCCATTTGGTGAAGTAATCAATGACAACCAAAATGAATCTGTGTCCGTTAGAGGCGGCTGGCTCTATCGAACCAATGACGTCCATGCCCCAAGCTACAAAAGGCCAAGGTGAACTCATGGCATTGAGTTCATGAGGTGGCACTTGAATCAAATCACCATGCACTTGACATTTATGAAATTTCTGCACAAACTTGCAACAATTATGCTCCATAGTCATCCAAAAATGACCGGCCCAGAGGATCTTCCTAGCCAAAGTGAGCCCATTCATGTGAGTACCACAAACTCCGACATGTATTTGTTCCAGAAGCTTTGCAACTTCACTAGCATCAACACACCTGAGAAGACCTAAATTTGGAGTCCTCCTATAAAGGATTTCCCCACTTGCAAAGAAATTAAGGGCCATACGGCGTATTGACTTCGTCTGGTTGAACGTTGCATTCTCAAGATAAGTCCCGATCTCCAAATACTTCAACATGTGAACAATGGACAGGCTGCTCTTTTACCTCTATATCCACTAGATCAATATAACTTGTATTCGGATATTTAATCATGGATGCGATGGTGGCAAGAGCATCGGCCAACTCATTCTGTGTCCTGGGAGTGTGCCTGAACTCAATCTTGTGAAATCTTTTGAACAACTTTTGTATATTCCGCATGTATAGTGTGATCTTCGGGTTCTTCACGACTCATTATCCTTGAACCTGATGAATCAACAAATTTGAATCCCCAATAACCAACAGCTCACGAACGTTCATATCAATTGCCATCTTTAGACCGAGGATGCAAGCTTCATACTCATCCATGTTCTTTGTGCAATCAAATCGGAGTTGAGAATGAGTCCCATTGAGTCCTTTTGAGGAGTCTTCTACAACTTCTAGTAACTAGTTCCAAGACTCGAGCAAGTGAGTATAAAAATAAGGAGAATGTATTCATGAGTATACTTTTTTCATCATGAGATCTTTCCTATAATGGACCATAACTCTTGAATTCATAGTTCACATTCAAGAGAGAGTTAAGAGTAGAGTTCAAGAAAGCCTTTGAGTTCAATTATGAATCCGTTGAGATTCACTGTAACATCCGGCAATTTGCAATAACTATGAAGAGGCTAAAAATTGGAAAATAGTCATTTTGGAAGGAATTCAAAAATCTGGAAAATTTGGTCAAGTATGGGAAAAAAATGAGTTTTTGGCCAACTTTGAACAGTCTTAACTCCTAGCTCAGGATGAGTTAGGTGTAGTTCCAGTTATGTTTGCGAAGCTCGTGGAATGATCTTTCCAACGCCGCCGAGTTTGCGCGACTCCAAGTTCGTATGAGTGAGTTATGCCCTTTGGAAGTTGGGCTGTTGGCACAGGGCAGTTCATCCGAAAATTTTTAAGGGTATTTTGGTCTTTTCCCTAACCAATTCTTGTTGTTATTTAAAGGGTCCAAGCTGATTTTTAGATCAGTTTTTCCCTTTTTAAAAGAGTGAAAGTGAGGGTTAGGGCTTTGAGAGAGAAGAGGAGAAGAAGAGGAGAAGAAGAGGAGAAGGAAAAGAAGAAACAAGGTTCGTGGAGATCGTCGTGGATTTCGTCGGGGGTGATCCCTATTAAGGCATGTGAGATCATAGTATTGGGTTGGTTTTTTCCCCCACACGCCAAACTCATTTTAATTTCGAGAAAAGATTGATTGTGTTGTTGAAGTTTGTGGTTGTGGTTGTTGAAGTTGTGGTTTTGTTGTTGAAATTTCTTGTTGATTTGGGACATGTTTCCGATTGTGTTTATGAGTTGAAATCTATTGCATGTTGAAGGGTTTATGATTCTAAGTGTTTGGGGCTGGATACATTGAAGTTAGGGAGGTTTAGAGTTGGAAAAATGAAGGAGAAAAGTCGAGTTTTCGGGGAAAAGTGGTGGCGCGTCGCGCCTGCCAGCGCGCCCTAAAAGGGACTCTGAAGTCCAGCCCTTGGGGCCGCGCGCCTAGCAGAGCGCCAGCAGGCCCCTTCTGAGCTTTGTGGTCTGGCGCCCCACGCCTCTCAAAGCGCCAAGGACGCCAACCTTTCCCATTCTTTCCCCACTCTTTCATGCATGTTCCTTGGTATTGTATCTATGTTTCATAGTTGTTTCCAACACTCCAAGGTACGTCTAAACGTCAAGAACTCATCCATAAACATGTGATCATATACCTTGAATCCATAATCCAATTCAAGGCGAGTTAGGATCAAAGTCAAGTGAAGTTAAGAGTCAAGTCTAGAAGTTAAGAAGTAAGTCAAAGCAAGTCTTTCAGTTTTCCAAGAGCCTTCGTTGAGCGTTTTAACTTCATTTTAAGGCTCGAGTTTCAAGTTAAGTAAAGAATGTAGAGTTCCAAGTTAAGTCAAGAGTTTCGAGTTAAGTCAAGAGTCAAGAGTTAAGTGCATTTCTCAAAAGTTATTAGGGAACTAAGTATTCCCAAAGAAGTTTATAAATGTTTTCACAATTAAGATG
Organism: Solanum okadae; assembly: GCA_036553675.1. Lineage (NCBI taxonomy): Eukaryota > Viridiplantae > Streptophyta > Magnoliopsida > Solanales > Solanaceae > Solanum > Solanum okadae. The sequence continues at coordinate 46,906,226 of CM071688.1, read as the reverse complement.
AGAGAAAACTGAGATTTCCAAAAGAGTTTTGGGCAGTTTGAGTACTATCTCTTTTAAGAAAAAGATGAGTTTTGTGAAAGGGTTTCTAAAACATAATTAGTATGACAAATCGAGTATGTCATCAATGTTTAAACAGTATGGTCTCTAGATATACCATCAATGTTTAAGCAGTATGACTTTCTCGAGTCATCAATGATCATATTAAAATATGGTTTTGATATGTTCTTTTTAGAAAGAGTTTTCAAGAGCATTTGGGCTAAGTTTTGAGTAATTATCTCAACTAAAGAAAGATGTGTTTAAAACACTTATGAGCTAATGTATTTTTGGGAGTAGTCTTGAGCACCGAGTTGGGGACACGAGTTCATATTAACTCAACTCTCCATAAGAACCATGTAGCCAAACATGGGATTTCTCGGATCATACTTTTTAGATGATCACGAAAGTTAAGCTAGTGGATCCACTAAGCAATAGCATTCTATATGACGGCAAAGTATATGACAGTTCTGGCAGCGTGGACAACATGATGTATCACTACTCAGGCTTATAGTGGTGGTTGTTGGTTAGAGAAACTCCTGCATGAAAGTTGCATGGTTCCTCGAGGGGTTCTGCTTAGTATAGATGGGGGTATGAGACTTCATTCATGCATTGCACAAGTAGACTTTGAGAGGAAGCATGGTATTTTCATGATATTATAAATATGATTTTGACATCATGTTTTAAATAGTTTTACAAGTTTTATATATATTGCATGTGTCTTATTGCTTTATATTGAGTTCAGTTATTTATAAGTTGAACAGAGCCAAGGTAAGTTCTCTTTTGTATCCCTTTCAAGCTTAAGTTGTTGTTTAGCTGTCCAGCTCGCATACTCGTACATTCCATGTACTGATGCAAGTTGGCCTGCATCGTCTTATGATGCAGACGCAGGTACCCAGGATCAGCATCCAGCACACCGTTGATCCAGTTGAGCAATCCAGAGTCAGTGGTGAGCCTCCTTGCTTTCTAGAGGACTCGGTTATTTTGTGTTCCTAGTTTTGCTTTATTAGGATGTTGCGGGGTTTGTCCCAATATCCATCTCAGTGTTATAGAGGCTTCATAGACAGTCAGTCAGTTAGTTTTGAGTCTCTCTTCTATGTATATATAAATATTCTATTTTGAGACCCGAGTTTCCTTTTTGGCCAGATCTTTGTCATTTAAGTTGTCTTATGACCTTCTATTGCTTTGAGTTATTCTGTTGAGCTCAGTTTCCGCTGAGTTAAGAAAGCCAGGCCAAGGGTTTGCTTGGGGGCCAGCAATGGTCTTCGAGTGCCAGTCCAACCCAGAGTGTAGGCTCGGGGTGTGACATTCACTATCGATTTTGAGTTACGTTTTGAAGAAGTATGAGAATGAGAAGAGTCGTATACCTAAGTTCCATAATGTTCTTTAGACCCTTGAGTGGAGTCGTTCACATCAATAATTCGCGTGAACTATATTTTTAAGAAGTCTTTTACAAATGTTTAAACTTTGATGTAAGACTTAAGCTTTGAAGTTGAGTAAAGAGAAAGAGTAAAGTCCATTTTCTTTAAAATGATATATGGAAACTAAATATTCCCAAAGAGTTTATAAATGCTTTCACATTTGAGCAAGAAAAGGGAACATCGATTCCGAGAGCTTTTAAGCTAAGTTTTGAGTAATTATCTCAAACCAAAGAAAGAAGTTGTTTTAAAAACATATGAGCTAAGTATATTTTTTGGAGTAGTATTGAGCACCGATATGTGGATGCGAGTTCATATTAACTCAAGTCTCCATAAACCATGTAGCCATCATGGATATTAACGGATCATACTTTTTAGATGATCACATAAGTTAAGCTAGTGGATCCACTAAGTTAAGCATTCTATATGACGGCAAAGTATAGGACAGTTCTGGTAGCGTGGGCAAGGCAATGTATCACCACTTAGGCTCATAGTGGTGGTTGTCGATTAGAGAAACTCCCACAGAAACTATATTACTTTATTATATAAATAAAGTTGAGTTTGTAATTGCATTTTCTTTAATGAACTAAGTTGTTTTTACTATTTTATAAAGCTTTCCATATATTGCATGTGTATTGTTGCTTTATATTGAGTTGAGTACCCAGAGTCGATTATCATATCTTTGAGTTGAGTATCTAATCTATGAGTTGAGTATCTTATCCTTTAGTACTTCTGAGTTGAGTAAGTTTGAGTGGTTTTGAGTATCCTTGAGTATTCCTTGAGTTGAGTAAGTTTGAGAAGAGGTAAGTATGTTTCCTTTTTTTCAAGTTTCAAACTTATGTTTATGTTTTAGAATTCCCCTTACATGCTCGTACATTCCACGTACTGAGCCATTTGGCCTGCATCTTTTCATAATGTAGACACAGGTATTCAAGATCATCAACAAGAGATTCGTTGATACATCCAGGAGTTCGAGTTAGCTATAGTGAGCCTCCTTGTTTCTGGAGGATTTCATTTATTTTTCAATTTAGTCAGGATGTCGTGGGTCTTGTCCCGACTTCCATCTTTATTACTTAGAGGCTTCATAGATAGTCGGTATAGTTGAGAAGTCTATATTATTCATTTATTTTATTAAATGTTTTAAAGAGTTAAGTTGCTTATTTTATGGCGAGTCGAGTATATTATTTTTATTCAAAGTTATCTATTCAGTATTGTTCAAATTTTCTTAAAGTTGAGTTTATTGAATTTTATTCAGTTCTAAGCTTTTGCATGCTTAAGTTAGTCTTCCACTTGTAGTCAGCCAGGATGAGTGTTTGCTTAGGGACCAACAATGGTTCTTGTGTGCCGGCCACGTCTAGGGTGTAGACTCGGATCGTGACAAACTTGGTATCAGAGCACAGAGTTCAAAAGTCCTAGGGTGTCTATGAAGCCATGTCAGTACGGTCTTGTTTATAGTTGTGAGGGCCTCACTTTTATAAATGAGGGACTACATACATTTAAGAAAAGTTTTCCTTCTTTCATACTCTTAATCGCGCAATAGAGCTAAGTCATAGAGATCTATTCTAACTTGTGTGTTCTCAGATTCATTCGACTACCCATTATACTAGATGTGGTTGAACAGAAAATTCAGTCCTTAGTCGATGAGTTGTTCTTAGTAAGAGTTTTATGGAAGTCATGAGACTCCAAAGGGGTTTGAGAGAAGCCCAAGAGTAAGTTAAGTATTCAGTTTCAGAGAAATGCACCCATAATTATATAAATCGTGCGTTTGAGCTAAAAGTGAGTTGTACTCTCTTCTCTAAGTCTTGTTACTGTTGATATTCTTATGAGAAAGTATGTTTAGAGCTTGGGTAGTATTTTCACCCGAAAAGAGTAACATGAGTTATGAGATCATGAGTAGTAGTAGTGGAAGAGCCCAGAGTTAGAGGAAAGTATGCAGAGGTTTAGTAATCCTAGAAAGGGATATAGTGTTTTGAAGAGCTATATTACTATAGTCATGCACTTAGCAAGTTTTGATGAAGAGTTTTCCCTTATGGGTAGACTAGTGAAGGTTCCATCATAGGAGGTAGAGTGTGCTATAACTATAAAGGGGTTATGATGATGTGTCATTGTGTTAGTAATGACCAAGTGTAAGTCGTGAATAGAAGAGCAAGAGTATTCATGAGGTGATAGATCTAAGCTAGGCCTATGATATTTAAGGGAAATCCTATAATATTCAAAGTGTTATAGAACTGATTAGGCATTGATGTATAGTGAATGAGTGCATAGTACTCAAGTTGTGAAGGGAAATGTGATAGTAAATTTTAAGTATGAATACTAAGAGGTGAGGATTAACTACTTGTCATAAGGTCCTAGTGGACGAGTGGTTCTAAAATTTGCACATAGTAGTGGTGAGTTTATATAGAAGGCGACCAACCATATTGATATTCGGGTTTAGTAATAAACATTAAGCTTGAATTTGAGATGAGTGTTATGATAAAAACAATGACAATATGAGGGTGATGATGTTAGTCTTGAAATTTGATCTAGAGGACTTGACATAGAGTAGGTGAGGAATTGAGGTGATTAGCTGCAATAGATATGAGTGATACAAGTGAGAGACCCTAACATTTAGATAAGGGCAGTGAAGTGTGGTTAAGTCACAAGAGTAACAAAATCATTAAGAGGTGTACTAAGATGGTATGTTACCAGATGAGGTTCCAATTAAGTTATAATTTTCCATGTATGCCTAGATAGCATGGTTAAGTTGTCAATGTGGAATAGGTTCATAGCCTTGAAGTGTCAGCTTTAGACCTAAGAGGGAGATGAAAAGATGAGAAATCAAGTCAAGCATTTGAGAGTAAGATATTAACGATTTCCAAAGTGTTTGGGGGATATCTTTTTAGAGGTCTTTTTTTGTAATTGAGTGATGTTAGAAAGAGGAGGTTGATGATCTTATCGTGATAATGATGGTGTGCTTATTCCGTTTAAGGTTATTAATGAGGAGGAAGAAAAAGATAGGGTTTTCTACGAGAAATAGTTAAATGAGAGCCCTTAGTTGGATCCGAAGGATTGGTTAGTAGGAGTTTAGGGAGTTGTTAGAGTACTAAGCTTGCATGTGGTATTGTTAAACATTAGGTGGTTCTTGATATGAGCTCAATATAGTGGTAAGGAGTAATAGTCTTGGGATGAGATTCCCTATAGAGGGGTATAGAATCCGAACCTAAGTATTTGAGTTAAGCTTGAATATAGTAAGAGCAGACCATTAGATGTAGACCTTAGTAAGAGTAACCCAGTCAAGTCGTCATTCGAGGACGAATGATCCCAAGGGGGAGATATTGCAACACCCCAGAAAATTTATTGAACTAAGACTTGAACCGTTCATTGTAGTGAGTGAGATTTTTCCAAGGAATTAAAAATTTCTTAAGTTTTAAGGTGACTAGATATAGCACCTTGAGTTCCAAAAAAAGAACTAAATTGGAAATAGCAAAATCTAAAATTTTGCAAGGTAAGCTAGGTATGAGTTTTTGGTCAACTTCAAACAACCATAACTCCTAGCTCAGGATGAGTTAGGTGTGCTACCAGATACCGTAGGAAATATATTTGAATTAGTTTTCCAACGCCACCAAGTTTTCTAAGTTTCGAGTTTAGATGAGTGAGTTATGGCCTTTTGAAGTTAGGTTGTCCAGTTAATGAAAGTTAGCAGGAAATAATAAGGGGTATTTTGGTCTTTTCCTTACCCAATCAGATTTAATTCATTTTTAGTAAGGTTTTAAGGGTCTAATCCTATTAGGTTCAGTTTTATAATCCTAAAATTAGCCTAGGGTTTTAGTTGAGAGTTCAAGAAGAGAAAAGAAGAGAAAAGATGAGATGATCAAAGCATTCGTCGAGAGTCTTGCATTTTGTTGCGGATTTTCGCCATGGGTTTAATCCCTAAGAGGTATGTAAGATTCCATAGTATTGGTTTATTTCACCCACACGCCAATCATGTTTTTTTTTCCAGCGAAATTTCAGTCTTGAAGTTGAAAGATTAGAGTTCTTGAAAGGTATTCTTGAAGTTCATTCTAGATCTTGTGTGTTGGGGTTTTGATGATTTCTTGAGATGAAATTTAGTAATTTGAGTGTTATTTTGAGTATATTAGAGTTTACTTATGTTAAGTAATTGATTCTAAGTGATTGGGAAGAAACCGTTCGATTCTAGGCGAGTTAGGGTGAGAAAACGAGCAAAGAAGTTCGTCAGATTTTTTGGGTTGGGGCCTGGCGCGATGCACCAGCTAGAGCGCTCCAAACCCCTCCTCTGAAGTTCAGGGGCTGGTGTCCCGTGCCACCCATAGCGCCAGGGTCGCCTGCCCCATCCAGTTTGTCATTGATTGCCCCGTTTGAGTTCGTTTAAAGTACACCTTCACTCCTTTTCGATTCTAACTACTCTAAGCTACTACTAAACACCTAAAATAATTCCTAACATGATCATAACCTTGAATTCATAATTCAAATTCAAGGTAGAGTTAACAGTTAAGTTTGGAGAATTCTTTCGAACATTCTAAGAAAGTCTCATTGAGTCCTTTTGAGGAGTCTTCTACAACTTCTAGTAACTTGTTTCAAGACTCGAGCAAGTGAGTATGAGAATGAGGAGAATGTATTCATGAGTATAATTTTTTCATCATGAGATCTTTCCTATAATGAACCATAACTCTTGAATTCATAGTTCACATTCAAGAGAGAATTAATAGTAGATTTCAAGAAAGCCCTTGAGTTCAATTATGAATCCTTTGAGATTCACTATCGATTTTGAGTTAAGTTTTGAAGAAGTAAGTATGAGAATGAGAAGAGTCGTATACCTAAGTTCCATAATGTTCTTTAGACCTTTGAGTTGAGTCGTTCACGTCCATAATTCGGCATGAACCATATTTTTAAGAAGTCTTTTACAAATGTTTAAACTTTGTTTTAAGACTTAAGCTTTGAAGTTGAGTAAAGAGTAAGAGTAAAGTCCATATTCTTTAAAATGATTTATGAGAACTAAATATTCTTAAAGAGTTTATAAATGTTTTCACATTTGAGCAAGAAAAGGGAACATCGATTCCAAGAGAGATTTTAAGCTAAGTTTTGAGTAATATCTCAAACCAAAGAAAGAAGTTGTTTTAAAAACATATGAGCTAAGTATATTTTTGGGAGTAGTATTGAGCACCGGTATGAGATGCGAGTTCATATTAACTCAAGTCTCCATAAACCATGTAGCCATCATGGGTATTAATAGGTCATACTTTTTTATATGATCATATAAGTTAAGCTAGTGGATCCACTAAGTTAAGCATTCTATATGACGGCAAAGTATAGGATAGTTTTGGCAGCGTGGACAAGACATTATATCACCACTTAGGCTCATAGTGGTGGTTGTCGGTTAGAGAAACTCTCACAGAAACTATATTACTTTATTATATAAGTAAAGTTGAGTTTATAATTGAATTTTCTTTAACGAACTAAGTTGTTTTTACTGTTTTATAAAGCTTTCCATATATTGCATGTGTATTATTGCTTTATATTAGGTTGAGTACCCAGAGTCGAATATCATATCTTTGAGTTGAGTATCTATTCTATGAGTTGACTATCTTATCCTTTAGTACTTCTGAGTTGAGTAAGTTTGAGTAGTTTTGAGTATCCTTGAGTATTCCTTCAGTTGAGTAAGTTTGAGAAGAGGTAAGTATGTTTTCTTTTTATCAAGTTTCAAGCTTATGTTTATGTTTTAGAATTCTCCTTACATGCTCGTACATTCCACCTACTGAGACATTTGGCCTGCATCTTTTCATGATGCAGACACAGGTATTCAGGATCATCAACAAGAGATTCGTTAATACATCCGGGAGTTCGAGTTACCTATGGTAAGCCTCTTTGTTTCCGGAGGATTTTATTTATTTTTCAATTTAGTCAAAATGTCATGGGTCTTGTCTCGACTTCTATCTTTATCAGTTAGAGGCTTCATAGATAGTCACTATAGTTGAGAAGTTTATATTATTCATTTATTTATTAAATATTTTAAAGACTTAAGTTGCCTATTTTATGGCGAGTCGAATATATTATTTTTATTCAAAGTTATATATTCAGTATTGTTCAGATTTTCTTAAAGTTGAGTTTATTGAATTTTATTCAGTTCTAAGCATTTGCATGCTTAAGTTAGTCTTCAGCTTGTAGTCAGCCAGGATGAGGGTTCGCTTGGGGACCAGCAATAGTTCTTAAGTGCCGGCCACGTCCAGGGTGTAGACTCGGATTGTGACAAGAAGATATCTCAGACCAAACTTTGCTCCTTTGGCAGGAATTTGGATAAGCTCAACAATTCCTTGAAAATGCTTCCCCAATTCGAAACCTGGTTCAAAACCACTCAGGAGCATGACTGTAGCTATCATCTTGTATACAAGAGGCATAGGGGGCTGTGGAGCCAAATCATCACCGGTGGCATTTTCCAGCTCCACCGTGTAGAAATCACAACCTTGGAAGACCTCATCAACGATCGTCGCATACCCATCAGAATGACTTCCTTTACCATGAATGACCAATTCCTGGTCCTTCCAAATAAATTTCATCAGATGGTGAAGGGTAGAAGGCATAGCCCCAGCCATGTGGATAAACGGTCTTCCTAGAAGCAGGTTGTAGCTGGTGTTGATATCCAGCACCTGGAACTCCACGTTAAACTCTGCAGGACCCATCTGAATTCCTAAGTTTACTGCCCATATCGTGTCTCTCTGTAATCCATCGAAAGCTCTCATATTGACTTGGTTTTGTTGAACCTTTCCTAAGTTGAATTTCAGCTGTTTGAGAGTCGAAAGTGGGCATATGTTAAGATCGGACCCATCGTCAACCAAAACATGATTTATGATTTTGTCTCGGCATTTGATGGTGACGTGCAGAGCTTTGTTGTGTGTCTTGCCTTCATAGGGCAGCTCTTCATCACAAAAACTGATTCGGTGTCTTCGGACGACCTGGCTTATCATGGCTATTAGATTGTCGCTGTTAGTACCCACAGGCATATAAGTATTATCTAAAGCCTTCATCAGAGCCTACCTATGCAACTACAAATTCATTAATAAAGCCCATACAAAAATATGAGCCGGCATCTTTTCCAGATGCTTCACAATCGAATAATCTTTCGGCTGTATTTTTCTCCAGAACTCTTCTGCTTCAGCTTCACTAATTTTCCTTTTAGGTTGATCCTTCTTCTACACCCCCTAGGTTAACTCTTCTGGTATGTAGCACCTGCCTGATCTGGTCATACCCTGGGTAGCAGCCGTTTCAATCACAAACTTTGGTTGGGCAAGAGTTTCTCTCGGCAACAAGGAAACAGCCTTCTCGGGTGTCAGAATCACAAACTCTTTCTTATTTCTAATGCTCAACGAAGCTACAACCCTTTCCAGTTCATCAGGAGTGATCGAAACTATTGCCTTTGTCACGCACCAATCATCATCTGTCGCTATCATATTGATAGTGATGCCTCCATGATTTGGCAAAGGGTTACTATTGATGTTGGGCACGACCGTCTGCACGTTCTGGTCAATCAGGTCTTGGATCTTGTGTTTCAGGTTGATACCGTCCTCGGTATCATGTCCAACACCGTTGGAGTGATATGCGCACCTCTGATCAGGTCTGTAAAATTTTGAGCTAGTGTCGACAGGCTTGGGCTCCACTGGATGAATATATCTTGCCACAGTTAATCGCTCAAATAACTTTGTTCAGTTTTTAATGAGTGGAGTGAAAATTTTAGCGGGCTTCTTCTCAAATCTAGGACAGGGGGGGATCGTAATTGCCTTGTTGAGGAGGAGGCATTTGACGATAATTTAAGGCGTTTGAACGGGGAGCTTGATATCTTGGGTATGGATTGGTTTGGTAATTTGGTTGTGGGGCTTGGTAGTTCGAGGGGGTATTTTAGTAAAGTGGAGCTGGGGTTTGGTACATTGGGGGAGGAGTTTGGTAATTTTCTTGAACATTGGCACAGTTGGGGGCGGCGTTTCGGTAGTGATGAGATGGAGTCTGGTAAATTAGAGATGGAGTTTAGTAGATAGGAGGGGGAGTTTGGTAGCAAGGAGGGGGAGTATTTTGATAACTGGGGGGAGGGGTATTTTGGTAATCATCCTGTGCATAATAAATTGGGTACGAACTCTGTGAAGGTCGAGAACGACCTTGGTATAATGAGGATTTCCTTGGGGTCTTCTTCCCCTCATAAGAGATAGAAGACACATATTTTCTTTTCTTCTTCAACAAACCCGAGGATCCGGGTGAGGCAGCAACATGGGCGATTTTCTCGGTTCTTAATCCGTCTTCGATAGTATCACCTACTTTGACTATCTCAGCAAACTTTGCTCCAACGAGCAACATGATTCTATCATAATATTCAGGCTCTTGAACCCGCACAAATACTTCGACAATTTCCTTCTCAGACATAGGAGGCCAAACTCTAGTTGCCTCCTTTCTCCATCTGTATGCAAATTTTATGTAACTTTCATTTGACTTCTGCTTCATTTTTTCCAAGGACTGGCGATTAGGAACAATCTCCACATTGTAGGCGAATCGTTCAATAAAGTCCTTAGCCAGAGCATTCCAGCTAGACCACTGCCCTGTTGCATGAGATGTAAACCATTCCAGCGCCTCCCCACTCAGACTTCGACTAAAAAGACGCATTAGTAAAGCTTCATCTCTTCCAACTCCCACGAGCTGGTCACAGTAGGCCCTCAGATGCGCTAAGGGGTTCCCTATTCCTCTGAAGACGTCGAAATTCAAATGAATGCATAAATCCTCATAACTCAAACTGGCGACTTCAGGAATACACTGCAACTCTTTCATGGCCTTTCGGATCTCTTCGTTCATATCTAGCTTGGCGGCCTCTTCCTTTGACCTCCACTCTCTCTCTCTCGCTCTTCGTAGTGGTCGAGCTTAGAACCATTAGCATCGTACTCATTGGGGACCGAGATTTGAAAAGTGGCTTTCTGAGGTAGGGGTGGAGCAATGGAGGGACTTTGGGCATTTTAAGTGGCTTGGTAGTTTTGAGGGAAAGTTTGGGGGTTGGTATGTTGATTTTTGTAAACGGAGGGAAGTTTATAGGTTGTTAACGTTTTGGTTTTGAGGGGGTGGACCAGTTTGGAGGTTGGCATTTTGGAGAGGAAGTGGCACTTGGAGGTTGGTATTTTAAGGAAGGGGCGGTGTCTGATAAGAGGAGGAGGCATAATGGGGATTTTGGGTGGTTAAGTCGATGATTGATGGGTTATGAGCAGGATTGAAGGGTGGGTTTCGAGCCTGTTCCGTACTTGAAGGAGGAAAGTGAAGTGGAGGCCTTCCATCTGCTGGAGCATTGAAAGCAAAAGCTAGATTGGGCAAATCTTACCTTCTTTGCATTTCGACCCGCATCTCAGCGATCTATTGCATCAACTGCATAATTAACTCGTTCTGATTGGTGATGAAGGGCTGAGCCATAACAACTTCTGTTAAGTCGGTATCCTCAATGTTATCGCCCATTGTTGACTTGACCTTCCGAGAACTTTGACTGGGAAGGAATCTGTAGGGTCTTTTGATCTTGTGAAATAAGAGTGTTCAGCCAGCTTATCAACACAAATCAGTTCTAACTACCTGCAGAAGCAAATAACTCAAAGGTAAATCTGTTAGTTTCGATTCAGGACAAATAATGCAAAATAGCACATAAAAAGCATGTAAACACATAAAAGTTGCTTCGTTCGAGGACACGTTAACCCACGAGTATTAGGGACTGATTTTTTTTGAACAAGCAGGAATTTGCTCATTTTATTTTGAGGCTAGTGACTCAGAAAGGTTAAATTGCGTCGAGCTAAGGTCTTCTTGCTACATCTCTCGGCATTTGTTGATGTGAATTCAATGTTTCCTTGTAGAATGAAAGGGGGAAAAGAAAATTTTAAAAAGATAGGGGTCGGGCCTTGAAAGGCTGCCTACGTATCTCCCAAGGAGAATTCAGGCCCTACATAGTTCGAATCTAAAAGGAAATTTTCATTTTCATTCATTTCTGGTGATTACAAGGAAAGTGAAAAACAGACAATAAAGCTCCTAAAAGATAAAATGTGATTCCATCTAAGCCATTCTTCTTCAAATTGTCGCCTTAATCGCGAGGGGTAAACTCGTATGCTTCAGGGGTGATTTTCTCATTCCCATCTTTCCACCGTCCCCGGAAAGGAGGCCTATAGACAATTTCCTCCTCAAGTTTCTCTTCAACAGCTTCAGGTCTAGTGCCTTCGGGACCACTGCTGGTGGCATCTTGGCTGAAGAAAGAGTGTTTTCCATGTGGCTTTCGAAGTGTCATGGTTATATCTTTGAAGGCATCGCGATTCTTCCACACAGCACCTGTCTCTTCGTTTATAACAGCATATTTTATCATTTTAGCTGCCAACTCAGCGTCTAGTGTCGCATTTGCTGCTCATACGACAGCAGTGGCAAACTCCACTTCTTGCCCTTTTCTATCTTAGCTGCAATTTTACCATTCATGAGATGATAGAATAGTGTCTTAGGATTTGGCAGTAGGATTTTATTTCTGGCTAAGAAACTCAAGACTCATGGAATTTTGGTCGGACATTTTTTGTAGTGACTTGTATTAAGAATTGTGGAGATTTTTTTAGAAAATTTTCAAAAATGAGTGGACTAGAAATGTCCTCATTCGAAACAACATATCATATAAATAGTTAAAGCACACAAGCATATATCGCGTGTCCTAAACAAGTAGGGGGCCCTTTTGTGTCAAGGGTAGGTCTAGCACATTTGAAATATATATGTGTAGAATTGAACCATTTTGTTACCCCAAAGCAAATTTTGCATATAAGATAACGTTCAAAAGCAAAAATGAGCAGGGGAAATAGGGACTAAACAGAAAACACAAAAGGAAAGGCCCACGCAGGGGTCATTTGAAAAAAGTGCCAAAATACAAGAAAGGCAAGCCCACGCAGGGGCAAACAACAATAAATACACCTAGAAAAACCCACGCAGGGGCAAACAACAATAAATACACCTAGAAAAACCCACGCAGGGGCGAAATCCACTAAGACGTCCCTGATGGCCCTGCTTCTATTCTGTTTCTCTTGTTTTGTGCCATGAGATCCTGAAGCCTATATTGAATCATTAGTAAGTATCCGTCGCTCCGTCGGCCTTTCTCTTCCCAGTCTTCGAAACACATTCCGCTTCTCTTGTCTCCAACCCATAAGTTGAGCTCTCCCAAATCGCTTCTCAATCTTTCCAATTCTCGAGTTACACTCTCGAGGGCGTACTTATCCTCATCTTGCTTTTGAAGAAATTCATCGTGCATTTCCTGAGCTTCTCTTTTAACCTCTCTTAATTCTATCAAAGTTTTGGACTCTTTGTCCTCCACACTACGGTAAATGTTCGAAACTAGGAAGAAGATACCTTGTATATTGTCCTTCAACCAAGCTTTGTAGGTTTCATCGTACCCAGCATTAAATCGATCCACAACAATGGTGCCTTTTTTCATTCGTACTACTTTTTTCCATTCTCTTAGCATTTCTAAAGCCTCAGGCACTCTATCGTCCCCGTTGTTGAACACATAGATACGGTAGTATGCATTTGGAGGTGTAGTTTGTCTTCTTCCGAACTGCCTCAGGACCCGAATGGGTGCATACGGGTGGATACCTCAAATACCTGGTAGAGGAAGCACAAGTTGCATGTCGCCCCACACTATGACGTCTTTCGAGATGAAACGGTCGAACATTCATTGGATATCTTTTTCTCTCAACTCAGAGAAAATTTGAGCCTATCTTTCTCTGGTTCGCTTTTTTTCTAAGTCTGCCCAGAACAACATATCATTCAAACTCTTAAGAGCATTATGCTCATCGAGGGTATGAAGCTCTTGAGTTCCGTGCCTTTTCACCAAATGGATCATTATCCACCATTGGAGGAGGAGGTTACAATCCTGAAAGTAGCGATGTCCTTCCTTACATCTTCCCAAAGCACGGTACATGTCGAAAAGGATGACAGACGCAATAGGATAATACTTCACTTGCCCTTGGTTCAGATGTCCGTGGAACAGAGTGTGTGCAAGCATTTTCACCCGAGTGTTGATACTGAGGCTCAGGCTGTGTGGGAAAACCATGGTGCCTAATAGTGCGATAGAAATGCCAAAGGTCTGATCCAATCTCATTCTCTGAAAGTGACCCTGAACTCTTGGTTGTAATTCGCATAGAAGCTCACCTGCCCAAATCTAACATAGAGGTCCATAAAAGAAACGTTAGAACCTTCGGCCCAGTAGGCATAATACTTTCTTAATCCGAGCCAATTTACGATATCCTCGAGAGTAGGCTTGTTAGGGATTAAGATGTTTTCCTGTTTTCTCACTCTTTTCTCAAGCCCTATACGGACTGTGTCTATTTCGTCTTGAATTTCCTCAATTGTCGAGGTGATTTCCATGGTTCCAAATCATAACACCATTTTCTCGTTGTCCCAATAACCCGCGAGGACTTCAATCAACTCAGGCCACCCAACCATATTAATGAGTTCTGTTAGGGCCCCTATATACTTGTTGGGGTCCCTTTTGTGAAATGTATTGAGGTCGTTGTACCACATCTTGAGCAGAACTGGGGCTTCCACTACCATGTCAAATTTAGGAAATTGATCCATACCTACAAAATAAAACCCGGTTAAGATCCCTCCCCCCAAATAGGTAACAATCAGGTTTCCACACATACATCTTTCAAATGTCAAATAATTTGATATGCCTTGGTGGTTTTACTAATGGACTTAATATGTCTTGGGTATTAAGCCGTCTTAGGCTAATGCTTAGATTTGAATTTGGTTTCGCTCTACTTTAGGTTGACTAGAATTGGTTTAGAAATGACGGTTACCCGAATCAGACAAACAATGGGGCGAAGTCTAATAAACAACGTTGGATGACCACAAGCCAACTATTCGTTTATCACTTCCAAACAATTCAACTTGTGTTTTCTGAAGGACAGTCATGGTAAGCCACGTAACTGCCTTTTTCCTAATGCAGTCTATTTGTCGTTTGGCGGAATCGGATGTCATGAATGTAACAATTCAATATATACAATAAATAAAACAAAACACATAGCCAAATAAACTAATCTTAAGGTTAGAACCATTCAAATTCCCCAGCAGAGTCCTCATTCTGTTTTATTTAAAAAAGTATAATTAGACTGGTTTTAAGAGTCACCACTTAATTTTTAAGAAAAATTAAGAAAAGCACTTTTTCAAAAAGATTAAAACAGGAAATCAATTGAAAAATATTTAACGGGGTTCGAGGTCCTTATTAGCATTTTGGGAAGGGTTTTAAAGCACCCGAAATGCCTGCTAAAATGCGGTTATCCGGCAATTAATTATTTCGCTAAATTTTTTGACTTAATTTGAATTGAACAATTTTTGTAGTTAGAGTCATTTTAAGGGAGAAAAATATTGAAATATTATCTAAATAAAATATTTTGTAAACTTATTTATAAGTCAAGCAAGAGATGAATAATTTAGCGATTAATCAAAAATGGGTGTCTTTTGAGGATTTGAAGTTTCAAAACCTTAATATTAATTTTTGATAAATAAGCACGTACCATCAGTCAATTAAATAGGGAAGGAAAAGTTGGGTCCAAGTCTGGATCTGTCCGCCTGGGCCAGTATTTGGGCCTAATGTCATTCTGGGGCCTTTGGCCCATTTGAACCATTTGTACCTGTTCTAGGCTAACAAGGATAATATAATAAAAAAGTTTTCGTTGGGCCTTAAGCCCAATCTTCCACCTGTCTTAAACTAACGCACTAATAGCAATTAAAATGACAAGGGTTTAGGCCCAAAATAACAAAATACAAAAAAAAAACTGAATTTGGGGCCTTTAGGCCCATTTTCCCATCTTCGTATACACTAGGTGTATACTAGTGTATACAATCTTGTGTTAGTTCCAAACACCTATACACCCACGTCAAGGACCTGTCCTTCGATTTTTCAAGGCTGGCCAACTCGAAAGGAAAGGACTTGAGCCTTTATGGCTCATCTCGAGGATGCAAGAGAGAAGGAGTCCACCATGGACTCGGGAAAAGGTTTACACAACAAAAGAAAGAAAAAACAAAATTAGCATTTGAAATAATGAAATAAAGAGACGTAACCTAAACGAGACAAATTTCCATTTTGAAGCAAAAGCCACTTAAGAAATTCAAAACCAAGAATGCGATCAAACCCAACTATTAGACCGAAATATATAACTCTAAAAGAGACTGAATGAGCCAAATTAAAATGACAAAATTAACAAACAGGCTGTGACACTAGACAGTGACACATATATACACTTATGGACACATTACATTATTGGGAATACAAAGCCAAAAATTAACAGTAACTCAAAATATGGAGGGGACACATGTTGCATAATTAGCAAATAAAATACTTCATGCTATGGTCAAACATGCTATGGCCAAACAACTCTATTTAATGAATCCTAAAGATATTAATATCATGTTAAAAGCCAAAATGCTGGAGACGGCTGCAAACCAATCTATCTTAGGCAAAAGAAGATGGCATGGCAATATATCAAGTGACTAAAGACGGGGCCAAATCAGTATTCCACTAAGGAAATCAACAAAACCTAAACAAAGAGAATAACTAAATAGACATACTACGATAGATGAACCATAAGCAACGAACAAGAATCAAAATCCAAATACCATTTTGACTGAATAAGAAAAGAACAGCAGACTACCAAGGTTACAAACTTCATTCTTATCATATATTATGTGATTTTCAACTAAATCCGCTAACAACTTAAGCAACACGGCAGGCAGATCTCAACATTTAGGCCAAATGAACTTTGAACAACCTTAATCTTAATTCAACTCAAAATGCGAGACAGAACAACAAGAAAACGTCACATGAACCTATATGACAGATATGAGAAAAAGAAAGAAAATGCAAAACATGTTTCGAATAGAAAAATCATGACCAGCAAACTCAAATATAAAAGCCAACAAAATAAAAGGAAACTTTAGAAGGGCCCCTAAAACTGAACTACAAAATCAGCCACGAACAACGCATTATACTGATATCACCATTCAGCTAACGTTTAACAAACAAACAGCCCATGAATACAAATTTCCAATATCAGAAATATCAACTCAAAAAGGAAAAGAGATGAATAGAAAGCTATGTTACCTTCTTCTGGGTAGCCAACGGGGATGAGAGACTCGAGCAAAGGAATGCAACTTTTACCACGGAGCTGGGACACAAATCAACGAACAAGAAAATCTCCTTGTTTTCTTGAAGTATTTAGAATGTATTTTAGTTATTCTTCCTTACGGTATTCTGTATATCTTCGCTTGAAACAAAAAAAAATCCCACTCGAAATCTCCCAATCTTTTTTTTCTCTGGTCTCCCCCACCCTTGACAAATGAAGAAGAGGGGGAATTTATAGGGGGGAACTAGGGTTCGGATTTGGGAGGAAAAGTCGATGAAAAACAGACTCAAGGGCCCAATTCCAAAATTCAAACTTGAAAATTCTTTCACCATTTCGGTGAGGCACCTTTTTTTCCCGCAAATTCAACCCATTCCGGAAGAGGAAATGGTGAGAAACGTGTTTTGCTGCCATAAGAGGGACGGGAAGAAGGAGACAAAAATTATACTGGGCCTCTGATTCGTTTGACGCCGTGTACTGCTCCGTCTCGAGGCCATGTCGAATTACGCTTTGTTGTTGACAGTCATTTGCTTTCCGTCTCATCGCCGTGAACTCGTGCTTGGAATCGTGAGTTACTTGCTATTCTGCGCATTGAATGCTGAAGTTGACGCGTATTGCTGCTGGAATGGCGTCGCTTTGCTGGGAATTGATGCTGAAGAAGTTCTGGGTTCTTCTTTGAATTGGACAAGGATTTAGGTCGGGTCTATTGGGGAAAAGGTGGGCTGGATCGACTGCTGTTTCTGTACGTATTTGGTATGAAATTGGGTTTCTTTGGTATTGTGGGAAAAAGATTGGGCTTGGGAAAATAGGTGGAGTTGGACTAGGCAACGTATGGAATGGGCTCGGAATTTGCTTTGGGTCAAATTCCTCTTGAAAATTCATTCAAGAAGTGGACAAATGGTGGTTGTATTTGAATTAGAAAAAATAACCAAATGAATAGCAAACTTAGTCCACTTAATTTTAAAATTTAGCCAATTCATCTCATTTAGCAAATTCGACTAAACTTAAATAGGACGAATTAATATAATTAATTAATGAGCTTCTTACCTTTCACAAAATAAAATAATTAATTAGATTATATATAAAATAAAATTTTATCAAACACTAATTAACTCCAAATTATAAACTATTAAATAACTAAGCAAACTAACCAAATATTTAATTAACCAATCTTTTTGAGACGATTTTTGAATATTTATAAAATTCAAAAAAATAAATACATATATTATTTAAAAATGACAAAACTATTTAAAAACTAACTTGAAAAATATTTTGAACTCTATAAAGTCAATTATTTTAAATCGTTTGAAAATTAAGAAGCTCGGAAATTAATTATTATCGGGGAGGGTCAAAATTGGGCGTCAACAAAGGTGAAGCAGCAAATATTGCTATTTTGTCCTTAAGAATGTTGAGGATTGAGATTATAAGTGTAATTACGAAAGATAAAGTTGGACCTCTTTATAATGACGGACATATTTTTGGCTGCTATAGCGAATGATTGTTATTGTCACACCATAATAACATTTGACGTTTAGATGTTATTTGACTTTTATTGATAAAAGAAATATGCAAGAAGTCATTTTCCTCTAACTTCTTTATGTTACTGAAGAAAACAAATTATACTTGAAACTAGTTGTATTGTACCTACAAAGAATTAAACTATCTAAACCACATACTATTTCTTTTAAAACTAATTCATATTAAATATTTTAATTCGTAGAAAGTTTATGTATACTATCTAGATAACGAGTTGGTGGGAAATTATGAATATACGATAGACATCATTCACCTTCCATACTACAAATATATATATATATATCCTATCAATTTAGGAGCTAATCACCAAAACACTCCAGTTTGTAATATTACGTATTTTACCAGATTTTGGCGCATCCAGATATGTTTAGATACGTCCATATACATGTATCTCAGTATACATGGGATCAAAATTAAATGTAATTGTATATTTGTATTTAAGTAGATTCGCATGTATTTGAGATATATAACAAATCTCGCTTGCCTCCATCACCTCTCTCCCATCTGGATTGCCACTCTCCAATGTATTTGTTATCCTAGATACATGTGAATAACACCAGATACATACATATACATGTATCTAGTGTATATTTAGTGTGATTTGAATGCATCTGGGGATACATGATGAATCTCGCTCGCCTCTCTCCCTATTTTAGTCTATGTGGCAGTAAAATAAATGTATATTCAAGTTTATTTTCCTCAATATCTGGTAGGAAATTCTTAATTAATGGTAAGATACGTAATATTTTGAAAGTATAAGTAATAAAAATATATGTGATAGTAAAGTATGTCTAATTACGTAGTTTTTCCTTAATACTATATATGACCTTTTAAAATCTCTTTTTATTTATTAGTAAGTATCAGACTATCAGTCTATAATATGTAAGTTTGATATTAATGTTGCTTTAGGGTTTAATGTTATTTGGGTCTTTGTATATAAGTAGGTAATTGCTTTGAAAGGTGATGATATGGCTAATGATCGATGTGATTTTTTTTCGAGAAAGGACATGTATATTCATCAACACACAATTAACTCCGCCCATGTGAGGGTCACAAAGTATAGTAGATCTCAAACTAAAGTTTGAGGAGGGTAAAGTGTATGCAAATTGTACCTCCTATCCCGTGATGTAGTAGAGAGCCTATTTCCGAAAGACCCTCACAATATAATTTGAGATTAAAACATAGTAGTTGATAATTCAATATAATTTGTAGAAGTTCTATTGTTTTAAGACTTGATGTTTTTTCTATTAAGAATTCATCTCCAACTTAATTATTTATTTAAGATAAATTAAGAAAAATCTAGAATATTCCGGAGTTGTAGAGAATTGAAGGAAGAACTCTAGAATGAGTATTCTAGAGAGAATAGTCTAGAAATGTTTTAGAAAGAATAGTTCTAGAAAAAGATAGTTAGGAATATTCTAGAATAGAGTAGTATGTATCTCTCTAGATTCTTCCATCACCTCCTATAAATAGAGGTGGTTCATTTGATATGCAACCAAGAAAGTAAGCAAGAAGAACAAACAACTAGTGTGAGTGCTCAAGTAAAGAGTGTTGCTGAAGCAAACAACAAGTGAGTGATCAAAATTGTAAGACCAAAGAGGGTCCTAACTTTGATATAATAAAATTCAATTTGTCAGAAATCGATTGTGCCCGTCGTCTCCAATCAAACAACAATATTCAACAAGTGGTATCAGAGCCTGATAGATAAGAGCGAGGTAGTAACTCAAAGGAGATCCTACAAGCTACAGTCGGAGGCTACAAATCGTGAGGCACTAATTAATGATGGATTTTGCAAGCACTCTCAATAGCGTTGAGAAGCTCAACACAAGCAACTACGGATCATGGAGCACGAGAATGCAATATTACTTTCTCGACCAAGAATTATGGGATACCATCGGTGGATCAGACACCACACCACCAACAGATGCTGAAGCAGGAAAAAGGTGGAAGGTCAAAGCTGGAAAGGCCATGTATGCTCTCACTGTAACCATCGAGGATGAGTTTCTATAGAGGATTAAGAATGCCAAGATACCCAAAGAAGCTTGGGACACCTTGGCGACGATTTTTACAAAGAAGAATAATGCGAGATTACAAAGGCTTGAAAATGAGCTTTTGTCGATCTCTCAACGGAATATGACAATTAGTCAATACTTCTCAAAGGTAAAATCTTTATCTGATGAAATATCAAAATTAGATCCAGAGAATGCTATCACAAAGACAAGAATGAAGAGAATTATTGTTCATGGTCTAAGGCCGGATTACAAAGGCATAATTACAGCCATACGAGGGTGGGCCACAGAACCAACTTTATCTGAGTTGGAAAATTTGTTGGTAA
This sequence comes from Solanum okadae, assembly GCA_036553675.1. NCBI lineage: Eukaryota > Viridiplantae > Streptophyta > Magnoliopsida > Solanales > Solanaceae > Solanum > Solanum okadae. Next base: position 46,885,758 of record CM071688.1, on the reverse strand, counting down.
ATGAAGAAGATTTGGAGAAGCCATTATCAAGTCTTACTGTAAAAGACGAAGATAAGGTGTTCTTCACCAAAAGACAAGTCTATCAAAAAGGAGAAGTGGAGAGAAGCTCGCGGCTAGGGGGAGACCAAAAGAATTAACATCAAAGAAGTCAACGATAACAATCGGCAGATGGAGAAGTGGTACAATTGTAGAAAGAAAGGTCACTACGCCAGAGATTGCTGGTACAAGAAAGCTGAAGGTAATGTAGCTACTTCTTCCCAAAATCAAAAAGATGAAGAAGAAGTTTGGGATTTCGAGACCTCTTATGTAGTTGAAGAAACTAATCAACAAGACAAAGAAGGGGAGATTTCACTTGCAACTGTAAGTGAGAAATTGGTCGATTACGAACATGATTGGATCACTGATTCAAGATGTTCCAATCACATGACCGGTGATGAGAAAAAACTCATTAATGTGAGCAAATATAAAGGCGGTTGAGTAGTGGCGACTGCAAATAATTCAAAAATATCAATAACTCATATTGGCAAGACGGTGTTCATGCCTTATCACAGCTCAAGACAAGTGGAACTTCAAAATGTCTACTATGTTCCAAGTATGAAGAAAAACTTATTTTCTGTATCACAACTAACAGATTTTGGTAACTATATCTTGTTAGGGCCAAATGACGTAAAAGTATATCGAAACTTAAAAGTTACAAGCACACCAATAATGGAAGGGAGAAGGTTAGAATCAATATACGTCATGCCAACCAAGACAACTTATGTGGTACTTGATGAAGCACTAACATGGTGGTACAATGAAGTCTCCTTGCCAGTTTCAAGGAAATTGGAGCAAGAGCTACAATATAAACTTGAAGAAGAAGAAGAACAAAGAAGTGAGGCTGAACACGAACAAGAGGTATGTGAAAAATATAACTCACATACAGAGGAGATATTTTCAAAAGGAGAAAATAAGAAGTCATGGAAAACAAGAGTACATGAAACTCTAGAACTGTTGCAAGAAAGAGTCCAAGAAGCTCTGCAGCCTCAACTAAGACGAAAGACATTGAAATGCTCAAATGACAAGTACATAGATGCAACATTAGCCGAGGTGGTTAACATCAAAGAGGCTACTATCTTTGAAGAAGCTTCAAAGAGTAGGGATCGGAATAATTCGACGAAGGAGGAGATCCTCAGAGGGCATGGACGTCATGATGCTTGCAGAGCAAGAATCGCTCACAACAGACGCAAAGGAAAAATTAAGTTGGTGTTGAGGGGGAGTGTTAAGAATTCATCACCAACTTAATTATTTACTTAAGATAAATTAAGAAAAATCTAGAATATTCCGGAGTTGTAGAGAATTGAAGGAAGATCTCTAGAATGAATATTCTAGAAAGAATAGTCTAGAAGTGTTCTAGAAAGAATAGTTCTAGAAAAAGATATCTAGGAATATTTTAGAATAGAGTAGTATGTATCTCTCTAGATTCTTTCATCACCTCCTATAAATAGAGGTGGTTCATTTGATATGCAACCAAGAAAGTAAGCAAGAAGAACAAACAACAAGTGTGAGTGCTCAAGTTAAGAGTGTTGCTGAAGCAAGCAACAAGTGAGTGATCAAAATTGTAAGACCAAAGTGGGTCCTTACTTTGATATAATAAAATTCAATTTGTCAGAAATCGATTGTGCCCGTCGTCTCCAATCAAACAACAATATTCAACATTTTCAACTATTTGAGTAGGAGTTACTAGTTCTAGAAAATCATTTTGTAATTTCATAATCATAATTTTGTACCAAACAGTCATAATTGAATCATGTTGGTAACTAATTAGTACTGTAACTACCTACTATATATCATAACCCCTAATCATATGTGTACAACTAGCTAGGTTAACTTAAAAATCAACTTTAAAACTTTAAAAAAAATTGAAAATTAACAGGAGTTAATTATTTTGAATGGGTAAATATTGTGTAATTGGTCAAGACAAACCTAACTCAACTAGCATATCAAGACTTTTGAGAGACTAAACCAATTGACTTCTTCTATTTCTTTGCCCTTCTTTGAAGCTCTAGTCCTAAAATTCCCACTCCCATAATATATCACTATTTTTATGTCGATAGCGTCTGAACTAACTTTCATTGTACTTCAATTATTACACTGAATATCTGTTAGTTCTATGAAGAAATCATCTCATGTTTTGCATGCATACCTCGAATTTAAATTCTGATCTCTCATAATTATTATCCCATTTGATTAAAACCCTTATATGAGGAAACATGACGAATCTCTCTCACATCATTATTTAATTTCATAAAATTGATTAAGGTTGGGTCATTTAGAATTTGGCAAATCTTTCTTTGGTGGGGATTCTAAAAACAATGCAAAAAATCCTCCCCCCCCCCCCCATTTATTTTCTTTATTTTGTTGGTATGAATGTGACACTAACTAGTACTACTAGTTGCTAGCTAGAACTGAAGGGTTAGTTATTGAGTATTGACTATATCGTATTCAACTTAGGCTATCATTCTCAATCTTATCAATAGACTCAAAATCAATATTCTTAGGGAATGACTAGACTTAAAAAAGGAAAAAAATGGCAATGGAAAAAAAAAACTTCAATTCCCACAAAGAAACTTCTAGAACCAATATTTTAGTCAAATATTCTTATAAGGTAGTTTTATTTTAGGACCAAGTTTGAATATACATTACATGACCATGTCTTTGCTTTAAAAGAAAAAAAGTATGTTTCACAACTAATATTTCTTATACTAATTAGATACCGACCCCGTGCTGGCAGAGGCGAATCTAGGATTTCAAGAAAACGGGTGCACCATTGCTTTAGAATTTCGTTTTTTTTTTTAAAAACGAGTGTTATTAGTTACTAAAAAAAATAGAAGTGAATTGTGGTTGGCTGGGATTGAACTCAGGACCTTGGTGTTAAAATCTGGCTGTCAAACCAGTGAACCATCCAGCAACTTTAAGAACGGGTTCAACAAGTGTTTATTTAATATGTTCTTTAATAATTATACAAGTAATATATCGAGTTTAGTCGGAGGACCACGGGTTCGGGTGACCCAATTTTTACACATAAATTTGCCACTGCGTGCTGGTATCCATTTGTCTCATATTAATTGATTACTTTTCATTTTGCACGGTACTGAAAAAATTATCACCCTTAAAAAACTTTGTGAGAATTTTACAAACAAATGTGACACTTTCAAAAGGAATTAACAGCAAGGGTAATATAGGAAAATTTTAAATAATGCTTTGTTGATTTAGTAAGATGATCAACCAATATGAGACAACTAATTTTAGAATAATAGTCAATTAATATGGGACGCAGGGAGTGTCACAGAACTTGAAAAGTTAGCCAAATTTTTATATGATTTTAAAAAGATTTTAAATTGTTAGTACTTTTTATATAATTTTAAAAATAATATATATTACTCTCTTTGTTTCAATTTACGTGGCATATATAGAATTTCAAAAATTAATCATTTTTTATATGTCTTTTAAATATTTAACATAATTTTCAGATCATATATGTTACTTCTTCTGTCCCAATTTATGTAGCAATGATAAGATTTTTTTAAAGTCAAGTCATTTTTTATATGTATTTTATACTTTTTAAATTGTTAATTATTGTGATTTATAAATTGATACCAATAGAATTTCGAGAGTCAATTAAATTTTTTTATATAACTTTTAAATATTTAAGTTGTTAATTATTATGATTTATACTGCTATTTATATTTATACAATTTTTAGATATATAACAAACTAAAAAAAAAGACATAATTTTTCCATATTTGGTAAACAAATAAAGTAATTAGCATTTTAAAAAATGATTTTGCCATAAAAAATAAAATGAAAGAAGGTATGAGGTATAAATAAAGAAAAGGAAATAAGAAGTGGGACCTATATCATATGCATTAATTAATTAATAGAAGGAAAGTGGAGAAAAAGAATGGCCCACATGAATGGAAAGTAGGCAAAAAAAATTTGCGGCTGAAAAGTATAATGTAGAAGGGCTTTTATGTCCCAAATTTTAAAAGTACAACTATAAAAAAGTGAAATACAATATTATTCATTAGAAAAGTATTACTAGATGGACCAAATTGCCCTTAATCTTTCCTAAATATGGCAAAAAACAGCCATGTTGAAAGTTGAAAAACTGTCTCTTCTATATAAGAGAAAAGTATTCATGTTTTAAAACTATTTGGTTACACATTTCACCACCATGACAATTTTGTTTTATTTTTTATAAAAAAAAAAAAAGAAGAAGAAGAAGAATTGTGTTTCATGATTTCAAATTAATTTTAATTTTGAGTAGTAGAGATGTTTCACATGAACCATTAAATAATATTTACTCCATCTCACTTTTAATGTAAAACGATATACGAAAGTTGAACTATCAATTTTTTTAGTGTGACTTCGAACATAAATTTTTTAAGTTTTTTAATTTAAAATTTATATAATCATGATTCAAAAATATTCAAAAGCATATAAAGATTGTTGGGATTTATATTATTAACCACGTGTTTAGATATAGTATTTATTATAGAATAATTATTTATTTATTTTAATAGATCATATATCCGTTTATGGTGCTTGTTTACTTATATAGTAGATGATTTAGTGTATAGAGTTTAAGCTTATACACAGAGGATTAGATCATCGGTTCTTATAAGTATAAAGTTTTTTTTGTTCACAATCTAAGATGGAAATTGGACATGACATCGGGACAATTGTAGCACAAGATTATATGTAGTTTATCTTGATTATGGGAATGGTATAGTTCCAACTTCTTGTGCTAGTGCATTTTGTATGTATTGAACGGGACCAAGTAGAGATAGTTGCTTTAGACTGACTGACAAAAGCATATTCTCTAAACTATTAAATGTATTTATATTCTTAATCCTTATATAACTATTATGATCTGTGTATGTTAATCATCATTTTGATTTATTAAACGGTGAGATTCTAATATGGGTCAATATTCCTGGTAGATTGGATGATGATAATATATATTGGTGAAATAATAAGTTAGTTGATGGAATCCATGTCTCGGTATAGAGATTGATGATATGCCTTTTTGAGAAGCTTAAAAGTTTTCATCGTGTCAAACCTTGCAAGTGGATTTAAGAATCCGACACATGAAATAAGTTAAGCAATGCTCTAAAGGAAATTGATCATTGAATTAAGTTCGTCAGTAATTTAATTTATTGATTAGTATCTGTAATCTTAACATGGGGAATTTCAAAATATAAATAGAGGAGTGCAATTATGAATCTCTAGTGGAATGATTTGTAATTTATTATGGTAAGAATAATTCAAATTAATTATTTGGAATTATTTTCATAATAGGAAGCCTCGGTAATTAATTCTGTGGTCCCTACCGTACCCATATTTATCTAGAACTCAGAATTTATTGTAAAGGGAAAAAGGAGAAGTATGTGTCTTTATCTATTCTAAGGAAAGGAAGAAGTATGTATCTTTCTATGTTCTAAGGCAAGGGAGAAGTATATCACTTTTTCTATTCTAAGGAAAGGAAGAAGGACATGACTTTTTCTTTTCTAAGGAAAGGGAGATGTACATGTCTTTCTATTCTACGGAAAGACATGGTATTCCTTTTACTTGGACTAAGAAGAAATCTCTATAAATAGGGATTCTTCTAACCCTTGAAAAAGATAATTTTTTCCATAAAATACTTGTCCACCCAAGTATTGAGAGGGTTCGGAAGTGAACTTGGGGTCACTGTAGAAGACCGTAGAACTGTGGTCTAGTTTGTGGACTAGCTTATGAATTTGCTTGAAGTTTCTAGCTTGTCGACTAGCTTGTGGATTCACTTGAAAGTATCTGCTCACGCTTCAAGAGGTAATTCTGAAATTAAATTCAGAAAGTTAATATGCCCTAACATGATTGTACTTGTTCTAGTATAAACATTGTGTTGTCTATTATTCATGTAAGTTGTATGATTTTGGTATGCTTCCGCTGTGCATATAGTTTTCCAACAATTGGTATCAAAGCCATACTTACATCTTTATAGATAACATAAAATATATGTATGTGCAATTGTATGTATGATTCATGGTTGGTAAATATATTTTTATCGCGAAAAAAGATGAAACTTTAAGGTTTTTGATTCGTTGACTAAAGTACATACGCTCTTAAATTTTGAGATGATCAAGATGGCAAAATGTGTTGGCGGCAATTTTTCACTTTCACGTGGGAATGGACAGCAATAGTAAACATTTGTCCTAATGATTATTTGAAGTCCTTTATTTTTTAAATTAATGGAACCCAAATTGAAAACTTTTCATCAGTTAAAAGAAAAGTTAAAGTTCAATGGATTTGTTTTATTTAATAAATGAAAGTACGAACTTCTGCACATGTAATTGATTTATTTTTTTTGCGGCTAGTTGCAATTTTTTTGGGTTGTTTCTTATTTATCCATCAAATTTGCCAAGCTTGATAAGAAAGGAAATCATAGAGGTTGTTGGTGAACAAATTATCATTGAACTGATTGTGAAGTTTTTTTTTCAACTTGATAAATTTTGTTCTTGACTAATTGTTGACTCCAAACCTTGTTAAGTGGTGGTGGTAGTCACTCTTCAGGTCAATTGAATTTATTTTTTTCGTTCAATAATTATTTGAGCATGTTATTCATTACATATATATCAATTTGTATAAATTAAGAATTTTTTGGTTAATAAATAGTTATCACTTAAGCGATTTATTTACTTGAAATCGTTGAAAATTCTTTAGACTTTATACATGTGATAATATATTTTGTAATAGATGAATTGAGAATTATGATTAATAAATAGGATTCACTAAAATGATCTATGTATTTGAGTCATTAGAACATCCTCAATTCATCAAGTATAAATTATTCTAAGTGAATATTAGTGGTAAATATTTATTTACGTAAATGTTGATTTACCTTAAAATACTAGTAATGCTTAATTAATTCACGAGAAGAGATATCGAGGTTTTCAGTCAAAAGAGAGAAACATAATATCTTGGATTCTCAAGTGTATTAATTTAGAGAATAATTTATTATAAGAAGGTATTGAGTGCCTCAGCCAAAGGAATGACACAACATATGTTTCATGCTCATGAGATAATTATAAAAAGAGAATGAAAATCTGAATCATGTTATTTTAATTTTTAACTATGGTCTAAAATGACTGTTTTTCAAATTTGGTCATATTTTAGGTGGTCAGGAATTTTCTGATCTCTGATTGACTTGAAATTTGATGGTTCCATCGAAAATTATTTAGATGGATTTTAGGTAGTTTGTCAGATTAAAATTTGATTTGAATATGATAAAGTCATATTGTTTTAATTCCTAAAGATACTTAAACCACTTGAATTTGAATTTGGTCATAGCTTTGGAAATATTTTTTATAGACTCCAATTGACTTGAAATTTGGTAAGTTCATTGGTGATGGACTAGTAAGAAATACTCATTGCTATGTGGTTATAGTTTTGAGGCCCTTAAAATGATTTTTAAGTCACTCTTTGGAATTAAAATGTGATAATATAATCCTTTATATCAGTTTTATTTATATTACATGATTACACATGATGAGTTAACATGAATTGATATATGATAAGGATATGGATCTGATTATTTTTCTTAAATCGTTTCAATCTGAATTTGATCATAACTTTGGAGATTAATATTATTTTTAAACTCTAATTGATCTGAAATTCAGTAGGTTCGTTCATCAGAAACAGTCAAATTAAAAATATTCATAGTTATGAAGTGATTTGGCAATTGGAGGTCGTTTAGATGAAGTTATTTTTATATATATATTTTTGTATCTTGAAAATTAATTTAAATGAAAATTACTCGACTATGATACAGAGGTGATAGAGTTTGTTCTCTATGGTCTTCATGACTAAATTTTAGTGAAGTATTAAGTTCATGCGTTGGCTTAGACCTTCCTCCATAACGGATGAAATTAATACAAGTCATTAAAATTTAATCTCTAATTTTGATTATCTATATTGACTCTCCTAAACTAAGTAATATTTGATTGGATCAATGGATCTACGGATAATGATATTCACTTGACTTAAAATAACATCTACTCTCCATCTGAGTTAGCTTTTGTTCTAAATTTGTTGAAGTGAATATCTGACACCACATATGTATGCTGCATGAGTAGTCATTTTTTCATCAAATTTTATTGTTCAAGATGCATTGATATCTATGAGGTGTGTTTTTGAATTTTAATATTCAATGTATACATAAACATGCTTTTCTTTTGGAATTTTAGAATTTTGTTCTTTATTCTTAATTCGTGTATCTATTTCACAAAATGATGATATATGATAAGGAATTACTGAGCAGGAAAATTTTAAATTCTACTTTGGCCAAACAACGTTTTCAACCAAATTGATCATAGTTTTGGAATTCAGAAAAAAAAAAGAACTCTGATTGATCTGGAATTTGGTAGATTCATAAGAACGACCTAGTAAGAAACTAATTTTTTTTGGATCGTTATATGAGTTTTTGGTCATATTTGATTAAATAGTAGTGAAGTATTAATTTTATGTGTTGGCTTAGACCTTCCTCCCTATTGGATGAAATTGACATAAGTCACTATGTATTTAATCGTCTAGTTTTGATAATCTGTATTAACTCTCCTAAACTGAGTAATATAGGATTGGATCAATGTAACTAGAAGATTTTCACTTGACTTAAACTAACAGTAGACTCTCTATCTGAGTTAGGTCTGTAAAAGTTTATGGAATGAATAATCGATCATTGTACATGTGTATTGCATGAGTAGTTCTCCAATCCCATCGATTGGCTATTCGAGATGCATGGATATATATGTATAAATGAGCCCTAAATTTTGTTATTTAGGATTATTCGAAATATTATGATCTATTTAAAGTATTATATCTCATATTCTCAATAGACTTTACACACCCACTTAGTACTACTTAAGCTTTTCTTTTGGTAGAGATAAAGATATTAATTCAAAGAATGCATTGTACATGTACCTTATGTTAGAAGGAATTATTTTCAGTTTCTAACTAGATAAGAGATGAGTATTTAATATTTTTGGTTGTAACTCTCCTATCATTGAGTTTGATGAATATTTTATTTCTTGTGGTATATTGATGCGTGATTCTTTTATTAGTATTATTTCTCATGAATTGAATTATATTAATCTGTCTCATAAGGAAAAATATCTTTTAAATTGAATGAAACCTATCTGTACATTAGTGTCGAAGTCATTTATTCTGAATAGAATTTCGAGGTTGGTTAATGGATGAACATAACGGTTCATTGAAAGTGAAGTCACTACCAACATATGAGTCTTGTTTAGAAGGAAAAATGACTAAGAGACCTTTCCTCTTAGAAAAGGAAAAAGAGGTAGTGATAAGTTATAATTAATCTATTCTGATTTGTGTAATAAATGAGCATTTGGACAAGCGGTGAATTTGAGTATTCTAAGTTTTCAACAAGATTACTCATGATATGGATATATTTTTTGATGTTTTGTAAGTCTAAGGGCCCGTTTGGCCATGCGATATGGTATCATGTTATGGAATCATGATATGGTATTATGATATGGAATCATGAGATGAAATTGAAGGTTTGTTTGGACATGCGATATGAAATTTTTGTGTTGTATAATTTCTTATAAACAAAAAATCCCATAAGTTGTAAAACTATTAAAATAGCCCCAATTTTTTATTCAATCTTATCAAATAAATAAAAAATTATAAAATCGCATAATAAATTATTACAAAGTTATTTGTTCTCCACTTAAGTAATTGTATTATCTAACTTTAATTTAATAAAAAAAAATTGAACATAAATTGTAGTGTACTAGTCTTTAATATAATCCTCCCACATAGTACAAACAATTTCCTCACGTTAAACTTGCATTTCTCGATCATGTGACCGAGAAGACAAACCAACATTGTTACTTTGAGCCATTTGTTGGTCAATATCCTCCGCAACTATATCTTCATGTTCATAGACCATAAATATTTCATCACTACTTTGGTATTTTCGCAAATAATTATGTAACACTGCACAAGCTATGACAATTTTCACTTGTGTATCAATATCATAATGGTTCATGCCTTGTTTCAGTATTCTAAATTTATTTTTCCAAGCTCCAAAAGTCCGTTCAATCACATTGCGTAGAGATGAATGCCTATAATTAAATAGTTCTTTGGCATTTTGAGGCTCTCTTTCACTTCCTCGATAATCTTGCAAATGATAGCGTAGTCCTTTGTATAGAACTAAAAATCCTTTTGTGTTTCGGAAACCAGCATCAACAACATAATATTTATCTACCAAAAAACATTTTATAAAGAATTACTAAAAGCATATGTGACGTAAATGAGACAGTTTTGTGTAAATAAATAATATTTATTCTAAGGATGTAATTTAAAGTTACCATGTGGCAGAAATATGTAACTAAATACTAATAACTTACACATAAAATATAAATGTGCACTTATTAAGGCCATAAAATAAATTTATTAATGTGATTGAAATTTTACCTTAAACCAAGGCCAAAATTAAGTATTATGTCGAATTTTGGAATGTACACCAGTCATATGTTTTGGATGTATAAATGTTGGTGCTATCTTACTAATTGCCTCAGCAACTATTTTAACATGTCGGTTAATTGTTTCAAGTGAATGTTGAAAAGTTTCACAATCGTGAGGTGTGAGTTAAAGTGACTATATGTGGGTGAGAATAATAAATTTTATGTCAGTGAGAATAATAAATTTTAAAAAGTAATGATGTGATTATAAATTTTATTTACATATGAAACAAATGGTTTGTAAATATAAATGTGGAGTTGTTTTAACAAAATATAAACTAATGGATCAATAATTGTATTAAAATATCTCAAATCATGATATGGAATCACCATGTGATTCCATATCATGATTTTTGGAGAATATGGTATCACCTCTCATGATATAAAATCATGAGATGGAATCAGCGTAAAACCGCATGTCCAAACGCTGATTCCATCTCACGATACCATATCGTGATATGGTATCGCATGGACAAACGCCTACTAAATGTCTTGATAAACTCAAAATATTTAAGACACATGAAAATAGCATCATGAAAAATATATAAAGTCACTGCAATCTAATTGTAGTGACGTAAACCTCTCTGCAGAGCTCATAAGTCACTTATCTTATAGAATAATTGCATTTCAACTGTCTACATCAGACACTCTATAATAGATTGTTGTAGAAGAGAAAAGAAGTAGACTCTTGTGAAGACGATAAGATTAATTATTGATTTATTATTAGTTATTTTTTTTCTTTTGGGATAGGTTCTAATAACTACATATCACATTCTGAATTCAATTTCTTTCAAATCAGTACCTTGAACAACTATAGAGCTAGTTGGATTTGACGTAAGTCTAATCTATGACATGTTCAGATATAGGATTGTTCAGCACATGTGCTGAGTGGGAGAATAAGAAAATTGGGATTAAGAACAGAATGTGTGTGTTAATTAGATATCCTAAAGAATGAAAGAAGGTTTATTATAGTGTCCTAAAGAAAATAAGACAATTGTTAACACAACTGTCTGATTTCTAGAAAAGGATCATTTAGTAAACCATGTGTTGACACCCAATTTCGGACCTCCACAATATAGATTAATTATCAAGCTTCTTAAATTCCAAACGATTTGAAATAATTGACTTTATAAAATTTAAAATATTTTCCAACTCATTTTAAGTAATTTTGTAATTTTTATAGTTTTTTTAAATTAATTTATATAGTCTATAAAATTTTGAATATATTTATTATATTTTATGAATATGCAAAAATCATCTCAAAAAGATTTTGTTTTATATAAATATCTTACTAATTAGTTTAGTTATATAATAGTTTACATTTTTGAATTAATTAGTTTATAATTAAGTCGATTATTTATTTTATTAAGATTAAGAAGTTCATTAATTAATTATAATAATTTGTCATAGCTAATTATTAGCCAAATTTGTTAATTTTACTCAATTTGGTTATTTCTTAAACTCCAAGATATAACCCTTTTCACCTTGCCTCAAACCCATTTTGGGCCTATTAAAAACAAGCCCATTATTCAGCAACCCAATGCCATTTCCTCATATTAGCAGCCCATTTCCCTTGATTCTTCAACAATAACCCAATCCCAATCCATTACATACAACAACAAATACATTACAACACCAAATACCCGACCGACCCCACGCTTCTCCTCCACCAGAAAGGGCTGCAACCCAGCAGCGAAAATTGCTGAAGTCCAGCAATTTCAGCTGCCCAGAATCGCGAGCATCGCGACCCGAGTCCAGCAACGAAGCAATCCAACGTGTCCCCATCTTGATGCCTTGTTCGCCCTTATTTCAAATCAAGCACCTCAAATCGTTGTTCCGTTGAGGAATTGTACGATTTTCGTACAGAAATTCAAGTTGGCTGCCTTATCCTCAAGATTTTTGAATTTCAAATTTTGAATCCATTCCGTTTTCCCCCTCAATCGAACCCTATTTTCCCCTATAAATACCCCTTCTTATTTGTTTGGGGGTTGGAAAAAAGGGGGTTGACGTCCTTTTTAGAAAAAGTTTAGTTTTGAAAAGTAAAGAGGCGGGGAATAGATACAGAAATCGGAAAGAATCACACTTGAGAACGGAGAGTAAGATCAATTTTGGATTCGGTTACACTCTCTTACTCTATTCATTGCTCTTCCAAGTTTGTGTAAGCTTGAAGTCGTTGGTGGGAGTGCATTCTAGCTCGTTTGTCTCAGTTCGCTGCACCGAACAAGGCAAACAACTCATAATCTCTTTGTTTATTTTGAGTTCATTATGTTGGTTTGATATGTAGTTCTTTGTAGATTCTAAGATGAGCTTGGGTGATGTGTTCGATCTATATTATTCTCTTCATCTTATTTTTACTAAAATGTTCTTATGTATTCGTTTTCTTGGTGATTTAACATTGGTGTAAGCTCACATTGTTGGCTTTGTTCTTTTCGAATTCATCGTTGTTATACTCACCTTAAGTTTGTATGGCCTGTTTGATTAACCTCGTTGACATTGCTCCGTTCGTGTTTGTCAAATAATACTCATTGTTTGTTTCATGTTTTGAAAGTGTCGAAGGGTTTTGCCTTACTGTTCTTGAGCTAATTTTCAAGTTTAAGTCACTGTATTGCCCAAATCAGTGAAGTGTGGTTTGACCATGGTTGTTTTTGTGACATAAATGATCCTTACATTTAGTATATTTTTTTTATATAGTATTTTATTCGATGTTGTCTACTGTCCTTAGTTGTTGTCCATGTCTAGTTAGTTTAAGAATATTATCTTTAGGAAATGTGTGTGTAGTTCCATTTGTTTGGGAGTAAAAAAAATTTGAATGATCCTTTGCATCCAAATGAGTTTCTTATGGGATGAGACTGCCTGACATCCCTGTTGCTATTGATTTTCCTTTGATTAAGTTGAAGCTTTGGTCTTGTTTCCGGTATGAGCTTGAAGTTCGAATTAATGGTCGTGCATGTTTGATACTAATTTCATAGGACCATAATATGTTTCTACTTTATTTTGTGTTATGTCGCTTAAAAGTTTTACCTACTAAGTCGTTTCCTTCTTCTTTTGTTGTGAAATCCACCCGAGTTCATCACGAACTCCCTCTCCTTGCATCTTCTCTTTGGTTCTGCCCAATGCTTCCCCTTACTGGATCTGTAAAGCTGGTGTCACGCCCCGAGCCTACACCCTGGGCGGGACCGGCACCCAGAGACCATTTCTGGCCCCAAGCGAACCCTTGGCCTGGCTTTCTTAACTCAGCGGAAACCTAACTCACAGAATAATTCAATGTAATGAAATATTACTAAAAACAGCTTAACTTATAAAATATGGCCATAAAGGCAACTCGAATCTCAAAATAGAATATTTACATATATAGATGAGAGACTCAAGACTAACTGACTGACTGTCTGTCTATGAAGCCTCTAAAATACTGAGATGGATGTTGGGACAGACCCCGCAACATCCTAATAAAACCAAAAAAACTAAGAACACACAATAATTGAGTCCTCCGGAAAGCAAAGAGGCTCACCACTGACTCTGGAGTACTCAGCTGGATCAACGACGTGCCGGATGCTGATCTGGGGTACCTGAATCTGCATCATCAAACGATGCAGGCCAACTGGCATCAGTACATGGAATGTACGAGTATGCAAGCTGGAAAACTAAGCAACAAAGGCTAGAAGGAAATCTGGAAGAAACTGAATAGTTTACCTGGCTCAATTCAACTCAACCTGACTGACTTCTTTCAATATAAGGCAATTTAAAACAAGTGCGATATAAAGAAACACTGTTTAAAACATACTATAAACTCTGTGTGTATACAAAGATATGATAAGCCTGAAATGTATATAGAAATACAATGAATTGATATATATAAAAATACAATAATTTTTGTGTATGAAAATACAATAACTGCTGTGGGAGCTTCTCTAACCGACAACCATCACATAAGAGCTATAGTGATGATACAGCGATCGACCTCACGCTGCCAGAGCATCTTATACCCGGCCAAAGGTATAAGACCTGAACTGCCTAATTGATCCACTAGTCTAATCTGAAAAGGATTCATCTAAAAAGTATGATCCTTTTCTACCCATGGTGGCTAACATGGTTCTATGGGGGCGGTGGGTTCTTTGAAAGCTCCCCCAATTCGGTGCTCGATACTACTCCCAAAAATGTATTGGCTCTTATGTTTTTAAAACATATTTATTCCTGCTGATATGAGATAATTACTCAAAAACTAGCCCGAAGGCCCCTTTGGAAATCTTAGTTTCCAACCTTATTTAAATGTAAAGACATTTCTTTAAAACTTCCTTGGGAATACATAGTTCCCTAATAACTTTGAGAAACGAACTCAACTCTAAACTCATGACTTAACTTGAAACTGAGACTCTTACTCGACTTCTGACTTCATTTGACTTAGAACTATCTTTCCTTGAATCGGAATTATGAATTCAACGTGTTCGACCACATGTTATGGAGGGATTCTTGAACGCTTAGACGTACTATGGAGTGTCGGAAACAACTATATAACATAGGTATACTACTTGGAACATGCATGAGAAAGGGAGAAAAGAAATGGGGAAACTTGGCTGAGACTTCAGATTTCTGGTGACACAGATGGCACTTACGAACGCCATCGACGGACCGTAGATGGACTTACGGTCCGTCCTGCAGGTCCGTAGATCGCGTCAGAGACTTCCCCAGAATTCAGTTAAAAAAATAACTAAGTGTTGACCTACGGTCCGGACTTACGGTCCGTAGGTCAAGTTACGGACCGTAGGTCGTGGCCGTAGATCAATGCCCCAAAAACCCAACTTCTGTCCCGATTGACGGTTGACCAGTACGAACCGTCAATCGATCTACAGTCCGTAGGTCACGTCCGTAGATGGGGATCGATAGCCAAAACTTGCTGAGAATAGATGGTGAATCAACTTCAAAAGGGTCACAACTCTTAGAATCATAATTCCCTCAACATACAATAGGTTTCAACTTAAATACACAACCCAATCATGTCTCACAACGGACAATAACTTCAACAACACCACCAACAACATCAACAACAACTAACAACTTCAACAACAAATTCCAATCTCTTCTCAATTCATAGAATAACTTAGTGTGTGTGAGGGAAAGGATCAACCCACACGAAAACTCACATACCTTGATAGGGATCACCCCCGACGAAAATCCACAATAATCTTGTTGATCTCCTTTCTCCTCTTCTTCTCTTCTTCTTCTCTTATTCACTCTCAAGAACCCTAACTCTTTCTCTTTCAAAATGGGATGAAAAAAAAATGATCCAAGATCAGCCTAACACATATGTAATCTCAAAAGAAATAATTTGTGAAAAGACCAAAATGCCCTTAAATTTCCGGACGGATTTCCCTTCCAACTGCCCAACTTCTAAAGGGCATAACGCCCTCATACGAACTCGGAATCGAGCAAACTCAGTGGCGTTGAAAAGGTCATTCCACAAGCTTCGCAACCATAACTGGAACTACTCCTAAATCATCCTGAACTAGGAGTTACGACTACTCAAAGTTGGCCAAAAAACTCATTTTTTTTCCATACTTAACCAAATTTCCAGATTCTAAAATTTTTCCAAAAATGACCACTTTCCAATTTCAAGCTTCTTCAAAGCCACTTCAAATTGTTGGATGTTACAGCTGGTGTACAGGTTGAGAGCAGCAAGATACGGGCTGGAAATTGAGTTTTCATATTTCGGAAACTTGAAAATAAGCGGAAATACAGCTTGTATACAGTGGTATACGTCAATATACATGACAAAAACAGTGAGATACAGGTAAAAAAATACCAGAATATAGGAATACAAAGTTTAGACAAAAATACAGGTTTCGGAAGGCCCAAAATCGGTTGAATGCAAGTCGCATACATCAAATGTATACGCTGGATTTTGAAGGCAAATGGGCCCAAATTCCTCTCTCCCTCTCTTTATCATTTGATTGCAATATTTTTTGTTTTATTTTAACTCTTAACTTTTAAATTTGTTAATTAACTTAATTAAATCCCCAAAAGATGGATCATATTCTTTATGTTAGTATACTTTAATAAAATCTCATTTTTTATCAACTCGTGTACTTTTATTTGAAAACTTTTACTTAATATTCGATTAATTTAAAATAGTTTTCATGCTTTAATTGACTAAATGTGTCTAAATTATTATTTTTAAGAGATTCAAATAAAATCCTAATTAACCTAGATTTGCCAAAATTCTAATCGCTTGCAAAATTAATTCGAATATTTCAATCAAGGTTCAATTCTCTTAAAAAATTAAAAATTGTTCTTTTTAAACTATTTTTTCAAAGTTAATCAAATGTTGTAAATTATTTTCATGTCAAATCATTTTCTCAAAATTAGTCAAAATCATTTTAAGTCAAATCGTCGGTCAACTGCAAGTTAGCGGGCATTTCGAGGGCCTAACACCTTCTCGGAATGTACATTTGAACTCGAACCCTTTTATTTTCAATTGATTTTATATGTTTAAGTCTTTTGAAAACCTCAAGTTTTTTCTCGATTTTTACTAAAAAATTAAGTGGCGACTCTGTTCTTTTGGAAATTCGATTTCTCTTAAACCATAAGTTTAATCGATTTTTCAAAAACTCAGTCATTTTTCTTTTATTTTATATTTCGAGTAAAACACCATGTTCCTAGAAGTAAACTAGTTTTACAGGAATTGAACAAAGAAATAACATATGAGTCAGTTGTAAATTCAGACACTCAAGAACATCTAACTGGTATGTCAAAATTGACGTTCCATTGCATTTACGTAGTGGGAGAAACGTTATTAGACATAACAATACTACTACCTCAAGTAGTGCAAGTGATGTTGAACAAATTAAAGAACACTACATGAAAAGTAGTTAATATTTCATTACCAAAAGGTTTTGAGGAAAATATTAAGACTCAAGAACATGAAAGTGTGACTATTGTAGTAATACTTAGTCGTAGTGGGAGAATCATAACAAAGATTGATTGATTTTGTATATTTAAGAGGACTTTCATGATAAACATCTGAAGATCTAATACAAAAACGATAAGTTACGACTTAGCATTACTAGACAAAGTTGCATAAGAAAATAACTTAGTAAGATCCTTTTGATAAGAAATATAAAAGGAATATTTGTGACAGTTGTAAATGCATTGTTAACAGTCTAAGTGGGAGATTGTTAGGGCATATACTATTAATCATGTGTTTAAAAATAGTATTCTAATAATTTTCAAGATTAAATATCTTAGTGGGAGATTGTTAGGGTATATACTACTAACCATGCATTTAGATATAGTACATTATGTTGACACCCAATTTTGGACCTCCACAATATATATTAATTTCCGAACTTCTTAAATCCTAAACAATTTGAAATAATTAATTTTTTTTTATATAAAGTTCAAATATTTTTCAAGTTACTTTTGATTAATTTTATCATTTTAAGTAATATATATGTTTTATATACTTTTGTATATAATTAGTATATTTTATAGACATTTCAAAAATTCATCTCAAAAAGATTTAAATTTTAGTTAAATATTCTACTAATTTAGTTTAGTTTAAATGATAGTTATAACTTTGAGTTAATTAGTTTGTAATTAAATTAATTATTTTATAGTCGAGTTAATTATTTTATTTCGTTGAATTTGAGAAGCCCGTTAATTGATTAATTTTAATTCATTAGCTAAATTTAGCTAAGTTTCGAATTTGGCAATGACAATTTTAGCCACTTGCCATCCTAGCCTCCCAATTCTTCAAGACCCAAAATTGGGCCATAATTTTCAGCCTAACTTGATTCCAAACAGCCCGCTACTTAATTCCCAGCCCAACACCAAAGAAATCCATTCCCAGGGGCCCACTACCAATACATACTAACAATACACAATACATTCAACAACTCCAAACAACGTACAACCCAGCCGACCCTTGCTACCCTTCTTCTTCACGCAGAAATGACCAGAAAACGTACAGCAACAGTTCCAATGTGCAGACACACGCAACAGTCACAGCAGGCATGCGTTTCTCCCCTTTCCTCTTTCGGAATGGGGAGAAAATTTTAGAAAAGCATGTCTCCCCCAAATTGGTGAAAGAATTCGAATTTTGAATTCGGGATTGACCCCAAATTTCCACCCGTTTCCCCCCACAATCTACCCTAATTTTCCCCATATATATAGCATCTTCTGCTCATTGGGAGGGGGGGGCGAATTTTGAAATTTTTTTAGAGAAAAATATTGTGGAAAGTTAGGAAGAAAAACAGAGGATTTTTGTGTTTTTTACCGAAAAATATAGGGAAAGATTTAAGCGCAAGTGTTTAAAATACACACTTAATACGCTTCGAAAGGAGCGGATACAATAGTTTTGGGGTTTGGGTTTGATTTGCTGTCCAGATTTTTGAATCCCTGTTTGGTGTTCGAGTTTCCTGTGGTGAAGGCCATCGCCTCTGCTCGTTTGTCTCGGCCTCGCTGCTCAAGAAGAGGTAAACTTCCATCTCTCCCAAAGCTCCTATTGTCTTTATGAGTTGATTTAGACATTAAGTCTCGATAGGATTTTTGATTTGTTTGTTTGCTATCCCCTCTGTATGTTTATTTCTTTTGTTACATTAAGTCGTTACATGTTGTCTCTCTGTCGTTACTGTTCAAATTTTGGGCCATGGGTAATGTTTCTTTGTTTGTTTATATCGAGTTTCTGGATGCGGTTGTCTCGTTATGCTGTTTCCAAATTCTGATCGTAACTAGTCTCAAAATGTTGTGAATCTGTATTAGTAATCAGCACTTGGCATCATATCACTTTCTCTTCGATTTGAGCTAAAGGTTCAAGTTAGCATGTATAGTCGTATGAGCTTGCTTTGTGTTTCCATTACTCTTCATTAAAATGTGTTTGCCGTACAAATAGAGGCTGCGTAATTATCATGAGATTTGTTTTTCTCAATCTCCAAAATGGCTTGTTATTTGTTAGTCCTGTCTCGTTATCGTACTTGTTCGATGTTAATTTTGGTTTCTGTAGCAAAAGTAATAAGTCGGAAGTGATTTGGCTTAGTTTGTTGTATCGGAAGTTTAAATGGTCATGTACTGTTTGCGGAATCCCCCTTTGCCTTACCGACCCTTTTGTTTGTTTGCTCTTTTGCCATTCTCATGTTAGTCTTCCAATTTATGGTAAAGCATGGTAGCTTACATTATACTTTGAAGTCGTACTAGTCTCAACTTATACATAATTAGCAAATTGTTTATCAAAAGATCATTATGTGAAGTAAGAAAAGAACTCAATTAGAATTATGTGTTGGCAACATAAATTAATGACACCTATGATAGTGAGGAGCATATTTAGACACATAAGTAGAGCTACTAACATACAATGACTAAAATATCATCAACTTAATTTTTAAAGACAAAAACCAGACGTGTTGATACCAATTCTCACCCATTCTTCTACTACAGTATAATATATATATATATATATATATATATATATATGCATGTTTGTTGTTCACGTGTACGGTTGTTAGTCACCATTTTAATTTATTGATTTGAATAATCAATGTGCTTTTCTAATCACTCCTTTAAGCTGGGTGCTTCATATAATGCCTCTGAATATAAAATATTGTTTTAATTATTAGCATTTTTCCTTAGCATGTCTGCTTATTTAATAAGTTGAATAGCATTTATGTGTTATGAATTTTGAGTGTCAAATAGTAGCTTAGACGGTCTCTATTCTAGCATGACTTGGATTTAGTACCTTTGGGATGTGTATCCTCTTGTTCAAGTCCATGTTGTTTAAAGTTCAACCGAGTTATTCACTTTGTATTGGCTTAGGGGCTGTTATGATTCGCTTTAGATATGTGGTTGCTTTATTATCATCTGGTACTAATCTTTATTATCGTTTTGTTACATGTAAAATCCGTCCAAGTCCTCACGGACTGTATCTTTGCATTTCCAAGGGGGCCATGGAGGCCCCAAAATTCTTGTACCGAGTCAGATCCCCCGAAAATTTGGCGAACAGGGTTCGGAGCAGATATACAAGATCCCATACACCAATATACATCTAGTGTATACGAGAGAGGGAAAATGGGCCTAAAGGCCCCAAATTTCGAAAAATTGTATCTTGTTATTTTAGGCCTAAGCCCATTTAGTCGTTATTCTTATTTTTGTTAGAAGTCTAGGACAGGTGAAAGAATTGGGCCTAAGGCCCAAAGATAAAAATATATTTCTTTGTTATGTTAGTTTAGGACAGGTACACGTGACTCAAATGGGCCAGAGGCCCAAAACGAAATAGGCCCAAATACTGGTCCAGACGGACAGAAACCAGATTTGGGCCCAACTCTCTTTCCCTCTCTACTTTACTGTGTTCATTTTACTTGTTAGTGTTTGCCGCTAATTTTAAAGTTGAATGATTCAACTCCCCAAAAGATAACCATTTTGAATTAACTATTTAAAATTAAGCAAACATTTTTCTACTAGGCTTTTTAAAGAAAATTTGCAAACTGTTGTAGTTAAATAATATTTTTAATACCCACTTTCTCCTTTAAGATCTTTTAAAGTATTAAACTATTTACTTCTTAATTAATTTAAGTATCCATGCTTTATTTTAAAATCAATTAGCCAAATAGTTAATTACCGGATAACCGTGTGTTAGCGGGCATTTCGGGTGCTTTCAAACCCTTCCCGAAATGCTAATATGAACCCCGAACCCCCTTAATAGTTTTCAATAGATTTACTGTTTTAGTCTTTTGAAAACAATAGTTTTTTTGATTTTTCTTAAAAAATTAAGTGGCGACTCTTAAAACCAGTCTAAAATATATTTTTAAATAAAACACATTATAACAATCGTGATGGTTAAAAGTCCAAGTGGGAGATTGTTGGGATATATACTATTAACCACGTGTTTAGATATAGTATTTATTATAGTATAATTATTTATTTATTTTAATAGATCATATATTCATTTATGGTGCTTGTTTACTTATATAGTAGATGATTTAGTGTATAGAGTTTAAGCTTATACACAGTGTTTTATTTAAAAAGATATATACAAGGAAAATGACTAAGTTTTGAAAAACTGATTAATCTTATGATTTAAGAGCAATCGAATTTCCAAAAGAACAGAGTCGCCACTTAATTTTTAGTAAAAATTAAGAAAAAATACTTAAGGTTTTCAAAAAAGATTTAAACAGATAAAATAAATTGAAAACGGGCTTGAAGTTCAATGTACATTCCGAGAAGGTATTAGGCCCTCGGAATGCCCGCTAACTCGCAGTTGACCGGCGATTTGACTAAAAATGACCTTGACTAATTTTTTAAAGTGTAACTAAGTAAAGGAAACTCATTTTTTTATTGTCATTATTTTTATTTATTTGATTATTATTATTATTATCATTTTAATTATCTTAAGGGGGGGATAGGATTTAAAGGGGGTTATTCTAAGGGGAAATAATTTAAGTGTTGACAAGACTAAAAATGGAGCCGAGTAATAAATAAATTATGTATGTAAGGAAAAAAAAATATTTAAACTTTTGAATATAAAGAGAAACGACTATCTTCGGGGAATTAATTAAATTAAAATTAGATCAAAGCAAGGTTAGTTAATGCAATAAACAAATAAATAAAGAAATAAACAATACATATTTGGGCCCTTGCCCAAATTCAAATCTGTTGGGCTGGCAGGCCCAACTTTTCTCCTCCTTTCCCAAGTCTAAAATTTGATCCTGCTGAAAATTCAAGTGGACTTCAGCCTAATTTAATTCTTCTTCAACCTACCACTTTAATTATACCGGGTTTTGGCCTATCTTTCACCCTGAATCAGCCGTATACAGTTACTGTATATGCTGTTTTTTGGGCCAATTTTCAGTGTATATCGACTGTGTATACCAGTGTATACAAGCTTCACGTATCAGCTTCCCTCATGTATATCAACCTTGCAACCTGTATTCCGAAGTTGGGCCTCGTATTTCGACATTTTAAAACCCGTATCACCATTTTTTGCCATGTATACTAGTGTATACCACTGTATACATCATGCATACAGCCCTCTTTTGGGCTTTTTGAGACCTGCAACCTGCTCCAGCCTTATACACTGTCCTCGCTGCCCTGTTCGTCGGTTTCACTGACCTAGTTGACTCTGTAAGGGAAGAAATTGGCCTTTACGGCCCTCTCGAAATGCAAAGGGAAGAAAGACGGAGTCCAAGATGAACTCAAGACGAGTTTCGTGCATAGAAAAAAATAATAGTAAGGCATCATTAGTATTTAGAATAAAGAAACAAATGGGACATAACTTAAGTCACATGAGAACTAATTGCATCAACAAAGCAAACAATTTGGCATTTAACCATAACAAGAATCGACGAACAAGGCCATTAAGATTTCACATTAACAGGAAAGCTAAACAAGGATGTAACCAAAAATTGGATAAGCAAACAAAAAAAAGAATATTGGCATTGCGCTGTTAGGAATTCAAACACGTAAAAACACATATGCACACAAATATGCAATTCAATGAGGGGTAAACATGGATGTAATAAGAGCGAATTGTATCATAATATATAAGTAGACAACAATCAGCTTGTAACTTAAAGTGGGTATAGAGAAAGTTCTAGGCAGCAACTGACAAATGGCAAGCGTTTCGACGAGATTTTAAGTTAGATGAAAGCATAAACTCGCGTCAATCATGCTCAGCTAGATAATAGAACAAACAATACGAATTCAGCTGCATTCCAGCAAGTATACGAGAGGAAAAATAACAAAGCAAACTCGAATAGAGAACCAGAGAAACGATAGCATCAAATACAAAATGGCATAACATAAATCGACATTAACACTAGATTATGAAAGCGCATAAGAAACATAAGCACCACATATTCAAACTACCAAAATCAACGACAATCCACAACACATGACCACAGGATGACAACCTCACAATACTAGAAAGAAACCGTATCCAAATAGAGAAAGATGAAGGGAATGTCATAACGGAGGAGGCGTTACCTTCTTCCGGGCAGCGAGTCGGGACGAAAACGAGCTGACGGAGAAGCTTTCACCACACAAAACTCCAACAGACAGCAACAGATGGAAACCTCAAAGCTAAAACTCCCGAGCTCTTATCGTTAAGAGCCTATTTCTATGTATTTTGATCGATTGAAACAATGTATGACTAGTAATTTTTGCTATATCTTTGTTCCTAATTCCAATAGTTTTCGACTTCTATTTTTCCTTCTATGAGAATTGTTCCCAACTTTTTTTTCAACTTTCTTCCTAATATCTCTCCCACCCCACACAATGAAAAAGAGGGGGAATTTATAGGGGGAAGCTAGGGTTCGAAAAATGGGGGGAAATGGAGGAAAAATCGGATAAGAAAGGGTTCATTCCCAATTCAAATTTCAAAAATCTTTCACAATTAAGGAGAGACACCTTTTCTTGCAATTTTTGCCCCATTCCGAAAGAGGAAAGGGGAGAAAACCGTGCCTCTCTGCTGTAGCAGTTCTGGGTTTCTTGTAGCTGGAGGAGAAGAAGAACAATATGGGGTCATTTTGGTCATGTTGTACGTTGTATTTGTTGTTGTTATTTGGAATTGTATGTTGGGGTGCTTATTACAAAAGAAGTGGGTATTAGATTTGAAAGTGGGTTGTTGAGAATTGTTATAAGAATTGGGTTGGCTACTGGATGTAATGAATTGGGCTAGAAATTAGGCCCAAAATTGGACTAAGAGGAGTTGAAGGAATTGGTTGGATTGGAATTGAGAAATTGGCCAATTGGATTAATGACTTAGCTAAATTGAGTTAATTAGTAAATTCGACTAATAATTAAATAGGACGAATTAATATAATTATTAATGAGCTTCTTAATCTTAACGAAATAATATAATTAACTTAATAAACTAATGATTCAAAAATATAAACTACTAATTAACTTAATAAAATATTTAAGTAAAACTAAAAATCTTTTTAAACGATTTTTGAATATTTCTAAAATAAACTAATTATATACATAATTATGTAAAATATAATTATTGTCTAAAAATTATAATAAGCGACAACTTATTTAAAATAACTTGCAAACTATTTTTATTTTTTATTGAATTTTTTTTTAAAAAAAGTAATTATCTTAAATCGTTTAAAATTGGAGAAGCTAGATTGATCAATCTATATTGGGGAGGGTCAAAATTGGGTGTCAACACACAGAGGATTAAATCATCGGTTCTTATAAGTATAAAGTTTTTTTTGTTCACAATCTAAGATGGAAATTGGACATGCCATCGGGACAATTGTAGCACAAGATTATATGTAGTTTATCTTGATTATGGGAATGGTATAGTTCCAACTTCTTGTGCTAGTTCATTTTGTATGTATTGAACGGGACCGAGTAGAGATAGTTGTTTTAGACTGACTGACAAAAGCATATTCTCTAAACTATTAAATGTATTTATATTCTTAATCCTGATATAACTATTATGATCTGTATATGTTAATCATCGTTTTGATTTATTAAACGGTGAGATTCTAATATGGGTCAATATTCCTGGTAGATTGGATGATGATAATATATATTGGTGAAATAATAAGTTAGTTGATGGAATCCATGTCTCGGTATAGAGATTGATGATATGCCTTTTTGAGAAGCTTAAAAGTTTTCATCGTGTCAAACCTTGCAAGTGGATTTAAGAATCCGACATATGAAATAAGTTAAGCAATGCTCTAAAGGAAATTGATCATTGAATTAAGTTCGTCAGTAATTTAATTTATTGATTAGTATCTGTAATCTTAACATGGGGAATTTCAAAATATAAATAGAGTGCAATTACAAATTTCTAGTGGAATGATTTGTAATTTATTATGATAAGAATAATTCAAATTAATTATTTGGAATTATTTTCATAATAGGAAGCCTCGATAATTAATTCTGTAGTCCCTACCGTGCCCATATTTATCTAGAACTCAGAATTTATTGTAAAGGGAAAAAGGAGAAGTATGTGTCTTTATCTATTCTAAGGAAAGGGAGAAATATGTATCTTTCTATGTTCTAAGGCAAGGGAGAAGTATATCACTTTTTCTATTCTAAGGAAAGGAAGAAGGACATGACTTTTTCTTTTCTAAGGAAAGGGAGATGTACATGTCTTTCTATTCTACGGAAAGACATGGTATTCCTTTTACTTGGACCAAGAAGAAATCTCTATAAATAGGGATTCTTCTAACCCTTGAAAAAGATAATTTTTTCCATAAAATACTTGTCCACCCAAGTATTGAGAGGGTTCGGAAGTGAACTTGGGGTCACTGTAGAAGACCGTAGAACTGTGGTCTAGTTTGTGGACTAGCTTATGAATTTACTTGAAGTTTCTAGCTTGTCGACTAGCTTGTGGATTCACTTGAAGGTAGCGGCTCACGCTTCAAGAGGTAATTCTGAAATTAAATTCAGAAAGTTAATATGCCCTAACATGATTGTACTTGTTCTAGTATAAACAATGTGTTGTCTATTATTCATGTAAGTTGTATGATTTTGGCATGCTTCCGCTGTGCATATAGTTTTCCAACAAAGATATCTATCTCTTTTTTTGATACTCCATATACTTGTTGCACTCTTAATTTATTATTATAAATTAACTTAATTTGTTAATATAAAATAAATCTATATTGTCAACGTACACAATATGAAATCGTTAAAATTTCAAAGAAGAAAAAGATACTACAAATTAACATGACTCTAAGCTAACACTTAATTTGCTATTTTAAAAAATTTAAATTTAGCTACCAACTTCATCGTTAAATACTTAAATTGTTCAAAATTAATAATATTTTCTGATAATCCGTCGCTAAAGACTATATATGCCGGAGGTCTCAATGGGAAACTGGCTTAAAATTAAATTCAAAGCCGTGTGGACCTTTTTTTTCTTTTCTTTTTTCATGACTTATTATTAAATTATTTCATATAGGGTCGGAGTCGGATAGAATGAAAGAAACCCCTTTCGATAAAAAAATATATTATTTATAAATAATTAAAATTATTTTTTACATGTATGTAGTAGATATTGAATCCTTTTGACAAATATATCCCGAACTATCGTAAATGGTATGTGGATACCCTCCGTCATACTTTTGGGAGATTGGTGCCCCTGTCGTCCAAAAACTAGAGCATATATGCCCTTCACTCTAACGGAAGACTAAATAGGGATACGTGGCGCAATCTTATCCATCGATCTAATATTTAATAAATGTCGGATCGGTGGATCGATTATGACATGTGTATGTCCGTTAGTATAAAGGGTATATATGGTCTATTTTTTGGATGACAGGAGCACCAATTTCCCAAAAATATGACGGAGGACATCTGCATACCATTTATATATATGTTATACATCCTCTGCTAATTAACACTGCCAAGTTGACAACTTGGACTCTATTTTTTTTTCTTTCCTTTAGGAAAAAATAAGAGAAAATGTGTACACTAGTACAAGAAAAAAGGACTATAGTGATCTAGGGGAAATATGATCGATAAAAGCCTTAATTTGATCGTTATAAGTCAATAGTAATCATAAAAAATATATGCTAAAAGTCCATGTTAATAATATATAATCGAAGTTTAATAAACATATATATTGTGATTAATTAGGTTTTTGGTATGCAATTAACATGTTAAATTGAAATCAACAGAAATAATTAGATCGTTATAAAGATAGTTAAATACGTATGGAAAAAAAGAGAGGTAATTGTTACGAGTATTAAATCGGGATAATTCATAAGGATTGTTAGTTAATCGGTTAATAATCCTAAAATTATATTAAACTCACAATTTTATTGAATTCATAACTTTTATATTGGATTTTATTAATTTTAATCACTTCTTTCATATATTATACTTGTATTTAGGAATGTTAAAAGAGCATGTTAAATTGAATTTGACAATATTAAAATGGAATGAATTTATAAATAGATGAGTTATTTAAGTTAAACTGGACAAAAATGAGTTAAAAATCGAGTCATAATCCAAACCGTTTATGACTTTATCACCCTACTTGTATTTGAGGTCAAGTACAGTAATGAGTAGAACATAGACAATTGCACAAGTATTTGACATGAAAGAAAGCGGTAGAAACCCAATGAACTAGATAGTACTTTCTCCGTATCATTTTAATTATTGTTTTAGCTTTTCACTCTAACTACGAAAATCATAAATATAAGATATATTTTATTAAGTTAACTATATTTAATAAAGACCGATCGATTTTTTCTATTAAATGTTATGCATAGCTCTTAATATTAAATGTATAATTAAAAATAATTATCATTTTTTAACTTTGAATTCAAAAATTATTTTGTAATAAATTTTGAGCTAAAACGATAGTTGAAAATCAAGGAAAAAACTACTACTCCCTTTGTCCCAGTTTATATGACCAACCCACTTTCCTTTTTCGCCAATCTAGAAAAGAATCACAATCACGTATTTCTATATTAAATAACAATTTAACTTTAAAATGTATATTTTACTCTTAATAAAATAATTTATAGCCACACAAACATCTCAGTTATTTTAGACGACAAATTTAAAAAAAAATTCATTATTTCTTAAACTTTATGTTAAGTCAAACTAACTTATATAAAATGGAACGGAGGAAGTAGTATTCTTCAAGTGTAATGATGATGGAATATTTATTAGTCTCTCTATACAGCATTAATTAGGTACACAACTTAGGTAAAATTGAGCTAATTGATGGTGATAATAATAACTATATAGTCAAGAATGTTTGGTCTTAGCCCAATGTCCTACACAAAATTCTTCTCCTTTTTCCACGTTTAATATACTTCAAGATAATTTAGCAAATAACACAATAATTATAGTATATAGTACATACGACTAGTAAATGAAGAAAATTGAATTCATTTAATTTGGTCAATGCAAGAATATTGAAGTAATTAAGACCATATGTTAATGCTATATTAATTGAGTCAGCAGCCTATTCATTTTTTTTCCTTAATTTTTTTTTTTTTTTTGAAGTTCTTGATAAGAAAAAGTTAGCAAAATAAATTGTTTAAATAAAAAATAATCAAATTCATGGTGATGGGCATGGTCTATTGATCATTTTAGTTAGGTGAAAGGATAATTTGTCCCTTTGCTATCGAAAAAGGTTTAATATTGTTTTTCGTTATACGATTGATTTATATATTCCTTAAATATTGTATTATCAGTTCATATATATTCATGATATTATAAAAATGACTTAAGTTTGTCCTTCTTCTCTTAATCCATCAATTATAATCAAAATAATATATCAACTGATCGTATCAATCCTTATTTTTTTATTAATATCCAAAGTCATCAATATCTTCACCATATATACTATCACCGTGAACATAGTTTTTAGAATACATATGGACCGATAGTATAAACATAAAAGATATATATAGACCAATAATATAATAAAGAAGATAATATTCAAAACTTTTTTTCATAGCGAAAGTGACAAATATGACCCTTTTCCCCTTTGGATATATCATGGCATTGTTTTGTTTGGTCAATGAGACTATAGTATGATGAGTCAAAGTGACAAATATCACTTATAAAGATCATATTATTACTTTAGGAGTAGTTCAACACGCAATATAAATAGCGATGTTAACATGAGCGTAAATATAATAAATATGTTTAATTTATTTAGAATTTTAATTAATATTTTCAATGTCAACATAACTTGCTCATTTGTCACCCCTACATATCAACAAAGTAGACAAGACACAAGAGAAACTAGACATTAAGAAAAAAATGAATATAAAGTAACATAATAAATTAACAAAATGAAAGAAATATATTCTTTGAAGTCATGTAAGGATGGAGCTCAGTAAACACTTGATGGAATAAAAAGATAAAATATGCTTCAAATCAAAGTTGATAAATACAACAAAAATCATCAATAGATGTCTTCTTTTCTTTTATGACTTCTCCTTTAATAGATTTTATAGAAAAAAAAAGTTCTCTGAAATTCACTTCTTGGATATGTAAAAAATGACAATATGAGATTTAGGACTAATTAAGACATTTGTGGCTTACTTTATTATCATCCTTATTTTTTTTAATCGCTAATATTGTTTTTAGAATATGATCGAGATGATATAGTTATCTAAATTCGAAATTGTGTAATTTGTGTAATTATCCCTTCTTTTGCTCTCTCTTTTTTTGGATGTAGAATGTAAATCTCTCCAACAAATTGCTATCGGAAATTTATCATTAAGTAAACTTAAATAGATATATAGATTATTACAATTTATAACAATAACATAATACTTAATATAATTCTATAAGTGAAATTTGAACAGAATAAGATATATGTAGATTTTGTTCCTATTTTTATAGCATAGAAAAATTATTTATGATACACCCTCATCTACAAAAAAATTCACATATAAATTGTCAATTTTTAATTAGAACCCCTTCACAATAGATTCAAACAACTCGAAGCAATTAGTGGTAAAAATTTGAGATTACTGGGTAACAGGAACATGAAAAAAAATGTTGTCTTAAAAATAAAAATTTCTTAAAACATAATGTTACCTAAATATTAATATAGTTTAGACTTATTCCCAAATTAAAAGTATCACTATGAAAAATGACATAAATAGAAAAAATATTTTAATATACTCTATCAGATAACAAGACAATTGATTATTTTTAAATACCTACATTGCTTATAAAATAATGACACAGTTGCATATTTTTATGTATTTTAGTGAAAAAAAGAAGTTCTCTAAAATTAAAATTCACTTCTTGAATATATAAAAAAGACAATATGAGATTTAGGACTAATTAAGACATTTGTGGTTTACTTTATTATCATCCTTTTTTTTTTATCGCTAATATTGTTTTTAGAATATGATCGAGATGATATAGTTATCTAAATTTGAAATTGTATAATTTGTGTAATTATCCCTTCTTTGGCTCTCTCTTTTTTTGGATGTAGAATGTAAGTCTCTCCAACAAATTGCTATCGGAAATCATTAAATAAACGTAAATAGATATATAGATTATTACAACAATAATATAATACGTAATATAATTCTATAATTGAAATTTGAACAGAATAAGATATATGTAGATTTTGTTCCTATTTTTATAGGATAGAGAAATTATTTATGATACACCCTCATCTGGAAAAAAAAATATCACATATAAATTGACAATTTTTAATTAAAACCCCATCAAAATAAATTCAAACAACTCGAAGCAATTAGTGGTAAAAAAAAATGAGATTATTGGGTAATAAGAACATGAAAAAAAAATGTTGTTTTAAGAATAAAAATTTCCTAAAACATAATGTTACCTAGATATTAATATAGTGTAGACTTATTCCAAATTAAAAGTACTACTATGAAAAATGATATAGAAGATAATATTTTAATATACTCTATTAGATAACAAAACAATTGATTATTTTTAAATACATATATTACTTATAAAATAATGATACAGTTGCATATTTTATATATTTTAGTGAAAAAAAAAAAGTTCTCTAAAATTAAAATTCACTTCTTGAATATATAAAAAAGACAATATGAGATTTAGGACTAATTAAGACATTTGTGGTGTACGTTATTATCATCATTATTTTTTTTATCGCTATTATTGTTTTAGAATATGATTGAGATGATATATAGTTATCTAAATTCTAAATTGTATATTTGTGTAATTATCCCTTCTTTTGCTCTATCTTTTTTTTGGATGTAGAACGCAAATCTCTTCAACAAATTGCTATCGGAAATTAATCATTAAATAAACGTAAATAGATATATAGATTGTTACAACAATAATATTATAATACTCAATATAATTCTATAAATGAAATTTGAACATAATAAAATATATGTAGATTTTATTTCTATTTTTATAAGATGGAGAAATCATTTTTGATACATCTTCATCTCAAAAAAAAAAAATACACATATAGATTGACAATTTTTAATTAAAACCCCTTCAAAACAGATTCAAACAACTCGAAGCAATTAGTGGTAAAAATTTGAGATTATTGGGTATAAAATAGGAACATGAAAAAAAATGTTAGTCTTAAAAATAAAAATTTCTTAAAACATAATGTTACCTAGATATATTAATATAGTTTAGACTTGTTCTCAAATTAAAAGTATTACTATGAAATCCCTATACTATTTTCCTTTTGGTGGTGTACAGGGGATTGATCTATAATGAGAAGTAACAACCAAATCCCATTATTTATTAAGGAGTTCAAGTAATAAACATGGTTAGTATAAGAAAATTTTACATTATTGAGTCACTTTCATGTATTATAGTAGGTGACTTGTTTTATTTTTAAGATTACAAATCTTGCATTTTAAGGAGTTTTAATGTAGTTCTCATATCAAAGTGATCCGATGGTTTAAAATTCTTTATACTGACAATCTAGATTACTTAAGAAAAAACAATTCACTCTTTTCATCCCTATATTACTGTATATTTTTTTCTTCTCTTCACATCTATATCTTCATTTTTTCTCTTTGTATGGCGCATTGACTTCTCTTAGTTTTCCAAGATAATTACATGTGACTTTTTGTCTAACAAAACCCTTCTCTCTCATAATTTCCTTAGTTTTCTAACAAGTTAAATGCTTATTTTAACAATTATGTTTTCCTTATTCACTTGTATAGTGAAATCCAAGCATCACATTAACTGAGGGATCCTGTATATGGTTGTGCAGGGTCAATTTTCCATCTACAAAAGCAAGTGAGTGATCTCCAAGCACAATTGGCAAAGGCACAAGCTGAGATTGTCAACATGCAATGCCAACAAGCTCATCTGTTGGAGCTAATTTGCATGGAAATGGGCCAATCTCCACAAGCAATATCACCACCACAACAATCTTTGGACAATTTCACTCATAATATCCCTCTGAGCTTCTTAGACGACGATAACTTTGGATCAGTGTGGGAGGCCTTATGGACATGACGATTAAAGATGAAAACTCAAAATGCTCTCGGTGAAAGGAAACTGAATTGTAATATAAATTGAGCCAAATCTTCAAAGATTTGTGTTAATGTTTATTCAGGTACTTTTTTTTGTAATATGATTCTGATAAGAGCACATGAAACTGATTGGTCGTATGATCCGACCATGTTATATATATAATGCTAATTTATGAGGAAAAACGGATGGTGATGTTTGAAGATGCATTGAGGTGAATCTTAAGTATCCTATCTTGATTTAACTGATGCCATAGATGTAGACAGTGTATGTTGTTGATGGACATGGTAATATTGAGGGCTGGTTTCCATTCAGGCAACTCAGCTAATTAGCATATTCCACCAAAAGAGTTTCAGTTGTGGACTGTGTAATCAGTGAAAAGTTCAATGTTTGTAGGCACAAGACTTGTCAAGTTTGCCATTACTGCTTCTGGTGATGTTTCTTGCTAGAGCTCAGCCCCGACATAGCACAAACAGTTCCTTGTCTATTCAATGATTGGTCATCCAATTGTTAATATGTGCTTCACTGGTGATATTAGGAAAATCATTTTATGAGCTAAAACTTCTCTAAAGAGACATGTGGTATGTTTAAATAGGTTGTTTGAAGTTAGACCTTATGCGAGCTCAATTGAAATTTTTATTCATAGCGTAGCTTCCAATTCAACCTCAAATCACCAGTATGCTGGTATCCCTTTAATTTGGGTCGGGTTACTCATATTCAATGGGTCAAACCTTAACCCGAAGGTAGGAGTTGTTGCAATGAGCAACCATTAGACTGCCCTCATTAAAAGGGTAATTCTTTTCAAGGTTGTAATTGATACCGTAAAACCAAACAATAAAAAGGTTATATAATTACAACAAATGATACAATCTATTCAAACACTCCAGCTTCAAGGTTCATCATTTTTTTTTATTAAACCATTTTACGAGTTTAGAATCCAATTTTATCCACCTATATCATTTCCTAATTATAATAGGAATTCACAAAAGAGCAGTAACTTCTCAAATTGAAATGAGCGTTAATATAGGGGAATGGATATAGAGGATTCATATTGTCAATGCCAACTGATTTAGGATTGAGGTTTAGTACTTGATCGTGAAATTGGAGAATTATCATCTCCACTTGATGAGGATCGAAGCACCTAAGTTGTGCGGACTCTTCACTTTCAATGCTGTACCCGTGTCGGATTCTCCAAAAATACTCTACTTTTGGAGAATCCGACACGCCACATTGACATTTTTGAAGAGTCCGAGCAACATAGCTAAACACAACGTTTTGTTTTGATTTTGGCAGAACTTCAGATTATTTGAAAAGGAGTAGCACTTACTCTTTAGATAACCTGCCAGTTATTTTCTCCTTGCTTGTCTATTAGCTTGTTTCAGTTTGTTGATCCATTTATTATTGCAGGAGTGGTTCAATTAATTTGCGGAATCACAAGGAGGAGCATGAACGTTCGAAAAATTGAAATCTCTATTTCACAATGAGGTAGCTTTTGCCTATTCCTTGTAATAAGACTACATCAAGCTTGCAAAGCAAAAAATTTGAAGGGAGAATTTCAAACACAGTTCTTTTTTATTAAGTAGTGCTTATCGTCGAGTTTCTAACTGCAGTGCATTTCATAAGTAATGCTGATGAATCTTGTCACTTTTCGAATCTCTAGAGTAGTTGGGTAATAAAATTGTCATCTTCTATCTGTATTTGTGCCTTTTTTTTTTGGTATGACAACTTAAAGCTCGAAAATCAGCACTGAATTGCATCAAAGATGTCGTTAAAACTATGCTAGATTGTAATTCAGCATCAGCCTCTGAGATTGTATCAGGATTCATTCATCATTAAGAAATGCTTATGAGCTATGACATAGTCAAACTACTTCACTCTGTTGTTTTTAGTTTTTTAATATATATGCCTCAAAGTGAAGAAGGACACAGCTAAGAGAGAAAAGTCATTCTCCAAAATTGGTACAACAATTGCTCTAGCATTCAACAGGTAAATTCAATCTCTTACTAGTAGAAATATTAAACCATTTTGTGATTCTTTGTTTTGTTTTTCAGGTTTCAGAAATGGAGATTGGCTTAGCAGTTGGTGGTGCATTTCTCTCTTCAGCTTTGAATGTTCTCTTTGATAGGCTTGCTCCTAACGGTGATCTGCTCAACATGTTTAAGATGGACAAGCATGATGTTCGGCTCTTAAAGTAGCTGAGGATGACTTTGCTTGGCCTTCATTTCAAATTACCTATCTTCCTCATTCCAGAAAAAAAAAACTCTCCTATTTTGGTTAGTAAACCTTTGCTTTTGGGGTTATCTTTGTGCCACAATTCGTTGTTTTCCAGTTGGTAGGTGTTGTTGGAATTGTTTTGTCAATATTTCTGCTTTATGATTACAACTTTGTTTTCAAACAATTTATTAAATCGAATAATTTATGGGCTAATTTTCATGTTGATTTCCTCTTTCCAGGTTTAGTTCTATGACCAAGTTTTCCCTGTTTCAACAATTACAATTAACTGCTATAGGGTTAAATTATTTGCTACTTCCTATTATGTTCTGATTATTTATTTGTGTCAAAGATATAGAGAATGCAAATCAATGAAGGCTGCGGATGTCACTCTTGAAACTTTCAAGCTTAAGGTGCTATATTCTTATACGTTCTTTATAGTTATTGTGCATTTATGATTTTTCGGTAATGAGTGAGAGATTGAAATTTGTATTTCAAAATAGATGTATTACTATGCATGTTGCAAGAACTTTGATTTGAGAGGGCTTACGTGAATGTAGTGTAGAATAATTCCCTACAACAGTCACTCTTGAATCTCCATTGATTTATTTATGCTTGAGGTATATATTGTCTTGCTTTTTTTGTTTTGTTAATTTTGTAGTTTGGTCTAATGGTAATGAGGGAACTAAATAAATTAGGATTATTACAGTAAATGTATCACAAGCATGTGCCAACAACTTGTATATAATATATATAAAATAGGATCCTAGACTCACCTACGTGGCAGCACCACAACTAAGAAATTCCATTGTTTGCTTTTCTAAAATTTTAAGCCTTTTACTTTTACACGAATGAAAAAGCATGTTTTGTTAAATTTTGGATTTTGAAACATTGCTTCGATGTTGAACATCTTATTTGCGTTTCCCTTGCTTCTTTTTCCTTCCTCATGAACCCATTCTATATATCTTCAATTTGGTCGATCGGATTTTAGTTGTAGCTACTGGCTGAACGAGTTTAGAGAGATTATAGAGGTGTTGAATTCCAGACGAGGACCTTGGAAATCGTTCATAAGACTATCAAGTGCACAGATTTGTGACGCTCAGGCTAGGTAATTTGACATTGTTAAAAAACAGATAGATTTGATATGTTTTGAATTTGACTGATACAGTTATTTTTATCCGTGTAAATACTTTTATGTTAGAATTATTAGGAGATACAAGTTTGATCATCATCTGATTAGCATATTCTATATATGTTGCTCCTCAATTTTATCTACGGATTATTCAATGCTCTGTAATTTACCTTTTGATGCACCATATTTATGTAAATACTTTGTAGGATATCATATGTAGAAGTATCAAACTAACTCAATAATTTATGGCATAGCATTTCATGCAACACATTATTAGTCAGTTGTTAGATGGCCATGAAAAGTATAATGTCGGATAGTTCTAGAAGACATAAGCTACGCGACATTTCACATCAAGATTTTCTCATGTAACTAATCACACTTTAGATCCGGTAATGATAAGATCACAAATAATGTGTCTCGGACCACACAGGAAAGGTAACCCGCAACTAGGTAAGTTCGGTGTATGAGCTCGATCTAGAAGGCAAATCCATTGCTTTCATTGACAAGGAGTTTCGAACTTGAGACCTCCAACACTTCTGGCTATTAAGGAATGTGATCCAGTATTGGAGCAGTTACCATCTCCTGATATCAACATGTATATAACTATAGAGTAACATATTGCGTATAGCTGAACTAGATTATAATATTTTTTGATCTGGTTTCTTTTAATTGAATATGCTAGAAGAAAAAATCAGTGAAAGAATGACACAATCTCCTGGTATTGAAGAGAATACTTCCTTCCTTGCTATATATTTTGAAGTAAATATGCAGCATAATATGATAAGTTCATTATTGTCTTTTTAATAGGTGACTGAAGTAGTCGTGATCCTTGATGAAATTATCAACTACATGCAATTCTTTCGCTTGCAAGTTGATTAGGTGGCATTTGTTATAGAATTTGTAAAATCTGACTCTCCAATCTTAGTGTCGAGCTTTGAAGAAATTTTTGATCCAGTCAAGGTCTATGGAAAACAACCTCGCTATCTCTGAGGTAGGATAAGGTCTTTGTATACTCAACTCTCTGCAGGCCTCACTTTGTGAGACTATTTAGCTATATGTGTAGTTACTATTATTTTCATTTTTTTTTCAAATTGAAATATGTCAAACTCTAATATTAGTCATAATTTGTAGTTCTGTGTTCGAAATGATGGGGATACATGTTTGTTACGTAGCTACATTTTGTGTGTGTACTTTTATGCAATGTTTACCTAATCTCAGTTCAAGATTGGACTTCAACATGAAATCTTCTCACTCGACATATATAAATAAATTTGTAATGCTCATTACTTATGTTTTTGATTTCTTAAATATAATTGTTCATGAATTTTCTGTCAATCATATTATTTAATTTGTTGCATCAATCATATAAAGATGAAATTATTAAGATTGAATTTCCGAGTTGTGAAGTTACTTCAGACGAAAATTAAGCGCCAAATCCAACTAGATCTATTTAGAGAAACAGAAATCAAGTTTATCTGAAGAAATTTAAGGACAAATGTTATTTATATACGGTTATACCAACTTCAAACAACCATTTAGTTGTGGCCCATGTACTTATATTTTTGTTCTTTATATTATTATATATCCTCTATGTTTTAGTATATATGATTTGGATGAACTTCATTTCTTAAGTATTTAATTAATCTGCCTAATGCTCGAAGATAATATTCATATATATCAATACTATTAACGTTCGTGCACTTCTAATTGATTCGTTTTCATGTATATGCAATATTTTCTTACGGCATAATACATATATTGGACCTTAAACTTGGCTTCAAATTTTAACTTTGACCTCCAACTTTCAAAGTGCACAAATAGACACTTTAACTATCCAACCTTTTAATAAATAAACACGCGTGTCTTACCTGGCAAAACGCGTGATGTGCACGCATTTTGCGCGAGTGAGAAGTAATTTTTGAGGCACACAACAGTGAAAAAAATGCTGAAATGACAACTCTACCCTAAATTAATTAATTTATTTTTTTAGTACTAAAATGGACGTGTAAAGTGTTTAATTAGTTGGCAGCCATTGAGTGGCTCAATAATACATGTGGCAGCGTGTGCATTTCACGCTCTTGGCTCCAAAAATCGTGTGTTTATTTATTAAAAGGTTGGATAGTTAAAGTGCTTGTTTGTGCACTATGAAAGTTGGAGGTCAAAGTTAAAATTTGAAGCCAAGTTTAAGGTCAAATATATGTATTATCCCTTTTCTTACATTTCTCTCAAATTATACTTCTTTCATTCTTAATTTATGTGTTTCAATTTGAATTTCAAAAGTTAAATAAATTATTTAGACCATGAATTCTTAAATGAAATTTTAAAATGAATGGTTTGAATTTCAAAACAAGAAAAAATGTCACATAAATTTAATATATTCTATCTTGCATAAATATATAAAATATCTTATGTATCAAATTACAACAATAACACATATATACGGTTTGCAACCGTGCGAAGCACGGGCTCATTACCTAGTTATGAATATACGTAGACATCATTCACCTTCATTACTGCCGTCATGGATAATTACTACTCCAAAATTTGACTTGAACATGATATCTTAACGAATTAATGAAATTGTGTACAAACTGATCTAAACACTACTGTTATATATCATATATATATATAAAAAGAACTTTATAAAAAAAAGTATATATATATATATATATATATATATAAAACCACACGACATTTTAAACTCTCTTTTTTATTAGTATCAATCTATAATATGTAAGTTTGATATTAATGTTACTTTAGGGATAAATGTCATTTTGGTCTTTATATATAAGTAGGTTGCTTTGAAAGGTCATTTAAATCCATAAGATGTTGGTAACTTCGACAAGAAGAAGTTGCTCGAATGGTAAATACCTTTTACTTTCAATCTTAAAGGTATGAGTTTAAGTCACTGAAAGAGCAAAAAGGTGAGAGAGCAAAAAAGCTAGGGAGGGGTTAAAAAATATAAAAGAATTGAACAGTTTCATTTACTTTTGGCACAACTTGTGCTGAGTCTTATGTGGCCCCAGTTGTAGTCTTTTCCCCTTCAATAACACAATACAGAACATGGTTGGAGAGAACTGATGTATATAAGTTCAAACATATTTCTTTTGTTCAATATTTACTTAATAATTGTACTGAGTTAAAATATAAGTAAACATTGATAATTTCTGCTAAAACACCTTTCATATGCCATACTTGTGTTTATTACTCTAGCAATTAATGGGTAAAATAAAGCTTAATTGTGGATAAAGTAATGCATGCAAAAACACATACATATTACATACTAGAACTGCTAATGTGGTAACTCTATCACTGAGCATTAAGCTATAATATACATGATCTTCACCCAATTAGTTTTGGTACAACTTGTGCTGTCTTGAGGGATAACTTATCCCAAGACTAACGGTTAATCTTGGGATAAGTTATCCCAGCCTTTGCAACCAAACAACGGATTAAAGGGACTCAAAAATTATTCCGGGATCAATTCCTTTTTTCCATCACACCAAACGACCCCTTATTCTTAAAAATTATGTCATGCATATTATTTGACTATGACAAACCA
Source organism: Solanum okadae (assembly GCA_036553675.1). Lineage (NCBI taxonomy): Eukaryota > Viridiplantae > Streptophyta > Magnoliopsida > Solanales > Solanaceae > Solanum > Solanum okadae. Next base: position 46,846,355 of record CM071688.1, on the reverse strand, counting down.
ATAAATCAGCATAACTAATCCCTTCATAACTTAGCTCAACATAATTTATCACATCAAATTCATCAACCACTTTCCTATCCTCTCTTGCTTCAATTATTACATTGAGAGAGTAATGAATAGTCTTTGTCATCTTGTTGGGTGAAAAGTCATACTTTTGGAAAAGAGAAAAAACAGGACAGTAGTTGATAGTAGCAGACATAGTTGTACCAATTACAAGTAAAACCACTAGCAAGAGAGAGAGAGAAAGCAGTGATCATTCATATTTGCAAATTACTCTTAATCATTCAACAGGTAAAATAAAGCTCTTAGTAAAGAAACAGGACAATAATCTTCTCCAAATTCTTATAATCATTTTGTGGTTTCCTGTTTTGCTTTGCAGATTTCAGAAATGGAAATTGGCTTAGCAGTTGGTGGTGCATTTGTCTCTTCAGCTTTGAATGTTCTCTTTGATAGGCTTGCTCCTAACGGTGATCTGCTGAAGATGTTTAAGAGGGACAAGTGTGATGTTCGGCTCTTAAAGAAGCTGAGGATGACTTTGCTTGGTCTTCAGGCTGTGTTAAGTGATGCAGAGAATAAGCAAACATCAAATCCATACGTGAGCCAGTGGCTTAATGAGCTTCGAGATGTTGTGGACAGTGCTGAGAACTTAATTGAAGAAGTCAATTATGAAGTTTTGAGACTAAAGGTAGAAGGTCAGTGTCAAAATCTTGGAGAAACAAGCAACCCACAGGTAAGTCACCTCAGCTTGTCCTTGAGTGATGAATTTTTTCTTAACATAAAGGATAAGTTGGAAGAAAATATTGAAACATTGGAGGAGTTGCAAAAGCAAATTGGTTGGCTTGACCTGAAATCGTGTCTTGATTCGGGTAAACAAGAAACTAGAAGACCTTCAACTTCTGTGGTTGATGAATCTGATATCTTTGGTAGGCAGAGTGAAACAGAGGAATTGGTGGGCCGTTTATTATCTGTTGATGCAAATGGTAGAAGTTTGACTGTAATCCCTGTTGTTGGAATGGGGGGTGTGGGCAAGACAACACTTGCTAAAGCTGTTTACAATGATGAGAACGTGAATGACCATTTTGATTTGAAAGCTTGGTTTTGTGTTTCTGAACAATATGATGCTTTCAGAATAGCAAAAGGATTGCTTCAAGAGATTGGCTTACAGGTTAATGATAATATAAATCAGATTCAGATCAAATTGAAGGAGAGCTTAAAAGGTAAAAAGTTTCTTATTGTTCTAGATGATGTTTGGAATGACAACTATAATGAGTGGGATGACTTGAGAAATCTTTTTGTGCAAGGAGATCTCGGAAGTAAGATCATTGTGACAACACGTAAGGAGAGTGTTGCCTTGATGATGGGTGGTGGGGCAATGAATGTGGGGATTCTGTCTAATGAAGTCTCTTGGGCTTTATTCAAACGACATTCATTAGAAAACAGGGATCCTGAGGAACATCTAGAACTTGAAGAGATTGGAAAGAAAATTGCAGAGAAATGCAAAGGATTGCCTTTAGCTATAAAGACCCTTGCTGGGATGTTACGCTCAAAATCAACGTTTGAAGAGTGGAAACGCATTTTGAGAAGTGAAATATGGGAGCTTCCAGACAATGGAATGTTACCAGCATTGATGTTGAGCTACAATGAGCTTCCCGCACATTTGAAGCGATGCTTTTCCTATTGCGCAATATTTCCAAAAGATTATCAATTTTACAAAGAACAAGTCATTCAACTGTGGATTGCTAATGGTCTAGTACAGAAGTTGCAAAAAGATGAAACGGTTGAAGAACTAGGCAACCAGTACATTCTCGAGTTGAGATCAAGATCATTGTTAGACAGGGTCCCTGATTCTTTTAAATGGAAGGAAGGGACATTCTCAGGCCTGGACTTGGACAAATATTCTCAAATGGATGGTGAGAAATTCGTAATGCATGACCTTCTCAACGATCTTGCCCAAATTGCATCTTCAAAACACTGTACCAGGTTGGAAGACATCGAAGGATCTCATATGTTGGAATGAACTCGACACTTGTCATATTCCATGGGAGATGGTAATTTGTCATTGTCAAAAGGAGATGGTGATTTTGGTAAACTGAAAACCCTCTACAAATTGGAGCAATTAAGGACATTGCTTCCGATAAATATCGGGCTCCATTTTTTTTCAGTTAATCTAAGCAAGAGGGTGCTGCATAACATACTTCCAAGACTAACATTCTTAAGGGCATTGTCATTTTCTCGTTATAACATCAAGGAGTTACCAAATGACTTATTTATCAAATTGAAACTCCTAAGATTTTTGGACCTTTCTTGGACAAAGATAAAACAGTTACCAGATTCAATTTGTGTGTTGTACAACTTAGAGACACTTATTGTGTCGTCTTGTAATTATCTTGAGGAGTTACCGCTGCAGATGGGAAATTTGATCAACCTGCGTTACCTTGACATTAGGAGGTGTTCTCAGTTGAAGCTGCCGCTACATCCTAGCAAGTTGAAAAGCCTCCAGGTGCTATTAGGAGTTACATGTCTTCCAAGTGGTTTGAAACTCAAAGATTTGGGTGAACTCTGCAACTTGTATGGATCTCTATCAATTAAAGAGTTGCAAAATGTGGTTGATAGAAGGGAAGCTCTGAAGGCGAACATGAGGGAAAAGGAGCATATTGAGAGGTTATCATTGTTGTGGGGTAGTAGTATTGCTGACAATTCACGAACTGAAAGAGACATACTCGGTGAACTACAACCAAACACAAACATAAAAGAACTGAAAATCTCTGGATATAGAGGGACAAAATTTCCGAACTGGCTGGCTGATTATTCCTATCTTAAGCTGGAGACGTTGTCTCTTAGCCACTGCAACAACTGTGATTCCTTGCCAGCACTAGGACAACTTCCTTCTTTGAAAGCCCTCGCCATTGGCAATATGGATCGAATAACAGAGGTGACCGAAGAATTCTATGGTAGCCCATCTTAAATAAAGCCATTTAACTCTCTTGAAAGGCTTGAATTTAATTGGATGAACGGGTGGAAGCAATGGCACGTACTAGGAAGTGGAGAGTTCCCTGCACTTCAGAACCTTTCAATTAAAGACTGTCCCAAGTTGATGGGGAAATTGCCTGGAAATCTTTGTTCTTTGACAGGATTGACAATTTCAGGTTGTCCGGGATTTATTTTGGAGACACCTGTCCAACTTTCAAGTTTAACATGGTTAGAAGTTGTCGGTTCTTTAAAGGTTGGAGTTCTTTTTTATCATGCTGATCTATTTGCATCCCAATTTCAAGGAATGATGCAACTAGAGTCATTAGTTATCAAAAGTTGTCACTCTCTTACCTCCTTGCATATTAGCAGTCTGTCGAAAACCTTGAAGAAAATAGAGATACATGATTGTGAGAAATTGAAATTGGAGCCGTCAGTTAGTGAGATGTTTCTCGAGAGACTGGTACTAAGTGAATGTAATTCTATAAATGATATATCACCTGAGCTGGTCCCAAGAGCACACTATTTGAGTGTAAATAGTTGCCACAGCCTTACTAGGCTTTTGATTCCTACTGGGACTGAAGATCTCGATATTTTTGGATGTGAAAATCTTGAAATACTTTTGGTGGCATCCAGGACTCCAACGTTGTTGCGAACTATGAAAATTGCCTACTGCAAGAAGCTGAAGTCGCCAGAACATATGCAGGAACTTCTTCCATCTCTTAATCATCTCTTCCTGTATTCTTGTCCAGAAATAAAGTCCTTCCCTGAAGGAGGGTTGCCCTTCAGTCTAGAATTCCTTGAGATCTGGTATTGCAATAAACTGGAGAATGATCGAAAGGAGTGGCATTTACAGAGACTCCCTTGTCTCAGAGTACTTCGCATCTCCCATGATGAAGAGATTCATTGGGAGTTGCCTTGTGTTTTATTAAAAATATATATTTTGGACTGGTTTAAGAGTCGCCACTTAATTTTTGAAGGGAAATTAAGAAAACCGATTTTTTCAAAAGATTAAAACAGGAAATCAATTGAAAAATATTTAAGGAGGTTCGGGGTTCTTATTAACATTTTGGGAAGGGTTTGAAAGCACCCAAAATGTCCGCTAACTTGCGGTTATCCAACAATTAACTATTTGGCTAAAACTTTAAAATAAGAGCATGCTTGACAAGTTTAGGAAATAAGCAACTTAAGACCTGAAATTATTTTTAGGGAAAGGGAAATAGTATGAGGAATTTACTTACATAAAGTATTTTCAGAGTAATTTGAGTAATGAAATAAGTATAATTTAGTCTTTAGAAAATCTAGAAAACAACTATCTTTTCGGGGAAATCAAATTAGGAAAAACCTTAAAATTAACTAGCAAATAAACAATTAAACAAATAAGAAATAGATAAAATAAAGAGAGAGAGAGAGAGAGTTTTGGGCCCAAGACTGGGTTTCTGTTCGCCTGGACCAGTACTTGGGCCTATTTTCATTTTGGGTCTTTGACCCATTTTGTACCTATTCTAGGCTAACGAAATAATAACCAAAATAAATGGGCATTCTGGCCCAATAATTACAAAATGCAATTGCTGAAATTTTAGGAGGGCTCTCGAGACCCACAAATACATCAACAACCTCGTACTTCGATTTTGACTCGAAAAGGATAAGATTGAGCCTCCTTGGCTCGAAATGATGTGCACAGGAAAGATTGAAAGAGTCCAATGGACTCACTCAAAAGTTCATGCAAGAAAAACAAAAGAGAGAGCAATTAGTAAGTGACTAAAGGAAAACTGATTTAAATGTAATTATCAATCGAATTAAACAAACAGACACTTAGGCACAGATAGACAACTGCACATACACTTACATCAAGACTAAAGGAAACTCTGTTCTAAAAATAATAATGAAATACACCGGTGGACCAGAACAATGCAAGACACTAAAATGATCAATTTCACACACTTTTTTGTAGAACATGTAATACTATTGTATTTTATCAAACCAACCAGCAGTGTATTAAAGAAAATGTACGACTGATATACCATAATTTAACAGTAAAGAAATAAAGAGATACAATTCTCAACTAATTATTTTAAAGTGCCAAACATTTGTGTCCTTAGCAATTAATGAAGAGATTGCATCCAAGGACAACAAGACATTATAGTAAGCTTTAGCATAATTCTTTGCACTCCAAGAATTGAAGAAAACTATCCTAAAACACATATTTAACATGAAACAAGAGGAAACATACTAATTTAGACAATGAATCCACACAAAGCTTTTGCAAAATCCATCTCAAAACAAACACTTTATAACATAATAAACACACTTTATACCTACACTAAGTTACAGCAATCACAAAAAGACCAAATATAGTTTTCCAATAATGATTAACAGAAAGCAATTAGGCCAAGACGTGACTCCTATGCTGGAAAACGATGTCACCGAATTCAAGTTGAAATACACGGGATTAATAGAAATCTGAATCTAAAGAAAACATAATAAGCAAACGCTAATTGACATAACTCGAGTCATCTAAGTAACCATTCTTTCTTTCTAATTAGTAGCCAATTGCAAATAATGAAGAATAAATGAAGATTAAGCTTTGCATAATTGGGAGATATGGCAACAGAACTATATAATACTAAAGAAACTAAACATTTTAAACATGAACGAAACCACTAATACACAATATTAGCAAAGTAAGACAGAACTAGTATTTTCTCCGGGGGTGAGCGAAATAGGACCTTAACATTTACAAATTTAGTAAAAACTAACGAGGAAAAAGAAAATGGATAGATATGCTTATTCCATGTGAAGATCATGGAACTAACGATAACCCACACACGAGAGATATACAACATACAACATACAACATCCATATTAATTAGCTTTCTAGATTCTACCTCGTTTTGAAAAGCAAGAATAACATTAACGGTAGCGAAATTGGATGAAACCTGATGCTTAGAGATGGTGAAAAATGGAAAAAAAGGAAATGCGACGACATTCCGACAAGCAGATTTAACAAGGGAAAAATAGGACACACTTAAACCAAGAAGCGAAGAAACGACGACACCACATACAAAGCAACAAAAAAAAAACTTGAGCCAACCTTGGAATCACATCACCCTAGGACAAAATATACAATACGAAAGCTAACCATTTTCAACCACGAATGACAGTAACGCAACAATACAGTAGCAAGACATATCATAAATAGAAGAAGAGCGAAAGAAGATCATGGCGAAAATGTTACCTTTTTCCAGGCAGCGGACTGAGATCTCGAGCTAAGCAAAGCTTTCACCACCAACACCACAAGCGACTATTCCGATAAACTTCGGTGAACAAGACACGAGCAAGAAGACCAAACAAAATCTGAACCCTCACTCTCTGGTTTCAGGAACTAATGTTAAGTATTTTATATATAAATGTATAGCTAGCAATTTTACTGTGGCTTCGTCTCTAATTGCAGCTCTCTCAATTATTATTTTTTCAACTCTCTAACTCTATCCTCTCCCTTTTTACAGTGAACAGGAGACGATTATATATAGAAGGGAATAACTAGGGTTCCGAATTTCGGAGGGAAAAGGGCCAAAATCCGGATAGAAAAGGGTCCAATTCAAAAATCAAAATCCCAAAAACCTTTCACCCTTTTGGAGAGACAACTTTTCCTTGCAATTTTAACCCATTCCAGAAGAGGAAAGGGGAAGAAATGCGTGCTTGCTTTTGCTGTTGTGATTGTACCAATCGAAAGGGACGTTGGAGTTGGATGTTGACGTTGGGGGGACTTTCTGGGTTTCTTCGTGAACATTGAAGGAAACATTGGGGCTGAATGTTGTTGTTAACGTGGGGTTGGGCCGGGTTAAATGGGAAAAGGTGGGCTGGATCGGCTGCTGTTGTTGCTGGAAATTAAAGTTGTATGTAATGTGTGGGTGGGTTTTGGAATAAAGGAATTAAAAAGGGAATTGGGTCGGTTAGAAAATTGGAGAATTGGTACGTTGGGAATTAAATTGGGCTAGGAATAGAAGTTGGCCCAAAATTTTGGTCTTACACTTTAGTTGAAGAATCACCAAAATTGCAATTAAGAAAATGGCCGTATGAATTTTCATCGTGGCCAATCGGAATTAAAAATCTAGCCAAATAAGTTTAATTGGTGATTCGGCTAAAAACTAAATAAAAGATGAGTTAGTAGAAATTATTTAATGAGTTTCTTAATTCTAACGATATAAAATAATCAACTTGTTTACAAAGTAATCATTATTTTTTTTTTTTATTATTTTTAAAAAAAAATACAAACTAATATTCGAAATGGCAATTATGATTTAAACTAAATTAATAACGTACTTATCTAAAAATGTAAAATCTTGAGGTGATTTTTGTTTATAAGATATATTAATTATATATATAAAATATACATATATTTATTATTTGAAATATTTAAAATATTATGAAAAGTAACTAAAATTCTTAAAAGTAACATGAAAAAATATTTGAACCTCGTAAAGCTAATTATTGCAAATTATTTGAAATCAAAGTAGCTTAAAAACTAATTCCTATCGGAGAGGATCAAAATTGGGTGTCAACACCTTGCTCAATTCAAAGACTTGAGGTATACAATATGAAAACATTAAGCAGCCAACTTCTCAAAAGCCTCACCTCTCTTCAATCTCTATCCACTAATTATTTACCTCAAATTCAGTCACTGATCGAAGAAGGGCTTCCCTCGTCTCTTTCTTCACTAACATTAAGCGACCATCATGAGCTCCATTCACTGTCAACTGAAGGTCTTCGGGGCCTCACTTCTCTTAGGCATCTACAGATTAGATCCTGCAGTCAACTCCAATCTCTTCCGGAATCAGCGCTTCCCTCCTCCCTCTCTGAGCTGACCATCACAAATTGTCCTGAACTTCAACATCTTCCAGTAAAAGGGATGCCCTCTACCCTCTCTAAACTATCGATTTCACACTGCCCATTGCTCAATCCACGTCTAGAATTTATGAAGGGGGAATACTGGCCAAATATTGCTCATATTTCCACTATAGAGATCAATGGGGAATACCTGTGATGATCAAAACAAATGGTACTCTGACAGATGTAAGAACTCTTTTTTATCTCAGTAGCTTTTTATTGTTCATTACTTCTCTTTGCTTGTTTGTTGATTTTTTTCCTTTGTTATATTGTTTTGTGCAGTGTGTAGCGTCTGTTGCACTGTGAAGCCGAGGAATCATCTTCAGATCAGGATGAATTTAATGTTGGATTACAAAAAAGAAGGTGAAAAAATATTTATGTTCGGGTGGGAACACTATAATCATCGTATTATATCATCATATCATCTTATTATATTAAAAGTGGATTCTTAAAGGTCAATTGTAACATCAATCTCAATTTATGGATTTGGGCATTTTTTTTCTTATTAATCTGTTTTGTGGTTATCATTGAATTGGTTATATTCTTTTTATGGATTCTTTCCCGCAAATAATTATATACAAATATTAATATTTAATTATAATGTGATATATTTCTATGGTCACACTTAAATATCAATTGCACTATTCTTTTTTCCTCCTTCATTTATTTGCTTTAAATATTCTCCTTCATGACTCTTATCTAATTACGTATTCAATTGTTACTCTTAATTTTCATAATTTTTTTATATTCATAACCTCCACTTTTTTAATTTAGAACTTTAAGATATATTTTGGTATTCCTCCATGAATATCTACATAAATTCATCTTTTTTGTTTTATGGGATCTCTACACAATGTTATCCTTTTCATTCTTGTTCTATTTGATTCATTATATAGTTTGGAAATTTATCTCAATAGCAATTCACTCTTCATCTTACTTGAAGATTTTCTCATTGATCAGTCTTTGAAATATTGTGCAAAATTTTGTCAAATTTCCAAAATCAGTTGAAAGGACTAGTATCAGTTAAATCATCCACTACTTTCAACTACCAGAACTGATATTTAAAAGGTTTATTTTTAATATAGCTGAGAGTGATGCTCAAATTGCATATTGATGGAGGAGTGACCTGAGATTGCTCAAACACAACGTATGATTCGATAGTGAACTTATATAGCGAGCAAGATCATTGGTAAGTGATTCTCCAAATAAATTTGAAGACTTTGCTTTGTTTGTTTATCAATTGATTTTCTATGCTAATCTTCTAGACTGCTTTGCATCATTTATTTCCATCACAAAAGTTATGAGTCTCTTTATTCCCCTGTTTCTAGTCCCAGTCACTTCCCGCACAACACGAATGGTACATGAATTATCTATTAGTGATACTCTTAACAAGGTGTGAGCTCGCACGATTTTCCCCAAAATACCTCACACCATTAAGAAATCCTACACCTTATATGTAGCTTCCCAATTATTGATAGGGATACCAGTAATGATTAAGAGAAATGATGCTCTGATATATGTAATTTTAATTCTTTCTTTTTTCATTATTTATTTATTTTTATTAACTTCTCCTTGCTTGTTAGTTAATTCTTTCCCTTTGTTAAATGTTTAAGCAGCGCAAAACGTCTATTGCCACTGTGAAGCCGAGGAATAATCTTGGATCGGGATGAGTTTAATTTTAGATGACAGCAAAAAGGTGAGAAAAAGAAAGCTGGTATGGGATTGAAATAATCCGCTTCGAAAAGTTGATAGCTCAATGTAATATTAATGAACTAGTAATCTTGTCAGCAGGATGTTTATTGTCTTGGATCTTCATCTCAATTGCAATTCATGAATTCTTGTTATATATATTCACTCTTAGAATATTAACACTATTTCACAGTATCTCTTTTCTTAATGTAATATCAATGAGCTAGTAATCTTTTAAGACTATTGTTTCTTGTATTTTAACCTATGTTCTCCCTCAAAATCTCGCAGACTGGGAAAATTTTTGCCATCATGAAAAGTTGTTCAGCTTTGTTCCCCATTTCTTGTGTCTTCCACAGGGATAAGGGGTCCGAAGGAATGAAACCTCATTTTTCAGTCCGGTAGCCAAAATCTTGAAAAGGGTTGCATCAAGCTTGAAATTTATAGAAATTCGGAAAGACTTCCAATATCTGCTTCCACATTTAAGCCTTGTTATATCGCATTAATTTCAAGTTATATACGACTACATTTGATAGCATATACTGAGCTTTTATTAATATTTGGATATTCAGAGATTTGGACGGAAGATATAAAAAGTAAGCTGATAAATTTGGAGATTGTAAAGTTCTCTTTAATTGATTTCCATTACTCAACCTCTAGTGGGACCTCAGAACTAAGTGAAAGGCAAGGAACTGTATCCTACTCGGAGTGAATTCAAGGTTAGGTAACAAAAAATGATTTACACATGTTTCAGTTACCAAGATGTTTATATTGTAGTGGTAGTAGTTGTAGCTGACTTTGTTAGAATTAACAGCATAACTAAGAAAGAGTCATCTCTTACTAATTCTTATAATTTTAGCTGATGATGTAAGCTGTTCAAAATATGACATTGTCTTAATGCGTTTGTTGCAATTTACTGCCCCGATAATTTAATATTTTGGAATTCTCCCTTTTTGGTCCATAAGCTTGACTTGTTCATTGATCCATCGTTGTTCAATCTTGTCTTTGTTGTTCGATCCTTGTAACTTGAAAATCAGCATTGATTTGCATCAGAAATTTATTTGAGGTTGGGAGACAAACCAGCACGTCAAATTCCAACCATCATTCGTCAAAAGGACCAGTCATTTTCTTTTGTGAAAATTTAATAAATGTTTGATTTTGTTATATCTGAGGCTGACACAAGCTCTGTGTATTGTACAGTTCAAATTTGATTTCCTCTGAGTAGTTGCTTGCAGTAGAAGGATTAGTCAGCCTATAGATTTGATGCTACTAGTTTAATGTTTGGCTGTATTAATATTCAATTGTTTTACCAAGTTTGCCAGCTTTAATAGTTTTCACTTTATTCAACTACTTCCAGGTTTTCTTAATAAGTTGTGGAAGGAGGAAGTGGTTTAGTGTAATGACCCGAAAGGTCATTTTGGTAATTTGTTCGTGGAAATGACTATTTTTCCCTTTCGGTAGTTGCCCCGAGTCCCATGTTTTGTAGTTGTAAAGTTGGTTTGAGGAAAAGTTGGTAAAAAGTTGAGTTTTTGAGAAGTTGAGTTTTTATGAGTTAAAGTTGGTTAAAAAGTGCTTTTTCGAGTCATTTGGAGTTTCGGAACTCGGATCGGATTTCCGTCGATTCCGGCAGTTTTAGAATGTCGAAACGGGTCTGTGTGAAGTTACGGAGTTGAATTTGGAGTTGAAACGAAGAATTGAGGTCCTAAGTTGCTAAAGTTGTGAAATTTTGATAAGGAGTTGACTTTGGTCAATATATGAGGTTCCGAGGCTCAGATTGAAATTCCAAGAGTACCGTTGGTTTCGGGAGGCGATTCTAAGTCTAGAATGAGTCTTGGTTGAATTTTTAGACGCTCCGTTTGAGTTTCGAATTTTTTTGGCGTTAAATTAGTTTCTTGGCATCTTATTGAATTTTGGGTCAAGGAGTCCTCGAATTCAAATTCCGACGGTTCCATTGAGTCCGGAACGTCGAATTTAGTGGGGGTACATATTTAGTTTGTGTGCACGAGATTTCGAACGAATCCCGAGGGTCCAACGGGGACTTAAACTTTGGTGTTATTGTTGTGTTTCAGCTGCAATAGCAGTCCTTTTTAAGCCAAAACCAGCAGCTATTTTTCCCCCAACTTGAAAAATACCCATTTCTCCATTTTTAGACTTTGAGAGCTCGAAAATAGGTGATTTCAAGTGGGTTTTCGCAAGGAATTCATTGGGTAAGTTATTTCCAACTTAGATCTTTGGTTTCCATCGATTATTTATGGATTTTAACATCAAAATTTGATATTTCAAGTGTAAAATTTGGGGGTTTTTGCCTAATCCGAATGTAATAGAAAAATAGAGTTTGTGAACTCATTTCAACTCCTTTTTCAAAACGGTTTTCACTATTGGATTCTAAATTTCTTGGGGAACATTTTTCACTAAATATTTCCAGATTTCGAGAATATTTTTCCGGAACGAGATTTTTGACCATTTTACCCTTTTTCTCCAAATTTCACAATATTGGTGTTGTTAGATTCGTATTGATTGTGGGATTCCATTTATGAATAGATTATGGTGATTTGGAGCGTGCTCGAAAGGGTAAAACTCAAATTTGAGTTACTAGTTGAAGTGTTTTGAGGCAAGTGACTTCTAAACTTTGTTAAACTCTTAGACTACACATGACTACTTTCCTAATTGTGTTGGGGAGTAATGGGGATTGAGGATGGGTTTTATTTGTTGATTGAAATTGTTGTAAATGAAAGATGGGGAAATAAAACGAGCTAAATGTGTTATATGTGACTTGAATTTGTTGAATAAGTCATGTGATAACTGATATTGAGGGGATAGAAGAGCATGAGTAGGCTATGATTGATACAGACATTGATGTTGAGACAGATGTTGTGTAATACTATGATGTGGTCATGATATGGTTGTGATTGAGACAGATGATGTGTAATACTATGATGTGGTCGTGATATGGTTGTGATTGAGACAGACGATGTGTAATACTATGATGTGGTCGTGATATGATTGTGATTGAGATAGATGATGTGTAATACTATGATGTGATCATGATATGATTGTGATTGATGACATGTGCATATTCATTATTCATCCCATGTGTGAACTATCTGTTGCATGAGTTCTGAGACACTGATATGAGGATGGATGGATATGAGACACAGTTGAGACTAGCTCCGGCTAGAGATATATGAGATGGACTAGCTCCGGCTAGCGATTTGGATGCCGATGGGATCTGGTTCCGGCGGTGATACATGGTCCATGTGTGGCCCCCATGGGTTCTGATTTGAGTATTCAGCGCGGTCTGATTACGTCAACAGATGTGTATCTTAGGACAGACATGCATCACGACTACATGACATCATTATTGCATTTGCATCGCATTTGACTTCATCTTTGTCTGTGGTGTGTGGATTTTACCTATTTGCCCCTCTTCATGTGATATATGATCTATTTGCTCTTACATGAGGATATAAGGTTGATGTTGAGACACTGTTGGATATATCTGTCGATTATGAATTGTGTAGTATAGGTTGTTGATTCGCTGTTAGAATGAAGTTTCGGTGGTTCGGTTGGGATTGAAAGGAGTTGTTTGTAGCTGCTAGTTTATCTTAGTTTAGTGTTACTTGCGAGTACCTGTTGCTTTTGGTACTCACCCTTGCTTCTACACAGTTGTGTAGGTTGACAGCTCTATCAGATCCGGCTTATTACTCATCTTCAGATTAGAGCTTCCAGACTTACTTGAGAGGTAGCGGTTCATTCTAGACGTGCCCTCAAGTTATCTATATTTACTGTTCTGTTCTATTCTAGAACTTTACTATGAGACTTGTATATTTTATTCAAATTCCGTATTAGAGGTTTGTACATGTGACAACCAATTCTGGGGTTATGTTGAGTTTATTTAAAGACTTCCGCTTATCTTTCTATCTTATTCTTGTTTTATTAATTCTGTATCGCCGGGTTTTTGGGTGTTAGGTTGACGTGTCTGGTGGGGTTTGGGCACGTGCCATCACATCCGGTTTTGGGGTGTGACATTTAGAGTAATGCAAGTGCTAACTTTTGAATAGGCAAATATCAGCTCAACTGTGATCGATCAGCAGAATGTAGGTGCAGAAAGGTACTTTCTCTTTTCGCTGGAATTTGACACTACTACTTTCTTTTATCAGACTGAGAAAGAAATATTGAGCAAACTTTTGTACAAGGAGTTTCTCGTATAGCACGTTAAGATCATTTCTATTTTCTTCTCTTCTGTCAGCAGCTCAACAAAGTACAAGGTTCGATTGATCAGTTTCTCTGCCAAGATACGATGTCATTTCCTCATCGAGATTAGCTGAAGTTTGCCACCAGAACCAATGCTAGAATTCCTTCCATCTCTCGAAAGAATGGTAGGCATTTCATTCTCAGTAAAAAAAAAAGGATATTTTTGTGTATGAAACTCTGATGGTTGTTGTTCACTGCTACAGCTGCACTTCAAAATTGAGAAACTTTAATTGCTCAAATGCCCCTTTTTATCATTTTGTGTTTGAGTAATTTTAACTGTTGAGATCTTTATCAGGTAATCATGTGGATCGTGAGAGTTCCTTCCATCTGTATGTCTAAAATGTGCTTGTCAGACTCAAAGAATGACTGCTTAAAACGTTTGGCTTGAAATGCTGAACCTGCATTTAGACCAGCAGTGCTACAAGGTCAAGTTGGTATGTCCAAATGGTGTCGTCCACGAGTTTGGTATTACTTCCATCCTCAACATTGCTCTGTTGTGCGCGAGTTTGTATCATCAGATGGAATTTTATTTTGTATGTATATATAGTAAGTGATGCTATTTCAAGTTATGTATATGATCTTAGTTGAGTTGAAGCAGCAAATATTGCTATGTTGTCCTTGAGAATGTTCAGGATTGAGATTACAAGTGAAGTTAGTTTAGTATAATTACGAAAGACAAAGTTGGACCTCTTTATAATGACAGACATCTTTTTGGCTGCTATAATGAATGATTGCTATTGTTACAGACCTTAATAACATTTGACGTTTAGATCTTATTTGGTGGTTATTGATAAAAGAAATATGCAAGAAGTCATTTCCTCTTGACTTTTTATGTTATAGAAGAAAACAACATACTTAACACGGAAAAGACATAAAATCCGTCTGAACTTGTCCCGAAAAAGCGAATATATTGTGGCAACTTATGATACTCAATAACACAAGTACTATTTAAAAGTGAATTTATTTTGCTAGAGCAAAAGAGGGTGCCTTTCTGCTTGGGCTATCTTTTCATAGTATTTGATTTCATCAAATAAAGAGAATTATAAAAGGAACACTTTTAAAACACATTAATTTCAAGAAAAAAAAAAAAAAAAACCAACCCAAAGAACACAATTAGTAGGTAGTTTCTGGTCATTTAAAAAAGTTAATGCCAGTTGATTGAAGAGACCAATAGTATGAAGGTCGTTGAATTAAATTAGTAGGAGAATTGTGTAATCTTTGAGTTAAATCAAATGGCTTTTAAAAAAATAAATTTAAGTGTTGAAAACAAGACAATGTAGTGGTTAGATTTCAACTTCAAAAATGGCATCTTCTATGAAAAATTATTTAAAAAACAATTTGTTATAACCACTACTTATAATATACTCATTTGCCTTTATATAATGGTGGTGTCCACCAATAATTTATTATTATTGTATGGAATTTGATAATCAAGCCAAAACTTACAAGTTTGATTCAATTAAAATATAACAAGTTTTGTTATTTTTAGTTTTTTAATATATATGCTGTGGAAAATAAGAAAGAAAAGTCATTCTCCAAAATAGGTATAACAATTGCAAATTAATTAGCGGACAGTCAGTATATTGTTTGCATATTGCTCTAGAATTCAACAGGTAAATTAAATCTATTACTAGTAGAAATATTAAACCATTTTGTGATTCTTTGTTTTGTTTTTCAGGTTTCAGAAATGGAGATTGGCTTAGCAGTTGGTGGTGCATTTCTCTCTTCAGCTCTTTGATAGGCTTGCTCCTAAGGGTGAGCTGTTCAAGGTGTTTCAGAAGCATAATTAAAAATATGTAATTTAGTAGTGGACTGAACATTTTAAGAGAAATTAAAATATAAATAAACATAAGAATTAGGCAAATAAGTTCAACTTATAATGTATTCATAAATAAAAATTATATTTATAAAATGCAATTTTTTAATAGAAAAATATAATATCATAAAAACAATGAATAATTAAGATTGTGAATATTATCATAAATATTGTTAAAAATTATGTTAATATACATGAATGTATAAAAGATAGTTTAAGGGAGGTATGTTTGTTATTTTACATACTTTATCCCATGATAAGTTATGTTGGATTACTATTCCAGGAGGGATAACTTATCCCAAGACTAATTGTTAATCTTGCGATAATTTATCCCAGCCTTTGCAACCAAACAACGAATTAAAGGGCACTAAAAACTTATTCCAGAATTAATTCCTTTTATCCATCACACCAAACGACCCCTTATTCTTAAAAATTATGTCATGCATATTATTTGACTATGACAAACTAATAAATCAGCAGAACTAATTCTTTCATAACTTATCTCAGCATAACTTATCACATGATAATTAATCTTAACATAACTTGTCCTCAATTAATCCAAAAGTCATACTTTTGGAAAAGAGAAAAAACCACTAGCAAGAGAGAGAGAGAGAAATCAGTGATCATTCATATTTGCAAATTACTCTTAATCATTCAACAGGTAAAATAAAGCTCTTAGTAAAGAAACAGTAATCTTCTTCAAATTCTTATAATCATTTTGTGGTTTCCTATTTTGATTTGCAGATTTCAGAAATGGAGATTGGCTTAGCAGTTGGTTGTGCATTTCTCTCTTCAGCTTTGAATGTTCTCTTTGACAGGCTTGCTCCTAATGGTGATCTGCTGAAGATGTTTAAGAGGGACAAGTGTGATGTTCGGCTCTTAAAGAAGCTGAAAATGACTTTGCGTAGTCTTCAGATTGTGCTAAGTGATGCAGAGAATAAGCAGGCATCAAATCCATCTGTGAGAGACTGGCTTAATGAGCTTCGAGATGCTGTGGACTCTGCTGAAAACTTAATAGAAGAAGTTAATTATGAAGTGTTGAGGCTTAAGGTGGAAGGTCAGCATCAAAATCTTGGAGAAACAAGCAATCAAAAGGTAAGTGACTGCAACCTGTGCTTGAGTGATGATTTTTTTCTTAACATAAAGGAGCAGTTGGAAGACACCATTGAAACATTGGAGGAGTTGGAAAAGCAAATTGGCCGCCTTGATCTAACAAAGTATCTTGATTCGGGTAAACAAGAAACAAGGGAATCTTCAACTTCTGTTGTAGATGAATCTGATATCTTAGGTAGGCAAAAAGAAATAGAGGGATTGATTGACCGTTTGTTGTCTGAGGATGGAAAGAATCTGACTGTAGTTCCTGTTGTTGGAATGGGGGGCGTGGGCAAGACAACACTTGCTAAAGCTGTTTACAATGATGAGAGTGTGAAAAAACATTTTGATTTGAAAGCTTGGATCTGTGTGTCTGAACCATATGATATTCTCAAAATAACAAAGGAGTTACTTCAAGAATTTGGTTTAACAGTTGATAACAATCTGAATCAACTTCAAGTCAAATTGAAGGAATGCTTAAAGGGAAAAAAGTTTCTTATTGTCCTAGATGATGTGTGGAATGAAAACTATAAAGAGTGGGATGACTTGAGAAATCTTTTTGTACAAGGAGATGTAGGAAGTAAGATCATTGTGACGACACGTAAGGAGAGTGTTGCCTTGATGATGGGTTGTGGAGTAATCAATGTGGGGACTCTGTCTAGTGAAGTCTCTTGGGCTCTATTCAAACGGCATTCATTTGAAAATAGGGATCCTGAGGAATATTCAGAATTTCTAGAGGTTGGAAAACAAATTGCAAACAAGTGCAAAGGACTGCCATTAGCTCTAAAGACACTTGCTGGCATTTTACGTTCCAAATTCGAGGTGAATGAGTGGAGAGACATTTTAAGAAGTGAAATATGGGAGCTGCCAAGTCGTTCGAATGGAATCTTACCAGCATTGATGTTGAGCTACAATGATCTTCGTCCACATTTGAAGCAATGTTTTGCTTTTTGTGCAATATATCCAAAAGATCATCTGTTTAGCAAAGAACAAGTTATTCACCTGTGGATTGCTAATGGTCTTGTACAGCAGTTGAATTCAGCTAACCAATACTTTCTCGAGTTGAGATCGAGATCATTGTTTGAAAAGGTTCGACAGTCTTCTGAATTGAATCCGGGGGAATTCTTAATGCATGACCTTGTCAATGATTTGGCCCAAATTGCATCTTCAAATCTGTGTAACAGGTTGGAAGAGAACCAAGGATCTCATATGTTGGAACAAACTCGACACCTGTCATATTCAATGGGTGATGGTGATTTTGGTAAACTGAAAACCCTCAACAAATCGGAGCAATTGAGGACATTGCTTCCCATCAATATCCAGCTGCGTTGGTGCCATCTTAGCAAGAGGGTGCTGCATGACATATTGCCAAGACTAACATCTTTGAGGGCACTATCATTGTCTCATTATAAGAATGAGGAGTTTCCAAATGACTTGTTTATTAAATTAAAGCACCTAAGGTTTTTGGACTTTTCTTGGACAGATATAAAAAAGTTGCCAGATTCAATTTGTGTACTGTACAACTTAGAGACACTTCTCTTGTCATATTGTAGTTATCTTAAGGAGCTACCTCTGCATATGGAAAAATTGATCAACTTGCGTCACCTTGACATTAGCGAAGCTTATTTGATGACACCCCTACATCTAAGCAAGTTGAAAAGTCTTGATGTGCTAGTGGGAGCCAAGTTTCTTCTAAGTGGTCGTAGTGGTTCGAGAATGGAAGATTTGGGTGAACTGCATAACTTGTATGGATCTCTATCAATTCTTGGGTTGCATCATGTGGTAGATAGAAGGGAATCTCTGAAGGCAAACATGAGGGAAAAGAAACATGTTGAAAGGTTATCTTTGGAATGGAGCGGAACTAATGCTGACAATTCACAAACTGAAAGAGACATACTTGATGAGCTACAACCAAATACAAACATAGAAGAACTCCGAATCACTGGCTATAGAGGAACAAAATTTCCAAATTGGCTAGGTGATCCTTCATTTCATAAGCTAATAGACTTGTCTCTTAGCAACGGCAAAGACTGTGATTCCTTGCCAGCGCTAGGACAGCTTCCTTGTTTAAAATTCCTTACCATTAGAGGGATGCATCAAATAACACAGGTGACTGAAGAGTTCTATGGTAGTTCATCCTCCACAAAGCCATTTAATTCTCTTGAGCAGCTTGAATTCGCAGAGATGCGGGAGTGGAAGCAGTGGGGTGTACTGGGGAAGGGAGAGTTCCCTGTACTTGAGGAACTTTCGATTGATGGTTGCCCAAAGTTGATTGGGAAGTTGCCTGAAAATCTTTCTTCTCTGAGAAGATTGAGGATATCAAAATGCCCTGAACTCAGTTTGGAGACGCCTATCCAACTTTCAAATTTAAAAGAGTTTGAAGTTGCTAATTCTCCTAAGGTTGGAGTTGTTTTTGATGATGCTCAATTGTTTACGTCTCAACTTGAGGGAATGAAACAGATTGTTAAATTAGATATTACTGATTGTAAGTCTCTTACCTCCTTACCTATTAGCATTCTGCCGAGTACCTTGAAGAGAATAAAAATCTCTGGTTGTAGGGAACTGAAATTGGAGGCGCCGATCAATGCTATTTGTCTGAAGGAATTGTCTCTAGTAGGATGTGATTCACCTGAGTTTCTCCCAAGAGCACTCTCTTTGAGTGTAAGAAGTTGCAACAACCTTACTAGGCTTTTGATTCCTACTGCCACTGAAACAGTCAGTATTAGAGATTGTGATAATCTTGAAATACTTTCAGTGGCATGTGGGACTCAGATGACATCATTGCATATTTACAACTGCGAGAAGCTGAAGTCGCTGCCAGAACATATGCAACAACTCCTTCCATCTCTTAAGGAACTGAAACTGGTTAATTGTTCACAAATAGAGTCCTTTCCTGAAGGAGGATTGCCCTTCAATTTACAACAACTTTGGATCTCCTGTTGTAAGAAATTGGTGAATGGCCGAAAAGAGTGGCATTTACAGAGACTCCCCTGTCTCAGAGATTTAACTATCCACCATGATGGTAGCGACGAAGTGGTTCTTGCTGATGAAAAATGGGAGTTGCCTTGCTCTATTCGAAGGCTTAGCATATGGAATCTGAAAACATTAAGCAGCCAACTTCTCAAAAGCCTCACTTCTCTTGAGTACCTATTTGCTAATAATTTACCTCAAATGCAGTCATTGCTGGAAGAAGGGCTTCCTTCCTCTCTTTCTGAGGTAAAATTATTTAGCAATCATGATCTTCATTCACTACCGACCGAAGGTCTTCAACGTCTCACGTGGCTTCAACGTCTAGAGATTCGGGATTGCCATAGTCTCCAATTTCTTCCCGAATCGGGGTTGCCCTCCTCCCTCTCTGAGCTGCGCATTTGGAATTGCTCTAATGTCCAATCTCTTCCCGAATCGGGGATGCCCCCTTCTATCTCTAATCTATATATTTCCAAATGCCCATTGCTCAAACCACTCCTAGAATTTAACAAGGGGGATTACTGGCCAAAAATTGCTCATATTCCCACCATATATATTGATTTGGAATCCCAGTAATGATTAAAAAAAATGGTGCTCTGATAAATTGTAAGTTAAAATTCTTTATTTTTTCATTTATTTTTCTGATTACTCCCTTTTCTTGCTTGTTAATTTTTTTCCTTTGTTAAATCCTTGAGCAGCACAAAGCGTCTATTGCCACTGTGAAGCTGAGGAATTATCTTTGGATCGGGATGAATTTAATTTTAGATGACAGCAAAAAAGGTGATAAACCGAAAGCTGGTATATGTAGGAATTGAAATTATTTGCTTCGGAAAGTTGATAGCACTTCATGTATTCTTGTTCTTTCAGTTTTTCAGTGAGTTAGTTGATCAAAGGACTAAGGAGAATGGAGGTTTAGAGTAATGCACATGCTCACTCATAAATGCATAGCTCTAATAGAATTCAGAGGTATACAAGACACAAAGTTTGTTTCCTATCTCCGTTTTCCTGTTTACATTCCTTTTCCTTGTTTGTTATTTCTTCTTGTTTTTCTTAATAGTGTTGAACAGTGTGGATCATCTATTGCCACTGTGTGGAGCGAAGCATTTTCATTCTAATTTTAGATGACTATAAGGTGATACGTTGCAACTAATGTAATCTTTAAACTTGCTCTGAGTCTTCTTTTCCTATCTCCTTTTTTTTTTATATTAGCTTGGCTTGTTATAGCTGAGGCTGACACAAGTTCTGTGTATTGTACAGTTCAACCTTAATTAACATTCAATTGCTTTACCAAGTTCACTGGCTTAAAAATGTTCACTTGAAATGGACTACATCCAGGTTTTCTTCTAACTTTATCAAAGAACGTATTGCTTCTTTTTCCCGTGGGTTGAGGAAGGAGGAGATGGTTTAGACTTTAGAGTAATGCACATGTTTAACTCTTGATTTTTGATATTTCTACTGAGAGAGTTCAAACGCACACGAGACAGAAAGCTTGTCTTCCCATAACTTAACATCTAAAAGCAGGGGCGGAGCCACCTTCAGCAGAAAATTATATTATTTATGCATGGTTAAAATAATTTTATATATATATATATAGTAGATGTTGAACCCCCTTCGGCTGCTTCATGTGTCTATTTCTACAGATTTTGAACCCCCTTATTGAGAATTCTGGCTCCGCCTCTGTCTAAAAGCCTAAGCATAATCTTAACTTTATTATATGATCTCAACTTAACCACCTTTTCTCTCGAATTTCACTTTTCTTTCATCAGTCTGAGAAGGAAATATTGATCAAGGAGTTTTTCGCGTATGAAACTCTGAAGTTTTTTCACTGCTCCAGCTGCACTTCAAAATTGAGAAACTGTAATTGCTCAAATCCCCATTGTATCATTTTGTGTCTTTAACAGGTAAACATATTTACCGCGAGATTTCCTTCCAGCAGTATGTCTAAAATGTGCTTCTCTGGCTCAAAGAATGACTTACGCTTGAAATGCTGAACCTGCATTTAGATCAGCAGTGTTACAAGGTCAAGTTGATATGTCCCGATGGTGTCGTGCTCGATTTTGGTAATACTTCCATCCTCAATATTGCTCTGTTGTGCGCGAGTTTGAAGCATCAGATGGAATTTTATTTTGTATGTATGATGTTATTTCAAGTTATGCATAAGATCTTAGTTAAGGTGAAGTAGCAAATATTGCTATATTGTCCTTGAGAGTGTTCAGGATTGAGATTTATAAGTGTAATTGAGATATATATAAAGAATTGTGTTTCATGATTTCAAATTAATTTTAATTTTCAGTAGTAGAGATGTTTCACATGAACCATTAAATAATATTCTCTCTATCGCATTTTTTTTTTATGTAAAACGATATATGAAAGTTGAACTGTCAATTTTTTTAGTGTTACTTCGAACATAGATTTTTTTAGTTTTTTGATGTAAAATTTATACAATCATCATTCAAAAATGTTCAAAAATCATATGAAGATATCTATCTCTTTTTTTGACACTCCATATAATTATTGCATCTTAATTAATTATTATAAATTAACTTAATTTGTTAATATAAAATAAATTCATACTGTCAACGTACACAATATGAAATCATTAAAATTTCAAAGAAGAAAAAGATACTACAGATTAACATGACCCTAAGCTAACACTTAATTTGCTATTTTTAAAATGTGTACACAAGTACAAGAAAAAAGGACTATAGTGAGTTAGGGGAAATATGATCGATAAAAGCCTTAATTTGATCGTTATAAGTCAATAGTAATCATAAAAAAATGCTAACTTTTATATTGGATCACTATTAATTTTAATCAATTCTTTCATATATTATACTTGTATTTAGAAATGTTGAGTGAACGGGTTAACCTGAATTTGAAAATGTTAAATTGGAATGAATTTATAAATAGGTGAGTTATTTAAGTTAAATTGGACAAAAATGAATTAAAAATCGAGTCATAATCCAAACCGTTTATGACTTTATCACCCTACTTGTATTTGAGGTCAAGTACAATAATGAGTAGAACTTAGACAAGTGCACAAGTATTCTAGAAACCCAATGACCTAACTAGTACTTTCTCCGTCTCATTTTAATTATTGCTTTAGCTTTTTCACGCTAATTACGAAATCATAAATATAAGATATATTTTATTAAGTTAACTATATTTAATAAAGATCCGTTGATTTTTTTTCTATTAAATGATATACATAGGTGTTAATATTGAAGGTATAATTGAAAATAATTATCAATTTTTAACTTTGAATTTGAAAATTATTTTGTAATAAATTTTGAGCTAAAACGATAGTTGAAAATGAAGGAAAAAGCTGCTACTCTCTTTGTCCCAGTTTATATGACCAACCCACTTTCCTTTTTCGCCAATCTAAAAAAGAATCACAATCACATATTTCTTATTAAGTAATAATTTAACTTTAAAATGTATATTTTACTCTTAATAAAATAATTTATACCTACACAAACGTGTATCACTTATTTTAGACCACAAATTTTAAAAGTTTTTTTCATTCTTTCTTAAATTTTGTGTTAAGTCAAACTAACTCATATAAAATATATTCTTCAAGTATAATGATGATGGAATGTTTATTAGTCTCTCTATACAGCATTTAATTAGGTACAAAACTTAGGTAAAATTGAGCTATTTGATGGTGATAATAATAACTATATAGTCAAGAATGTTTGATCTTAGCCCAATGTCCTACACAAAATTCTTCTCCTTTTTCCACGTTTAATATACTTCAAGATAATTTAGCAAATAACACAATAATTATAGTATATAGTACATACGACTAGTAAATGAAGAAAATTGAATTCATTTAATTTGGTCAATGCAAGAATATTGAAGTAATTAAGACCATGTGTTAATGCTATATTAAATGAGTCTGCAGCCTATTCACATTTTCCTTCTCTTTTTTTCAAAAATAAATTGTTTAAATAAAAAATAATCAAATTCATGGTGATGGGCAGGGTCTATTGATCATTTTAGTGAGGTGAAAGGATAATTTGTCCCTTTGGTATCGAAAAAGGTTTAATATTGTCTTTTGTTATATTATTGATTTATATATGTCTTTAATATTGTATTATTAGTACATATATATTCACGATATTATAAAAATGACTTAAATTCGTCCTTCCTCTAATAATCCATCAATTATTATTAAAATGTTAAACATAGCGTTAAGAACACATATGGACTGATAATATATACATAAAAGATATGTATAGACCAATAATATAATAAAGAAATAATATTCAAAACTATTTTCTATAGTGAAGTGACAAACATGACCTTTTTCCCCTTTGGATATATAATTGCATTGTTTTGTTTGGTCAATGAGACTATAGTATGATGAATCAAAGTGACAAATATCACTTTTAAAGATCATATTATTACTTTAGGAGTAGTTTAACACGCAATATAAATAGCGATGTTAAAATGAGTCTAAATATAAATAATATATATGTTCAATTTATTCAGAATTTTAATATTTTCAATTTCAACTTCACTCGCTCAATTGTCACCCCTACATATCAACAAAGTAGACAAGACACAAGAGAAACCAGACATTAAGAAAAAATAAATATAAAGTAACATAATAAGTTAACAAAATGAAAGAAATATATTCTTTGAAGTCATGTAACATGGAGCTCAATAAATTAAACACTCGATGGAATAAAAAGATAAAATTATGAAAATGCTTCAAATCAAAGTTGATAAATACAACAAAACTCATCAATAGATGTCTTATTTTCTTTTATGACTTCTCCTTTTATATATTTTATAGAAAAAAAAAAAGTTCTCTGAAATTCACTTCTTGGATGGTAAAAAAAGACAATATGAGATTTAGGACTAATTAAGACATTTGTGGCTTACTTTATTATCATCCTTATTTTTTTTAATCGCTAATATTTTTTTTAGAATATGATCGAGATGATATAGTTATCTAAATTCGAAATTGTATAATTTGTGTAATAATCCCTTCTTTTGCTCTCTCTTTTTTTTGGATGTAGAATGTAAATCTCTCCAACAAATTGCTATAAAAAAATTATCATTAAGTAAACGTAAATAGATATATAGATTATTACAACAATAACATAATACTTAATATAATTCTATAAGTGAAATTTGAACAGAATAATATATAAGTAGATTTTGTTCCTATTTTTATAGAACAGAAAAATTATTTATGATACACCCTCATCTCAAAAAAAAAAATCATATATAGATTGACAATTTTTTTATTAAAACCCCTTCAAAATAGATTCAAACAACTCGAAGCAATTAGTGGTAAAATTTTGAGATTATTGGGTATAAATAGGAACATGAAAAAAAATGTTAGTCTTAAAAATAAAAATTTCTTAAAACATAATGTTGCCTAGATATATTAATATAGTTTAGACGTATTCTCAAATTAGCAACTTTCACATATAGCAAACACAAAATTCATATTTGTATGCTATAGCAAACTTTGCATAATTGCGCTCCATAGCAAACATAAATATGTATATTTTGCTATACATATACAAAAGAAAGCAGTTGTATAATCTGCTTTGGTATACATATACAAAAAGATCAATTGTATAAAGTGAGAGAGGCGAGTGAGCGAGCGAGATCTGGGAGAGTGGCGAGTGAGATCTGGGAGAGTGGCGAGTGAGATCTGGGAGAGGGGAGAGAGGAGAACAAAAATATATGTATATATACAATTTTCACGCATTTTATACATTTGCATTTTTGTATAAAGTGAGAGAGGGAAGTGAGAGAGCGAGCTCTGGGAGAGTGGCGAGTGAGATCTAGGAGAGGGGAGAGAGGGGAACGAAAATATATGTATATATACAATTTTCTCTCGCTTTATACAAACACAAACACATTTTATACAATTTGCGGTTTTTGTATAAAGTGAGAGAGACGAGTGAGAGAGCGAGATCTGGGAGAGGGGTGTAACATCCGGCAATGTGAAATAATTGAAGAGGCTTAGAATTGGAAATTTTCATTTTTTTGGAAAGGATTTGAAAATCTGGAAATTTGACTAAGTGTGGAAAAACATGAGCTTTTGGCTAACTTTGAGTAGTCGTAACTCCTGGATCAGGATGATTTAGGAGTAGTTCCAGTTATGGTTGCGAAGTCCTTGGAACGATCTTTCCAACGCCACCGAGTTTTCTCAATTCCGAGTTCGTATGAGGGAGTTATGCCCTGTAGAAGTTGGGCAGTTGGAAGGGAAATCCATCCGGAAATTTAAGGGCATTTTGGTCCTTTCACAAATTATTTATTTTGAGCTCTTATTATTGAGTTAGGATGATCCTTAGATCATTATTGTCCCTTTTTGAAAGAGAAGAGTTAGGGTTCTTAAGTTTAAAGAAGAGAAGAAGGAGAAGAAGAAGAAGAGAAGAAAGGGGAGCTTAAGCAAGATCGTGGTGGACTTTCGTCGGGGGTGATCCCTATTTAAGGTATGTAAGTTTTTCGTGTGGGTTGATCCTTTCCCCCACACACACCTAGTTTATTCATGATTGAGAAAAGATTGGAATTGTTGTTGAAGTTGTTAAAGTTGTTGAAGTTGTTAAAGTTGGTGAAGTTGTTAGTTGTTGTTGATGTTGTGGATTGTGTAATTGAAACCTATTGTATGTTGAGGGAATTATGATTCTAAGAGTAATGACCCTTAAAAGTTGATTCACCATCGAATTGCAGAAAGTTCTGGGCTGTCGATCCCTATCTACGGGACTGACCTACGGACCGTAGATCGATCGACGGTCCGTACTGGTCAACCGTCGATCAAGACAGAAGTTGGTTTTTGGGGCGTCGATCTACGGGCACGACCTACGGTCCGTAGATCGATCCACGGACCGTAAGTCAGGACCGTAGGTCAACACTTAGTTTTTTTCAAAAAAACCATTTTTTTTTTGGGGAAAAATCTCTGACGCGATCTACGGACCTGCAGTACGGACCGTAGGTCCATCTACGGTCCGTCGATGGCTTCCGTGGATGCCGCCTGTGTCACCAGAAATCTAAAGTCTCAGCCAAGTTTCCCCATTCCTTTTCTCCCTTTCTCAAGCAAGTTCCAAGGTATTATACCTGTGTTTTATGGTTGTTTCCGACACTCCATAGTACGTCTAAGTGTTCAAGAATCCCTCCATAACATGTGATCGAACACCTTGAATTCATAATTCCGATTCAAGGAAAGATAGTTCCAAGTCAAGTGAAGTTAGCAGTCAAGTTTCAAGTCGAGTAAGAGTCCCAGTTTCAAGTTAAGTCAAGAGTTTAAAGTTGAGTTCATTTCTCAAAGTTATTAGGGAACTATGTATTCCCAAAGAAGTTTTAAAGAAAGGTCTTTACATCTAAACAAGGTTGGAAACTGAGATTTCCAAAGAGCCTTCGGGCTAGTTTTTGAGTAATTATCTCATATCAGCAGGAATAAATATGTTTTAAAAACATAAGAGCCAGTACATTTTTGGGAGTAGTATCGAGCACCGAATTGGGGGAGCGTTCAAAGAACCCACAGCCCCCATAGAACCATGTTAGCCACCATGGGTAGAAAAGGATCATGCTTTTTAGATGAACCCTTTTCAGATTAGACTAGTGGATCCATTAGGCAGTTCAGGTCTTATATCTTTGGCCGGGTATAAGATGCTCTGGCAGCGTGAGGTCGATCGCTGTATCATCACTATAGCTCTTATGTGATGGTTGTCGGTTAGAGAAACTCCCACAGCAGTTATTGTTTTTTTTATACTCAGAGATTATTGTATTTTTATATACATCAGTTCATTGTATTTCTATATACATTTCAGGCTTATTGTATCTTTGTATACACACAGAGTTTATAGCATGTTTTAAACAGTCTTTCTTTATATCGCACTTGTTTTAAATTGCCTTATATTGAAAGAAGTCAGTCAGGTTGAGTTGAGTTGAGCCAGGTAAGCTATTCAGTTTCTCCCAGACTTCCTTCTAGCCGTTGTTGCTTAGCATTCCAGCTTGCATACTCGTACATTCCATGTACTGATGCCAGTTGGCCTGCATCGTTTCATGATGCAGATTCAGGTATCCCAGATCAGCAGCCTGCACGTCGTTGATCCAATTGAGCACTCCAGAGTCAGTGGTGAGCCTCCTTGCTTTCCGGAGGGCTCAATTATTGAGTGTTCTTAGTTTTTGGTTTTATTAGGATGTTGCGGGGTCTGTCCCAACATCCATCTCAGTATTTTTAGAGGCTTCATAGACCGACAGTCAGTCAGCTAGTTTTGAGTTTCTTATCTATGTATATATGTAAATATCCTATTTTGAGACTCGGGTTGCCTTATGGCCATACTTTATAAGTTAAGTTGTTTTGTAATCTTGCATTGCTTTGTGTTAATCTGTTGAGTAGGTTTCCGCTGAGTTAAGAAAGCCAGGCCAAGGGTTCGCTTGGGGCCAGCAATGGTCTCCGAGTGCCGGTCCCGCCCAGGGTGTAGGCTCGGGGCGTGACAAGGGGAGAGAGGGGAACGAAAATATATGCATATATACAATTTTCTCTCGCTTTATACAAACACAAACGCACTTTATACACTTGCGTTTGTATAAAAAACGAGAGTGGCGAGCGAGATTCACCAGGAGAGAGGTTAAATAGCAATAGTTTGCTATGGGGTACAATTAAATCAAATTATATTTATAGCATTTAATTTGAATTAATAGTTTGCTATTATATACAATTTTCCCCTAAAAGTATTACTATGAAAAATGACATAAATAGAAGATAATATTTTAATATACTCTATCGCATAACAAGACAATTGATTATTTTCAAATATATAAATTACTTAGAAAATAATGATAAAATTGCATATTTGGAAAGGTATTTTCAAAATTTAAATTGATAAAATTTCTCACCTAAGATCAACAATGTCTTAGAGAGAAATTTCAAGTCTTATAAAGAATCAGAATTTTCGTCCTAGTCCGATGTGAATTATTCTCATTAATATCCCCTTTTGCCCTGATGCGTAAAGGGACAATTTCACTCATAATATCCCTATGAGCTTCTTAGACGACGATAACTTTGGATCAGTGTGGGAGGCCCTATGGACATGACAATTAAAGATCAAAACTCAAAATGTTCTCGGTGAAAGGAAACTGAATTGTAATATAAATTGAGCCAAATCTTCAAAGATTTGTGCTAATGTTTATTCAGGTACTTTTTTTCGTAATATGATTCTGACAAGAGCACATGAAACTGATGGGTCATATGATCCGACCATGTTATATATATAATGCTAATTTATGAGGAAAAACGGATGGTGATGTTTGAAGATGCATTGAGGTGAATCTTAAGTATCCTATCTTGATTTAACTGATGCCATAGATGTTGACAGTGTATGTTGTTGATTGACATGTGTATCACAACCAGTTCCTTGTGTGCTTCACTGGTGATGTTAGGAAAATCATTTGATTGCAAATTAAGCAGACTGTCAATATATTGTTTGTATATTTCTCTAGCATTCAACAAGTACGTTCAATCTCTTAATTCCTAGCAAAAATAGACAACCATCTTTAAATTTTGCCATTCTTGTCCATTTTTTGATTCTTTGCATTGTATTGCAGCTTCCAGAAATGGATATTGGCTTAGCAGTTGGTGGTGCATTTCTCTCTTCAGTCCTGCAAGTCCTATTTGATAGGCTTGCTCCTCAGGGCGAGCTGCTGAAGATGTTTCAGAGGGACAAGCGTGATGTTCGGCTCTTAAAGAAGCTGAGGATGACTTTGCTTGGCCTTCAGGCTGTGCTAAGTGATGCAGAGAATAAGAAAGCATCAAATCCATACGTGAGCCAGTGGCTTAGTGAGCTTCAAGATGCCGTGGATGGTGCTGAGAACTTAATAGAAGAAGTCAATTATGAGGTTTTGAGATTAAAGGTGGAAGGTCAGCATCAAAATCTTGGAGAAACAAGCAACCACAGATAAGTCACCTCAGCTTGTCCTTGAGTGATGAATTTTCTCTTAACATAAAAGATAAGTTGGAAGAAAACATTGAAACATTGGAGGAGTTGCAAAAGCAAATTGGTTTTCTTGATCTAACAAAATATCTTGATTCGAGTAAACAAGAAACAAGGGAATTTTCAACTTCTGTGGTTGTTGAGTCTGAAATCTTTGGCAGGCAGAATGAAATAGAGGAATTGATTGACCGTTTGTTGTCTGAGGATGGAAATGGGAAAAATCTGACTGTAGTTCCTGTTGTTGGAATGGGGGGTGTGGGTAAGACAACACTTGCTAAGTCTGTTTACAATGATGAGAAGGTAAAAAAACATTTTGGTTTGAAAGCTTGGATCTGTGTGTCTGAGCCATATGATGACGTCAGAATAACTAAGGAGTTACTTCAAGAAATTGGTTTTAAAGGTTGATAATAATCTGAATCAACTTCAAGTCAAATTGAAGGAAAGCTTAAAGGGAAAAGTTTCTTATTGTCCTAGATGATGTGTGGAATGACAACTATAAAGAGTGGGATGACTTGAGAAATCTTTTTGTACAAGGAGATGTAGGAAGTAAGATCATTGTGACGACAAGTAAGGAGAGTGTTGCCTTGATGATGGGTAGTGGAGTAATCAATGTGGGGACTCTGTCTAGTGAAGTCTCTTGGGCTCTATTCAAACGACATTCATTAGAAAATAGGGATCCTGAGGAACATCCAGAACTTGAAGAGGTTGGAATACAAATTGCACACAAGTGCAAAGGATTGCCTTTAGCTCTAAAGGCACTTGCTGGTATTTTACGCTCCAAATCAGAGGTGGATGAGTGGAGAGACATTTTAAGAAGTGAAATATGGGAGCTGCCAAGTCGTTCGAATGGAATCTTACCAGCATTGATGTTGAGCTACAATGATCTTCGTCCACATTTGAAGCGGTGTTTTGCTTTTTGTGCAATATATCCCAAAGATTATATATTTTGCAAAGAGCAAGTTATTCACCTGTGGATTGCTAATGGTCTTGTACAGCAGTTGCATTCAGCTAACCAATACTTTCTTGAGTTGAGATCGAGATCATTGTTTGAAAGGGTCCGAGAGTCTTCTGAATGGAATCCGGGGGAATTCTTAATGCATGACCTTGTCAATGATTTGGCCCAAATAGCATCTTCAAATCTTTGTATTAGGTTGGAAGAGAACCAAGGATCTCATATGTTGGAACAAAGTCGGCACATGTCCTATTCAATGGGCCAAGGTGACTTTGAAAAGTTGAAACCCCTGTACAAATTGGAGCAGCTGAGGATATTACTTCCCATTGATATCCAGCAGCGTTCATGCCGGCTAAGCAAGAGGGTGCTGCATGACATATTGCCAAGACTAACATCTTTGAGGGCACTATCATTGTCTCATTATGAGAATGCTGAGCTCCTTGCCAGCACTAGGACAACTTCCTTGTTTAAAATTCCTTACCATTAGAGGGATGCATCAAATAACAGAGGTGACTGAAGAGTTCTATGGTAGTTTGTCCTCCAAAAAGCCATTTAACTCCCTTGAGAAACTTGACTTTGCAGAAATGCCGGATTGGAAGCAGTGGCATGTACTGGGGAAGGGAGAATTCCCTATACTCGAGCAACTTTCAATTGAAGATTGCCCAAATTTGATAGGAAAATTGCCTGAAAATCTTTCTTCTCTGACAAGATTGAGAATTTCGAACTGCCCTGAACTCAGTTTGGAGACACCCATCCAACTCTCAAATTTAAAAGAGTTAAAAGTTGCTGGTTACCCTAAGGTTGGAGTTCTTTTTGAGAATGCTCAACTGTTTACATCTCAACTTGAAGGAATGAAACAGATTGTTGAATTAGTAATTACTGATTGTAAGTCTCTTACCTCCTTACCAATTATCATTCTGCCTAGTACCTTGAAGAGAATAAGAATATCTGGTTGCGGGAAACTGAAATTGGAGGCGTCCATGAATGCTATGTTTCTCGAGGAACTGTCTTTAAAAGGATGTGATTCACCTGAGTTTGTCCCAAGAGCACCCTATTTGAATGTAAGTAGTTGCCACAACCTTAATAGACTTTTGGTTCCTATTGCCACTGAAAGACTCAGTATTAGAGGTTGTGATATTCTTGAGATACTTTCAGTGGCATGTGGGACTCAGATGACATCATTGCATATTCACGACTGCAAGATGTTGAAGTCGTTGCCAGAGCATATGCAGGAACTCCTTCCATCTCTTAAGGAACTGCAACTATGGCGTTGTCCAGAAATAGATTCCTTTCCTGAAGGAGGATTGCCCTTCAATTTACAAGTCCTTTGGATCAACAAGTGCAAGAAACTGGTGAATGGCCGAAAGGAGTGGCAATTACAGAGACTCCTCCGTCTCGAACAGTTAGAGATCAGCCATGATGGCAATGATCTTGCTGGTGAAAACTGGGAGTTACCTTGCTCTATTCAAAGTCTTACCATATCCAATCTGAAAACATTAAGCAGCCAACTTCTCAAAAGCCTGACCTCTCTTAAATATCTATGTACTTATAATTTACCTCAAATTCAGTCACTACTGGAAGAAGGGCTTCCCTCATCTCTTTGTGAGCTACATTTAACTAGCCATCATCATCTCCATTCACTACCAACCGAAGGTCTTCAGCATCTCACCCGGCTTCGACATCTACAGATCTGGAATTGCCCTAATCTCCAATCTCTTCCCAAATCTGGGATGCCCTCCTCCCTCTCTGTGCTGCACATTTGGGATTGTCCTAATCTCCAATCTCTTCCTGAATTGGGGATGCCCTCCTCTCTCTCTCAGCTGTACATTTTGAATTGTCCTAATCTCGGATCTCTTCCACTAAAAGGGATGCCCCCTTCCATCTCTAAACTATCTATTTACAAATGCTCATTGCTCAAACCACTCCTACAATTTGATAAGGGAGAATACTGGCCAAAAATTGCTCAAATTTCCACCTTAATTAGTAATGGAGAATTCCAGTAATGATTAAAGGAAATGGTGCTCTGATAAATATAAGTTCATTCTTTCTTTTAAATTATTTTGTTTACTTCCCTTTGCTTGCTTGTTAGTAATTCTTTTCTCTTGTTTAATCTTTGAGCAGTGCAAAGTGTCTATTGCCAATGTGAAGCTGAGGAATCATCTTCATATCGGGATGAGTTTGGTTTTAGCTGGAAAAAAAAGAAGGTGATGGGAACACTGTAGATGAAATCTTAATGAACTAGAAATTACCATGTACATATATGCTTATTGCCTTTGGAAATTCATCTCAATAGCAATTCATCCTTGGATTCATCTACAGATTGGGATGAAATTCTTCTTTGTCAATGTAAAGAATCTTATAAGACTCTTTTCTTGTCTATTAACCAACTATGTTCTCCCTTTACTTGCTGACTGGAAAAATTATTCGCCATCATGAAAGTTGTTCGGTTTTGTTCCCCATTTCCCGCTCTTCCACAAAGATAAAGGGTTCAAAGGAATGCAACCTCACTTTATCTGTCAGGTAGCCAAAACCTTGAAATTTAAAGAATTTGGAAAAAACCTTCAATATCTGCTTCCATTATTTAAGGCTGTTCTATCACATTGATTTCAAGTTTGATGTGACTGCATTTGATAGCAATTACTGACCTTTTTTCACTATTTGGATATTTAGCACAATAGCTTTTGTGTTTGTGTGTATATAAACCGAAAAATTGTAACTAAAAACCTGACTAACCTATACGTGTTTGTAATTGATGTAGTCTATCCCTCAGCCACACCCAGACTGTGTCGGATCGATGTCAAGTGGTGTTCATTATCTGCCTTGGGACACAAAACTTTTAACGGAGAGTTTTGCTTCTATATGTCTGACCAAGGCAAGGACTGATTAACCCTCACCATTTGAATTGATGGTCACTTCATCTGGTATGTCCATGACATCCTTTCTAAAAACTTCTTGTTTCTTTCTTTATTGTAGTTTTTTCCTGTCTCATACTAAAGAAATTGGAGATGACTTTCAATGTCTGCTTCTGATATATAGGTCCGAAGTAAGGCAACCTCACTTTCTCGTTGCTCGTTCTTGATCATCCTAGT
The DNA here is from genome assembly GCA_036553675.1 of Solanum okadae. NCBI lineage: Eukaryota > Viridiplantae > Streptophyta > Magnoliopsida > Solanales > Solanaceae > Solanum > Solanum okadae. Next base: position 46,812,680 of record CM071688.1, on the reverse strand, counting down.
CTTGTTATTTTTATTTTTTTTAGATAAGGTACAGGTTTATTGACCAAGTAAGTACCAAAACCAAAAGTTACAAAAGACTGCTGGGAATTCGATATAGTCAATTACAACATCCCCCTAGCAACTCCATACATTTATCCATATTATCAAAGAAACTACTTTTACACCAACAAAATAAATTATGTGAACACTTGTTTTAACTCTAGAAACATGGTCTTTTTGCCCATCAAAACAAGTGTTATTTTTTTCTTGCCAAATAGTCCAGAATATGCACAAATGTATAGTTCTCCAGATTTGCTTCAAAGCTTTATGCGTTCTCTGGTGTTGCCAGCTCTCCAATAATTCCTTCACACTCTGAGGCATGATCCAAGAGATCCCGCAAATACTGAAGAAAAATTCCCAACATTGCCTAGCTATCCTGCAATGCATAAAAGGTGTATCACAGTCTCCAACTCTTCTTCACATCAATAACATCTATTACTTGGGGCAAAAGCCTTTTTCTGAAGATTATACCGAGTAAGGCAAGCTCCCTATGCTGCAATCCAACCTAAACAAGCTACCTTTATAGGAGCTTTAGTTCTCCAAATCGCTTTCCATGGCCAAATAATATCCCAGTAGCCTGTTTGCTTCATTAGAAGACTAAAACACTTTTTTACTGAAAGGGTTCCATCTTTACTATCTACCCCCCTTAGGATCAATGTGGGTATAATCCAGTTGAAGGAGTAATTGGCAAAAGTCCTCAACCCAATCATTCAGATTCCTTCTAAAATTCATGTGCTGTCCAGTGTTGGAATAAAAACCAGCCACAACTCCATCTTTATTATTGCAACAACTTAAAAAGAGAGGAAATCTTTGTTTCGAGCAGTCATCACCAGTCCATAAGTCAGTCCAAAATCTAATTTTTGCTCCATTCCCCACCTCCAATTTAGTGAATCTCGGCCAGTTTTTTACAAATCCCTTTCCATACTCCCCCTCTAGTGTATAAAATATTTGAAGGGGGTTCCAGCCTTGTCTGCTACTATAGATTGCTTCAATTATTTTAATCTAGACCTCCTTCATTCCTGCTAAATCTCCAAAGCCACTTAAACAGCATTCTTTTATTGTGCAATCTCAAGTTTCTAATTCTCAAGTTTATTGGTGCTCCTGCCTTTATTTAGAATTGTTGGGTCCTGATACTCATAATAGCGTGCACATTTATTTCTTTTGTAGGAGAAAAGAGAAGCTTAAGAGCCGCTTGAAATGAGGTTGCAAAGTTATCGGAACTCCAGTTGCAGTTGTGCATCTCCTTGCTATCTTCTTTGGTCAGGGTACTCGAGATTTACCTCTAGCAAGTATGATGTTGTGTCTCGTTGACTTCAATGTTGATGTAACTGCATTTGATAGCAAATACTGAGGTTAACTGTGAAAACAACATTTCTTTAATGTGATTTTAAAGAGACTTGGACGGAAGTTTTAATCATTAAGTTGATAACATTTGAGATTCTTCAAATCTTTTTCCATTTCTCTATTTGGTTTCATCTAGAGTGGAACCTTTGAACAGATTTACTGAATGATTTTATTGGAATTTTACCTAGTCATTTATTCAGATGATGGAAATGTGAGGCAGACTCAAAATTGATGGCTAATGTCTGCTTACATTCTAGTTGTGACCTCACTGCAGCTGTTGTTTACTGAATAGATATGGTCTGTTACTTATTGAGTTTTTCTACTACTCTCTTGTGAGTTCCAACGTATTGGAACGTTTTAGCAGATACAGTCAAACCTAACAATAAAAAGGTTAGTATACAATCACAACAAATGATACAATATATTCACACTGTAGTCACCAAACCATACAATACAATACAATATAGCATTATAAAACGACAAGTAATAAATATCCAAGAAGCTTTAATTGTTTCTACTTCACTATTCTCCAGCTTGAAGGTTCAACATTTTTTTTTTCTTTTTTTCATATAACCCATTAAGATATTGTGAGTTCAGAATCCACTTCTATCCACCAGTATCATTAAAATGTTTTCTCTAATCAGCTTTATTCAACTTCTGGGATGAGCATTCATGTTATTGTTTCTCTTACAGTAAAAAGAGAGTAAAATATAACAAAGTGAAGAGGGAGACAGCTAAGCTGTGGAAAATTGCAATCTTTTTGAGAGAAGAAAAAAGACGGTTTCTCTTTTCTTTCTTTGACCAGGGAGATAGTTATTAGTATAGCAATTGAAAATTAAGCATACAGTCATTTTACTCCTATCGTATTGTTTACATATTGAGTAAGGAGCTTGTAATTTCTAAGTCACTACCGTCTACATTGTCTTCATTTCAATATGGCTCAGGGGTTATTTGAGAAGGGAAAAGTTTGAAGGTCTCTTTGCTCAAGTCGAGAAGGGAAAGTTGCTCAATCTTTAAGTGGCATTTATTCTTATGTGATTGAACATAATGGCAATGGCTTGGATGGACGGTTTTAAAACACATCACTTGGGTCTAAGGCTCACTTCTTTATATGCTCCGTATCTCTCCAATGTTTTGCTGATGTGGTGTTTGCCTAATGGTGTTACAGTGACGTCCTTCATTACTCTATCATGTTGTATATATTGTTTATTTGCTATTCGGTGTTTAATATCTGTATTGGGGGCTAACTGAATTTAAATCTGCGCTCATATTTGAGGTTAAAAGGCTCCCTAATAAAGACTCCATATCCCAAGTTCAAGCCTCGCTATATCTAATCAAGAATGAAGGAGTTCTTACCAATCCATCACAACTGTTGTTAGTTCCTATTAAAAAAATCCCTATCATGGTATTCACTTGCTTTTCCTTTCTCTTTATAATAAAAAAGGACCATAATCATCTTGAGAATAACCCACTCAATAATCAAATCCTAATTTATATAATGATGGTGTCCACCAATAATAAATTATTATTGTATGAAATTTGATACTCTAAGTCAAAAATAGAGTAAAATATAACAAAGTGAAGAGGGAGACAGCTAAGCTGTGGAAAATTGCAATCTTTATGAAAAGAGAACAAACGTTGTTTGTCTTTTCTTTCTTAGACCAAAGAGATAGCTATTGCAAATTAAGAACACCATATTGTTTCCATATTGCTCTAGAATTCAACAGGTAAATTCAATCTCTTAATTTCTAGCAAAAATAGACAACCATCTTTAATTTTTGCCATTCTTGTCCATTTTTTGATTCTTTGTTTTGTTTTGCAGTTTTCAGAAATGGATATTGGCTTAGCAGTTGGTGGTGCATTTCTCTCTTCAGTCCTGCAAGTCCTGTTCGATAGGCTTGCTCCTCAGGGAGAGCTGCTGAATATGTTTCGAAGGGACAAGCACGATTTTCGTATTTTAAAGAAGCTGAGAATGACTTTGCTCGGTCTTCAGGCTGTGCTAAGTGATGCACATAATAAGCAGGCGTCAAATCCATACGTGAGCCAGTGGCTTAATGAGCTTCAAGATGCTGTGGACAGTGCTGAGAACTTAATTGAAGAAGTCAATTATGAAGTTTTGAGACTAAAGGTGGAAGGTCAGTGTCAAAATCTTGGAGAAACAAGCAGCCCGCAGGTAAGTCACCTCAGCTTGTCCTTGAGTGATGAATTTTTTCTTAACATAAAGGATAAGTTGGAAGAAAATATTGAAACATTTGGAGGAGTTGCAAAAGCAAATTGCTTGGCTTGACCTGAAATCGTGTCTTGATTCGGGTAAACAAGAAACTAGAAGACCTTCAACATCTGTGGTTGATGAATCTGATATCTTTGGTAGGCAGAGTGAAACAGAGGAATTGGTGGGCCGTTTATTATCTGTTGATGCAAATGGTAGAAGTTTAACTGTAATCCCTGTTGTTGGAATGGGGGGCGTGGGCAAGACAACACTTGCTAAAGCTGTTTACAATGATGAGAAGGTGAATGACCATTTTGATTTGAAAGCTTGGTTTTGTGTTTCTGAACAATATGATGCTTTCAGAATAGCAAAAGGATTACTTCAAGAGATTGGCTTACAGGTTGATGATAATATAAATCAGATTCAGATCAAATTGAAGGAGAGCTTAAAGCGTAAGAAGTTTCTTATTGTTCTAGATGATGTTTGGAATGACCAATATAATGAGTGGGATGACTTGAGACATCTTTTTGTGCAAGGAGATCTCGGAAGTAAGATCATTGTGACAACACGTAAGGAGAGTGTTGCCTTGATGATGGGTGGTGGGGCAATGAATGTGGGGATTCTGTCTAATGAAGTCTCTTGGGCTTTATTCAAACGACATTCATTAGAAAACAGGGATCCTGAGGAACATCTAGAACTTGAAGAGATTGGAAAGAAAATTGCAGAGAAATGCAAAGGATTGCCTTTAGCTATAAAGACCCTTGCTGGGATGTTACGCTCAAAATCAACGACTGAAGAGTGGAAACGCATTTTTAGAAGTGAAATATGGGAGCTTCCAGATAATGGAATCTTACCAGCATTGATGTTGAGCTACAATGATCTTCCCCCACATTTGAAGCGATGCTTTTCCTATTGTGCAATATTTCCAAAAGATCATCAGTTTTACAAAGAACAAGTCATTCAACTGTGGATCGCTAATGGTCTAGTACAGAAGTTGCAAAAAGATGGAACGGTTGAAGAAGTAGGCAACCAGTACATTCTCGAGTTGAGATCAAGATCATTGTTAGACAGGGTCCCTGATTCTCTTAAATGGAAGGGAGGGACATTATCAGACCAGGACTTGTACAAATATCCTCAAATGGATGGTGAGAAATTCTTTATGCATGACCTTGTCAATGATCTAGCCCAAATTGCATCTTCAAAACACTGTACCAGGTTGGAAGACATCGAAGGATCTCATATGTTGGAACGAACTCGACACTTGTCATATATCATGGGTGATGGTAACCCTTTGTCATTTTCAGGAGGAGATGGTGATTTTGGTAAATTGAAAACCCTCCACAAATTGGAGCAATTAAGGACATTGCTTTCGATAAATTTCCAGCTCCGTTGGTTTCCAGTTAAGCTAAGCAAGAGGGTGCTTCATAACATACTTCCAAGACTAACATTCTTAAGGGCATTGTCATTTTCTGGTTACGACATCACGGAGGTACCGAATGACTTATTTATCAAATTAAAACTCCTAAGATTTTTGGACCTTTCTTGGACAAAGATAAAACAGTTACCAGATTCAATTTGTGTGTTGTACAACTTAGAGACACTTATCGTGTCGTCTTGTGATTATCTTGAGGAGTTACCGCTGCAGATGGGAAATTTGATCAACTTGCGTTACCTTGACATTAGGCGCTGTTCTCGGTTGAAATTGCCGCTACATCCTAGTAAGTTGAAAAGCCTTCAGGTGCTATTAGGAGTTAAATGTCTTCAAAGTGGTTTGAAACTCAAAGACTTGGGTGAACTACACAACTTGTATGGATCTCTATCAATTGTAGAGTTGCAAAATGTGGTTGATAGAAGGGAAGCTTTGAAGTCAAACATGAGGGAAAAGGAACATATTGAGAGGTTATCATTGTCGTGGGGTAAAAGTATTGCTGACAATTCACAAACTGAAAGAGACATACTCGATGAACTACAACCAAACACAAACATAAAAGAACTGGAAATCTCTGGATATAGAGGGACAAAATTTCCAAACTGGCTGGCTGATCCTTCCTTTCTTAAGCTAGTGATGTTGTCTCTTAGCAACTGCAACAACTGTGATTCCTTGCCAGCACTAGGACAACTTCCTTCTTTGAAATCCCTCACCATTGAGTATATGGATCGAATAACAGAGGTGACCGAAGAATTCTATGGTAGCCCATCTTCAATAAAGCCATTTAACTCTCTGGAATGGCTTGAATTTAATTGGATGAACGGGTGGAAGCAATGGCACGTACTAGGAAGTGGAGAGTTCCCTGCACTTCAGATCCTTTCAATTAAAAACTGTCCCAAGTTGATGGGGAAATTGCCTGGAAATCTTTGTTCTTTGACAGGATTGACAATTTCAAATTGTCCGGAATTTATTTTGGAGACACCTATCCAACTTTCAAGTCTAAAATGGTTTGAAGTTTTCGGTTCTTTAAAGGTTGGGGTTCTTTTTGATCACGCTGAGCTATTTGCATCCCAACTTCAAGGAATGATGCAGCTAGAGTCATTAATTATCAGAAGTTGTCGCTCTCTTACCTCCTTGCATATTAGCAGTCTGTCGAAAACCTTGAAGAAAATAGAGATACATGATTGTGAGAAATTGAAATTGGAGCCGTCAGCTAGTGAGATGTTTCTCGAGAGACTGGAACTAACTGGATGTAATTCTATAAATGAGATATCACCTGGGCTGGTCCCAAGAGCACACCATGTGAGTGTCCATAGGTGCCACAGCCTTACTAGGCATTTGATTCCTACTGGGACTGAAGTAGTCAAATTTTTTGGATGTGAAAATCTTGAAATACTTTTGGTGGCATCCAGGACTCCAACGTTGTTGCGAAAGTTGTATATCCATGACTGCAAGAAGCTGAAGTCGCTGCCAGAACATATGCAGGAACTTCTTCCATCTCTTAATTGTCTCTCCCTGAATTTTTGTCCAGAAATAAAGTCCTTCCCTGATGGAGGGTTACCCTTCAGTCTAGAAGTCCTTCAGATCCAGCATTGCAAAAAACTGGAGAATGATCGAAAGGAGTGACATTTACAGAGACTCCCTTGCCTCAGAGAACTTAAAATCGTCCATGGTTCTACTGACGAAGAGATTCATTGGGAGTTGCTGTAATGACCCTCTTGGTCATTTCTGTGTCTTGCCTTCTGTGTGTCGTTTAGAGCGTTCTTATAGCGACCCCAAGTCATTTATGACTTGCTGGGACTGATAGTTCGGTCACCTGGTCGTTCGTTTGGTCCTGGTGTGAGTTTTTGTGTTTTGGAGCTTATGAACCTTGAACGATCATTTTCGATCAAAAGTTCGAGAAGATGACATCGGAATCCAATTCTGACGATTTCATCAGCTCCGGAAGGGTCATTTTAGGCTAGTAGCATGGTCGACATGACTCCCGAGGTTTTCAGTGTGAGTCGGTGCGATTAGGCGTTTTAGCCTTTGAAATTTGGCATAAGGTTGACTTTGGTCAACATTCTGAGTAAACGCGCTCAGATGAGAATTCCGTCAGCGTGGTTAGCTCCGGAATGTCGAGTTTGGTCTAGATTGACCCTTCTTTTGTGTCTAGAGGTTTTCGATATCTTTCCGAGCCCTTTTGTAGGTTTTGACTTAAAATGGCTTTTGGAAGTGGGACCCACTTTTTTATCTAAATGACCTCTGATGGAAATTTTGACTGCGCCGTTGAGTCTGGAATATCGAATTTGGTATGGTTGCATATCTCGTTTGCGTGCACGGGGTTCCGAACGAGTTCGGAGCACCCCGTCGGAATTTTTAGTTTTGGGAAATTGCAGATTTTCTGCAATAAATGCAGAAAAATCAGCCAACATTTCCAAATTTCAAACCCTCATCTCTCTCTCATCTCTCAACCGATTTGGGTGATTCAAAAGGCTAAGTTGTGAGATTTTTCGAGGGCAACGTGTTGGTGAGCTCGGATAGTGATTTGGAGTCCCCGTTTGAGGTAAATTTCGTAAAATACCTGCTGCCAGATCTCTTTTTGTGAGCTTGATTTTGGAAATTTTGAGACTTGTTTTCTTAGCCATTTTAGATCCGATTTTGGTGATTTTTGAGGCTATCTTGAGTGGTTTTTCGAGGAGAACATTGTGGTGTTGTTAGATTTTACTGTAGATCGCCCGTTTTTGGTAAAAACACTGAATTAGCTGCTGTCCCATTTCTATTTTTTTGAGAAAATTTGGGTTTTAGTTGCATGTTGATATTGTGTTGTTCCCGAGCCCTGAATTGTGTCCCATTATGGGAAATGAGCTGGGGGAACTGGTTAGGACCCACTTTTGGGGTTAATTTTGGAATTTCCTGCGCGGGTCCCACGATTCCCGTTTTGACTCCAAAATTGACCCGTCCCCGTTTGTTGTGATTTTGGTGTCTAAACGACCGTATTAATGCTGTGACTCTATTTTTGATAGTGGGGCAGCGTTTCGAGGACGTTCGGAAAGGAAAAGCTCCGGAGAAGTGATTTTTGGAGCGTGTGTGATCGGCTTTAAGGTAGGCTACGGTTTTCCTCTCTTAGATTGAGCTCGAGAATGTGAATGCATGTTGATTAGTTGGGATTTGGGTTGGGTAGTTATTGAATCCTGCATAGGTGTTAAGAAATCATATTTTCGGCTTATTTCGGGAATTATCGGGTAACTGTGAGCATGCTTTGTGTTATTAACGGACCCTCCTCGCTATGTGGAGTGTTTGCATGCTTAATTACTGTTTATTTGAAGCATGTTGGGCCTTAGTTTAGGTTTGACTAGGGCTTGCCTTAGAAATGCATGATTCGGATCCGATAGGCCTTAGTTTTGCCCCGACGTCGCTCGGCCGGCTTAGATCCCTGTAGACTGGTGTAGCAGACTTGAGTCTGATAGTTTGGGCCTTAGTTAGGCGATACTCTCTCTCCGACTATAGTTATCCTTATTTTCCTCGATGTTACGGCTTCACGAGTTACATCGACAACACTAGTTCTACTCCGCGATTTTTTATTTGATTTTCGATTTGGTTCCAAGGACTTACATTGATTGGCTATGTGTGGACGGCGTTCCACGGATATTTATGAGTATGGATCAATTGGGACTCTTTCAGCAGCTACATTGGCACATTTATAGAGCATCCGGTTTGAGGTCCGGCCTCTATTGCCTATACACTTATATAGAGCATCCGGTTTAAGGTCCGGCCTCTATTGTCCAGATACTTATATAGAGCATCCGGTTTAAGGTCCGGCCTCTATTGCTCAGACACCTATATAGAGCATCCGGTTAGAGTTCCGACCTCTTATACTTGTTACTTGTGATTGGTTACTTGGGTACTTCTACTGAGCATCCGGTTCGAGGTCCGGCCTCAGTGCTGTCAGATTCTACTAATTAGGGTTGAGGTTCTGGTTCGATGTTCTTTGTTCTTGGGTTCTTTTATGCAATTCTCTTTAGTTATAGTTATTCTGTGTACTCGTCGGGCTTATGGGGGTCCGTTCGGGTTTTTATTTAACTTGCGCACGAGTGTACCTTCTGGGCTTATGGGGGTCCAGTTAGGTGTAGTTAGCTTATAGATTACTTTAGTTAGTTCTTTGTACACTCGTGTGCATTCCATTGTTAGTTAGATTTTCGTTCTTGACTTCGGTTTGCGTATTCCTTCTTTTCATATTGCCTTTAATTTTCAAGTTCAGTCGGCCTATGATGCCTACTGGGTACCTGTTGTTTTGGTACTCATGCTACGCTCTGCATCTATTTCGTGATGCAGGTCCGGGCACTAGTAGCCAGCGTTGATCGAGCTTGGAGCAGACTGATCCGGAAACGGGAGTGAGCACACGACGTTTTGTACTATTTCAGTCTCCATCTGTATATATAGACTTGTCTTTTACCTTTCGAGACAGTCCAGTCTCTGTTGTCCACTTTTGGGACTTATACTCATTTTGTTAGTAGCTCTGTACTAGTGACTTCCAGGTTCTGGGGGGATCTTTATTTGTATTTATGTTTTGGTTTGCTTCCGCCTGTGTATACTGTTATTTGCCTACTCTTGTTTAGTTTCTACCCTCAGACCCATTACTTGTTGTTCCGGGTTACGGATTGGCTTACCTGCTGGTGGGTTATAGTAGGTGCCATCATGACTTGAGAAATCGGGTCGTGACAGTTGCCTTGCTCAATTCAAAGACTTGAGGTATCTAATATGAAAACATTAAGCAGCCAACTTCTCAAAAGCCTCACCTCTCTTGAATCTCTATACACTGCTAATTTACCTCAAATTCAGTCACTGATCGAAGAAGGGCTTCCCTCGTCTTTCTTCACTAAGATTAGGCGGCCATCATGAGCTCCATTCACTGTCAACTGAAGGTCTTCGGGGCCTCACTTCTCTTAGGAATCTATATATTAGATCCTGCAGTCAACTCCAATCTCTTCTGGAATCAGAGCTTCCCTCCTCCCTCTCTGAGCTGACCATCCGTTTTTGTCCTAAACTTCAACATCTTCCAGTAAAAGGGATGCCCTCTGCCCTCTCTGAACTATCTATTTCATACTGCCCATTGCTCAATCCACGTCTAGAATTTATGAAGGGGGAATACTGGCCAAATATTGTTCATATTTCCACTATAAAGATCAATCAGGAATGGCTGTGATGATCAAAACAAATGGTACTCTGACAGATGTAAGAACTCTTTTTTATCTCAGTAGCTCTTTATTTTTCGTTACTTCTCTTTGCTTGTTTGTTGATTCTTTTCCTTTGTTATATTGTTTTGTGCAGTGTGTAGCGTCTGTTGCACTGTGAAGCTGAGGAATCATCTTCAGATCAGGATGAATTTAATGTTTGATTACAAAAAAGAAGGTGAAAAAATATTTATATTCGGGTGGGGACACTGTAATCATCATATTATATTAAAAGTGGTGCAAATATTCTTAAAGGTCAATTGTAACATCAATCTCAATTTATGGATTGGGGCATTTTTTTTCTTATTAATCTGTTTTGTGGTTATCATTGAATTGGTTATATAAATGTCTTTTGATGGATCCTTTCCCGCAAACAATTATATACATAATATTAATATTTAATTATAATTTGATTTTTTTCTATGGTCACACTTAAATATCAATTGCACTATTCTTTTTTCCTCCTTCATTTATTTATTTTTCTCCTTTTTTTGCTTTATATATTCTCCTTCATGACTCTTATCTAATTACCTATTCAATTGTTACTCTTAATTTTCATAACTCTCATGTTCTTTTATATTCATAACCTCCACATATTAAATTTAGAACTTTAAGATATCGGTTGGTATTCCTCCATAAATATCTATATAAATTCATCTTTTTTGTTTCATGGAATCTCTACCCAATGTTATCCTTTTCATTCTATAGTTCTGCTTTCAACTACCAGAACTGATATTTAAAAGGTCTATTTTTAATATAGCCGAGAGTGATGCTCAAATTGCATATTGATGGAGGAGTGGCCAGAGATTGCTCAAACACAACATATGATTCGATAGTGAACTTATATATAGCGAGCAAGATCATTGGTAAGTGATTCTCCAAATAAATTTCAAGACTTCTCTTTGTTTGTTTATAAATTAATTTTCTATGCTAATCTTGTAGACTGCTTTGCATAATTTTTTCTATCACAAAAGTTATTAGTCCCTTTATTCCCCTGTTTCTAGTCACTTCCTGTACAACATGAATGGTACATGAATTATCTATTAATGATACTCTTAACAAGGTGTGAGATAGCATGATTTTCCCCAAAGACCTCACACCATTGAGAAATCCGACACCTTATATGTAGCTTCCCATTTATTGATAGGGATACCAGTAATGATTAAGAGAAATGATCATGCTTTGATATATGTAATTTTAATTCTTTCTTTTTACATTATTTATTTATTTTTATTAACTTCTCCTTGCTTGTTAGTTAATTCTTTCCCTTTGCTAAATGTTTAAGCAGCGCAAAGCGTCTATTGCCACTGTGAAGCCGAGGAATATTCTTGGATCGGGATGAATTTAATTTTAGATGACAGCAAATAGGTGAGAAAAAGAAAGCTGGTATGGGATTGAAATAATCCGCTTCAAAAAGTTGATAGCTCAATGTAATATTAATGAACTAGTAATCTTTTAGCTTGCACATATATGTCAGCAGGATGTTTATTGTCTTGGATCTTCATCTCAATTGCAATTCATGAATTCTTGTTATATATATCACTCTTCATCTTACTTAGAATATTAACACTATTTCACCGTTTCTCTTTTCTTAATGTAATATTAATGAGCTAGTAATCTTTTAAGACTATTGTTTCTTGTATTTTAACCTATGTTCTCCCTCAAATATCACAGACTGGGAAATTTTTTGCCATCATGAAAAGTTGTTCGGCTTTGTTCCCCATTTCTTGTGTCTTCCACAGGGATAAGGGGTCCAAAGGAATGCAGACTCATTTTTCAGTCAGGTAGCCAAAATCTTGAAAAGAGTTGCATCAAGCTTGAAATTTAGAGAAATTCTAAAAGACTTCCAATATCTGCTTCCACATTTAAGCCTTGTTCTATCGCATTAGTTTTAAGTTTTATACGACTACATTTGATAGCATATACTGAAATTTTATTAATATTTGGATATTCAGAGATTTGGACTGAAGATATAAACAGTAAGCTGATAAATTTGGAGATTGTGAAGTTTTCTGTAATTGATTTCCATTACTCAACCTCGAGTGGGACCTCAGAACTAAGTGAAAGGCAAGGAACTGTTTCCTACTCGGAGTGAATTCAAGGTTAGGTAACAAAAAATGATTTACACATGTTTCAGTTACCAAGATGTTTAAATTGTAGTGGTAGTAGTTGTAGTTGACTTTGTTAGAATTAACAGCATAACTAAGAAAGAGTCATCTCTTACTAATTCTTATAGTTTTAGCTGATGATGTAAGCTGTTCAAAATATGACATTGTCTTAACGCGTTTGTTGCAATTTACTGTCCCGATAATTTAATATTTTGGAATTCTCCCTTTTTAGTCCATAAGCTTGACTTGTTCGTTGATCCATTGTTGTTCAATCTTGTCTTTGTTGTGCGATCCTTGGAACTTGAAAATCAGCATTGATTTGCATCAGAAATATATTTGAGGTTAGGAGACAAAACAGCATGTCAAATTCCAACCATCATTCGTTAAAAGGACTAGTCGTTTTCTTTTTTCCATGAAATTATCCAGTGCTATCAACTATCAGAACTGATATTTGTGAAAATTTAATATATGTTTGATTTTGTTATATCTGAGGCTGACACAAGCTCTGTGTATTGTACAGTTCAAATTTGATTTCCTCCGAGTAGTTGCTTGCAGTAGAAGGATTAGTCAGCCTATAGATTTTGATGCTACTAGTTTAATGTTTGGCTGTATTAACATTCAATTGTTTTACCAAGTTCGCCAGCTTTAATAGTTTTCACTTTATTGGACTACTTCCAGGTTTTCTTCCAACATATCACAATAAGTTGCGGAAAGGAAGTGGTTTAGAGTAATGCACATGCTAACTTTTGAATAGGCAAATATCAGCTCAATTGTGATCGATCAGCAGAATGTAGGTGCAGAAAGGTACTTTCTCTTTTCGCTGGAATTTGACACTACTACTTTTCTTTTATCCGACTGAGAAGGAAATATTGAGTAAACTTTTGTACAAGGAGTTTCTCCTATAGCACTTGAAGATCATTTCTATTTTCTTCTCTTCTGTCAGCAGCTCAACAAAGTACAAGGTTCGATTGATCAGTTTCTCTGCCAAGATACAATGTCATTTCCTCATCGAGACTAGCTGAAGTTTGCCACCAGAACCAATGCTAGAATTCCTTCCATCTCCCAGAAGAATGGTAGGCATTTCATTCTCCGAAAAGTAGGATATTTTTGTGTATGAAACTCTGATGGTTGTTGTTCACTGCTACAGCTGCACTTCAAAATTGAGAAACTTAATTGCTCAAATGCCCCTTTTTATCATTTTGTGTTTGAGTAATTTTAACTGTTGTGGTCTCTATCAGGTAAACATGTGGATCGTGAGAGTTCCTTCCATCTGTATGTCTAAAATGTGCTCCTCAAACTCAAAAATGACTGCTTAAAACGGTTGGCTTGAAATGCTGAACCTGCATTTAAACCAGCAGTGCTACAAGGTCAAGTTGGTATGTCCAGATGGTGTCGTCCACGAGTTTGGTAATACTTCCATCCTCAACATTGCTCTGTTGTGCGCGAGTTTGTAGCATCAGATGGAGTTTTATTTTGTATGTATATATAGTAAGTGATGCTATTTCAAGTTATGTATATGATCTTAGTTGAGTTGAAGCAGCAAATATTGCTATGTTGTCCTTGAGAATGTTCAGGATTGAGATTACAAGTGAAGTTAGTTTAGTATAATTACGAAAGACAAAGTTGGACCTCTTTATAGTGACGGACATCTTTTTGGCTGCTATAATGAATGATTGCTATTGTTACACACCTTAATAATATTTGACATTTAGATCTTATTTGGTGGTTATTGATAAAAGAAATATGCAAGAAGTCATTTTCTCTTGACTTTTTATGTTAGAAGAAAACAAAATACTTAACAGGGAAAAGACATTAAATCCGTCTGAACTTGTCCCGAAAAAGAGAATAAATTGTGGCAACCTATGATACTCAATAACACAAGTACTATTTAAAAGTAAATTTATTTTGCTAGAGCAAAAGAGGGTGCCTTTCTGCTTGGGCTATCTTTTCATAGTATTTGATTTCATCAAATAAAGAGAAAATTATAAAAGGAACACTTTTAAAACACATTAATTTCAAGAAGAAAAAAAAACCAACTCAAAGAGAACAATTAGTAGGAAGTTTCTGGTCATTTTATAAAGCTAATGCTAGTTGATTGAAGAGACCAATCGTATGAAGGTCGTTGAATTAAATTAAATTTAAGTGTTGAAAACAAGACAATGTAGTGGTTAGATTTCAACTTCAAAAAAGGCATCTTCTATGAAAAATTATTAAAAAAGAATTTGTTATAACCACTACTTATAATTTACTCATTTGTCTTTATAGAATGGTGGTGTCCACCAATAATTTATTATTATTGTATGGAATTTGATAATCAAGCCAAAACTTACAAGTTTGATTCAATTAAAATATAACAAGTTGTGTTATTTTTAGTTTTTTAATATATATGCTGTGGAAAATAAGAGAGAAAAGTCATTCTCCAAAATAGGTATAACAATTGCAAATTAATTAGCGGACAGTCAGTATATTGTTTGCATATTGCTCTAGCATTCAACAGGTAAATTAAATCTCTTACTAGTAGAAATATTAAACCATTTTGTGATTCTTTGTTTTGTTTTTCAGGTTTCAGAAATGGAGGTTGGCTTAGCAGTTGGTGGTGGCATTTCTCTCTTCAGCATTGAATGTTCTCTTTGATAGGCTTGCTCCTAAGGGTGAGCCGTTCAAGGTGTTTCAGAAGCATAATTAAAAATATGTAATTTAGTAGTGGATTGAACATTTTAAGAGAAATCAAAATATAAATAAACATAAGAATTAAGCAAATAAATTCAACTTATAGTGTATTCATAAATAAAAATTATATTTATAAAATGCATTTTTTTAATAGAAAAATATAATATCATAAAAACAATGAATAATTAAGGTTGTGAATATTGTTAAAAATTATGTTAATATACATGAATGTATAAAAGAGAGTTTAAGGGAGGTATTTTTGTTATTTTACATACTTTATCCCAGGATAAGTTATGTTGGATTACTATTCCACCCCATGAGGGATAACTTATCCCAAGACTAATTGTTAATCTTGGGATAATTTATCCCAGCCTTTACAACCAAACAACGAATTAAAGGACACTCAAAAATTATTCTAGGATTAATTCCTTTTATCCATCACACCAAATGATCCCTTATTCTTAAAAATTATATCATGCATATTATTTGACTATGACAAACTAATAAATCAGCAGAACTAATTCTTTCATAACTTATCATATGATAATTAATCTTAACATAACTTGTCCTGAATTAATCCAAAACTCATACTTTTGGAAAAGAGAAAAAACCACTAGCAAGAGAGAGAGAGAGAAATCAGTGATCATTCATATTTGCAAATTACTCTTAATCATTCAACAGGTAAAATAAAGCTCTTAGTAAAGAAACAGTAATCTTCTTCAAATTCTTATAATCATTTTGTGGTTTCCTATTTTGATTTGCAGATTTCAGAAATGGAGATTGGCTTAGCAGTTGGTTGTGCATTTCTCTCTTCAGCTTTGAATGTTCTCTTTGACAGGCTTGCTCCTAATGGTGATCTGCTGAAGATGTTTAAGAGGGACAAGTGTGATGTTCGGCTCTTAAAGAAGCTGAAAATGACTTTGCGTAGTCTTCAGATTGTGCTAAGTGATGCAGAGAATAAGCAGGCATCAAATCCATCTGTGAGAGACTGGCTTAATGAGCTTCGAGATGCTGTGGACTCTGCTGAAAACTTCATAGAAGTAGTAAATTATGAAGTGTTGAGGCTTAAGGTGGAAGGTCAGCATCAAAATCTTGGAGAAACAAGCAATCAAAAGGTAAGTGACTGCAACCTGTGCTTGAGTGATGATTTTTTTCTTAACATAAAGGAGAAGTTGGAAGACACCATTGAAACATTGGAGGAGTTGGAAAAGCAAATTGGCCGCCTTGATCTAACAAAGTATCTTGATTCGGGTAAACAAGAAACAAGGGAATCTTCAACTTCTGTTGTTGATGAATCTGATATCTTAGGTAGGCAAAAAGAAATAGAGGGATTGATTGACCGTTTGTTGTCTGAGGATGGAAAGAATCTGACTGTAGTTCCTGTTGTTGGAATGGGGGGCGTGGGCAAGACAACACTTGCTAAAGCTGTTTACAATGATGAGAGTGTGAAAAAACATTTTGATTTGAAAGCTTGGATCTGTGTGTCTGAACCATATGATATTCTCAGAATAACAAAGGAGTTACTTCAAGAATTTGGTTTAACGGTTGATAACAATCTGAATCAACTTCAAGTCAAATTGAAGGAAAGCTTAAAGGGAAAAAAGTTTCTTATTGTCCTAGATGATGTGTGGAATGAAAACTATAAAGAGTGGGATGACTTGAGAAATCTTTTTGTACAAGGAGATGTAGGAAGTAAGATCATTGTGACGACACGTAAGGAGAGTGTTGCCTTGATGATGGGTTGTGGAGCAATCAATGTGGGGACTCTGTCTAGTGAAGTCTCTTGGGCTCTATTCAAACGGCATTCATTTGAAAATAGGGATCCTGAGGAATATTCAGAATTTCAAGAGGTTGGAAAACAAATTGCAAACAAGTGCAAAGGATTGCCATTAGCTCTAAAGACACTTGCTGGCATTTTACGCTCCAAATTCGAGGTGAATGAGTGGAGAGACATTTTAAGAAGTGAAATATGGGAGCTGCCACGTCATTCAAATGGAATCTTACCAGCATTGATGTTGAGCTACAATGATCTTCGTCCACATTTGAAGCAATGTTTTGCTTTTTGTGCAATATATCCAAAAGATCATCTGTTTAGCAAAGAACAAGTTATTCACCTGTGGATTGCTAATGGTCTTGTACAGCAGTTGCATTCAGCTAACCAATACTTTCTCGAGTTGAGATCGAGATCATTGTTTGAAAAGGTCCGAGAGTCTTCTGAATGGAATCCGGGGGAATTCTTAATGCATGACCTTGTCAATGATTTGGCCCAAATTGCATCTTCAAATCTGTGTAACAGGTTGGAAGAGAACCAAGGATCTCATATGTTGGAACAAACTCGACACTTGTCATATTCAATGGGTGATGGTGATTTTGGTAAACTGAAAACCCTCAACAAATCGGAGCAATTGAGGACATTGCTTCCCATCAATATCCAGCTGCGTTGGTGCCATCTTAGCAAGAGGGTGCTGCATGACATATTGCCAAGACTAACATCTTTGAGGGCACTATCATTGTCTCATTATAAGAATGAGGAGTTGCCAAATGACTTGTTTATTAAATTAAAGCACCTAAGGTTTTTGGACTTTTCTTGGACAAATATAAAAAAGTTGCCAGATTCAATTTGTGTACTGTACAACTTAGACACACTTCTCTTGTCATATTGTAGTTATCTTAAGGAGCTACCTCTGCATATGGAAAAATTGATCAACTTGCGTCACCTTGACATTAGTGAAACTTATTTGACGACACCCCTACATCTAAGCAAGTTGAAAAGTCTCGATGTGCTAGTGGGAGCCAAGTTTCTTCTAAGTGGTCGTAGTGGTTCAAGAATGGAAGATTTGGGTAAACTGCATAACTTGTATGGATCTCTATCAATTCTTGGGTTGCAACATGTGGTAGATAGAAGGGAATCTCTGAAGACAAACATGAGGGAAAAGAAACATGTTGAAAGGCTATCTTTGGAGTGGAGCGGAAGTAATGCTGACAATTCACAAACTGAAAGAGACATACTTGATGAGCTACAACCAAATACAAACATAGAAGAACTCCGAATCACTGGCTATAGAGGAACAAAATTTCCAAATTGGCTAGCTGATCATTCATTTCATAAGCTAATAGACTTGTCTCTTAGCAACGGCAAAGACTGTGATTCCTTGCCAGCACTAGGACAGCTTCCTTGTTTAAAATTCCTTACCATTAGAGGGATGGATCAAATAACAGAGGTGACTGAAGAGTTCTATGGTAGTTCATCCTCCACAAAGCCATTTAATTCTCTTGAGCAGCTTGAATTCGCAGAGATGCTGGAGTGGAAGCAGTGGGGTGTACTGGGGAAGGGAGAGTTCCCTGTACTTGAGGAACTTTCGATTGATGATTGCCCAAAGTTGATTGGGAAGTTGCCTGAAAATCTTTCTTCTCTGAGAAGATTGAGGATATCAAAATGCCCTGAACTCAGTTTGGAGAGACCTATCCAACTTTCAAATTTAAAAGAGTTTGAAGTTGCTAATTCTCCTAAGGTTGGAGTTGTTTTTGATGATGCTCAATTGTTTACGTCTCAACTTGAGGGAATGAAACAGATTGTTAAATTAGATATTACTGATTGTAAGTCTCTTACCTCCTTACCTATTAGCATTCTGCCGAGTACCTTGAAGAGAATAAAAATCTCTGGTTGTAGGGAACTGAAATTGGAGGCGCCGATCAATGCTATTTGTCTGAAGGAATTGTCTCTAGTAGGATGTGATTCACCTGAGTTTCTCCCAAGAGCACTCTCTTTGAGTGTAAGAAGTTGCAACAACCTTACTAGGCTTTTGATTCCTACTGCCACTGAAACAGTCAGAATTGGTGATTGTGATAATCTTGAAATACTTTCAGTGGCATGTGGGACTCAGATGACATCATTGCATATTTACAACTGCGAGAAGCTGAAGTCGCTGCCAGAATGTATGCAACAACTCCTTCCATCTCTTAAGGAACTGAAACTGGTTAATTGTTCACAAATAGAGTCCTTTCCTGAAGGAGGATTGCCCTTCAATTTACAACAACTTTGGATCTCCTGTCGTAAGAAATTGGTGAATGGCCGAAAAGAGTGGCATTTACAGAGACTCCCCTGTCTCAGAGATTTAACTATCCACCATGATGGTAGCGACGAAGTGGTTCTTGCTGATGAAAAATGGGAGTTGCCTTGCTCTATTCGAAGGCTTAGCATATGGAATCTGAAAACATTAAGCAGCCAACTTCTCAAAAGCCTCACCTCTCTTGAGTACCTATTTGCTAATAATTTACCTCAAATGCAGTCATTGCTGGAAGAAGGGCTTCCTTCCTCTCTTTCTGAGGTAAAATTATTTAGCAATCATGATCTTCATTCACTACCGACCGAAGGTCTTCAGCGTCTCACGTGGCTTCAACGTCTAGAGATTCGGGATTTCCATAGTCTCCAATCTCTTCCCGAATCAGGGATGCCCTCTTCCCTCTCTAAGTTGACCATCCAACATTGCTCTAATCTCCAATCTCTTCCCAAATCGGGGTTGCCCTCCTCCCTCTCTGAGCTGCGCATTTGGAATTGCTCTAATGTCCAATCTCTTCCCGAATCGGGGATGCCCCCTTCTATCTCTAATCTATATATTTCCAAATGCCCATTGCTCAAACCACTCCTAGAATTTAACAAGGGGGATTACTGGCCAAAAATTGCTCATATTCCCACCATATATATTGATTTGGAATCCCAGTAATGATTTAAAAAAAAATGGTGCTCTGATAAATTGTAAGTTAAAATTCTTTATTTTTTCATTTATTTTTCTGATTACTTCCCTTTTCTTGCTTGTTAATTTTTTTCCTTTGTTAAATCCTTGAGCAGCACAAAGCGTCTATTGCCACTGTGAATCTGAGGAATTATCTTTGGATCGTGATGAATTTAATTTTAGATGACAGCAAAAATGGTGATAAACCGAAAGCTGGTATATGTAGGAATTGAAATTATTTGCTTCGGAAAGTTGATAGCACTTCATGTATTCTTGTTCTTTCCGTTTTTCAGTGAGTTAGTCGATCAAAGGACTAAGGAGAATGGAGGTTTAGAGTAATGCACATGCTCACTCATAAATGCATAGCTCTAATAGAATTCAGAGGTATACAAGACACAAAGTTTGTTTCCTATCTCCGTTTTCCTGTTTACATTCCTTTTCCTTGTTTGTTATTTCTTCTTGTTTTTCTTAATAGTGTTGAACAGTGTGGATCATCTATTGCCACTGTGTGGAGTGAAGCATTTTCATTCTAATTTTAGATGACTATAAGGTGATACGTTGCAACTAATGTAATCTTTAAACTTGCTCTGAGTCTTCTTTTCCTATCTCCTTTTTTTTATTTTATATTAGCTTGGCTTGTTATAGCTGAGGCTGACACAAGTTCTGTGTATTGTACAGTTCAACCTTGATTAACATTCAATTGCTCTGCCAAGTTCACCGGCTTAAAAATGTTCACTTGAAATGGACTACATCCAGGTTTTCTTCTAACTTTATCAAAGAACGTATTGCTTCTTTTTCCCGTGGGTTGAGGAAGGAGGAGATGGTTTAGACTTTAGAGTAATGCACATGTTTAACTCTTGATTTTTGATATTTCTACTGAGAGAGTTCAAACGCACACGAGACAGAAAGCTTGTCTTCCCATAACTTAACATCTAAAAGCAGGGGCGGAGTCACCTTCGACAGAAAATTATATTATTTATACATGGTTAAAATAATTTTATATGTATATATAATAGATGTTGAACCCCCTTCGGCTACTTCATGTGTCTATTTCTACAGATTTTGAACCCCCTTATTGAAAATTCTGACTCCGCCTCTGTCTAAAATCCTAAGCATAATCTTAACTTTATTATCTGATCTCAACTTAACCATCTTTTTTCTTTCTTTCGTCAGTTGTGCCAAATTCTCTACTGAATAGACAAATATCAGCTCATATGTGATCTGTCAGCAGAGTATAGGTGAAGAAAGGTACTTTATCTTTTCTCTCGAATTTCACTTTTCTTTCATCAGTATGAGAAGGAAATATTGATCAAGGAGTTTTTCGCGTATGAAACTCTGATGTTTTTTCACTGCTCCAGCTGCACTTCAAAATTGAGAAACTGTAATTGCTCAAATCCCCATTGTATCATTTTGTGTCTTTAACAGGTAAATATGTTTACCGCGAGAATACCTTCCAGCAGTATGTCTAAAATGTGCTTCTCTGGCTCAAAGAATGACTTACGCTTGAAATGCTTAACCTGCATTTAGATCAGCAGTGTTACAAGGTCAAGTTGATATGTCCAGATGGTGTCGTGCTCAATTTTGGTAATACTTCCATCCTCGATATTGCTCTATTGTTGTAACATCCGGCAATTTGAAATAGCTATGAAGAAGCTTAGAATTGGAAATAGTCATTTTTGGAAAGAATAAAAAAATCTGGAAATTTGGCCAAGTATGGGAAAAAGTGAGTTTTTGGCCAACTTTGAGAAGTCATAACTCCTAGCTCAGGATGATTTAGGTGTACTTCCAGTTATGTTTGCGAAGCTCGTGGAATTACCTTTCCAACTCCACCAAGTTTGCTCAATTCCGAGTTTTTATGAGTGAGTTATGCCCTTTGGAAGTTGGGCAGTTGGCAGGGAAGTCCGTCCGAAAATTTGTAAGGGTATTTTGGCCTTTTCCCTAGCCTTTTCTTTTGGATATATATTAGTGTGTTAGACTGATTTTGATCAGTTTTTCTCATTTTAAAGAGTGAGAGTGAGGGTTTGTGAGTGAAGAGGAGAAGAAGAGGAGAAAGAGAAGATCAAGCAAGGTTTCGTCAAAGATCGTCGTGGATATCGTCGAGGGTGATCCCTATTAGGTATGTGAGATCATAGTGTTGGGTTGGTTCTTTCCCCCACACACCAAACTCGTTTAATTTCGACAAAAAATTTATTTGTGTTTGTTGAAGTTGTTGGTTGTATTTGTTGAAGTTGTTGGTTGTGATTGTGTTGAAGTTCATGTTGATTTGGGACTTGTTTCCGGTTGTGTTTGTGAGTTGAAATCTATTGTACGTTGAGGGGTTTATGATTCTAAGTGTCTGGGGCTGGAACCAATGAAGTTAAGGAGGTTTAGAGTTGGAGAAATGAAGGAGAAAAGTCGAAGTTATCGGGGAAAAGGGGTGGCGCGTCGCGCCTTGCAGAGCGCCCCAAGAAGTGTTCTGAACTTCTCCCCTTGGGGGGCCGCGCCTAGCAGTGCGCCCCAGCAGTCCTTCTGAGCCTTGTGGTCTGGCTCCCCGCGCCTTGCAGAGCGCCAAGGACGCCAAGTTTCCCCATTCATTTCACACTTTCTCATGCATGTTCCTTGGTATTGTACCTATGTTTCCTAGTTGTTTCCAACACTCCAAAGTATTTCTAAACGTCAAGGGATCATCCATAAACGTGTGATCATATACCTTGAATCCATAATCCAATTCAAGGCGAGTTCGGATCAAAGTCAAGTGAAGTTAGAAGTCAAGTCTAGAAGTTAATGTAACATCCGACAATTTGAAGTGGCTTGATGAAGCTTGAAATTTGGAAAATAATTTTAAAAAAAAAATCTGGAAATTTGGCTAAGTGTGGAAAAACATGAGTTTTTGGCCAACTTTTAGTAGTCGTAACTCCTAGCTCAGGATGAGTTAGGAGTAGTTCCAGTTATGGTT